>CM055203.1:17278705-17878705 GCA_029224185.1 Karalla daura | reverse complement strand
GGACCTGTCGTTTTGGCCGAGATCCCGACCCCGAGCGAGCGAGCCCAAACCCACCATTTGGGGTGTGAGCCGCCTCCGGGGTGGCCCACGCTCACTGGAAAAAGCAATCCCGAGGCCGGATTTCATCCTGGAGCTGAGATATTAAAGCTCGCCGAAAGTGAAAAAAATGACAGGTCCGGGGTGGTCGTTTTTTTCACTTTTTCACTTTAGAGCGAGCGAGCCCAAACCCACCATTTGGGGTGTGAGCCGCCTCCGGGGTGGCCCACGCTCACTGGAAAAAGCAATCCCGAGGCCGGATTTCATCCTGGAGCTGAGATATTAAAGCTCGCCGAAAATGAAAAAAACGACCACCCCGGACCTGTCGTTTTGGCCGAGATCCCGACCCCGAGCGAGCGTGCCCAAACCCACCATTTGGGGTGTGGGCCGCCTCCGGGGTGGCCCACGCTCACTGGAAAAAGCAATCCCGAGGCCGGATTTCATCCTGGAGCTGAGATATTAAAGCTCGCCGAAAGTGAAAAAAAACGACCACCCCGGACCTGTCGTTTTGGCCGAGATCCCGACCCCGAGCGAGCGTGCCCAAACCCACCATTTGGGGTGTGGGCCGCCTCCGGGGTGGCCCACGCTCACTGGAAAAAGCAATCCCGAGGCCGGATTTCATCCTGGAGCTGAGATATTAAAGCTCGCCGAAAATGAAAAAAACGACCACCCCGGACCTGTCGTTTTGGCCGAGATCCCGACCCCGAGCGAGCGAGCCCAAACCCACCATTTGGGGTGTGAGCCGCCTCCGGGGTGGCCCACGCTCACTGGAAAAAGCAATCCCGAGGCCGGATTTCATCCTGGAGCTGAGATATTAAAGCTCGCCGAAAATGAAAAAAACGACCACCCCGGACCTGTCGTTTTGGCCGAGATCCCGACCCCGAGCGAGCGAGCCCAAACCCACCATTTGGGGTGTGAGCCGCCTCCGGGGTGGCCCACGCTCACTGGAAAAAGCAATCCCGAGGCCGGATTTCATCCTGGAGCTGAGATATTAAAGCTCGCCGAAAGTGAAAAAAAACGACCACCCCGGACCTGTCGTTTTGGCCGAGATCCCGACCCCGAGCGAGCGTGCCCAAACCCACCATTTGGGGTGTGGGCCGCCTCCGGGGTGGCCCACGCTCACTGGAAAAAGCAATCCCGAGGCCGGATTTCATCCTGGAGCTGAGATATTAAAGCTCGCCGAAAATGAAAAAAAACGACCACCCCGGACCTGTCGTTTTGGCCGAGATCCCGACCCCGAGCGAGCGTGCCCAAACCCACCATTTGGGGTGTGGGCCGCCTCCGGGGTGGCCCACGCTCACTGGAAAAAGCAATCCCGAGGCCGGATTTCATCCTGGAGCTGAGATATTAAAGCTCGCCGAAAATGAAAAAAACGACCACCCCGGACCTGTCGTTTTGGCCGAGATCCCGACCCCGAGCGAGCGTGCCCAAACCCACCATTTGGGGTGTGGGCCGCCTCCGGGGTGGCCCACGCTCACTGGAAAAAGCAATCCCGAGGCCGGATTTCATCCTGGAGCTGAGATATTAAAGCTCGCCGAAAATGAAAAAAACGACCACCCCGGACCTGTCGTTTTGGCCGAGATCCCGACCCCGAGCGAGCGTGCCCAAACCCACCATTTGGGGTGTGGGCCGCCTCCGGGGTGGCCCACGCTCACTGGAAAAAGCAATCCCGAGGCCGGATTTCATCCTGGAGCTGAGATATTAAAGCTCGCCGAAAATGAAAAAAACGACCACCCCGGACCTGTCGTTTTGGCCGAGATCCCGACCCCGAGCGAGCGTGCCCAAACCCACCATTTGGGGTGTGGGCCGCCTCCGGGGTGGCCCACGCTCACTGGAAAAAGCAATCCCGAGGCCGGATTTCATCCTGGAGCTGAGATATTAAAGCTCGCCGAAAGTGAAAAAAATGACAGGTCCGGGGTGGTCGTTTTTTTCACTTTTTCACTTTAGAGCGAGCGAGCCCAAACCCACCATTTGGGGTGTGAGCCGCCTCCGGGGTGGCCCACGCTCACTGGAAAAAGCAATCCCGAGGCCGGATTTCATCCTGGAGCTGAGATATTAAAGCTCGCCGAAAATGAAAAAAACGACCACCCCGGACCTGTCGTTTTGGCCGAGATCCCGACCCCGAGCGAGCGTGCCCAAACCCACCATTTGGGGTGTGGGCCGCCTCCGGGGTGGCCCACGCTCACTGGAAAAAGCAATCCCGAGGCCGGATTTCATCCTGGAGCTGAGATATTAAAGCTCGCCGAAAGTGAAAAAAATGACAGGTCCGGGGTGGTCGTTTTTTTCACTTTTTCACTGTAGAGCGAGCGAGCCCAAACCCACCATTTGGGGTGTGAGCCGCCTCCGGGGTGGCCCACGCTCACTGGAAAAAGCAATCCCGATGCCGGATTTGATCCTGGAGCTGAGATATTAAAGCTCGCCGAAAGTGAAAAAAACGACAGGTCCGGGGTGGTCGTTTTTTTTTTCACTTTTTCACTTTCGGCGAGCTTTAAAATCTCAGCTCCAGGATCAAATGATCCTGGAGCTGAGATTTTAAAGCTCGCCGAAAATGAAAAAAACGACCATCCCGGAACAGTCGTCTTGGCCGAGATCCCGACCCCGAGCGAGCGAGCCCACACCCACCATTTGGGGTGTGGGCCGCCTCCGGGGTGGCCCACGCTCACTGGAAAAAGCAATCCCAAGGCCGGATTTCATCCTGGAGCTGAGATATTAAAGCTCGCCGAAAGTGAAAAAAAACGACCACCCCGGACCTGTCGTTTTGGCCGAGATCCCGACCCCGAGCGAGCGTGCCCTAACCCACCATTTGGGGTGTGGGCCGCCTCCGGGGTGGCCCACGCTCACTGGAAAAAGCAATCCCGAGGCCGGATTTCATCCTGGAGCTGAGATATTAAAGCTCGCCGAAAATGAAAAAAACGACCACCCCGGACCTGTCGTTTTGGCCGAGATCCCGACCCCGAGCGAGCGAGCCCAAACCCACCATTTGGGGTGTGAGCCGCCTCCGGGGTGGCCCACGCTCACTGGAAAAAGCAATCCCGAGGCCGGATTTCATCCTGGAGCTGAGATATTAAAGCTCGCCGAAAGTGAAAAAAATGACAGGTCCGGGGTGGTCGTTTTTTTCACTTTTTCACTTTAGAGCGAGCGAGCCCAAACCCACCATTTGGGGTGTGAGCCGCCTCCGGGGTGGCCCACGCTCACTGGAAAAAGCAATCCCGAGGCCGGATTTCATCCTGGAGCTGAGATATTAAAGCTCGCCGAAAGTGAAAAAAAAACGACCACCCCGGACCTGTCGTTTTGGCCGAGATCCCGACCCCGAGCGAGCGTGCCCAAACCCACCATTTGGGGTGTGGGCCGCCTCCGGGGTGGCCCACGCTCACTGGAAAAAGCAATCCCGAGGCCGGATTTCATCCTGGAGCTGAGATATTAAAGCTCGCCGAAAATGAAAAAAACGACCACCCCGGACCTGTCGTTTTGGCCGAGATCCCGACCCCGAGCGAGCGAGCCCAAACCCACCATTTGGGGTGTGAGCCGCCTCCGGGGTGGCCCACGCTCACTGGAAAAAGCAATCCCGAGGCCGGATTTCATCCTGGAGCTGAGATATTAAAGCTCGCCGAAAATGAAAAAAACGACCACCCCGGACCTGTCGTTTTGGCCGAGATCCCGACCCCGAGCGAGCGAGCCCAAACCCACCATTTGGGGTGTGAGCCGCCTCCGGGGTGGCCCACGCTCACTGGAAAAAGCAATCCCGAGGCCGGATTTCATCCTGGAGCTGAGATATTAAAGCTCGCCGAAAGTGAAAAAAAACGACCACCCCGGACCTGTCGTTTTGGCCGAGATCCCGACCCCGAGCGAGCGTGCCCAAACCCACCATTTGGGGTGTGGGCCGCCTCCGGGGTGGCCCACGCTCACTGGAAAAAGCAATCCCGAGGCCGGATTTCATCCTGGAGCTGAGATATTAAAGCTCGCCGAAAATGAAAAAAAAACGACCACCCCGGACCTGTCGTTTTGGCCGAGATCCCGACCCCGAGCGAGCGTGCCCAAACCCACCATTTGGGGTGTGGGCCGCCTCCGGGGTGGCCCACGCTCACTGGAAAAAGCAATCCCGAGGCCGGATTTCATCCTGGAGCTGAGATATTAAAGCTCGCCGAAAATGAAAAAAACGACCACCCCGGACCTGTCGTTTTGGCCGAGATCCCGACCCCGAGCGAGCGTGCCCAAACCCACCATTTGGGGTGTGGGCCGCCTCCGGGGTGGCCCACGCTCACTGGAAAAAGCAATCCCGAGGCCGGATTTCATCCTGGAGCTGAGATATTAAAGCTCGCCGAAAATGAAAAAAACGACCACCCCGGACCTGTCGTTTTGGCCGAGATCCCGACCCCGAGCGAGCGTGCCCAAACCCACCATTTGGGGTGTGGGCCGCCTCCGGGGTGGCCCACGCTCACTGGAAAAAGCAATCCCGAGGCCGGATTTCATCCTGGAGCTGAGATATTAAAGCTCGCCGAAAGTGAAAAAAATGACAGGTCCGGGGTGGTCGTTTTTTTCACTTTTTCACTTTAGAGCGAGCGAGCCCAAACCCACCATTTGGGGTGTGAGCCGCCTCCGGGGTGGCCCACGCTCACTGGAAAAAGCAATCCCGAGGCCGGATTTCATCCTGGAGCTGAGATATTAAAGCTCGCCGAAAATGAAAAAAACGACCACCCCGGACCTGTCGTTTTGGCCGAGATCCCGACCCCGAGCGAGCGTGCCCAAACCCACCATTTGGGGTGTGGGCCGCCTCCGGGGTGGCCCACGCTCACTGGAAAAAGCAATCCCGAGGCCGGATTTCATCCTGGAGCTGAGATATTAAAGCTCGCCGAAAGTGAAAAAAATGACAGGTCCGGGGTGGTCGTTTTTTTCACTTTTTCACTGTAGAGCGAGCGAGCCCAAACCCACCATTTGGGGTGTGAGCCGCCTCCGGGGTGGCCCACGCTCACTGGAAAAAGCAATCCCGATGCCGGATTTGATCCTGGAGCTGAGATATTAAAGCTCGCCGAAAGTGAAAAAAACGACAGGTCCGGGGTGGTCGTTTTTTTTTTCACTTTTTCACTTTCGGCGAGCTTTAAAATCTCAGCTCCAGGATCAAATGATCCTGGAGCTGAGATTTTAAAGCTCGCCGAAAATGAAAAAAACGACCATCCCGGAACAGTCGTCTTGGCCGAGATCCCGACCCCGAGCGAGCGAGCCCACACCCACCATTTGGGGTGTGGGCCGCCTCCGGGGTGGCCCACGCTCACTGGAAAAAGCAATCCCAAGGCCGGATTTCATCCTGGAGCTGAGATATTAAAGCTCGCCGAAAGTGAAAAAAAACGACCACCCCGGACCTGTCGTTTTGGCCGAGATCCCGACCCCGAGCGAGCGTGCCCAAACCCACCATTTGGGGTGTGGGCCGCCTCCGGGGTGGCCCACGCTCACTGGAAAAAGCAATCCCGAGGCCGGATTTCATCCTGGAGCTGAGATATTAAAGCTCGCCGAAAATGAAAAAAACGACCACCCCGGACCTGTCGTTTTGGCCGAGATCCCGACCCCGAGCGAGCGAGCCCAAACCCACCATTTGGGGTGTGAGCCGCCTCCGGGGTGGCCCACGCTCACTGGAAAAAGCAATCCCGAGGCCGGATTTCATCCTGGAGCTGAGATATTAAAGCTCGCCGAAAGTGAAAAAAATGACAGGTCCGGGGTGGTCGTTTTTTTCACTTTTTCACTTTAGAGCGAGCGAGCCCAAACCCACCATTTGGGGTGTGAGCCGCCTCCGGGGTGGCCCACGCTCACTGGAAAAAGCAATCCCGAGGCCGGATTTCATCCTGGAGCTGAGATATTAAAGCTCGCCGAAAATGAAAAAAACGACCACCCCGGACCTGTCGTTTTGGCCGAGATCCCGACCCCGAGCGAGCGTGCCCAAACCCACCATTTGGGGTGTGGGCCGCCTCCGGGGTGGCCCACGCTCACTGGAAAAAGCAATCCCGAGGCCGGATTTCATCCTGGAGCTGAGATATTAAAGCTCGCCGAAAGTGAAAAAAAACGACCACCCCGGACCTGTCGTTTTGGCCGAGATCCCGACCCCGAGCGAGCGTGCCCAAACCCACCATTTGGGGTGTGGGCCGCCTCCGGGGTGGCCCACGCTCACTGGAAAAAGCAATCCCGAGGCCGGATTTCATCCTGGAGCTGAGATATTAAAGCTCGCCGAAAATGAAAAAAACGACCACCCCGGACCTGTCGTTTTGGCCGAGATCCCGACCCCGAGCGAGCGAGCCCAAACCCACCATTTGGGGTGTGAGCCGCCTCCGGGGTGGCCCACGCTCACTGGAAAAAGCAATCCCGAGGCCGGATTTCATCCTGGAGCTGAGATATTAAAGCTCGCCGAAAGTGAAAAAAAACGACCACCCCGGACCTGTCGTTTTGGCCGAGATCCCGACCCCGAGCGAGCGTGCCCAAACCCACCATTTGGGGTGTGGGCCGCCTCCGGGGTGGCCCACGCTCACTGGAAAAAGCAATCCCGAGGCCGGATTTCATCCTGGAGCTGAGATATTAAAGCTCGCCGAAAATGAAAAAAAACGACCACCCCGGACCTGTCGTTTTGGCCGAGATCCCGACCCCGAGCGAGCGTGCCCAAACCCACCATTTGGGGTGTGGGCCGCCTCCGGGGTGGCCCACGCTCACTGGAAAAAGCAATCCCGAGGCCGGATTTCATCCTGGAGCTGAGATATTAAAGCTCGCCGAAAATGAAAAAAACGACCACCCCGGACCTGTCGTTTTGGCCGAGATCCCGACCCCGAGCGAGCGTGCCCAAACCCACCATTTGGGGTGTGGGCTGCCTCCGGGGTGGCCCACGCTCACTGGAAAAAGCAATCCCGAGGCCGGATTTCATCCTGGAGCTGAGATATTAAAGCTCGCCGAAAGTGAAAAAAAATGACCACCCCGGACCTGTCGTTTTGGCCGAGATCCCGACCCCGAGCGAGCGTGCCCAAACCCACCATTTGGGGTGTGGGCCGCCTCCGGGGTGGCCCACGCTCACTGGAAAAAGCAATCCCGAGGCCGGATTTCATCCTGGAGCTGAGATATTAAAGCTCGCCGAAAATGAAAAAAACGACCACCCCGGACCTGTCGTTTTGGCCGAGATCCCGACCCCGAGCGAGCGTGCCCAAACCCACCATTTGGGGTGTGGGCCGCCTCCGGGGTGGCCCACGCTCACTGGAAAAAGCAATCCCGAGGCCGGATTTCATCCTGGAGCTGAGATATTAAGCTCGCCGAAAGTGAAAAAAATGACAGGTCCGGGGTGGTCGTTTTTTTCACTTTTTCACTTTAGAGCGAGCGAGCCCAAACCCACCATTTGGGGTGTGAGCCGCCTCCGGGGTGGCCCACGCTCACTGGAAAAAGCAATCCCGAGGCCGGATTTCATCCTGGAGCTGAGATATTAAAGCTCGCCGAAAGTGAAAAAAACGACCACCCCGGACCTGTCGTTTTGGCCGAGATCCCGACCCCGAGCGAGCGAGCCCAAACCCACCATTTGGGGTGTGAGCCGCCTCCGGGGTGGCCCACGCTCACTGGAAAAAGCAATCCCGAGGCCGGATTTCATCCTGGAGCTGAGATATTAAAGCTCGCTGAAAGTGAAAAAAAACGACCACCCCGGACCTGTCGTTTTGGCCGAGATCCCGACCCCGAGCGAGCGTGCCCAAACCCACCATTTGGGGTGTGGGCCGCCTCCGGGGTGGCCCACGCTCACTGGAAAAAGCAATCCCGAGGCCGGATTTCATCCTGGAGCTGAGATATTAAGCTCGCCGAAAGTGAAAAAAATGACAGGTCCGGGGTGGTCGTTTTTTTCACTTTTTCACTTTAGAGCGAGCGAGCCCAAACCCACCATTTGGGGTGTGAGCCGCCTCCGGGGTGGCCCACGCTCACTGGAAAAAGCAATCCCGAGGCCGGATTTCATCCTGGAGCTGAGATATTAAAGCTCGCCGAAAGTGAAAAAAATGACAGGTCCGGGGTGGTCGTTTTTTTCACTTTTTCACTGTAGAGCGAGCGAGCCCAAACCCACCATTTGGGGTGTGAGCCGCCTCCGGGGTGGCCCACGCTCACTGGAAAAAGCAATCCCGATGCCGGATTTGATCCTGGAGCTGAGATATTAAAGCTCGCCGAAAGTGAAAAAAACGACAGGTCCGGGGTGGTCGTTTTTTTTTCACTTTTTCACTTTCGGCGAGCTTTAAAATCTCAGCTCCAGGATCAAATGATCCTGGAGCTGAGATTTTAAAGCTCGCCGAAAATGAAAAAAACGACCATCCCGGAACAGTCGTCTTGGCCGAGATCCCGACCCCGAGCGAGCGAGCCCACACCCACCATTTGGGGTGTGGGCCGCCTCCGGGGTGGCCCACGCTCACTGGAAAAAGCAATCCCAAGGCCGGATTTCATCCTGGAGCTGAGATATTAAAGCTCGCCGAAAGTGAAAAAAAACGACCACCCCGGACCTGTCGTTTTGGCCGAGATCCCGACCCCGAGCGAGCGTGCCCAAACCCACCATTTGGGGTGTGGGCCGCCTCCGGGGTGGCCCACGCTCACTGGAAAAAGCAATCCCGAGGCCGGATTTCATCCTGGAGCTGAGATATTAAAGCTCGCCGAAAATGAAAAAAACGACCACCCCGGACCTGTCGTTTTGGCCGAGATCCCGACCCCGAGCGAGCGAGCCCAAACCCACCATTTGGGGTGTGAGCCGCCTCCGGGGTGGCCCACGCTCACTGGAAAAAGCAATCCCGAGGCCGGATTTCATCCTGGAGCTGAGATATTAAAGCTCGCCGAAAGTGAAAAAAATGACAGGTCCGGGGTGGTCGTTTTTTTCACTTTTTCACTTTAGAGCGAGCGAGCCCAAACCCACCATTTGGGGTGTGAGCCGCCTCCGGGGTGGCCCACGCTCACTGGAAAAAGCAATCCCGAGGCCGGATTTCATCCTGGAGCTGAGATATTAAAGCTCGCCGAAAATGAAAAAAACGACCACCCCGGACCTGTCGTTTTGGCCGAGATCCCGACCCCGAGCGAGCGTGCCCAAACCCACCATTTGGGGTGTGGGCCGCCTCCGGGGTGGCCCACGCTCACTGGAAAAAGCAATCCCGAGGCCGGATTTCATCCTGGAGCTGAGATATTAAAGCTCGCCGAAAGTGAAAAAAAACGACCACCCCGGACCTGTCGTTTTGGCCGAGATCCCGACCCCGAGCGAGCGTGCCCAAACCCACCATTTGGGGTGTGGGCCGCCTCCGGGGTGGCCCACGCTCACTGGAAAAAGCAATCCCGAGGCCGGATTTCATCCTGGAGCTGAGATATTAAAGCTCGCCGAAAATGAAAAAAACGACCACCCCGGACCTGTCGTTTTGGCCGAGATCCCGACCCCGAGCGAGCGAGCCCAAACCCACCATTTGGGGTGTGAGCCGCCTCCGGGGTGGCCCACGCTCACTGGAAAAAGCAATCCCGAGGCCGGATTTCATCCTGGAGCTGAGATATTAAAGCTCGCCGAAAGTGAAAAAAAACGACCACCCCGGACCTGTCGTTTTGGCCGAGATCCCGACCCCGAGCGAGCGTGCCCAAACCCACCATTTGGGGTGTGGGCCGCCTCCGGGGTGGCCCACGCTCACTGGAAAAAGCAATCCCGAGGCCGGATTTCATCCTGGAGCTGAGATATTAAAGCTCGCCGAAAATGAAAAAAAACGACCACCCCGGACCTGTCGTTTTGGCCGAGATCCCGACCCCGAGCGAGCGTGCCCAAACCCACCATTTGGGGTGTGGGCCGCCTCCGGGGTGGCCCACGCTCACTGGAAAAAGCAATCCCGAGGCCGGATTTCATCCTGGAGCTGAGATATTAAAGCTCGCCGAAAATGAAAAAAACGACCACCCCGGACCTGTCGTTTTGGCCGAGATCCCGACCCCGAGCGAGCGTGCCCAAACCCACCATTTGGGGTGTGGGCCGCCTCCGGGGTGGCCCACGCTCACTGGAAAAAGCAATCCCGAGGCCGGATTTCATCCTGGAGCTGAGATATTAAAGCTCGCCGAAAATGAAAAAAACGACCACCCCGGACCTGTCGTTTTGGCCGAGATCCCGACCCCGAGCGAGCGTGCCCAAACCCACCATTTGGGGTGTGGGCCGCCTCCGGGGTGGCCCACGCTCACTGGAAAAAGCAATCCCGAGGCCGGATTTCATCCTGGAGCTGAGATATTAAAGCTCGCCGAAAGTGAAAAAAATGACAGGTCCGGGGTGGTCGTTTTTTTCACTTTTTCACTTTAGAGCGAGCGAGCCCAAACCCACCATTTGGGGTGTGAGCCGCCTCCGGGGTGGCCCACGCTCACTGGAAAAAGCAATCCCGAGGCCGGATTTCATCCTGGAGCTGAGATATTAAAGCTCGCCGAAAATGAAAAAAACGACCACCCCGGACCTGTCGTTTTGGCCGAGATCCCGACCCCGAGCGAGCGTGCCCAAACCCACCATTTGGGGTGTGGGCCGCCTCCGGGGTGGCCCACGCTCACTGGAAAAAGCAATCCCGAGGCCGGATTTCATCCTGGAGCTGAGATATTAAAGCTCGCCGAAAGTGAAAAAAATGACAGGTCCGGGGTGGTCGTTTTTTTCACTTTTTCACTGTAGAGCGAGCGAGCCCAAACCCACCATTTGGGGTGTGAGCCGCCTCCGGGGTGGCCCACGCTCACTGGAAAAAGCAATCCCGATGCCGGATTTGATCCTGGAGCTGAGATATTAAAGCTCGCCGAAAGTGAAAAAAACGACAGGTCCGGGGTGGTCGTTTTTTTTTTCACTTTTTCACTTTCGGCGAGCTTTAAAATCTCAGCTCCAGGATCAAATGATCCTGGAGCTGAGATTTTAAAGCTCGCCGAAAATGAAAAAAACGACCATCCCGGAACAGTCGTCTTGGCCGAGATCCCGACCCCGAGCGAGCGAGCCCACACCCACCATTTGGGGTGTGGGCCGCCTCCGGGGTGGCCCACGCTCACTGGAAAAAGCAATCCCAAGGCCGGATTTCATCCTGGAGCTGAGATATTAAAGCTCGCCGAAAGTGAAAAAAATGACAGGTCCGGGGTGGTCGTTTTTTTCACTTTTTCACTTTAGAGCGAGCGAGCCCAAACCCACCATTTGGGGTGTGAGCCGCCTCCGGGGTGGCCCACGCTCACTGGAAAAAGCAATCCCGAGGCCGGATTTCATCCTGGAGCTGAGATATTAAAGCTCGCCGAAAATGAAAAAAACGACCACCCCGGACCTGTCGTTTTGGCCGAGATCCCGACCCCGAGCGAGCGTGCCCAAACCCACCATTTGGGGTGTGGGCCGCCTCCGGGGTGGCCCACGCTCACTGGAAAAAGCAATCCCGAGGCCGGATTTCATCCTGGAGCTGAGATATTAAAGCTCGCCGAAAGTGAAAAAAATGACAGGTCCGGGGTGGTCGTTTTTTTCACTTTTTCACTGTAGAGCGAGCGAGCCCAAACCCACCATTTGGGGTGTGAGCCGCCTCCGGGGTGGCCCACGCTCACTGGAAAAAGCAATCCCGATGCCGGATTTGATCCTGGAGCTGAGATATTAAAGCTCGCCGAAAGTGAAAAAAACGACAGGTCCGGGGTGGTCGTTTTTTTTTCACTTTTTCACTTTCGGCGAGCTTTAAAATCTCAGCTCCAGGATCAAATGATCCTGGAGCTGAGATTTTAAAGCTCGCCGAAAATGAAAAAAACGACCATCCCGGAACAGTCGTCTTGGCCGAGATCCCGACCCCGAGCGAGCGAGCCCACACCCACCATTTGGGGTGTGGGCCGCCTCCGGGGTGGCCCACGCTCACTGGAAAAAGCAATCCCAAGGCCGGATTTCATCCTGGAGCTGAGATATTAAAGCTCGCCGAAAGTGAAAAAAAACGACCACCCCGGACCTGTCGTTTTGGCCGAGATCCCGACCCCGAGCGAGCGTGCCCAAACCCACCATTTGGGGTGTGGGCCGCCTCCGGGGTGGCCCACGCTCACTGGAAAAAGCAATCCCGAGGCCGGATTTCATCCTGGAGCTGAGATATTAAAGCTCGCCGAAAATGAAAAAAACGACCACCCCGGACCTGTCGTTTTGGCCGAGATCCCGACCCCGAGCGAGCGAGCCCAAACCCACCATTTGGGGTGTGAGCCGCCTCCGGGGTGGCCCACGCTCACTGGAAAAAGCAATCCCGAGGCCGGATTTCATCCTGGAGCTGAGATATTAAAGCTCGCCGAAAGTGAAAAAAATGACAGGTCCGGGGTGGTCGTTTTTTTCACTTTTTCACTTTAGAGCGAGCGAGCCCAAACCCACCATTTGGGGTGTGAGCCGCCTCCGGGGTGGCCCACGCTCACTGGAAAAAGCAATCCCGAGGCCGGATTTCATCCTGGAGCTGAGATATTAAAGCTCGCCGAAAATGAAAAAAACGACCACCCCGGACCTGTCGTTTTGGCCGAGATCCCGACCCCGAGCGAGCGTGCCCAAACCCACCATTTGGGGTGTGGGCCGCCTCCGGGGTGGCCCACGCTCACTGGAAAAAGCAATCCCGAGGCCGGATTTCATCCTGGAGCTGAGATATTAAAGCTCGCCGAAAATGAAAAAAACGACCACCCCGGACCTGTCGTTTTGGCCGAGATCCCGACCCCGAGCGAGCGTGCCCAAACCCACCATTTGGGGTGTGGGCCGCCTCCGGGGTGGCCCACGCTCACTGGAAAAAGCAATCCCGATGCCGGATTTCATCCTGGAGCTGAGATATTAAAGCTCGCCGAAAGTGAAAAAAACGACAGGTCCGGGGTGGTCGTTTTTTTTTCACTTTTTCACTTTCGGCGAGCTTTAAAATCTCAGCTCCAGGATCAAATGATCCTGGAGCTGAGATTTTAAAGCTCGCCGAAAATGAAAAAAACGACCATCCCGGAACAGTCGTCTTGGCCGAGATCCCGACCCCGAGCGAGCGAGCCCACACCCACCATTTGGGGTGTGGGCCGCCTCCGGGGTGGCCCACGCTCACTGGAAAAAGCAATCCCAAGGCCGGATTTCATCCTGGAGCTGAGATATTAAAGCTCGCCGAAAGTGAAAAAAAACGACCACCCCGGACCTGTCGTTTTGGCCGAGATCCCGACCCCGAGCGAGCGTGCCCAAACCCACCATTTGGGGTGTGGGCCGCCTCCGGGGTGGCCCACGCTCACTGGAAAAAGCAATCCCGAGGCCGGATTTCATCCTGGAGCTGAGATATTAAAGCTCGCCGAAAATGAAAAAAACGACCACCCCGGACCTGTCGTTTTGGCCGAGATCCCGACCCCGAGCGAGCGAGCCCAAACCCACCATTTGGGGTGTGAGCCGCCTCCGGGGTGGCCCACGCTCACTGGAAAAAGCAATCCCGAGGCCGGATTTCATCCTGGAGCTGAGATATTAAAGCTCGCCGAAAGTGAAAAAAAACGACCACCCCGGACCTGTCGTTTTGGCCGAGATCCCGACCCCGAGCGAGCGTGCCCAAACCCACCATTTGGGGTGTGGGCCGCCTCCGGGGTGGCCCACGCTCACTGGAAAAAGCAATCCCGAGGCCGGATTTCATCCTGGAGCTGAGATATTAAAGCTCGCCGAAAGTGAAAAAAATGACAGGTCCGGGGTGGTCGTTTTTTTCACTTTTTCACTTTAGAGCGAGCGAGCCCAAACCCACCATTTGGGGTGTGAGCCGCCTCCGGGGTGGCCCACGCTCACTGGAAAAAGCAATCCCGAGGCCGGATTTCATCCTGGAGCTGAGATATTAAAGCTCGCCGAAAATGAAAAAAACGACCACCCCGGACCTGTCGTTTTGGCCGAGATCCCGACCCCGAGCGAGCGTGCCCAAACCCACCATTTGGGGTGTGGGCCGCCTCCGGGGTGGCCCACGCTCACTGGAAAAAGCAATCCCGAGGCCGGATTTCATCCTGGAGCTGAGATATTAAAGCTCGCCGAAAGTGAAAAAAAACGACCACCCCGGACCTGTCGTTTTGGCCGAGATCCCGACCCCGAGCGAGCGTGCCCAAACCCACCATTTGGGGTGTGGGCCGCCTCCGGGGTGGCCCACGCTCACTGGAAAAAGCAATCCCGAGGCCGGATTTCATCCTGGAGCTGAGATATTAAAGCTCGCCGAAAATGAAAAAAACGACCACCCCGGACCTGTCGTTTTGGCCGAGATCCCGACCCCGAGCGAGCGAGCCCAAACCCACCATTTGGGGTGTGAGCCGCCTCCGGGGTGGCCCACGCTCACTGGAAAAAGCAATCCCGAGGCCGGATTTCATCCTGGAGCTGAGATATTAAAGCTCGCCGAAAGTGAAAAAAAACGACCACCCCGGACCTGTCGTTTTGGCCGAGATCCCGACCCCGAGCGAGCGTGCCCAAACCCACCATTTGGGGTGTGGGCCGCCTCCGGGGTGGCCCACGCTCACTGGAAAAAGCAATCCCGAGGCCGGATTTCATCCTGGAGCTGAGATATTAAAGCTCGCCGAAAATGAAAAAAAACGACCACCCCGGACCTGTCGTTTTGGCCGAGATCCCGACCCCGAGCGAGCGTGCCCAAACCCACCATTTGGGGTGTGGGCCGCCTCCGGGGTGGCCCACGCTCACTGGAAAAAGCAATCCCGAGGCCGGATTTCATCCTGGAGCTGAGATATTAAAGCTCGCCGAAAATGAAAAAAACGACCACCCCGGACCTGTCGTTTTGGCCGAGATCCCGACCCCGAGCGAGCGTGCCCAAACCCACCATTTGGGGTGTGGGCCGCCTCCGGGGTGGCCCACGCTCACTGGAAAAAGCAATCCCGAGGCCGGATTTCATCCTGGAGCTGAGATATTAAAGCTCGCCGAAAGTGAAAAAAAACGACCACCCCGGACCTGTCGTTTTGGCCGAGATCCCGACCCCGAGCGAGCGTGCCCAAACCCACCATTTGGGGTGTGGGCCGCCTCCGGGGTGGCCCACGCTCACTGGAAAAAGCAATCCCGAGGCCGGATTTCATCCTGGAGCTGAGATATTAAAGCTCGCCGAAAATGAAAAAAACGACCACCCCGGACCTGTCGTTTTGGCCGAGATCCCGACCCCGAGCGAGCGTGCCCAAACCCACCATTTGGGGTGTGGGCCGCCTCCGGGGTGGCCCACGCTCACTGGAAAAAGCAATCCCGAGGCCGGATTTCATCCTGGAGCTGAGATATTAAGCTCGCCGAAAGTGAAAAAAATGACAGGTCCGGGGTGGTCGTTTTTTTCACTTTTTCACTTTAGAGCGAGCGAGCCCAAACCCACCATTTGGGGTGTGAGCCGCCTCCGGGGTGGCCCACGCTCACTGGAAAAAGCAATCCCGAGGCCGGATTTCATCCTGGAGCTGAGATATTAAAGCTCGCCGAAAGTGAAAAAAACGACCACCCCGGACCTGTCGTTTTGGCCGAGATCCCGACCCCGAGCGAGCGAGCCCAAACCCACCATTTGGGGTGTGAGCCGCCTCCGGGGTGGCCCACGCTCACTGGAAAAAGCAATCCCGAGGCCGGATTTCATCCTGGAGCTGAGATATTAAAGCTCGCCGAAAATGAAAAAAACGACCACCCCGGACCTGTCGTTTTGGCCGAGATCCCGACCCCGAGCGAGCGAGCCCAAACCCACCATTTGGGGTGTGAGCCGCCTCCGGGGTGGCCCACGCTCACTGGAAAAAGCAATCCCGAGGCCGGATTTCATCCTGGAGCTGAGATATTAAAGCTCGCCGAAAGTGAAAAAAAACGACCACCCCGGACCTGTCGTTTTGGCCGAGATCCCGACCCCGAGCGAGCGTGCCCAAACCCACCATTTGGGGTGTGGGCCGCCTCCGGGGTGGCCCACGCTCACTGGAAAAAGCAATCCCGAGGCCGGATTTCATCCTGGAGCTGAGATATTAAAGCTCGCCGAAAATGAAAAAAAACGACCACCCCGGACCTGTCGTTTTGGCCGAGATCCCGACCCCGAGCGAGCGTGCCCAAACCCACCATTTGGGGTGTGGGCCGCCTCCGGGGTGGCCCACGCTCACTGGAAAAAGCAATCCCGAGGCCGGATTTCATCCTGGAGCTGAGATATTAAAGCTCGCCGAAAATGAAAAAAACGACCACCCCGGACCTGTCGTTTTGGCCGAGATCCCGACCCCGAGCGAGCGTGCCCAAACCCACCATTTGGGGTGTGGGCCGCCTCCGGGGTGGCCCACGCTCACTGGAAAAAGCAATCCCGAGGCCGGATTTCATCCTGGAGCTGAGATATTAAAGCTCGCCGAAAGTGAAAAAAAACGACCACCCCGGACCTGTCGTTTTGGCCGAGATCCCGACCCCGAGCGAGCGTGCCCAAACCCACCATTTGGGGTGTGGGCCGCCTCCGGGGTGGCCCACGCTCACTGGAAAAAGCAATCCCGAGGCCGGATTTCATCCTGGAGCTGAGATATTAAAGCTCGCCGAAAATGAAAAAAACGACCACCCCGGACCTGTCGTTTTGGCCGAGATCCCGACCCCGAGCGAGCGTGCCCAAACCCACCATTTGGGGTGTGGGCCGCCTCCGGGGTGGCCCACGCTCACTGGAAAAAGCAATCCCGAGGCCGGATTTCATCCTGGAGCTGAGATATTAAGCTCGCCGAAAGTGAAAAAAATGACAGGTCCGGGGTGGTCGTTTTTTTCACTTTTTCACTTTAGAGCGAGCGAGCCCAAACCCACCATTTGGGGTGTGAGCCGCCTCCGGGGTGGCCCACGCTCACTGGAAAAAGCAATCCCGAGGCCGGATTTCATCCTGGAGCTGAGATATTAAAGCTCGCCGAAAGTGAAAAAAACGACCACCCCGGACCTGTCGTTTTGGCCGAGATCCCGACCCCGAGCGAGCGAGCCCAAACCCACCATTTGGGGTGTGAGCCGCCTCCGGGGTGGCCCACGCTCACTGGAAAAAGCAATCCCGAGGCCGGATTTCATCCTGGAGCTGAGATATTAAAGCTCGCCGAAAGTGAAAAAAATGACAGGTCCGGGGTGGTCGTTTTTTTCACTTTTTCACTGTAGAGCGAGCGAGCCCAAACCCACCATTTGGGGTGTGAGCCGCCTCCGGGGTGGCCCACGCTCACTGGAAAAAGCAATCCCGATGCCGGATTTGATCCTGGAGCTGAGATATTAAAGCTCGCCGAAAGTGAAAAAAACGACAGGTCCGGGGTGGTCGTTTTTTTTTCAC
This sequence comes from Karalla daura, assembly GCA_029224185.1. Taxonomy (NCBI): domain Eukaryota; kingdom Metazoa; phylum Chordata; class Actinopteri; order Chaetodontiformes; family Leiognathidae; genus Karalla; species Karalla daura. The sequence goes on along the minus strand of CM055203.1, from coordinate 17,861,462 downwards.
TTTTTCACTTTCGGCGAGCTTTAAAATCTCAGCTCCAGGATCAAATGATCCTGGAGCTGAGATTTTAAAGCTCGCCGAAAATGAAAAAAACGACCATCCCGGAACAGTCGTCTTGGCCGAGATCCCGACCCCGAGCGAGCGAGCCCACACCCACCATTTGGGGTGTGGGCCGCCTCCGGGGTGGCCCACGCTCACTGGAAAAAGCAATCCCAAGGCCGGATTTCATCCTGGAGCTGAGATATTAAAGCTCGCCGAAAGTGAAAAAAAACGACCACCCCGGACCTGTCGTTTTGGCCGAGATCCCGACCCCGAGCGAGCGTGCCCAAACCCACCATTTGGGGTGTGGGCCGCCTCCGGGGTGGCCCACGCTCACTGGAAAAAGCAATCCCGAGGCCGGATTTCATCCTGGAGCTGAGATATTAAAGCTCGCCGAAAATGAAAAAAACGACCACCCCGGACCTGTCGTTTTGGCCGAGATCCCGACCCCGAGCGAGCGAGCCCAAACCCACCATTTGGGGTGTGAGCCGCCTCCGGGGTGGCCCACGCTCACTGGAAAAAGCAATCCCGAGGCCGGATTTCATCCTGGAGCTGAGATATTAAAGCTCGCCGAAAGTGAAAAAAATGACAGGTCCGGGGTGGTCGTTTTTTTCACTTTTTCACTTTAGAGCGAGCGAGCCCAAACCCACCATTTGGGGTGTGAGCCGCCTCCGGGGTGGCCCACGCTCACTGGAAAAAGCAATCCCGAGGCCGGATTTCATCCTGGAGCTGAGATATTAAAGCTCGCCGAAAATGAAAAAAACGACCACCCCGGACCTGTCGTTTTGGCCGAGATCCCGACCCCGAGCGAGCGTGCCCAAACCCACCATTTGGGGTGTGGGCCGCCTCCGGGGTGGCCCACGCTCACTGGAAAAAGCAATCCCGAGGCCGGATTTCATCCTGGAGCTGAGATATTAAAGCTCGCCGAAAGTGAAAAAAAACGACCACCCCGGACCTGTCGTTTTGGCCGAGATCCCGACCCCGAGCGAGCGTGCCCAAACCCACCATTTGGGGTGTGGGCCGCCTCCGGGGTGGCCCACGCTCACTGGAAAAAGCAATCCCGAGGCCGGATTTCATCCTGGAGCTGAGATATTAAAGCTCGCCGAAAATGAAAAAAACGACCACCCCGGACCTGTCGTTTTGGCCGAGATCCCGACCCCGAGCGAGCGAGCCCAAACCCACCATTTGGGGTGTGAGCCGCCTCCGGGGTGGCCCACGCTCACTGGAAAAAGCAATCCCGAGGCCGGATTTCATCCTGGAGCTGAGATATTAAAGCTCGCCGAAAGTGAAAAAAAACGACCACCCCGGACCTGTCGTTTTGGCCGAGATCCCGACCCCGAGCGAGCGTGCCCAAACCCACCATTTGGGGTGTGGGCCGCCTCCGGGGTGGCCCACGCTCACTGGAAAAAGCAATCCCGAGGCCGGATTTCATCCTGGAGCTGAGATATTAAAGCTCGCCGAAAATGAAAAAAAACGACCACCCCGGACCTGTCGTTTTGGCCGAGATCCCGACCCCGAGCGAGCGTGCCCAAACCCACCATTTGGGGTGTGGGCCGCCTCCGGGGTGGCCCACGCTCACTGGAAAAAGCAATCCCGAGGCCGGATTTCATCCTGGAGCTGAGATATTAAAGCTCGCCGAAAATGAAAAAAACGACCACCCCGGACCTGTCGTTTTGGCCGAGATCCCGACCCCGAGCGAGCGTGCCCAAACCCACCATTTGGGGTGTGGGCCGCCTCCGGGGTGGCCCACGCTCACTGGAAAAAGCAATCCCGAGGCCGGATTTCATCCTGGAGCTGAGATATTAAAGCTCGCCGAAAGTGAAAAAAAACGACCACCCCGGACCTGTCGTTTTGGCCGAGATCCCGACCCCGAGCGAGCGTGCCCAAACCCACCATTTGGGGTGTGGGCCGCCTCCGGGGTGGCCCACGCTCACTGGAAAAAGCAATCCCGAGGCCGGATTTCATCCTGGAGCTGAGATATTAAAGCTCGCCGAAAATGAAAAAAACGACCACCCCGGACCTGTCGTTTTGGCCGAGATCCCGACCCCGAGCGAGCGTGCCCAAACCCACCATTTGGGGTGTGGGCCGCCTCCGGGGTGGCCCACGCTCACTGGAAAAAGCAATCCCGAGGCCGGATTTCATCCTGGAGCTGAGATATTAAGCTCGCCGAAAGTGAAAAAAATGACAGGTCCGGGGTGGTCGTTTTTTTCACTTTTTCACTTTAGAGCGAGCGAGCCCAAACCCACCATTTGGGGTGTGAGCCGCCTCCGGGGTGGCCCACGCTCACTGGAAAAAGCAATCCCGAGGCCGGATTTCATCCTGGAGCTGAGATATTAAAGCTCGCCGAAAGTGAAAAAAACGACCACCCCGGACCTGTCGTTTTGGCCGAGATCCCGACCCCGAGCGAGCGAGCCCAAACCCACCATTTGGGGTGTGAGCCGCCTCCGGGGTGGCCCACGCTCACTGGAAAAAGCAATCCCGAGGCCGGATTTCATCCTGGAGCTGAGATATTAAAGCTCGCTGAAAGTGAAAAAAAACGACCACCCCGGACCTGTCGTTTTGGCCGAGATCCCGACCCCGAGCGAGCGTGCCCAAACCCACCATTTGGGGTGTGGGCCGCCTCCGGGGTGGCCCACGCTCACTGGAAAAAGCAATCCCGAGGCCGGATTTCATCCTGGAGCTGAGATATTAAGCTCGCCGAAAGTGAAAAAAATGACAGGTCCGGGGTGGTCGTTTTTTTCACTTTTTCACTTTAGAGCGAGCGAGCCCAAACCCACCATTTGGGGTGTGAGCCGCCTCCGGGGTGGCCCACGCTCACTGGAAAAAGCAATCCCGAGGCCGGATTTCATCCTGGAGCTGAGATATTAAAGCTCGCCGAAAGTGAAAAAAACGACCACCCCGGACCTGTCGTTTTGGCCGAGATCCCGACCCCGAGCGAGCGAGCCCAAACCCACCATTTGGGGTGTGAGCCGCCTCCGGGGTGGCCCACGCTCACTGGAAAAAGCAATCCCGAGGCCGGATTTCATCCTGGAGCTGAGATATTAAAGCTCGCCGAAAGTGAAAAAAATGACAGGTCCGGGGTGGTCGTTTTTTTCACTTTTTCACTGTAGAGCGAGCGAGCCCAAACCCACCATTTGGGGTGTGAGCCGCCTCCGGGGTGGCCCACGCTCACTGGAAAAAGCAATCCCGATGCCGGATTTGATCCTGGAGCTGAGATATTAAAGCTCGCCGAAAGTGAAAAAAACGACAGGTCCGGGGTGGTCGTTTTTTTTTCACTTTTTCACTTTCGGCGAGCTTTAAAATCTCAGCTCCAGGATCAAATGATCCTGGAGCTGAGATTTTAAAGCTCGCCGAAAATGAAAAAAACGACCATCCCGGAACAGTCGTCTTGGCCGAGATCCCGACCCCGAGCGAGCGAGCCCACACCCACCATTTGGGGTGTGGGCCGCCTCCGGGGTGGCCCACGCTCACTGGAAAAAGCAATCCCAAGGCCGGATTTCATCCTGGAGCTGAGATATTAAAGCTCGCCGAAAGTGAAAAAAATGACAGGTCCGGGGTGGTCGTTTTTTTCACTTTTTCACTGTAGAGCGAGCGAGCCCAAACCCACCATTTGGGGTGTGAGCCGCCTCCGGGGTGGCCCACGCTCACTGGAAAAAGCAATCCCGATGCCGGATTTGATCCTGGAGCTGAGATATTAAAGCTCGCCGAAAATGAAAAAAACGACCACCCCGGACCTGTCGTTTTGGCCGAGATCCCGACCCCGAGCGAGCGTGCCCAAACCCACCATTTGGGGTGTGGGCCGCCTCCGGGGTGGCCCACGCTCACTGGAAAAAGCAATCCCGAGGCCGGATTTCATCCTGGAGCTGAGATATTAAAGCTCGCCGAAAATGAAAAAAACGACCACCCCGGACCTGTCGTTTTGGCCGAGATCCCGACCCCGAGCGAGCGTGCCCAAACCCACCATTTGGGGTGTGGGCCGCCTCCGGGGTGGCCCACGCTCACTGGAAAAAGCAATCCCGAGGCCGGATTTCATCCTGGAGCTGAGATATTAAAGCTCGCCGAAAGTGAAAAAAAACGACCACCCCGGACCTGTCGTTTTGGCCGAGATCCCGACCCCGAGCGAGCGTGCCCAAACCCACCATTTGGGGTGTGGGCCGCCTCCGGGGTGGCCCACGCTCACTGGAAAAAGCAATCCCGAGGCCGGATTTCATCCTGGAGCTGAGATATTAAAGCTCGCCGAAAATGAAAAAAACGACCACCCCGGACCTGTCGTTTTGGCCGAGATCCCGACCCCGAGCGAGCGTGCCCAAACCCACCATTTGGGGTGTGGGCCGCCTCCGGGGTGGCCCACGCTCACTGGAAAAAGCAATCCCGAGGCCGGATTTCATCCTGGAGCTGAGATATTAAGCTCGCCGAAAGTGAAAAAAATGACAGGTCCGGGGTGGTCGTTTTTTTCACTTTTTCACTTTAGAGCGAGCGAGCCCAAACCCACCATTTGGGGTGTGAGCCGCCTCCGGGGTGGCCCACGCTCACTGGAAAAAGCAATCCCGAGGCCGGATTTCATCCTGGAGCTGAGATATTAAAGCTCGCCGAAAGTGAAAAAAACGACCACCCCGGACCTGTCGTTTTGGCCGAGATCCCGACCCCGAGCGAGCGAGCCCAAACCCACCATTTGGGGTGTGAGCCGCCTCCGGGGTGGCCCACGCTCACTGGAAAAAGCAATCCCGAGGCCGGATTTCATCCTGGAGCTGAGATATTAAAGCTCGCTGAAAGTGAAAAAAAACGACCACCCCGGACCTGTCGTTTTGGCCGAGATCCCGACCCCGAGCGAGCGTGCCCAAACCCACCATTTGGGGTGTGGGCCGCCTCCGGGGTGGCCCACGCTCACTGGAAAAAGCAATCCCGAGGCCGGATTTCATCCTGGAGCTGAGATATTAAGCTCGCCGAAAGTGAAAAAAATGACAGGTCCGGGGTGGTCGTTTTTTTCACTTTTTCACTTTAGAGCGAGCGAGCCCAAACCCACCATTTGGGGTGTGAGCCGCCTCCGGGGTGGCCCACGCTCACTGGAAAAAGCAATCCCGAGGCCGGATTTCATCCTGGAGCTGAGATATTAAAGCTCGCCGAAAGTGAAAAAAACGACCACCCCGGACCTGTCGTTTTGGCCGAGATCCCGACCCCGAGCGAGCGAGCCCAAACCCACCATTTGGGGTGTGAGCCGCCTCCGGGGTGGCCCACGCTCACTGGAAAAAGCAATCCCGAGGCCGGATTTCATCCTGGAGCTGAGATATTAAAGCTCGCCGAAAGTGAAAAAAATGACAGGTCCGGGGTGGTCGTTTTTTTCACTTTTTCACTGTAGAGCGAGCGAGCCCAAACCCACCATTTGGGGTGTGAGCCGCCTCCGGGGTGGCCCACGCTCACTGGAAAAAGCAATCCCGATGCCGGATTTGATCCTGGAGCTGAGATATTAAAGCTCGCCGAAAGTGAAAAAAACGACAGGTCCGGGGTGGTCGTTTTTTTTTCACTTTTTCACTTTCGGCGAGCTTTAAAATCTCAGCTCCAGGATCAAATGATCCTGGAGCTGAGATTTTAAAGCTCGCCGAAAATGAAAAAAACGACCATCCCGGAACAGTCGTCTTGGCCGAGATCCCGACCCCGAGCGAGCGAGCCCACACCCACCATTTGGGGTGTGGGCCGCCTCCGGGGTGGCCCACGCTCACTGGAAAAAGCAATCCCAAGGCCGGATTTCATCCTGGAGCTGAGATATTAAAGCTCGCCGAAAGTGAAAAAAATGACAGGTCCGGGGTGGTCGTTTTTTTCACTTTTTCACTGTAGAGCGAGCGAGCCCAAACCCACCATTTGGGGTGTGAGCCGCCTCCGGGGTGGCCCACGCTCACTGGAAAAAGCAATCCCGATGCCGGATTTGATCCTGGAGCTGAGATATTAAAGCTCGCCGAAAGTGAAAAAAACGACAGGTCCGGGGTGGTCGTTTTTTTTTCACTTTTTCACTTTCGGCGAGCTTTAAAATCTCAGCTCCAGGATCAAATGATCCTGGAGCTGAGATTTTAAAGCTCGCCGAAAATGAAAAAAACGACCATCCCGGAACAGTCGTCTTGGCCGAGATCCCGACCCCGAGCGAGCGAGCCCACACCCACCATTTGGGGTGTGGGCCGCCTCCGGGGTGGCCCACGCTCACTGGAAAAAGCAATCCCAAGGCCGGATTTCATCCTGGAGCTGAGATATTAAAGCTCGCCGAAAGTGAAAAAAAACGACCACCCCGGACCTGTCGTTTTGGCCGAGATCCCGACCCCGAGCGAGCGTGCCCAAACCCACCATTTGGGGTGTGGGCCGCCTCCGGGGTGGCCCACGCTCACTGGAAAAAGCAATCCCGAGGCCGGATTTCATCCTGGAGCTGAGATATTAAAGCTCGCCGAAAATGAAAAAAACGACCACCCCGGACCTGTCGTTTTGGCCGAGATCCCGACCCCGAGCGAGCGAGCCCAAACCCACCATTTGGGGTGTGAGCCGCCTCCGGGGTGGCCCACGCTCACAGGAAAAAGCAATCCCGAGGCCGGATTTCATCCTGGAGCTGAGATATTAAAGCTCGCCGAAAGTGAAAAAAATGACAGGTCCGGGGTGGTCGTTTTTTTCACTTTTTCACTTTAGAGCGAGCGAGCCCAAACCCACCATTTGGGGTGTGAGCCGCCTCCGGGGTGGCCCACGCTCACTGGAAAAAGCAATCCCGAGGCCGGATTTCATCCTGGAGCTGAGATATTAAAGCTCGCCGAAAATGAAAAAAACGACCACCCCGGACCTGTCGTTTTGGCCGAGATCCCGACCCCGAGCGAGCGTGCCCAAACCCACCATTTGGGGTGTGGGCCGCCTCCGGGGTGGCCCACGCTCACTGGAAAAAGCAATCCCGAGGCCGGATTTCATCCTGGAGCTGAGATATTAAAGCTCGCCGAAAGTGAAAAAAAACGACCACCCCGGACCTGTCGTTTTGGCCGAGATCCCGACCCCGAGCGAGCGTGCCCAAACCCACCATTTGGGGTGTGGGCCGCCTCCGGGGTGGCCCACGCTCACTGGAAAAAGCAATCCCGAGGCCGGATTTCATCCTGGAGCTGAGATATTAAAGCTCGCCGAAAATGAAAAAAACGACCACCCCGGACCTGTCGTTTTGGCCGAGATCCCGACCCCGAGCGAGCGAGCCCAAACCCACCATTTGGGGTGTGAGCCGCCTCCGGGGTGGCCCACGCTCACTGGAAAAAGCAATCCCGAGGCCGGATTTCATCCTGGAGCTGAGATATTAAAGCTCGCCGAAAGTGAAAAAAAACGACCACCCCGGACCTGTCGTTTTGGCCGAGATCCCGACCCCGAGCGAGCGTGCCCAAACCCACCATTTGGGGTGTGGGCCGCCTCCGGGGTGGCCCACGCTCACTGGAAAAAGCAATCCCGAGGCCGGATTTCATCCTGGAGCTGAGATATTAAAGCTCGCCGAAAATGAAAAAAAACGACCACCCCGGACCTGTCGTTTTGGCCGAGATCCCGACCCCGAGCGAGCGTGCCCAAACCCACCATTTGGGGTGTGGGCCGCCTCCGGGGTGGCCCACGCTCACTGGAAAAAGCAATCCCGAGGCCGGATTTCATCCTGGAGCTGAGATATTAAAGCTCGCCGAAAATGAAAAAAACGACCACCCCGGACCTGTCGTTTTGGCCGAGATCCCGACCCCGAGCGAGCGTGCCCAAACCCACCATTTGGGGTGTGGGCCGCCTCCGGGGTGGCCCACGCTCACTGGAAAAAGCAATCCCGAGGCCGGATTTCATCCTGGAGCTGAGATATTAAAGCTCGCCGAAAGTGAAAAAAAACGACCACCCCGGACCTGTCGTTTTGGCCGAGATCCCGACCCCGAGCGAGCGTGCCCAAACCCACCATTTGGGGTGTGGGCCGCCTCCGGGGTGGCCCACGCTCACTGGAAAAAGCAATCCCGAGGCCGGATTTCATCCTGGAGCTGAGATATTAAAGCTCGCCGAAAATGAAAAAAACGACCACCCCGGACCTGTCGTTTTGGCCGAGATCCCGACCCCGAGCGAGCGTGCCCAAACCCACCATTTGGGGTGTGGGCCGCCTCCGGGGTGGCCCACGCTCACTGGAAAAAGCAATCCCGAGGCCGGATTTCATCCTGGAGCTGAGATATTAAGCTCGCCGAAAGTGAAAAAAATGACAGGTCCGGGGTGGTCGTTTTTTTCACTTTTTCACTTTAGAGCGAGCGAGCCCAAACCCACCATTTGGGGTGTGAGCCGCCTCCGGGGTGGCCCACGCTCACTGGAAAAAGCAATCCCGAGGCCGGATTTCATCCTGGAGCTGAGATATTAAAGCTCGCCGAAAGTGAAAAAAACGACCACCCCGGACCTGTCGTTTTGGCCGAGATCCCGACCCCGAGCGAGCGAGCCCAAACCCACCATTTGGGGTGTGAGCCGCCTCCGGGGTGGCCCACGCTCACTGGAAAAAGCAATCCCGAGGCCGGATTTCATCCTGGAGCTGAGATATTAAAGCTCGCTGAAAGTGAAAAAAAACGACCACCCCGGACCTGTCGTTTTGGCCGAGATCCCGACCCCGAGCGAGCGTGCCCAAACCCACCATTTGGGGTGTGGGCCGCCTCCGGGGTGGCCCACGCTCACTGGAAAAAGCAATCCCGAGGCCGGATTTCATCCTGGAGCTGAGATATTAAGCTCGCCGAAAGTGAAAAAAATGACAGGTCCGGGGTGGTCGTTTTTTTCACTTTTTCACTTTAGAGCGAGCGAGCCCAAACCCACCATTTGGGGTGTGAGCCGCCTCCGGGGTGGCCCACGCTCACTGGAAAAAGCAATCCCGAGGCCGGATTTCATCCTGGAGCTGAGATATTAAAGCTCGCCGAAAGTGAAAAAAACGACCACCCCGGACCTGTCGTTTTGGCCGAGATCCCGACCCCGAGCGAGCGAGCCCAAACCCACCATTTGGGGTGTGAGCCGCCTCCGGGGTGGCCCACGCTCACTGGAAAAAGCAATCCCGAGGCCGGATTTCATCCTGGAGCTGAGATATTAAAGCTCGCCGAAAGTGAAAAAAATGACAGGTCCGGGGTGGTCGTTTTTTTCACTTTTTCACTGTAGAGCGAGCGAGCCCAAACCCACCATTTGGGGTGTGAGCCGCCTCCGGGGTGGCCCACGCTCACTGGAAAAAGCAATCCCGATGCCGGATTTGATCCTGGAGCTGAGATATTAAAGCTCGCCGAAAGTGAAAAAAACGACAGGTCCGGGGTGGTCGTTTTTTTTTCACTTTTTCACTTTCGGCGAGCTTTAAAATCTCAGCTCCAGGATCAAATGATCCTGGAGCTGAGATTTTAAAGCTCGCCGAAAATGAAAAAAACGACCATCCCGGAACAGTCGTCTTGGCCGAGATCCCGACCCCGAGCGAGCGAGCCCACACCCACCATTTGGGGTGTGGGCCGCCTCCGGGGTGGCCCACGCTCACTGGAAAAAGCAATCCCGAGGCCGGATTTCATCCTGGAGCTGAGATATTAAAGCTCGCCGAAAGTGAAAAAAATGACAGGTCCGGGGTGGTCGTTTTTTTCACTTTTTCACTTTAGAGCGAGCGAGCCCAAACCCACCATTTGGGGTGTGAGCCGCCTCCGGGGTGGCCCACGCTCACTGGAAAAAGCAATCCCGAGGCCGGATTTCATCCTGGAGCTGAGATATTAAAGCTCGCCGAAAGTGAAAAAAACGACCACCCCGGACCTGTCGTTTTGGCCGAGATCCCGACCCCGAGCGAGCGAGCCCAAACCCACCATTTGGGGTGTGAGCCGCCTCCGGGGTGGCCCACGCTCACTGGAAAAAGCAATCCCGATGCCGGATTTCATCCTGGAGCTGAGATATTAAAGCTCGCCGAAAATGAAAAAAACGACCACCCCGGACCTGTCGTTTTGGCCGAGATCCCGACCCCGAGCGAGCGTGCCCAAACCCACCATTTGGGGTGTGGGCCGCCTCCGGGGTGGCCCACGCTCACTGGAAAAAGCAATCCCGAGGCCGGATTTCATCCTGGAGCTGAGATATTAAAGCTCGCCGAAAGTGAAAAAAATGACAGGTCCGGGGTGGTCGTTTTTTTCACTTTTTCACTTTAGAGCGAGCGAGCCCAAACCCACCATTTGGGGTGTGAGCCGCCTCCGGGGTGGCCCACGCTCACTGGAAAAAGCAATCCCGAGGCCGGATTTCATCCTGGAGCTGAGATATTAAAGCTCGCCGAAAATGAAAAAAACGACCACCCCGGACCTGTCGTTTTGGCCGAGATCCCGACCCCGAGCGAGCGTGCCCAAACCCACCATTTGGGGTGTGGGCCGCCTCCGGGGTGGCCCACGCTCACTGGAAAAAGCAATCCCGAGGCCGGATTTCATCCTGGAGCTGAGATATTAAAGCTCGCCGAAAGTGAAAAAAATGACAGGTCCGGGGTGGTCGTTTTTTTCACTTTTTCACTGTAGAGCGAGCGAGCCCAAACCCACCATTTGGGGTGTGAGCCGCCTCCGGGGTGGCCCACGCTCACTGGAAAAAGCAATCCCGATGCCGGATTTGATCCTGGAGCTGAGATATTAAAGCTCGCCGAAAGTGAAAAAAACGACAGGTCCGGGGTGGTCGTTTTTTTTTTCACTTTTTCACTTTCGGCGAGCTTTAAAATCTCAGCTCCAGGATCAAATGATCCTGGAGCTGAGATTTTAAAGCTCGCCGAAAATGAAAAAAACGACCATCCCGGAACAGTCGTCTTGGCCGAGATCCCGACCCCGAGCGAGCGAGCCCACACCCACCATTTGGGGTGTGGGCCGCCTCCGGGGTGGCCCACGCTCACTGGAAAAAGCAATCCCAAGGCCGGATTTCATCCTGGAGCTGAGATATTAAAGCTCGCCGAAAATGAAAAAAACGACCACCCCGGACCTGTCGTTTTGGCCGAGATCCCGACCCCGAGCGAGCGAGCCCAAACCCACCATTTGGGGTGTGAGCCGCCTCCGGGGTGGCCCACGCTCACTGGAAAAAGCAATCCCGAGGCCGGATTTCATCCTGGAGCTGAGATATTAAAGCTCGCCGAAAGTGAAAAAAATGACAGGTCCGGGGTGGTCGTTTTTTTCACTTTTTCACTTTAGAGCGAGCGAGCCCAAACCCACCATTTGGGGTGTGAGCCGCCTCCGGGGTGGCCCACGCTCACTGGAAAAAGCAATCCCGAGGCCGGATTTCATCCTGGAGCTGAGATATTAAAGCTCGCCGAAAGTGAAAAAAATGACAGGTCCGGGGTGGTCGTTTTTTTCACTTTTTCACTTTAGAGCGAGCGAGCCCAAACCCACCATTTGGGGTGTGAGCCGCCTCCGGGGTGGCCCACGCTCACTGGAAAAAGCAATCCCGAGGCCGGATTTCATCCTGGAGCTGAGATATTAAAGCTCGCCGAAAGTGAAAAAAAACGACCACCCCGGACCTGTCGTTTTGGCCGAGATCCCGACCCCGAGCGAGCGTGCCCAAACCCACCATTTGGGGTGTGGGCCGCCTCCGGGGTGGCCCACGCTCACTGGAAAAAGCAATCCCGAGGCCGGATTTCATCCTGGAGCTGAGATATTAAAGCTCGCCGAAAATGAAAAAAAACGACCACCCCGGACCTGTCGTTTTGACCGAGATCCCGACCCCGAGCGAGCGTGCCCAAACCCACCATTTGGGGTGTGGGCCGCCTCCGGGGTGGCCCACGCTCACTGGAAAAAGCAATCCCGAGGCCGGATTTCATCCTGGAGCTGAGATATTAAAGCTCGCCGAAAATGAAAAAAACGACCACCCCGGACCTGTCGTTTTGGCCGAGATCCCGACCCCGAGCGAGCGTGCCCAAACCCACCATTTGGGGTGTGGGCCGCCTCCGGGGTGGCCCACGCTCACTGGAAAAAGCAATCCCGAGGCCGGATTTCATCCTGGAGCTGAGATATTAAAGCTCGCCGAAAGTGAAAAAAATGACAGGTCCGGGGTGGTCGTTTTTTTCACTTTTTCACTTTAGAGCGAGCGAGCCCAAACCCACCATTTGGGGTGTGAGCCGCCTCCGGGGTGGCCCACGCTCACTGGAAAAAGCAATCCCGAGGCCGGATTTCATCCTGGAGCTGAGATATTAAAGCTCGCCGAAAGTGAAAAAAAAACGACCACCCCGGACCTGTCGTTTTGGCCGAGATCCCGACCCCGAGCGAGCGAGCCTAAACCCACCATTTGGGGTGTGAGCCGCCTCCGGCGTGGCCCACGCTCACTGGAAAAAGCAATCCCGAGGCCGGATTACATCCTGGAGCTGAGATATTAAAGCTCGCCGAAAGTGAAAAAAAACGACCACCCCGGACCTGTCGTTTTGGCCGAGATCCCGACCCCGAGCGAGCGTGCCCAAACCCACCATTTGGGGTGTGGGCCGCCTCCGGGGTGGCCCACGCTCACTGGAAAAAGCAATCCCGAGGCCGGATTTCATCCTGGAGCTGAGATATTAAAGCTCGCCGAAAATGAAAAAAACGACCACCCCGGACCTGTCGTTTTGGCCGAGATCCCGACCCCGAGCGAGCGTGCCCAAACCCACCATTTGGGGTGTGGGCCGCCTCCGGGGTGGCCCACGCTCACTGGAAAAAGCAATCCCGAGGCCGGATTTCATCCTGGAGCTGAGATATTAAGCTCGCCGAAAGTGAAAAAAATGACAGGTCCGGGGTGGTCGTTTTTTTCACTTTTTCACTTTAGAGCGAGCGAGCCCAAACCCACCATTTGGGGTGTGGGCCGCCTCCGGGGTGGCCCACGCTCACTGGAAAAAGCAATCCCGAGGCCGGATTTCATCCTGGAGCTGAGATATTAAAGCTCGCTGAAAGTGAAAAAAAACGACCACCCCGGACCTGTCGTTTTGGCCGAGATCCCGACCCCGAGCGAGCGTGCCCAAACCCACCATTTGGGGTGTGGGCCGCCTCCGGGGTGGCCCACGCTCACTGGAAAAAGCAATCCCGAGGCCGGATTTCATCCTGGAGCTGAGATATTAAAGCTCGCCGAAAGTGAAAAAAAACGACCACCCCGGACCTGTCGTTTTGGCCGAGATCCCGACCCCGAGCGAGCGTGCCCAAACCCACCATTTGGGGTGTGGGCCGCCTCCGGGGTGGCCCACGCTCACTGGAAAAAGCAATCCCGAGGCCGGATTTCATCCTGGAGCTGAGATATTAAAGCTCGCCGAAAATGAAAAAAACGACCACCCCGGACCTGTCGTTTTGGCCGAGATCCCGACCCCGAGCGAGCGTGCCCAAACCCACCATTTGGGGTGTGGGCCGCCTCCGGGGTGGCCCACGCTCACTGGAAAAAGCAATCCCGAGGCCGGATTTCATCCTGGAGCTGAGATATTAAAGCTCGCCGAAAGTGAAAAAAATGACAGGTCCGGGGTGGTCGTTTTTTTCACTTTTTCACTTTAGAGCGAGCGAGCCCAAACCCACCATTTGGGGTGTGAGCCGCCTCCGGGGTGGCCCACGCTCACTGGAAAAAGCAATCCCGAGGCCGGATTTCATCCTGGAGCTGAGATATTAAAGCTCGCCGAAAATGAAAAAAAGGACCACCCCGGACCTGTCGTTTTGGCCGAGATCCCGACCCCGAGCGAGCGTGCCCAAACCCACCATTTGGGGTGTGGGCCGCCTCCGGGGTGGCCCACGCTCACTGGAAAAAGCAATCCCGAGGCCGGATTTCATCCTGGAGCTGAGATATTAAAGCTCGCCGAAAGTGAAAAAAATGACAGGTCCGTGGTGGTCGTTTTTTTCACTTTTTCACTGTAGAGCGAGCGAGCCCAAACCCACCATTTGGGGTGTGAGCCGCCTCCGGGGTGGCCCACGCTCACTGGAAAAAGCAATCCCGATGCCGGATTTGATCCTGGAGCTGAGATATTAAAGCTCGCCGAAAGTGAAAAAAACGACAGGTCCGGGGTGGTCGTTTTTTTTTCACTTTTTCACTTTCGGCGAGCTTTAAAATCTCAGCTCCAGGATCAAATGATCCTGGAGCTGAGATTTTAAAGCTCGCCGAAAATGAAAAAAACGACCATCCCGGAACAGTCGTCTTGGCCGAGATCCCGACCCCGAGCGAGCGAGCCCACACCCACCATTTGGGGTGTGGGCCGCCTCCGGGGTGGCCCACGCTCACTGGAAAAAGCAATCCCAAGGCCGGATTTCATCCTGGAGCTGAGATATTAAAGCTCGCCGAAAGTGAAAAAAAACGACCACCCCGGACCTGTCGTTTTGGCCGAGATCCCGACCCCGAGCGAGCGTGCCCAAACCCACCATTTGGGGTGTGGGCCGCCTCCGGGGTGGCCCACGCTCACTGGAAAAAGCAATCCCGAGGCCGGATTTCATCCTGGAGCTGAGATATTAAAGCTCGCCGAAAATGAAAAAAACGACCACCCCGGACCTGTCGTTTTGGCCGAGATCCCGACCCCGAGCGAGCGAGCCCAAACCCACCATTTGGGGTGTGAGCCGCCTCCGGGGTGGCCCACGCTCACTGGAAAAAGCAATCCCGAGGCCGGATTTCATCCTGGAGCTGAGATATTAAAGCTCGCCGAAAGTGAAAAAAATGACAGGTCCGGGGTGGTCGTTTTTTTCACTTTTTCACTTTAGAGCGAGCGAGCCCAAACCCACCATTTGGGGTGTGAGCCGCCTCCGGGGTGGCCCACGCTCACTGGAAAAAGCAATCCCGAGGCCGGATTTCATCCTGGAGCTGAGATATTAAAGCTCGCCGAAAATGAAAAAAACGACCACCCCGGACCTGTCGTTTTGGCCGAGATCCCGACCCCGAGCGAGCGTGCCCAAACCCACCATTTGGGGTGTGGGCCGCCTCCGGGGTGGCCCACGCTCACTGGAAAAAGCAATCCCGAGGCCGGATTTCATCCTGGAGCTGAGATATTAAAGCTCGCCGAAAGTGAAAAAAAACGACCACCCCGGACCTGTCGTTTTGGCCGAGATCCCGACCCCGAGCGAGCGTGCCCAAACCCACCATTTGGGGTGTGGGCCGCCTCCGGGGTGGCCCACGCTCACTGGAAAAAGCAATCCCGAGGCCGGATTTCATCCTGGAGCTGAGATATTAAAGCTCGCCGAAAATGAAAAAAACGACCACCCCGGACCTGTCGTTTTGGCCGAGATCCCGACCCCGAGCGAGCGAGCCCAAACCCACCATTTGGGGTGTGAGCCGCCTCCGGGGTGGCCCACGCTCACTGGAAAAAGCAATCCCGAGGCCGGATTTCATCCTGGAGCTGAGATATTAAAGCTCGCCGAAAGTGAAAAAAAACGACCACCCCGGACCTGTCGTTTTGGCCGAGATCCCGACCCCGAGCGAGCGTGCCCAAACCCACCATTTGGGGTGTGGGCCGCCTCCGGGGTGGCCCACGCTCACTGGAAAAAGCAATCCCGAGGCCGGATTTCATCCTGGAGCTGAGATATTAAAGCTCGCCGAAAGTGAAAAAAAACGACCACCCCGGACCTGTCGTTTTGGCCGAGATCCCGACCCCGAGCGAGCGTGCCCAAACCCACCATTTGGGGTGTGGGCCGCCTCCGGGGTGGCCCACGCTCACTGGAAAAAGCAATCCCGAGGCCGGATTTCATCCTGGAGCTGAGATATTAAAGCTCGCCGAAAATGAAAAAAACGACCACCCCGGACCTGTCGTTTTGGCCGAGATCCCGACCCCGAGCGAGCGAGCCCAAACCCACCATTTGGGGTGTGAGCCGCCTCCGGGGTGGCCCACGCTCACTGGAAAAAGCAATCCCGAGGCCGGATTTCATCCTGGAGCTGAGATATTAAAGCTCGCCGAAAGTGAAAAAAAACGACCACCCCGGACCTGTCGTTTTGGCCGAGATCCCGACCCCGAGCGAGCGTGCCCAAACCCACCATTTGGGGTGTGGGCCGCCTCCGGGGTGGCCCACGCTCACTGGAAAAAGCAATCCCGAGGCCGGATTTCATCCTGGAGCTGAGATATTAAAGCTCGCCGAAAGTGAAAAAAATGACAGGTCCGGGGTGGTCGTTTTTTTCACTTTTTCACTTTAGAGCGAGCGAGCCCAAACCCACCATTTGGGGTGTGAGCCGCCTCCGGGGTGGCCCACGCTCACTGGAAAAAGCAATCCCGAGGCCGGATTTCATCCTGGAGCTGAGATATTAAAGCTCGCCGAAAATGAAAAAAAGGACCACCCCGGACCTGTCGTTTTGGCCGAGATCCCGACCCCGAGCGAGCGTGCCCAAACCCACCATTTGGGGTGTGGGCCGCCTCCGGGGTGGCCCACGCTCACTGGAAAAAGCAATCCCGAGGCCGGATTTCATCCTGGAGCTGAGATATTAAAGCTCGCCGAAAGTGAAAAAAATGACAGGTCCGTGGTGGTCGTTTTTTTCACTTTTTCACTGTAGAGCGAGCGAGCCCAAACCCACCATTTGGGGTGTGAGCCGCCTCCGGGGTGGCCCACGCTCACTGGAAAAAGCAATCCCGATGCCGGATTTGATCCTGGAGCTGAGATATTAAAGCTCGCCGAAAGTGAAAAAAACGACAGGTCCGGGGTGGTCGTTTTTTTTTCACTTTTTCACTTTCGGCGAGCTTTAAAATCTCAGCTCCAGGATCAAATGATCCTGGAGCTGAGATTTTAAAGCTCGCCGAAAATGAAAAAAACGACCATCCCGGAACAGTCGTCTTGGCCGAGATCCCGACCCCGAGCGAGCGAGCCCACACCCACCATTTGGGGTGTGGGCCGCCTCCGGGGTGGCCCACGCTCACTGGAAAAAGCAATCCCAAGGCCGGATTTCATCCTGGAGCTGAGATATTAAAGCTCGCCGAAAGTGAAAAAAAACGACCACCCCGGACCTGTCGTTTTGGCCGAGATCCCGACCCCGAGCGAGCGTGCCCAAACCCACCATTTGGGGTGTGGGCCGCCTCCGGGGTGGCCCACGCTCACTGGAAAAAGCAATCCCGAGGCCGGATTTCATCCTGGAGCTGAGATATTAAAGCTCGCCGAAAATGAAAAAAACGACCACCCCGGACCTGTCGTTTTGGCCGAGATCCCGACCCCGAGCGAGCGAGCCCAAACCCACCATTTGGGGTGTGAGCCGCCTCCGGGGTGGCCCACGCTCACTGGAAAAAGCAATCCCGAGGCCGGATTTCATCCTGGAGCTGAGATATTAAAGCTCGCCGAAAGTGAAAAAAATGACAGGTCCGGGGTGGTCGTTTTTTTCACTTTTTCACTTTAGAGCGAGCGAGCCCAAACCCACCATTTGGGGTGTGAGCCGCCTCCGGGGTGGCCCACGCTCACTGGAAAAAGCAATCCCGAGGCCGGATTTCATCCTGGAGCTGAGATATTAAAGCTCGCCGAAAATGAAAAAAACGACCACCCCGGACCTGTCGTTTTGGCCGAGATCCCGACCCCGAGCGAGCGTGCCCAAACCCACCATTTGGGGTGTGGGCCGCCTCCGGGGTGGCCCACGCTCACTGGAAAAAGCAATCCCGAGGCCGGATTTCATCCTGGAGCTGAGATATTAAAGCTCGCCGAAAGTGAAAAAAAACGACCACCCCGGACCTGTCGTTTTGGCCGAGATCCCGACCCCGAGCGAGCGTGCCCAAACCCACCATTTGGGGTGTGGGCCGCCTCCGGGGTGGCCCACGCTCACTGGAAAAAGCAATCCCGAGGCCGGATTTCATCCTGGAGCTGAGATATTAAAGCTCGCCGAAAATGAAAAAAACGACCACCCCGGACCTGTCGTTTTGGCCGAGATCCCGACCCCGAGCGAGCGAGCCCAAACCCACCATTTGGGGTGTGAGCCGCCTCCGGGGTGGCCCACGCTCACTGGAAAAAGCAATCCCGAGGCCGGATTTCATCCTGGAGCTGAGATATTAAAGCTCGCCGAAAGTGAAAAAAAACGACCACCCCGGACCTGTCGTTTTGGCCGAGATCCCGACCCCGAGCGAGCGTGCCCAAACCCACCATTTGGGGTGTGGGCCGCCTCCGGGGTGGCCCACGCTCACTGGAAAAAGCAATCCCGAGGCCGGATTTCATCCTGGAGCTGAGATATTAAAGCTCGCCGAAAATGAAAAAAAACGACCACCCCGGACCTGTCGTTTTGGCCGAGATCCCGACCCCGAGCGAGCGTGCCCAAACCCACCATTTGGGGTGTGGGCCGCCTCCGGGGTGGCCCACGCTCACTGGAAAAAGCAATCCCGAGGCCGGATTTCATCCTGGAGCTGAGATATTAAAGCTCGCCGAAAATGAAAAAAACGACCACCCCGGACCTGTCGTTTTGGCCGAGATCCCGACCCCGAGCGAGCGTGCCCAAACCCACCATTTGGGGTGTGGGCCGCCTCCGGGGTGGCCCACGCTCACTGGAAAAAGCAATCCCGAGGCCGGATTTCATCCTGGAGCTGAGATATTAAAGCTCGCCGAAAGTGAAAAAAATGACAGGTCCGGGGTGGTCGTTTTTTTCACTTTTTCACTTTAGAGCGAGCGAGCCCAAACCCACCATTTGGGGTGTGAGCCGCCTCCGGGGTGGCCCACGCTCACTGGAAAAAGCAATCCCGAGGCCGGATTTCATCCTGGAGCTGAGATATTAAAGCTCGCCGAAAGTGAAAAAAAACGACCACCCCGGACCTGTCGTTTTGGCCGAGATCCCGACCCCGAGCGAGCGAGCCTAAACCCACCATTTGGGGTGTGAGCCGCCTCCGGCGTGGCCCACGCTCACTGGAAAAAGCAATCCCGAGGCCGGATTACATCCTGGAGCTGAGATATTAAAGCTCGCCGAAAGTGAAAAAAAACGACCACCCCGGACCTGTCGTTTTGGCCGAGATCCCGACCCCGAGCGAGCGTGCCCAAACCCACCATTTGGGGTGTGGGCCGCCTCCGGGGTGGCCCACGCTCACTGGAAAAAGCAATCCCGAGGCCGGATTTCATCCTGGAGCTGAGATATTAAAGCTCGCCGAAAATGAAAAAAACGACCACCCCGGACCTGTCGTTTTGGCCGAGATCCCGACCCCGAGCGAGCGTGCCCAAACCCACCATTTGGGGTGTGGGCCGCCTCCGGGGTGGCCCACGCTCACTGGAAAAAGCAATCCCGAGGCCGGATTTCATCCTGGAGCTGAGATATTAAGCTCGCCGAAAGTGAAAAAAATGACAGGTCCGGGGTGGTCGTTTTTTTCACTTTTTCACTTTAGAGCGAGCGAGCCCAAACCCACCATTTGGGGTGTGAGCCGCCTCCGGGGTGGCCCACGCTCACTGGAAAAAGCAATCCCGAGGCCGGATTTCATCCTGGAGCTGAGATATTAAAGCTCGCCGAAAGTGAAAAAAACGACCACCCCGGACCTGTCGTTTTGGCCGAGATCCCGACCCCGAGCGAGCGAGCCCAAACCCACCATTTGGGGTGTGAGCCGCCTCCGGGGTGGCCCACGCTCACTGGAAAAAGCAATCCCGAGGCCGGATTTCATCCTGGAGCTGAGATTTTAAAGCTCGCCGAAAGTGAAAAAAAACGACCACCCCGGACCTGTCGTTTTGGCCGAGATCCCGACCCCGAGCGAGCGTGCCCAAACCCACCATTTGGGGTGTGGGCCGCCTCCGGGGTGGCCCACGCTCACTGGAAAAAGCAATCCCGAGGCCGGATTTCATCCTGGAGCTGAGATATTAAAGCTCGCTGAAAGTGAAAAAAAACGACCACCCCGGACCTGTCGTTTTGGCCGAGATCCCGACCCCGAGCGAGCGTGCCCAAACCCACCATTTGGGGTGTGGGCCGCCTCCGGGGTGGCCCACGCTCACTGGAAAAAGCAATCCCGAGGCCGGATTTCATCCTGGAGCTGAGATATTAAAGCTCGCCGAAAGTGAAAAAAAACGACCACCCCGGACCTGTCGTTTTGGCCGAGATCCCGACCCCGAGCGAGCGTGCCCAAACCCACCATTTGGGGTGTGGGCCGCCTCCGGGGTGGCCCACGCTGACTGGAAAAAGCAATCCCGAGGCCGGATTTCATCCTGGAGCTGAGATATTAAAGCTCGCCGAAAATGAAAAAAACGACCACCCCGGACCTGTCGTTTTGGCCGAGATCCCGACCCCGAGCGAGCGTGCCCAAACCCACCATTTGGGGTGTGGGCCGCCTCCGGGGTGGCCCACGCTCACTGGAAAAAGCAATCCCGAGGCCGGATTTCATCCTGGAGCTGAGATATTAAAGCTCGCCGAAAGTGAAAAAAATGACAGGTCCGGGGTGGTCTTTTTTTCACTTTTTCACTTTAGAGCGAGCGAGCCCAAACCCACCATTTGGGGTGTGAGCCGCCTCCGGGGTGGCCCACGCTCACTGGAAAAAGCAATCCCGAGGCCGGATTTCATCCTGGAGCTGAGATATTAAAGCTCGCCGAAAATGAAAAAAACGACCACCCCGGACCTGTCGTTTTGGCCGAGATCCCGACCCCGAGCGAGCGTGCCCAAACCCACCATTTGGGGTGTGGGCCGCCTCCGGGGTGGCCCACGCTCACTGGAAAAAGCAATCCCGAGGCCGGATTTGATCCTGGAGCTGAGATATTAAAGCTCGCCGAAAGTGAAAAAAACGACAGGTCCGGGGTGGTCGTTTTTTTTTCACTTTTTCACTTTCGGCGAGCTTTAAAATCTCAGCTCCAGGATCAAATGATCCTGGAGCTGAGATTTTAAAGCTCGCCGAAAATGAAAAAAACGACCATCCCGGAACAGTCGTCTTGGCCGAGATCCCGACCCCGAGCGAGCGAGCCCACACCCACCATTTGGGGTGTGGGCCGCCTCCGGGGTGGCCCACGCTCACTGGAAAAAGCAATCCCAAGGCCGGATTTCATCCTGGAGCTGAGATATTAAAGCTCGCCGAAAGTGAAAAAAAACGACCACCCCGGACCTGTCGTTTTGGCCGAGATCCCGACCCCGAGCGAGCGTGCCCAAACCCACCATTTGGGGTGTGGGCCGCCTCCGGGGTGGCCCACGCTCACTGGAAAAAGCAATCCCGAGGCCGGATTTCATCCTGGAGCTGAGATATTAAAGCTCGCCGAAAATGAAAAAAACGACCACCCCGGACCTGTCGTTTTGGCCGAGATCCCGACCCCGAGCGAGCGAGCCCAAACCCACCATTTGGGGTGTGAGCCGCCTCCGGGGTGGCCCACGCTCACTGGAAAAAGCAATCCCGAGGCCGGATTTCATCCTGGAGCTGAGATATTAAAGCTCGCCGAAAGTGAAAAAAATGACAGGTCCGGGGTGGTCGTTTTTTTCACTTTTTCACTTTAGAGCGAGCGAGCCCAAACCCACCATTTGGGGTGTGAGCCGCCTCCGGGGTGGCCCACGCTCACTGGAAAAAGCAATCCCGAGGCCGGATTTCATCCTGGAGCTGAGATATTAAAGCTCGCCGAAAATGAAAAAAACGACCACCCCGGACCTGTCGTTTTGGCCGAGATCCCGACCCCGAGCGAGCGTGCCCAAACCCACCATTTGGGGTGTGGGCCGCCTCCGGGGTGGCCCACGCTCACTGGAAAAAGCAATCCCGAGGCCGGATTTCATCCTGGAGCTGAGATATTAAAGCTCGCCGAAAGTGAAAAAAAACGACCACCCCGGACCTGTCGTTTTGGCCGAGATCCCGACCCCGAGCGAGCGTGCCCAAACCCACCATTTGGGGTGTGGGCCGCCTCCGGGGTGGCCCACGCTCACTGGAAAAAGCAATCCCGAGGCCGGATTTCATCCTGGAGCTGAGATATTAAAGCTCGCCGAAAGTGAAAAAAATGACAGGTCCGGGGTGGTCGTTTTTTTCACTTTTTCACTTTAGAGCGAGCGAGCCCAAACCCACCATTTGGGGTGTGAGCCGCCTCCGGGGTGGCCCACGCTCACTGGAAAAAGCAATCCCGAGGCCGGATTTCATCCTGGAGCTGAGATATTAAAGCTCGCCGAAAATGAAAAAAACGACCACCCCGGACCTGTCGTTTTGGCCGAGATCCCGACCCCGAGCGAGCGTGCCCAAACCCACCATTTGGGGTGTGGGCCGCCTCCGGGGTGGCCCACGCTCACTGGAAAAAGCAATCCCGAGGCCGGATTTCATCCTGGAGCTGAGATATTAAAGCTCGCCGAAAGTGAAAAAAAACGACCACCCCGGACCTGTCGTTTTGGCCGAGATCCCGACCCCGAGCGAGCGTGCCCAAACCCACCATTTGGGGTGTGGGCCGCCTCCGGGGTGGCCCACGCTCACTGGAAAAAGCAATCCCGAGGCCGGATTTCATCCTGGAGCTGAGATATTAAAGCTCGCCGAAAGTGAAAAAAAACGACCACCCCGGACCTGTCGTTTTGGCCGAGATCCCGACCCCGAGCGAGCGAGCCTAAACCCACCATTTGGGGTGTGAGCCGCCTCCGGGGTGGCCCACGCTCACTGGAAAAAGCAATCCCGAGGCCGGATTTCATCCTGGAGCTGAGATATTAAAGCTCGCCGAAAATGAAAAAAACGACCACCCCGGACCTGTCGTTTTGGCCGAGATCCCGACCCCGAGCGAGCGAGCCCAAACCCACCATTTGGGGTGTGAGCCGCCTCCGGGGTGGCCCACGCTCACTGGAAAAAGCAATCCCGAGGCCGGATTTCATCCTGGAGCTGAGATATTAAAGCTCGCCGAAAGTGAAAAAAAACGACCACCCCGGACCTGTCGTTTTGGCCGAGATCCCGACCCCGAGCGAGCGTGCCCAAACCCACCATTTGGGGTGTGGGCCGCCTCCGGGGTGGCCCACGCTCACTGGAAAAAGCAATCCCGAGGCCGGATTTCATCCTGGAGCTGAGATATTAAAGCTCGCCGAAAATGAAAAAAAACGACCACCCCGGACCTGTCGTTTTGGCCGAGATCCCGACCCCGAGCGAGCGTGCCCAAACCCACCATTTGGGGTGTGGGCCGCCTCCGGGGTGGCCCACGCTCACTGGAAAAAGCAATCCCGAGGCCGGATTTCATCCTGGAGCTGAGATATTAAAGCTCGCCGAAAATGAAAAAAACGACCACCCCGGACCTGTCGTTTTGGCCGAGATCCCGACCCCGAGCGAGCGTGCCCAAACCCACCATTTGGGGTGTGGGCCGCCTCCGGGGTGGCCCACGCTCACTGGAAAAAGCAATCCCGAGGCCGGATTTCATCCTGGAGCTGAGATATTAAAGCTCGCCGAAAGTGAAAAAAATGACAGGTCCGGGGTGGTCGTTTTTTTCACTTTTTCACTTTAGAGCGAGCGAGCCCAAACCCACCATTTGGGGTGTGAGCCGCCTCCGGGGTGGCCCACGCTCACTGGAAAAAGCAATCCCGAGGCCGGATTTCATCCTGGAGCTGAGATATTAAAGCTCGCTGAAAGTGAAAAAAAACGACCACCCCGGACCTGTCGTTTTGGCCGAGATCCCGACCCCGAGCGAGCGTGCCCAAACCCACCATTTGGGGTGTGGGCCGCCTCCGGGGTGGCCCACGCTCACTGGAAAAAGCAATCCCGAGGCCGGATTTCATCCTGGAGCTGAGATATTAAAGCTCGCCGAAAGTGAAAAAAAACGACCACCCCGGACCTGTCGTTTTGGCCGAGATCCCGACCCCGAGCGAGCGTGCCCAAACCCACCATTTGGGGTGTGGGCCGCCTCCGGGGTGGCCCACGCTCACTGGAAAAAGCAATCCCGAGGCCGGATTTCATCCTGGAGCTGAGATATTAAAGCTCGCCGAAAATGAAAAAAACGACCACCCCGGACCTGTCGTTTTGGCCGAGATCCCGACCCCGAGCGAGCATGCCCAAACCCACCATTTGGGGTGTGGGCCGCCTCCGGGGTGGCCCACGCTCACTGGAAAAAGCAATCCCGAGGCCGGATTTCATCCTGGAGCTGAGATATTAAAGCTCGCCGAAAGTGAAAAAAATGACAGGTCCGGGGTGGTCGTTTTTTTCACTTTTTCACTTTAGAGCGAGCGAGCCCAAACCCACCATTTGGGGTGTGAGCCGCCTCCGGGGTGGCCCACGCTCACTGGAAAAAGCAATCCCGAGGCCGGATTTCATCCTGGAGCTGAGATATTAAAGCTCGCCGAAAATGAAAAAAACGACCACCCCGGACCTGTCGTTTTGGCCGAGATCCCGACCCCGAGCGAGCGTGCCCAAACCCACCATTTGGGGTGTGGGCCGCCTCCGGGGTGGCCCACGCTCACTGGAAAAAGCAATCCCGAGGCCGGATTTCATCCTGGAGCTGAGATATTAAAGCTCGCCGAAAGTGAAAAAAAACGACCACCCCGGACCTGTCGTTTTGGCCGAGATCCCGACCCCGAGCGAGCGTGCCCAAACCCACCATTTGGGGTGTGGGCCGCCTCCGGGGTGGCCCACGCTCACTGGAAAAAGCAATCCCGAGGCCGGATTTCATCCTGGAGCTGAGATATTAAAGCTCGCCGAAAGTGAAAAAAAACGACCACCCCGGACCTGTCGTTTTGGCCGAGATCCCGACCCCGAGCGAGCGAGCCTAAACCCACCATTTGGGGTGTGAGCCGCCTCCGGGGTGGCCCACGCTCACTGGAAAAAGCAATCCCGAGGCCGGATTTCATCCTGGAGCTGAGATATTAAAGCTCGCCGAAAATGAAAAAAACGACCACCCCGGACCTGTCGTTTTGGCCGAGATCCCGACCCCGAGCGAGCGAGCCCAAACCCACCATTTGGGGTGTGAGCCGCCTCCGGGGTGGCCCACGCTCACTGGAAAAAGCAATCCCGAGGCCGGATTTCATCCTGGAGCTGAGATATTAAAGCTCGCCGAAAGTGAAAAAAAACGACCACCCCGGACCTGTCGTTTTGGCCGAGATCCCGACCCCGAGCGAGCGTGCCCAAACCCACCATTTGGGGTGTGGGCCGCCTCCGGGGTGGCCCACGCTCACTGGAAAAAGCAATCCCGAGGCCGGATTTCATCCTGGAGCTGAGATATTAAAGCTCGCCGAAAATGAAAAAAAACGACCACCCCGGACCTGTCGTTTTGGCCGAGATCCCGACCCCGAGCGAGCGTGCCCAAACCCACCATTTGGGGTGTGGGCCGCCTCCGGGGTGGCCCACGCTCACTGGAAAAAGCAATCCCGAGGCCGGATTTCATCCTGGAGCTGAGATATTAAAGCTCGCCGAAAATGAAAAAAACGACCACCCCGGACCTGTCGTTTTGGCCGAGATCCCGACCCCGAGCGAGCGTGCCCAAACCCACCATTTGGGGTGTGGGCCGCCTCCGGGGTGGCCCACGCTCACTGGAAAAAGCAATCCCGAGGCCGGATTTCATCCTGGAGCTGAGATATTAAAGCTCGCCGAAAGTGAAAAAAATGACAGGTCCGGGGTGGTCGTTTTTTTCACTTTTTCACTTTAGAGCGAGCGAGCCCAAACCCACCATTTGGGGTGTGAGCCGCCTCCGGGGTGGCCCACGCTCACTGGAAAAAGCAATCCCGAGGCCGGATTTCATCCTGGAGCTGAGATATTAAAGCTCGCTGAAAGTGAAAAAAAACGACCACCCCGGACCTGTCGTTTTGGCCGAGATCCCGACCCCGAGCGAGCGTGCCCAAACCCACCATTTGGGGTGTGGGCCGCCTCCGGGGTGGCCCACGCTCACTGGAAAAAGCAATCCCGAGGCCGGATTTCATCCTGGAGCTGAGATATTAAAGCTCGCCGAAAGTGAAAAAAAACGACCACCCCGGACCTGTCGTTTTGGCCGAGATCCCGACCCCGAGCGAGCGTGCCCAAACCCACCATTTGGGGTGTGGGCCGCCTCCGGGGTGGCCCACGCTCACTGGAAAAAGCAATCCCGAGGCCGGATTTCATCCTGGAGCTGAGATATTAAAGCTCGCCGAAAGTGAAAAAAATGACAGGTCCGGGGTGGTCGTTTTTTTCACTTTTTCACTTTAGAGCGAGCGAGCCCAAACCCACCATTTGGGGTGTGAGCCGCCTCCGGGGTGGCCCACGCTCACTGGAAAAAGCAATCCCGAGGCCGGATTTCATCCTGGAGCTGAGATATTAAAGCTCGCTGAAAGTGAAAAAAAACGACCACCCCGGACCTGTCGTTTTGGCCGAGATCCCGACCCCGAGCGAGCGTGCCCAAACCCACCATTTGGGGTGTGGGCCGCCTCCGGGGTGGCCCACGCTCACTGGAAAAAGCAATCCCGAGGCCGGATTTCATCCTGGAGCTGAGATATTAAAGCTCGCCGAAAGTGAAAAAAAACGACCACCCCGGACCTGTCGTTTTGGCCGAGATCCCGACCCCGAGCGAGCGTGCCCAAACCCACCATTTGGGGTGTGGGCCGCCTCCGGGGTGGCCCACGCTCACTGGAAAAAGCAATCCCGAGGCCGGATTTCATCCTGGAGCTGAGATATTAAAGCTCGCCGAAAGTGAAAAAAAACGACCACCCCGGACCTGTCGTTTTGGCCGAGATCCCGACCCCGAGCGAGCATGCCCAAACCCACCATTTGGGGTGTGGGCCGCCTCCGGGGTGGCCCACGCTCACTGGAAAAAGCAATCCCGAGGCCGGATTTCATCCTGGAGCTGAGATATTAAAGCTCGCCGAAAGTGAAAAAAATGACAGGTCCGGGGTGGTCGTTTTTTTCACTTTTTCACTTTAGAGCGAGCGAGCCCAAACCCACCATTTGGGGTGTGAGCCGCCTCCGGGGTGGCCCACGCTCACTGGAAAAAGCAATCCCGAGGCCGGATTTCATCCTGGAGCTGAGATATTAAAGCTCGCCGAAAATGAAAAAAAGGACCACCCCGGACCTGTCGTTTTGGCCGAGATCCCGACCCCGAGCGAGCGTGCCCAAACCCACCATTTGGGGTGTGGGCCGCCTCCGGGGTGGCCCACGCTCACTGGAAAAAGCAATCCCGAGGCCGGATTTCATCCTGGAGCTGAGATATTAAAGCTCGCCGAAAGTGAAAAAAATGACAGGTCCGTGGTGGTCGTTTTTTTCACTTTTTCACTGTAGAGCGAGCGAGCCCAAACCCACCATTTGGGGTGTGAGCCGCCTCCGGGGTGGCCCACGCTCACTGGAAAAAGCAATCCCGATGCCGGATTTGATCCTGGAGCTGAGATATTAAAGCTCGCCGAAAGTGAAAAAAACGACAGGTCCGGGGTGGTCGTTTTTTTTTCACTTTTTCACTTTAGAGCGAGCGAGCCCAAACCCACCATTTGGGGTGTGAGCCGCCTCCGGGGTGGCCCACGCTCACTGGAAAAAGCAATCCCGAGGCCGGATTTCATCCTGGAGCTGAGATATTAAAGCTCGCCGAAAATGAAAAAAAGGACCACCCCGGACCTGTCGTTTTGGCCGAGATCCCGACCCCGAGCGAGCGTGCCCAAACCCACCATTTGGGGTGTGGGCCGCCTCCGGGGTGGCCCACGCTCACTGGAAAAAGCAATCCCGAGGCCGGATTTCATCCTGGAGCTGAGATATTAAAGCTCGCCGAAAGTGAAAAAAATGACAGGTCCGTGGTGGTCGTTTTTTTCACTTTTTCACTGTAGAGCGAGCGAGCCCAAACCCACCATTTGGGGTGTGAGCCGCCTCCGGGGTGGCCCACGCTCACTGGAAAAAGCAATCCCGATGCCGGATTTGATCCTGGAGCTGAGATATTAAAGCTCGCCGAAAGTGAAAAAAACGACAGGTCCGGGGTGGTCGTTTTTTTTTCACTTTTTCACTTTCGGCGAGCTTTAAAATCTCAGCTCCAGGATCAAATGATCCTGGAGCTGAGATTTTAAAGCTCGCCGAAAATGAAAAAAACGACCATCCCGGAACAGTCGTCTTGGCCGAGATCCCGACCCCGAGCGAGCGAGCCCACACCCACCATTTGGGGTGTGGGCCGCCTCCGGGGTGGCCCACGCTCACTGGAAAAAGCAATCCCAAGGCCGGATTTCATCCTGGAGCTGAGATATTAAAGCTCGCCGAAAGTGAAAAAAAACGACCACCCCGGACCTGTCGTTTTGGCCGAGATCCCGACCCCGAGCGAGCGTGCCCAAACCCACCATTTGGGGTGTGGGCCGCCTCCGGGGTGGCCCACGCTCACTGGAAAAAGCAATCCCGAGGCCGGATTTCATCCTGGAGCTGAGATATTAAAGCTCGCCGAAAATGAAAAAAACGACCACCCCGGACCTGTCGTTTTGGCCGAGATCCCGACCCCGAGCGAGCGAGCCCAAACCCACCATTTGGGGTGTGAGCCGCCTCCGGGGTGGCCCACGCTCACTGGAAAAAGCAATCCCGAGGCCGGATTTCATCCTGGAGCTGAGATATTAAAGCTCGCCGAAAGTGAAAAAAATGACAGGTCCGGGGTGGTCGTTTTTTTCACTTTTTCACTTTAGAGCGAGCGAGCCCAAACCCACCATTTGGGGTGTGAGCCGCCTCCGGGGTGGCCCACGCTCACTGGAAAAAGCAATCCCGAGGCCGGATTTCATCCTGGAGCTGAGATATTAAAGCTCGCCGAAAATGAAAAAAACGACCACCCCGGACCTGTCGTTTTGGCCGAGATCCCGACCCCGAGCGAGCGTGCCCAAACCCACCATTTGGGGTGTGGGCCGCCTCCGGGGTGGCCCACGCTCACTGGAAAAAGCAATCCCGAGGCCGGATTTCATCCTGGAGCTGAGATATTAAAGCTCGCCGAAAGTGAAAAAAAACGACCACCCCGGACCTGTCGTTTTGGCCGAGATCCCGACCCCGAGCGAGCGTGCCCAAACCCACCATTTGGGGTGTGGGCCGCCTCCGGGGTGGCCCACGCTCACTGGAAAAAGCAATCCCGAGGCCGGATTTCATCCTGGAGCTGAGATATTAAAGCTCGCCGAAAATGAAAAAAACGACCACCCCGGACCTGTCGTTTTGGCCGAGATCCCGACCCCGAGCGAGCGAGCCCAAACCCACCATTTGGGGTGTGAGCCGCCTCCGGGGTGGCCCACGCTCACTGGAAAAAGCAATCCCGAGGCCGGATTTCATCCTGGAGCTGAGATATTAAAGCTCGCCGAAAGTGAAAAAAAACGACCACCCCGGACCTGTCGTTTTGGCCGAGATCCCGACCCCGAGCGAGCGTGCCCAAACCCACCATTTGGGGTGTGGGCCGCCTCCGGGGTGGCCCACGCTCACTGGAAAAAGCAATCCCGAGGCCGGATTTCATCCTGGAGCTGAGATATTAAAGCTCGCCGAAAATGAAAAAAAACGACCACCCCGGACCTGTCGTTTTGGCCGAGATCCCGACCCCGAGCGAGCGTGCCCAAACCCACCATTTGGGGTGTGGGCCGCCTCCGGGGTGGCCCACGCTCACTGGAAAAAGCAATCCCGAGGCCGGATTTCATCCTGGAGCTGAGATATTAAAGCTCGCCGAAAATGAAAAAAACGACCACCCCGGACCTGTCGTTTTGGCCGAGATCCCGACCCCGAGCGAGCGTGCCCAAACCCACCATTTGGGGTGTGGGCCGCCTCCGGGGTGGCCCACGCTCACTGGAAAAAGCAATCCCGAGGCCGGATTTCATCCTGGAGCTGAGATATTAAAGCTCGCCGAAAGTGAAAAAAATGACAGGTCCGGGGTGGTCGTTTTTTTCACTTTTTCACTTTAGAGCGAGCGAGCCCAAACCCACCATTTGGGGTGTGAGCCGCCTCCGGGGTGGCCCACGCTCACTGGAAAAAGCAATCCCGAGGCCGGATTTCATCCTGGAGCTGAGATATTAAAGCTCGCCGAAAGTGAAAAAAAACGACCACCCCGGACCTGTCGTTTTGGCCGAGATCCCGACCCCGAGCGAGCGAGCCTAAACCCACCATTTGGGGTGTGAGCCGCCTCCGGCGTGGCCCACGCTCACTGGAAAAAGCAATCCCGAGGCCGGATTACATCCTGGAGCTGAGATATTAAAGCTCGCCGAAAGTGAAAAAAAACGACCACCCCGGACCTGTCGTTTTGGCCGAGATCCCGACCCCGAGCGAGCGTGCCCAAACCCACCATTTGGGGTGTGGGCCGCCTCCGGGGTGGCCCACGCTCACTGGAAAAAGCAATCCCGAGGCCGGATTTCATCCTGGAGCTGAGATATTAAAGCTCGCCGAAAATGAAAAAAACGACCACCCCGGACCTGTCGTTTTGGCCGAGATCCCGACCCCGAGCGAGCGTGCCCAAACCCACCATTTGGGGTGTGGGCCGCCTCCGGGGTGGCCCACGCTCACTGGAAAAAGCAATCCCGAGGCCGGATTTCATCCTGGAGCTGAGATATTAAGCTCGCCGAAAGTGAAAAAAATGACAGGTCCGGGGTGGTCGTTTTTTTCACTTTTTCACTTTAGAGCGAGCGAGCCCAAACCCACCATTTGGGGTGTGAGCCGCCTCCGGGGTGGCCCACGCTCACTGGAAAAAGCAATCCCGAGGCCGGATTTCATCCTGGAGCTGAGATATTAAAGCTCGCCGAAAGTGAAAAAAACGACCACCCCGGACCTGTCGTTTTGGCCGAGATCCCGACCCCGAGCGAGCGAGCCCAAACCCACCATTTGGGGTGTGAGCCGCCTCCGGGGTGGCCCACGCTCACTGGAAAAAGCAATCCCGAGGCCGGATTTCATCCTGGAGCTGAGATTTTAAAGCTCGCCGAAAGTGAAAAAAAACGACCACCCCGGACCTGTCGTTTTGGCCGAGATCCCGACCCCGAGCGAGCGTGCCCAAACCCACCATTTGGGGTGTGGGCCGCCTCCGGGGTGGCCCACGCTCACTGGAAAAAGCAATCCCGAGGCCGGATTTCATCCTGGAGCTGAGATATTAAAGCTCGCTGAAAGTGAAAAAAAACGACCACCCCGGACCTGTCGTTTTGGCCGAGATCCCGACCCCGAGCGAGCGTGCCCAAACCCACCATTTGGGGTGTGGGCCGCCTCCGGGGTGGCCCACGCTCACTGGAAAAAGCAATCCCGAGGCCGGATTTCATCCTGGAGCTGAGATATTAAAGCTCGCCGAAAGTGAAAAAAAACGACCACCCCGGACCTGTCGTTTTGGCCGAGATCCCGACCCCGAGCGAGCGTGCCCAAACCCACCATTTGGGGTGTGGGCCGCCTCCGGGGTGGCCCACGCTGACTGGAAAAAGCAATCCCGAGGCCGGATTTCATCCTGGAGCTGAGATATTAAAGCTCGCCGAAAATGAAAAAAACGACCACCCCGGACCTGTCGTTTTGGCCGAGATCCCGACCCCGAGCGAGCGTGCCCAAACCCACCATTTGGGGTGTGGGCCGCCTCCGGGGTGGCCCACGCTCACTGGAAAAAGCAATCCCGAGGCCGGATTTCATCCTGGAGCTGAGATATTAAAGCTCGCCGAAAGTGAAAAAAATGACAGGTCCGGGGTGGTCGTTTTTTTCACTTTTTCACTTTAGAGCGAGCGAGCCCAAACCCACCATTTGGGGTGTGAGCCGCCTCCGGGGTGGCCCACGCTCACTGGAAAAAGCAATCCCGAGGCCGGATTTCATCCTGGAGCTGAGATATTAAAGCTCGCCGAAAATGAAAAAAACGACCACCCCGGACCTGTCGTTTTGGCCGAGATCCCGACCCCGAGCGAGCGTGCCCAAACCCACCATTTGGGGTGTGGGCCGCCTCCGGGGTGGCCCACGCTCACTGGAAAAAGCAATCCCGAGGCCGGATTTGATCCTGGAGCTGAGATATTAAAGCTCGCCGAAAGTGAAAAAAACGACAGGTCCGGGGTGGTCGTTTTTTTTTTCACTTTTTCACTTTCGGCGAGCTTTAAAATCTCAGCTCCAGGATCAAATGATCCTGGAGCTGAGATTTTAAAGCTCGCCGAAAATGAAAAAAACGACCATCCCGGAACAGTCGTCTTGGCCGAGATCCCGACCCCGAGCGAGCGAGCCCACACCCACCATTTGGGGTGTGGGCCGCCTCCGGGGTGGCCCACGCTCACTGGAAAAAGCAATCCCAAGGCCGGATTTCATCCTGGAGCTGAGATATTAAAGCTCGCCGAAAGTGAAAAAAAACGACCACCCCGGACCTGTCGTTTTGGCCGAGATCCCGACCCCGAGCGAGCGTGCCCAAACCCACCATTTGGGGTGTGGGCCGCCTCCGGGGTGGCCCACGCTCACTGGAAAAAGCAATCCCGAGGCCGGATTTCATCCTGGAGCTGAGATATTAAAGCTCGCCGAAAATGAAAAAAACGACCACCCCGGACCTGTCGTTTTGGCCGAGATCCCGACCCCGAGCGAGCGAGCCCAAACCCACCATTTGGGGTGTGAGCCGCCTCCGGGGTGGCCCACGCTCACTGGAAAAAGCAATCCCGAGGCCGGATTTCATCCTGGAGCTGAGATATTAAAGCTCGCCGAAAGTGAAAAAAAACGACCACCCCGGACCTGTCGTTTTGGCCGAGATCCCGACCCCGAGCGAGCGAGCCTAAACCCACCATTTGGGGTGTGAGCCGCCTCCGGGGTGGCCCACGCTCACTGGAAAAAGCAATCCCGAGGCCGGATTTCATCCTGGAGCTGAGATATTAAAGCTCGCCGAAAATGAAAAAAACGACCACCCCGGACCTGTCGTTTTGGCCGAGATCCCGACCCCGAGCGAGCGAGCCCAAACCCACCATTTGGGGTGTGAGCCGCCTCCGGGGTGGCCCACGCTCACTGGAAAAAGCAATCCCGAGGCCGGATTTCATCCTGGAGCTGAGATATTAAAGCTCGCCGAAAGTGAAAAAAAACGACCACCCCGGACCTGTCGTTTTGGCCGAGATCCCGACCCCGAGCGAGCGTGCCCAAACCCACCATTTGGGGTGTGGGCCGCCTCCGGGGTGGCCCACGCTCACTGGAAAAAGCAATCCCGAGGCCGGATTTCATCCTGGAGCTGAGATATTAAAGCTCGCCGAAAATGAAAAAAAACGACCACCCCGGACCTGTCGTTTTGGCCGAGATCCCGACCCCGAGCGAGCGTGCCCAAACCCACCATTTGGGGTGTGGGCCGCCTCCGGGGTGGCCCACGCTCACTGGAAAAAGCAATCCCGAGGCCGGATTTCATCCTGGAGCTGAGATATTAAAGCTCGCCGAAAATGAAAAAAACGACCACCCCGGACCTGTCGTTTTGGCCGAGATCCCGACCCCGAGCGAGCGTGCCCAAACCCACCATTTGGGGTGTGGGCCGCCTCCGGGGTGGCCCACGCTCACTGGAAAAAGCAATCCCGAGGCCGGATTTCATCCTGGAGCTGAGATATTAAAGCTCGCCGAAAGTGAAAAAAATGACAGGTCCGGGGTGGTCGTTTTTTTCACTTTTTCACTTTAGAGCGAGCGAGCCCAAACCCACCATTTGGGGTGTGAGCCGCCTCCGGGGTGGCCCACGCTCACTGGAAAAAGCAATCCCGAGGCCGGATTTCATCCTGGAGCTGAGATATTAAAGCTCGCCGAAAGTGAAAAAAACGACAGGTCCGGGGTGGTCGTTTTTTTTTTCACTTTTTCACTTTCGGCGAGCTTTAAAATCTCAGCTCCAGGATCAAATGATCCTGGAGCTGAGATTTTAAAGCTCGCCGAAAATGAAAAAAACGACCATCCCGGAACAGTCGTCTTGGCCGAGATCCCGACCCCGAGCGAGCGAGCCCACACCCACCATTTGGGGTGTGGGCCGCCTCCGGGGTGGCCCACGCTCACTGGAAAAAGCAATCCCAAGGCCGGATTTCATCCTGGAGCTGAGATATTAAAGCTCGCCGAAAGTGAAAAAAAACGACCACCCCGGACCTGTCGTTTTGGCCGAGATCCCGACCCCGAGCGAGCGTGCCCAAACCCACCATTTGGGGTGTGGGCCGCCTCCGGGGTGGCCCACGCTCACTGGAAAAAGCAATCCCGATGCCGGATTTGATCCTGGAGCTGAGATATTAAAGCTCGCCGAAAGTGAAAAAAACGACAGGTCCGGGGTGGTCGTTTTTTTTTCACTTTTTCACTTTCGGCGAGCTTTAAAATCTCAGCTCCAGGATCAAATGATCCTGGAGCTGAGATTTTAAAGCTCGCCGAAAATGAAAAAAACGACCATCCCGGAACAGTCGTCTTGGCCGAGATCCCGACCCCGAGCGAGCGAGCCCACACCCACCATTTGGGGTGTGGGCCGCCTCCGGGGTGGCCCACGCTCACTGGAAAAAGCAATCCCAAGGCCGGATTTCATCCTGGAGCTGAGATATTAAAGCTCGCCGAAAGTGAAAAAAAACGACCACCCCGGACCTGTCGTTTTGGCCGAGATCCCGACCCCGAGCGAGCGTGCCCAAACCCACCATTTGGGGTGTGGGCCGCCTCCGGGGTGGCCCACGCTCACTGGAAAAAGCAATCCCGATGCCGGATTTGATCCTGGAGCTGAGATATTAAAGCTCGCCGAAAGTGAAAAAAACGACAGGTCCGGGGTGGTCGTTTTTTTTTCACTTTTTCACTTTCGGCGAGCTTTAAAATCTCAGCTCCAGGATCAAATGATCCTGGAGCTGAGATTTTAAAGCTCGCCGAAAATGAAAAAAACGACCATCCCGGAACAGTCGTCTTGGCCGAGATCCCGACCCCGAGCGAGCGAGCCCACACCCACCATTTGGGGTGTGGGCCGCCTCCGGGGTGGCCCACGCTCACTGGAAAAAGCAATCCCAAGGCCGGATTTCATCCTGGAGCTGAGATATTAAAGCTCGCCGAAAGTGAAAAAAAACGACCACCCCGGACCTGTCGTTTTGGCCGAGATCCCGACCCCGAGCGAGCGTGCCCAAACCCACCATTTGGGGTGTGGGCCGCCTCCGGGGTGGCCCACGCTCACTGGAAAAAGCAATCCCGAGGCCGGATTTCATCCTGGAGCTGAGATATTAAAGCTCGCCGAAAATGAAAAAAACGACCACCCCGGACCTGTCGTTTTGGCCGAGATCCCGACCCCGAGCGAGCGAGCCCAAACCCACCATTTGGGGTGTGAGCCGCCTCCGGGGTGGCCCACGCTCACTGGAAAAAGCAATCCCGAGGCCGGATTTCATCCTGGAGCTGAGATATTAAAGCTCGCCGAAAGTGAAAAAAAACGACCACCCCGGACCTGTCGTTTTGGCCGAGATCCCGACCCCGAGCGAGCGAGCCTAAACCCACCATTTGGGGTGTGAGCCGCCTCCGGGGTGGCCCACGCTCACTGGAAAAAGCAATCCCGAGGCCGGATTTCATCCTGGAGCTGAGATATTAAAGCTCGCCGAAAGTGAAAAAAAACGACAGGTCCGGGGTGGTCGTTTTTTTTTCACTTTTTCACTTTCGGCGAGCTTTAAAATCTCAGCTCCAGGATCAAATGATCCTGGAGCTGAGATTTTAAAGCTCGCCGAAAATGAAAAAAACGACCATCCCGGAACAGTCGTCTTGGCCGAGATCCCGACCCCGAGCGAGCGAGCCCACACCCACCATTTGGGGTGTGGGCCGCCTCCGGGGTGGCCCACGCTCACTGGAAAAAGCAATCCCAAGGCCGGATTTCATCCTGGAGCTGAGATATTAAAGCTCGCCGAAAGTGAAAAAAAACGACCACCCCGGACCTGTCGTTTTGGCCGAGATCCCGACCCCGAGCGAGCGTGCCCAAACCCACCATTTGGGGTGTGGGCCGCCTCCGGGGTGGCCCACGCTCACTGGAAAAAGCAATCCCGAGGCCGGATTTCATCCTGGAGCTGAGATATTAAAGCTCGCCGAAAATGAAAAAAACGACCACCCCGGACCTGTCGTTTTGGCCGAGATCCCGACCCCGAGCGAGCGAGCCCAAACCCACCATTTGGGGTGTGAGCCGCCTCCGGGGTGGCCCACGCTCACTGGAAAAAGCAATACCGAGGCCGGATTTCATCCTGGAGCTGAGATATTAAAGCTCGCCGAAAGTGAAAAAAAACGACCACCCCGGACCTGTCGTTTTGGCCGAGATCCCGACCCCGAGCGAGCGAGCCTAAACCCACCATTTGGGGTGTGAGCCGCCTCCGGGGTGGCCCACGCTCACTGGAAAAAGCAATCCCGAGGCCGGATTTCATCCTGGAGCTGAGATATTAAAGCTCGCCGAAAATGAAAAAAACGACCACCCCGGACCTGTCGTTTTGGCCGAGATCCCGACCCCGAGCGAGCGAGCCCAAACCCACCATTTGGGGTGTGAGCCGCCTCCGGGGTGGCCCACGCTCACTGGAAAAAGCAATCCCGAGGCCGGATTTCATCCTGGAGCTGAGATATTAAAGCTCGCCGAAAGTGAAAAAAAACGACCACCCCGGACCTGTCGTTTTGGCCGAGATCCCGACCCCGAGCGAGCGAGCCTAAACCCACCATTTGGGGTGTGAGCCGCCTCCGGGGTGGCCCACGCTCACTGGAAAAAGCAATCCCGAGGCCGGATTTTATCCTGGAGCTGAGATATTAAAGCTCGCCGAAAATGAAAAAAACGACCACCCCGGACCTGTCGTTTTGGCCGAGATCCCGACCCCGAGCGAGCGAGCCCAAACCCACCATTTGGGGTGTGAGCCGCCTCCGGGGTGGCCCACGCTCACTGGAAAAAGCAATCCCGAGGCCGGATTTCATCCTGGAGCTGAGATATTAAAGCTCGCCGAAAGTGAAAAAAAACGACCACCCCGGACCTGTCGTTTTGGCCGAGATCCCGACCCCGAGCGAGCGTGCCCAAACCCACCATTTGGGGTGTGGGCCGCCTCCGGGGTGGCCCACGCTCACTGGAAAAAGCAATCCCGAGGCCGGATTTCATCCTGGAGCTGAGATATTAAAGCTCGCCGAAAATGAAAAAAAACGACCACCCCGGACCTGTCGTTTTGGCCGAGATCCCGACCCCGAGCGAGCGTGCCCAAACCCACCATTTGGGGTGTGGGCCGCCTCCGGGGTGGCCCACGCTCACTGGAAAAAGCAATCCCGAGGCCGGATTTCATCCTGGAGCTGAGATATTAAAGCTCGCCGAAAATGAAAAAAACGACCACCCCGGACCTGTCGTTTTGGCCGAGATCCCGACCCCGAGCGAGCGTGCCCAAACCCACCATTTGGGGTGTGGGCCGCCTCCGGGGTGGCCCACGCTCACTGGAAAAAGCAATCCCGAGGCCGGATTTCATCCTGGAGTTGAGATATTAAAGCTCGCCGAAAGTGAAAAAAATGACAGGTCCGGGGTGGTCGTTTTTTTCACTTTTTCACTTTAGAGCGAGCGAGCCCAAACCCACCATTTGGGGTGTGAGCCGCCTCCGGGGTGGCCCACGCTCACTGTAAAAAGCAATCCCGAGGCCGGATTTCATCCTGGAGCTGAGATATTAAAGCTCGCCGAAAGTGAAAAAAAACGACCACCCCGGACCTGTCGTTTTGGCCGAGATCCCGACCCCGAGCGAGCGTGCCCAAACCCACCATTTGGGGTGTGGGCCGCCTCCGGGGTGGCCCACGCTCACTGGAAAAAGCAATCCCGAGGCCGGATTTCATCCTGGAGCTGAGATATTAAAGCTCGCCGAAAATGAAAAAAACGACCACCCCGGACCTGTCGTTTTGGCCGAGATCCCGACCCCGAGCGAGCGAGCCTGAACCCACCATTTGGGGTGTGAGCCGCCTCCGGCGTGGCCCACGCTCACTGGAAAAAGCAATCCCGAGGCCGGATTTCATCCTGGAGCTGAGATATTAAAGCTCGCCGAAAGTGAAAAAAAACGACCACCCCGGACCTGTCGTTTTGGCCGAGATCCCGACCCCGAGCGAGCGTGCCCAAACCCACCATTTGGGGTGTGGGCCGCCTCCGGGGTGGCCCACGCTCACTGGAAAAAGCAATCCCGAGGCCGGATTTCATCCTGGAGCTGAGATATTAAAGCTCGCCGAAAGTGAAAAAAAACGACCACCCCGGACCTGTCGTTTTGGCCGAGATCCCGACCCCGAGCGAGCGTGCCCAAACCCACCATTTGGGGTGTGGGCCGCCTCCGGGGTGGCCCACGCTCACTGGAAAAAGCAATCCCGAGGCCGGATTTCATCCTGGAGCTGAGATATTAAAGCTCGCCGAAAGTGAAAAAAAACGACCACCCCGGACCTGTCGTTTTGGCCGAGATCCCGACCCCGAGCGAGCGTGCCCAAACCCACCATTTGGGGTGTGGGCCGCCTCCGGGGTGGCCCACGCTCACTGGAAAAAGCAATCCCGAGGCCGGATTTCATCCTGGAGCTGAGATATTAAAGCTCGCCGAAAGTGAAAAAAATGACAGGTCCGGGGTGGTCGTTTTTTTCACTTTTTCACTTTAGAGCGAGCGAGCCCAAACCCACCATTTGGGGTGTGAGCCGCCTCCGGGGTGGCCCACGCTCACTGGAAAAAGCAATCCCGAGGCCGGATTTCATCCTGGAGCTGAGATATTAAAGCTCGCCGAAAATGAAAAAAACGACCACCCCGGACCTGTCGTTTTGGCCGAGATCCCGACCCCGAGCGAGCGTGCCCAAACCCACCATTTGGGGTGTGGGCCGCCTCCGGGGTGGCCCACGCTCACTGGAAAAAGCAATCCCGAGGCCGGATTTCATCCTGGAGCTGAGATATTAAAGCTCGCCGAAAGTGAAAAAAATGACAGGTCCGGGGTGGTCGTTTTTTTCACTTTTTCACTTTAGAGCGAGCGAGCCCAAACCCACCATTTGGGGTGTGAGCCGCCTCCGGGGTGGCCCACGCTCACTGGAAAAAGCAATCCCGAGGCCGGATTTCATCCTGGAGCTGAGATATTAAAGCTCGCCGAAAATGAAAAAAACGACCACCCCGGACCTGTCGTTTTGGCCGAGATCCCGACCCCGAGCGAGCGTGCCCAAACCCACCATTTGGGGTGTGGGCCGCCTCCGGGGTGGCCCACGCTCACTGGAAAAAGCAATCCCGAGGCCGGATTTCATCCTGGAGCTGAGATATTAAAGCTCGCCGAAAGTGAAAAAAATGACAGGTCCGGGGTGGTCGTTTTTTTCACTTTTTCACTTTAGAGCGAGCGAGCCCAAACCCACCATTTGGGGTGTGAGCCGCCTCCGGGGTGGCCCACGCTCACTGGAAAAAGCAATCCCGAGGCCGGATTTCATCCTGGAGCTGAGATATTAAAGCTCGCCGAAAATGAAAAAAACGACCACCCCGGACCTGTCGTTTTGGCCGAGATCCCGACCCCGAGCGAGCGTGCCCAAACCCACCATTTGGGGTGTGGGCCGCCTCCGGGGTGGCCCACGCTCACTGGAAAAAGCAATCCCGAGGCCGGATTTCATCCTGGAGCTGAGATATTAAAGCTCGCCGAAAGTGAAAAAAACGACAGGTCCGGGGTGGTCGTTTTTTTTTCACTTTTTCACTTTCGGCGAGCTTTAAAATCTCAGCTCCAGGATCAAATGATCCTGGAGCTGAGATTTTAAAGCTCGCCGAAAATGAAAAAAACGACCATCCCGGAACAGTCGTCTTGGCCGAGATCCCGACCCCGAGCGAGCGAGCCCACACCCACCATTTGGGGTGTGGGCCGCCTCCGGGGTGGCCCACGCTCACTGGAAAAAGCAATCCCAAGGCCGGATTTCATCCTGGAGCTGAGATATTAAAGCTCGCCGAAAGTGAAAAAAAACGACCACCCCGGACCTGTCGTTTTGGCCGAGATCCCGACCCCGAGCGAGCGTGCCCAAACCCACCATTTGGGGTGTGGGCCGCCTCCGGGGTGGCCCACGCTCACTGGAAAAAGCAATCCCGATGCCGGATTTGATCCTGGAGCTGAGATATTAAAGCTCGCCGAAAGTGAAAAAAACGACAGGTCCGGGGTGGTCGTTTTTTTTTCACTTTTTCACTTTCGGCGAGCTTTAAAATCTCAGCTCCAGGATCAAATGATCCTGGAGCTGAGATTTTAAAGCTCGCCGAAAATGAAAAAAACGACCATCCCGGAACAGTCGTCTTGGCCGAGATCCCGACCCCGAGCGAGCGAGCCCACACCCACCATTTGGGGTGTGGGCCGCCTCCGGGGTGGCCCACGCTCACTGGAAAAAGCAATCCCAAGGCCGGATTTCATCCTGGAGCTGAGATATTAAAGCTCGCCGAAAGTGAAAAAAACGACCACCCCGGACCTGTCGTTTTGGCCGAGATCCCGACCCCGAGCGAGCGAGCCCAAACCCACCATTTGGGGTGTGAGCCGCCTCCGGGGTGGCCCACGCTCACTGGAAAAAGCAATCCCGAGGCCGGATTTCATCCTGGAGCTGAGATATTAAAGCTCGCCGAAAGTGAAAAAAACGACCACCCCGGACCTGTCGTTTTGGCCGAGATCCCGACCCCGAGCGAGCGAGCCCAAACCCACCATTTGGGGTGTGAGCCGCCTCCGGGGTGGCCCACGCTCACTGGAAAAAGCAATCCCGAGGCCGGATTTCATCCTGGAGCTGAGATTTTAAAGCTCGCCGAAAGTGAAAAAAAACGACCACCCCGGACCTGTCGTTTTGGCCGAGATCCCGACCCCGAGCGAGCGTGCCCAAACCCACCATTTGGGGTGTGGGCCGCCTCCGGGGTGGCCCACGCTCACTGGAAAAAGCAATCCCGATGCCGGATTTGATCCTGGAGCTGAGATATTAAAGCTCGCCGAAAGTGAAAAAAACGACAGGTCCGGGGTGGTCGTTTTTTTTTCACTTTTTCACTTTCGGCGAGCTTTAAAATCTCAGCTCCAGGATCAAATGATCCTGGAGCTGAGATTTTAAAGCTCGCCGAAAATGAAAAAAACGACCATCCCGGAACAGT
The DNA here is from genome assembly GCA_029224185.1 of Karalla daura. Lineage (NCBI taxonomy): Eukaryota > Metazoa > Chordata > Actinopteri > Chaetodontiformes > Leiognathidae > Karalla > Karalla daura. The sequence goes on along the minus strand of CM055203.1, from coordinate 17,820,795 downwards.
CGTCTTGGCCGAGATCCCGACCCCGAGCGAGCGAGCCCACACCCACCATTTGGGGTGTGGGCCGCCTCCGGGGTGGCCCACGCTCACTGGAAAAAGCAATCCCAAGGCCGGATTTCATCCTGGAGCTGAGATATTAAAGCTCGCCGAAAGTGAAAAAAACGACCACCCCGGACCTGTCGTTTTGGCCGAGATCCCGACCCCGAGCGAGCGAGCCCAAACCCACCATTTGGGGTGTGAGCCGCCTCCGGGGTGGCCCACGCTCACTGGAAAAAGCAATCCCGAGGCCGGATTTCATCCTGGAGCTGAGATATTAAAGCTCGCCGAAAGTGAAAAAAACGACCACCCCGGACCTGTCGTTTTGGCCGAGATCCCGACCCCGAGCGAGCGAGCCCAAACCCACCATTTGGGGTGTGAGCCGCCTCCGGGGTGGCCCACGCTCACTGGAAAAAGCAATCCCGAGGCCGGATTTCATCCTGGAGCTGAGATTTTAAAGCTCGCCGAAAGTGAAAAAAAACGACCACCCCGGACCTGTCGTTTTGGCCGAGATCCCGACCCCGAGCGAGCGTGCCCAAACCCACCATTTGGGGTGTGGGCCGCCTCCGGGGTGGCCCACGCTCACTGGAAAAAGCAATCCCGAGGCCGGATTTCATCCTGGAGCTGAGATATTAAAGCTCGCCGAAAGTGAAAAAAAACGACCACCCCGGACCTGTCGTTTTGGCCGAGATCCCGACCCCGAGCGAGCGTGCCCAAACCCACCATTTGGGGTGTGGGCCGCCTCCGGGGTGGCCCACGCTCACTGGAAAAAGCAATCCCGAGGCCGGATTTCATCCTGGAGCTGAGATATTAAAGCTCGCCGAAAATGAAAAAAACGACCACCCCGGACCTGTCGTTTTGGCCGAGATCCCGACCCCGAGCGAGCGTGCCCAAACCCACCATTTGGGGTGTGGGCCGCCTCCGGGGTGGCCCACGCTCACTGGAAAAAGCAATCCCGAGGCCGGATTTCATCCTGGAGCTGAGATATTAAGCTCGCCGAAAGTGAAAAAAATGACAGGTCCGGGGTGGTCGTTTTTTTCACTTTTTCACTTTAGAGCGAGCGAGCCCAAACCCACCATTTGGGGTGTGAGCCGCCTCCGGGGTGGCCCACGCTCACTGGAAAAAGCAATCCCGAGGCCGGATTTCATCCTGGAGCTGAGATATTAAAGCTCGCCGAAAGTGAAAAAAACGACCACCCCGGACCTGTCGTTTTGGCCGAGATCCCGACCCCGAGCGAGCGAGCCCAAACCCACCATTTGGGGTGTGAGCCGCCTCCGGGGTGGCCCACGCTCACTGGAAAAAGCAATCCCGAGGCCGGATTTCATCCTGGAGCTGAGATATTAAAGCTCGCTGAAAGTGAAAAAAAACGACCACCCCGGACCTGTCGTTTTGGCCGAGATCCCGACCCCGAGCGAGCGTGCCCAAACCCACCATTTGGGGTGTGGGCCGCCTCCGGGGTGGCCCACGCTCACTGGAAAAAGCAATCCCGATGCCGGATTTGATCCTGGAGCTGAGATATTAAAGCTCGCCGAAAGTGAAAAAAACGACAGGTCCGGGGTGGTCGTTTTTTTTTCACTTTTTCACTTTCGGCGAGCTTTAAAATCTCAGCTCCAGGATCAAATGATCCTGGAGCTGAGATTTTAAAGCTCGCCGAAAATGAAAAAAACGACCATCCCGGAACAGTCGTCTTGGCCGAGATCCCGACCCCGAGCGAGCGAGCCCACACCCACCATTTGGGGTGTGGGCCGCCTCCGGGGTGGCCCACGCTCACTGGAAAAAGCAATCCCAAGGCCGGATTTCATCCTGGAGCTGAGATATTAAAGCTCGCCGAAAGTGAAAAAAAACGACCACCCCGGACCTGTCGTTTTGGCCGAGATCCCGACCCCGAGCGAGCGTGCCCAAACCCACCATTTGGGGTGTGGGCCGCCTCCGGGGTGGCCCACGCTCACTGGAAAAAGCAATCCCGAGGCCGGATTTCATCCTGGAGCTGAGATATTAAAGCTCGCCGAAAATGAAAAAAACGACCACCCCGGACCTGTCGTTTTGGCCGAGATCCCGACCCCGAGCGAGCGTGCCCAAACCCACCATTTGGGGTGTGGGCCGCCTCCGGGGTGGCCCACGCTCACTGGAAAAAGCAATCCCGAGGCCGGATTTCATCCTGGAGCTGAGATATTAAGCTCGCCGAAAGTGAAAAAAATGACAGGTCCGGGGTGGTCGTTTTTTTCACTTTTTCACTTTAGAGCGAGCGAGCCCAAACCCACCATTTGGGGTGTGAGCCGCCTCCGGGGTGGCCCACGCTCACTGGAAAAAGCAATCCCGAGGCCGGATTTCATCCTGGAGCTGAGATATTAAAGCTCGCCGAAAGTGAAAAAAACGACCACCCCGGACCTGTCGTTTTGGCCGAGATCCCGACCCCGAGCGAGCGAGCCCAAACCCACCATTTGGGGTGTGAGCCGCCTCCGGGGTGGCCCACGCTCACTGGAAAAAGCAATCCCGAGGCCGGATTTCATCCTGGAGCTGAGATATTAAAGCTCGCTGAAAGTGAAAAAAAACGACCACCCCGGACCTGTCGTTTTGGCCGAGATCCCGACCCCGAGCGAGCGTGCCCAAACCCACCATTTGGGGTGTGGGCCGCCTCCGGGGTGGCCCACGCTCACTGGAAAAAGCAATCCCGATGCCGGATTTGATCCTGGAGCTGAGATATTAAAGCTCGCCGAAAGTGAAAAAAACGACAGGTCCGGGGTGGTCGTTTTTTTTTCACTTTTTCACTTTCGGCGAGCTTTAAAATCTCAGCTCCAGGATCAAATGATCCTGGAGCTGAGATTTTAAAGCTCGCCGAAAATGAAAAAAACGACCATCCCGGAACAGTCGTCTTGGCCGAGATCCCGACCCCGAGCGAGCGAGCCCACACCCACCATTTGGGGTGTGGGCCGCCTCCGGGGTGGCCCACGCTCACTGGAAAAAGCAATCCCAAGGCCGGATTTCATCCTGGAGCTGAGATATTAAAGCTCGCCGAAAGTGAAAAAAAACGACCACCCCGGACCTGTCGTTTTGGCCGAGATCCCGACCCCGAGCGAGCGTGCCCAAACCCACCATTTGGGGTGTGGGCCGCCTCCGGGGTGGCCCACGCTCACTGGAAAAAGCAATCCCGATGCCGGATTTGATCCTGGAGCTGAGATATTAAAGCTCGCCGAAAGTGAAAAAAACGACAGGTCCGGGGTGGTCGTTTTTTTTTCACTTTTTCACTTTCGGCGAGCTTTAAAATCTCAGCTCCAGGATCAAATGATCCTGGAGCTGAGATTTTAAAGCTCGCCGAAAATGAAAAAAACGACCATCCCGGAACAGTCGTCTTGGCCGAGATCCCGACCCCGAGCGAGCGAGCCCACACCCACCATTTGGGGTGTGGGCCGCCTCCGGGGTGGCCCACGCTCACTGGAAAAAGCAATCCCAAGGCCGGATTTCATCCTGGAGCTGAGATATTAAAGCTCGCCGAAAGTGAAAAAAAACGACCACCCCGGACCTGTCGTTTTGGCCGAGATCCCGACCCCGAGCGAGCGTGCCCAAACCCACCATTTGGGGTGTGGGCCGCCTCCGGGGTGGCCCACGCTCACTGGAAAAAGCAATCCCGAGGCCGGATTTCATCCTGGAGCTGAGATATTAAAGCTCGCCGAAAATGAAAAAAACGACCACCCCGGACCTGTCGTTTTGGCCGAGATCCCGACCCCGAGCGAGCGAGCCCAAACCCACCATTTGGGGTGTGAGCCGCCTCCGGGGTGGCCCACGCTCACTGGAAAAAGCAATCCCGAGGCCGGATTTCATCCTGGAGCTGAGATATTAAAGCTCGCCGAAAGTGAAAAAAAACGACCACCCCGGACCTGTCGTTTTGGCCGAGATCCCGACCCCGAGCGAGCGAGCCTAAACCCACCATTTGGGGTGTGAGCCGCCTCCGGGGTGGCCCACGCTCACTGGAAAAAGCAATCCCGAGGCCGGATTTCATCCTGGAGCTGAGATATTAAAGCTCGCCGAAAATGAAAAAAACGACCACCCCGGACCTGTCGTTTTGGCCGAGATCCCGACCCCGAGCGAGCGAGCCCAAACCCACCATTTGGGGTGTGAGCCGCCTCCGGGGTGGCCCACGCTCACTGGAAAAAGCAATCCCGAGGCCGGATTTCATCCTGGAGCTGAGATATTAAAGCTCGCCGAAAGTGAAAAAAAACGACCACCCCGGACCTGTCGTTTTGGCCGAGATCCCGACCCCGAGCGAGCGTGCCCAAACCCACCATTTGGGGTGTGGGCCGCCTCCGGGGTGGCCCACGCTCACTGGAAAAAGCAATCCCGAGGCCGGATTTCATCCTGGAGCTGAGATATTAAAGCTCGCCGAAAGTGAAAAAAAACGACCACCCCGGACCTGTCGTTTTGGCCGAGATCCCGACCCCGAGCGAGCGTGCCCAAACCCACCATTTGGGGTGTGGGCCGCCTCCGGGGTGGCCCACGCTCACTGGAAAAAGCAATCCCGAGGCCGGATTTCATCCTGGAGCTGAGATATTAAAGCTCGCCGAAAATGAAAAAAACGACCACCCCGGACCTGTCGTTTTGGCCGAGATCCCGACCCCGAGCGAGCGTGCCCAAACCCACCATTTGGGGTGTGGGCCGCCTCCGGGGTGGCCCACGCTCACTGGAAAAAGCAATCCCGAGGCCGGATTTCATCCTGGAGCTGAGATATTAAAGCTCGCCGAAAGTGAAAAAAAACGACCACCCCGGACCTGTCGTTTTGGCCGAGATCCCGACCCCGAGCGAGCGTGCCCAAACCCACCATTTGGGGTGTGGGCCGCCTCCGGGGTGGCCCACGCTCACTGGAAAAAGCAATCCCGAGGCCGGATTTCATCCTGGAGCTGAGATATTAAGCTCGCTGAAAGTGAAAAAAAACGACCACCCCGGACCTGTCGTTTTGGCCGAGATCCCGACCCCGAGCGAGCGTGCCCAAACCCACCATTTGGGGTGTGGGCCGCCTCCGGGGTGGCCCACGCTCACTGGAAAAAGCAATCCCGAGGCCGGATTTCATCCTGGAGCTGAGATATTAAAGCTCGCCGAAAATGAAAAAAACGACCACCCCGGACCTGTCGTTTTGGCCGAGATCCCGACCCCGAGCGAGCGTGCCCAAACCCACCATTTGGGGTGTGGGCCGCCTCCGGGGTGGCCCACGCTCACTGGAAAAAGCAATCCCGAGGCCGGATTTCATCCTGGAGCTGAGATATTAAGCTCGCCGAAAGTGAAAAAAATGACAGGTCCGGGGTGGTCGTTTTTTTCACTTTTTCACTTTAGAGCGAGCGAGCCCAAACCCACCATTTGGGGTGTGAGCCGCCTCCGGGGTGGCCCACGCTCACTGGAAAAAGCAATCCCGAGGCCGGATTTCATCCTGGAGCTGAGATATTAAAGCTCGCCGAAAGTGAAAAAAACGACCACCCCGGACCTGTCGTTTTGGCCGAGATCCCGACCCCGAGCGAGCGAGCCCAAACCCACCATTTGGGGTGTGAGCCGCCTCCGGGGTGGCCCACGCTCACTGGAAAAAGCAATCCCGAGGCCGGATTTCATCCTGGAGCTGAGATATTAAACCTCGCTGAAAGTGAAAAAAAACGACCACCCCGGACCTGTCGTTTTGGCCGAGATCCCGACCCCGAGCGAGCGTGCCCAAACCCACCATTTGGGGTGTGGGCCGCCTCCGGGGTGGCCCACGCTCACTGTAAAAAGCAATCCCGATGCCGGATTTGATCCTGGAGCTGAGATATTAAAGCTCGCCGAAAGTGAAAAAAACGACAGGTCCGGGGTGGTCGTTTTTTTTTCACTTTTTCACTTTCGGCGAGCTTTAAAATCTCAGCTCCAGGATCAAATGATCCTGGAGCTGAGATTTTAAAGCTCGCCGAAAATGAAAAAAACGACCATCCCGGAACAGTCGTCTTGGCCGAGATCCCGACCCCGAGCGAGCGAGCCCACACCCACCATTTGGGGTGTGGGCCGCCTCCGGGGTGGCCCACGCTCACTGGAAAAAGCAATCCCAAGGCCGGATTTCATCCTGGAGCTGAGATATTAAAGCTCGCCGAAAGTGAAAAAAAACGACCACCCCGGACCTGTCGTTTTGGCCGAGATCCCGACCCCGAGCGAGCGTGCCCAAACCCACCATTTGGGGTGTGGGCCGCCTCCGGGGTGGCCCACGCTCACTGGAAAAAGCAATCCCGATGCCGGATTTGATCCTGGAGCTGAGATATTAAAGCTCGCCGAAAGTGAAAAAAACGACAGGTCCGGGGTGGTCGTTTTTTTTTCACTTTTTCACTTTCGGCGAGCTTTAAAATCTCAGCTCCAGGATCAAATGATCCTGGAGCTGAGATTTTAAAGCTCGCCGAAAATGAAAAAAACGACCATCCCGGAACAGTCGTCTTGGCCGAGATCCCGACCCCGAGCGAGCGAGCCCACACCCACCATTTGGGGTGTGGGCCGCCTCCGGGGTGGCCCACGCTCACTGGAAAAAGCAATCCCAAGGCCGGATTTCATCCTGGAGCTGAGATATTAAAGCTCGCCGAAAGTGAAAAAAAACGACCACCCCGGACCTGTCGTTTTGGCCGAGATCCCGACCCCGAGCGAGCGTGCCCAAACCCACCATTTGGGGTGTGGGCCGCCTCCGGGGTGGCCCACGCTCACTGGAAAAAGCAATCCCGATGCCGGATTTGATCCTGGAGCTGAGATATTAAAGCTCGCCGAAAGTGAAAAAAATGACAGGTCCGGGGTGGTCGTTTTTTTCACTTTTTCACTTTAGAGCGAGCGAGCCCAAACCCACCATTTGGGGTGTGAGCCGCCTCCGGGGTGGCCCACGCTCACTGGAAAAAGCAATCCCGAGGCCGGATTTCATCCTGGAGCTGAGATATTAAAGCGCGCCGAAAATGAAAAAAACGACCACCCCGGACCTGTCGTTTTGGCCGAGATCCCGACCCCGAGCGAGCGTGCCCAAACCCACCATTTGGGGTGTGGGCCGCCTCCGGGGTGGCCCACGCTCACTGGAAAAAGCAATCCCGAGGCCGGATTTCATCCTGGAGCTGAGATATTAAAGCTCGCCGAAAGTGAAAAAAATGACAGGTCCGGGGTGGTCGTTTTTTTCACTTTTTCACTTTAGAGCGAGCGAGCCCAAACCCACCATTTGGGGTGTGAGCCGCCTCCGGGGTGGCCCACGCTCACTGGAAAAAGCAATCCCGAGGCCGGATTTCATCCTGGAGCTGAGATATTAAAGCTCGCCGAAAATGAAAAAAACGACCACCCCGGACCTGTCGTTTTGGCCGAGATCCCGACCCCGAGCGAGCGTGCCCAAACCCACCATTTGGGGTGTGGGCCGCCTCCGGGGTGGCCCACGCTCACTGGAAAAAGCAATCCCGAGGCCGGATTTCATCCTGGAGCTGAGATATTAAAGCTCGCCGAAAGTGAAAAAAAACGACCACCCCGGACCTGTCGTTTTGGCCGAGATCCCGACCCCGAGCGAGCGTGCCCAAACCCACCATTTGGGGTGTGGGCCGCCTCCGGGGTGGCCCACGCTCACTGGAAAAAGCAATCCCGATGCCGGATTTGATCCTGGAGCTGAGATATTAAAGCTCGCCGAAAGTGAAAAAAATGACAGGTCCGGGGTGGTCGTTTTTTTCACTTTTTCACTTTAGAGCGAGCGAGCCCAAACCCACCATTTGGGGTGTGAGCCGCCTCCGGGGTGGCCCACGCTCACTGGAAAAAGCAATCCCGAGGCCGGATTTCATCCTGGAGCTGAGATATTAAAGCGCGCCGAAAATGAAAAAAACGACCACCCCGGACCTGTCGTTTTGGCCGAGATCCCGACCCCGAGCGAGCGTGCCCAAACCCACCATTTGGGGTGTGGGCCGCCTCCGGGGTGGCCCACGCTCACTGGAAAAAGCAATCCCGAGGCCGGATTTCATCCTGGAGCTGAGATATTAAAGCTCGCCGAAAGTGAAAAAAATGACAGGTCCGGGGTGGTCGTTTTTTTCACTTTTTCACTTTAGAGCGAGCGAGCCCAAACCCACCATTTGGGGTGTGAGCCGCCTCCGGGGTGACCCACGCTCACTGGAAAAAGCAATCCCGAGGCCGGATTTCATCCTGGAGCTGAGATATTAAAGCTCGCCGAAAATGAAAAAAACGACCACCCCGGACCTGTCGTTTTGGCCGAGATCCCGACCCCGAGCGAGCGTGCCCAAACCCACCATTTGGGGTGTGGGCCGCCTCCGGGGTGGCCCACGCTCACTGGAAAAAGCAATCCCGAGGCCGGATTTCATCCTGGAGCTGAGATATTAAAGCTCGCCGAAAGTGAAAAAAAACGACCACCCCGGACCTGTCGTTTTGGCCGAGATCCCGACCCCGAGCGAGCGTGCCCAAACCCACCATTTGGGGTGTGGGCCGCCTCCGGGGTGGCCCACGCTCACTGGAAAAAGCAATCCCGAGGCCGGATTTCATCCTGGAGCTGAGATATTAAAGCTCGCCGAAAGTGAAAAAAAACGACCACCCCGGACCTGTCGTTTTGGCCGAGATCCCGACCCCGAGCGAGCGAGCCTAAACCCACCATTTGGGGTGTGAGCCGCCTCCGGGGTGGCCCACGCTCACTGGAAAAAGCAATCCCGAGGCCGGATTTCATCCTGGAGCTGAGATATTAAAGCTCGCCGAAAATGAAAAAAACGACCACCCCGGACCTGTCGTTTTGGCCGAGATCCCGACCCCGAGCGAGCGAGCCCAAACCCACCATTTGGGGTGTGAGCCGCCTCCGGGGTGGCCCACGCTCACTGGAAAAAGCAATCCCGAGGCCGGATTTCATCCTGGAGCTGAGATATTAAAGCTCGCCGAAAGTGAAAAAAAACGACCACCGACCTGTCGTTTTGGCCGAGATCCCGACCCCGAGCGAGCGTGCCCAAACCCACCATTTGGGGTGTGGGCCGCCTCCGGGGTGGCCCACGCTCACTGGAAAAAGCAATCCCGAGGCCGGATTTCATCCTGGAGCTGAGATATTAAAGCTCGCCGAAAATGAAAAAAACGACCACCCCGGACCTGTCGTTTTGGCCGAGATCCCGACCCCGAGCGAGCGAGCCCAAACCCACCATTTGGGGTGTGAGCCGCCTCCGGGGTGGCCCACGCTCACTGGAAAAAGCAATCCCGAGGCCGGATTTCATCCTGGAGCTGAGATATTAAAGCTCGCCGAAAGTGAAAAAAATGACAGGTCCGGGGTGGTCGTTTTTTTCACTTTTTCACTTTAGAGCGAGCGAGCCCAAACCCACCATTTGGGGTGTGAGCCGCCTCCGGGGTGGCCCACGCTCACTGGAAAAAGCAATCCCGAGGCCGGATTTCATCCTGGAGCTGAGATATTAAAGCTCGCCGAAAATGAAAAAAACGACCACCCCGGACCTGTCGTTTTGGCCGAGATCCCGACCCCGAGCGAGCGTGCCCAAACCCACCATTTGGGGTGTGGGCCGCCTCCGGGGTGGCCCACGCTCACTGGAAAAAGCAATCCCGAGGCCGGATTTCATCCTGGAGCTGAGATATTAAAGCTCGCCGAAAGTGAAAAAAATGACAGGTCCGGGGTGGTCGTTTTTTTCACTTTTTCACTTTAGAGCGAGCGAGCCCAAACCCACCATTTGGGGTGTGAGCCGCCTCCGGGGTGGCCCACGCTCACTGGAAAAAGCAATCCCGAGGCCGGATTTCATCCTGGAGCTGAGATATTAAAGCTCGCCGAAAATGAAAAAAACGACCACCCCGGACCTGTCGTTTTGGCCGAGATCCCGACCCCGAGCGAGCGTGCCCAAACCCACCATTTGGGGTGTGGGCCGCCTCCGGGGTGGCCCACGCTCACTGGAAAAAGCAATCCCGAGGCCGGATTTCATCCTGGAGCTGAGATATTAAAGCTCGCCGAAAGTGAAAAAAAACGACCACCCCGGACCTGTCGTTTTGGCCGAGATCCCGACCCCGAGCGAGCGTGCCCAAACCCACCATTTGGGGTGTGGGCCGCCTCCGGGGTGGCCCACGCTCACTGGAAAAAGCAATCCCGAGGCCGGATTTCATCCTGGAGCTGAGATATTAAAGCTCGCCGAAAATGAAAAAAACGACCACCCCGGACCTGTCGTTTTGGCCGAGATCCCGACCCCGAGCGAGCGAGCCCAAACCCACCATTTGGGGTGTGAGCCGCCTCCGGGGTGGCCCACGCTCACTGGAAAAAGCAATCCCGAGGCCGGATTTGATCCTGGAGCTGAGATATTAAAGCTCGCCGAAAGTGAAAAAAATGACAGGTCCGGGGTGGTCGTTTTTTTCACTTTTTCACTTTAGAGCGAGCGAGCCCAAACCCACCATTTGGGGTGTGAGCCGCCTCCGGGGTGGCCCACGCTCACTGGAAAAAGCAATCCCGAGGCCGGATTTCATCCTGGAGCTGAGATATTAAAGCTCGCCGAAAATGAAAAAAATGACCACCCCGGACCTGTCGTTTTGGCCGAGATCCCGACCCCGAGCGAGCGTGCCCAAACCCACCATTTGGGGTGTGGGCCGCCTCCGGGGTGGCCCACGCTCACTGGAAAAAGCAATCCCGAGGCCGGATTTCATCCTGGAGCTGAGATATTAAAGCTCGCCGAAAGTGAAAAAAATGACAGGTCCGGGGTGGTCGTTTTTTTCACTTTTTCACTTTAGAGCGAGCGAGCCCAAACCCACCATTTGGGGTGTGAGCCGCCTCCGGGGTGGCCCACGCTCACTGGAAAAAGCAATCCCGAGGCCGGATTTCATCCTGGAGCTGAGATATTAAAGCTCGCCGAAAATGAAAAAAACGACCACCCCGGACCTGTCGTTTTGGCCGAGATCCCGACCCCGAGCGAGCGAGCCCAAACCCACCATTTGGGGTGTGAGCCGCCTCCGGGGTGGCCCACGCTCACTGGAAAAAGCAATCCCGAGGCCGGATTTCATCCTGGAGCTGAGATATTAAAGCTCGCCGAAAGTGAAAAAAAACGACCACCCCGGACCTGTCGTTTTGGCCGAGATCCCGACCCCGAGCGAGCGTGCCCAAACCCACCATTTGGGGTGTGGGCCGCCTCCGGGGTGGCCCACGCTCACTGGAAAAAGCAATCCCGAGGCCGGATTTCATCCTGGAGCTGAGATATTAAAGCTCGCCGAAAATGAAAAAAAACGACCACCCCGGACCTGTCGTTTTGGCCGAGATCCCGACCCCGAGCGAGCGTGCCCAAACCCACCATTTGGGGTGTGGGCCGCCTCCGGGGTGGCCCACGCTCACTGGAAAAAGCAATCCCGAGGCCGGATTTCATCCTGGAGCTGAGATATTAAAGCTCGCCGAAAGTGAAAAAAAACGACCACCCCGGACCTGTCGTTTTGGCCGAGATCCCGACCCCGAGCGAGCGAGCCTAAACCCACCATTTGGGGTGTGAGCCGCCTCCGGCGTGGCCCACGCTCACTGGAAAAAGCAATCCCGAGGCCGGATTTCATCCTGGAGCTGAGATATTAAAGCTCGCCGAAAGTGAAAAAAAACGACCACCCCGGACCTGTCGTTTTGGCCGAGATCCCGACCCCGAGCGAGCGTGCCCAAACCCACCATTTGGGGTGTGGGCCGCCTCCGGGGTGGCCCACGCTCACTGGAAAAAGCAATCCCGAGGCCGGATTTCATCCTGGAGCTGAGATATTAAAGCTCGCCGAAAGTGAAAAAAAACGACCACCGACCTGTCGTTTTGGCCGAGATCCCGACCCCGAGCGAGCGTGCCCAAACCCACCATTTGGGGTGTGGGCCGCCTCCGGGGTGGCCCACGCTCACTGGAAAAAGCAATCCCGAGGCCGGATTTCATCCTGGAGCTGAGATATTAAAGCTCGCCGAAAATGAAAAAAACGACCACCCCGGACCTGTCGTTTTGGCCGAGATCCCGACCCCGAGCGAGCGAGCCCAAACCCACCATTTGGGGTGTGAGCCGCCTCCGGGGTGGCCCACGCTCACTGGAAAAAGCAATCCCGAGGCCGGATTTCATCCTGGAGCTGAGATATTAAAGCTCGCCGAAAGTGAAAAAAATGACAGGTCCGGGGTGGTCGTTTTTTTCACTTTTTCACTTTAGAGCGAGCGAGCCCAAACCCACCATTTGGGGTGTGAGCCGCCTCCGGGGTGGCCCACGCTCACTGGAAAAAGCAATCCCGAGGCCGGATTTCATCCTGGAGCTGAGATATTAAAGCTCGCCGAAAATGAAAAAAACGACCACCCCGGACCTGTCGTTTTGGCCGAGATCCCGACCCCGAGCGAGCGTGCCCAAACCCACCATTTGGGGTGTGGGCCGCCTCCGGGGTGGCCCACGCTCACTGGAAAAAGCAATCCCGAGGCCGGATTTCATCCTGGAGCTGAGATATTAAAGCTCGCCGAAAGTGAAAAAAATGACAGGTCCGGGGTGGTCGTTTTTTTCACTTTTTCACTTTAGAGCGAGCGAGCCCAAACCCACCATTTGGGGTGTGAGCCGCCTCCGGGGTGGCCCACGCTCACTGGAAAAAGCAATCCCGAGGCCGGATTTCATCCTGGAGCTGAGATATTAAAGCTCGCCGAAAATGAAAAAAACGACCACCCCGGACCTGTCGTTTTGGCCGAGATCCCGACCCCGAGCGAGCGTGCCCAAACCCACCATTTGGGGTGTGGGCCGCCTCCGGGGTGGCCCACGCTCACTGGAAAAAGCAATCCCGAGGCCGGATTTCATCCTGGAGCTGAGATATTAAAGCTCGCCGAAAGTGAAAAAAAACGACCACCCCGGACCTGTCGTTTTGGCCGAGATCCCGACCCCGAGCGAGCGTGCCCAAACCCACCATTTGGGGTGTGGGCCGCCTCCGGGGTGGCCCACGCTCACTGGAAAAAGCAATCCCGAGGCCGGATTTCATCCTGGAGCTGAGATATTAAAGCTCGCCGAAAGTGAAAAAAAACGACCACCGACCTGTCGTTTTGGCCGAGATCCCGACCCCGAGCGAGCGTGCCCAAACCCACCATTTGGGGTGTGGGCCGCCTCCGGGGTGGCCCACGCTCACTGGAAAAAGCAATCCCGAGGCCGGATTTCATCCTGGAGCTGAGATATTAAAGCTCGCCGAAAATGAAAAAAACGACCACCCCGGACCTGTCGTTTTGGCCGAGATCCCGACCCCGAGCGAGCGAGCCCAAACCCACCATTTGGGGTGTGAGCCGCCTCCGGGGTGGCCCACGCTCACTGGAAAAAGCAATCCCGAGGCCGGATTTCATCCTGGAGCTGAGATATTAAAGCTCGCCGAAAGTGAAAAAAATGACAGGTCCGGGGTGGTCGTTTTTTTCACTTTTTCACTTTAGAGCGAGCGAGCCCAAACCCACCATTTGGGGTGTGAGCCGCCTCCGGGGTGGCCCACGCTCACTGGAAAAAGCAATCCCGAGGCCGGATTTCATCCTGGAGCTGAGATATTAAAGCTCGCCGAAAATGAAAAAAACGACCACCCCGGACCTGTCGTTTTGGCCGAGATCCCGACCCCGAGCGAGCGTGCCCAAACCCACCATTTGGGGTGTGGGCCGCCTCCGGGGTGGCCCACGCTCACTGGAAAAAGCAATCCCGAGGCCGGATTTCATCCTGGAGCTGAGATATTAAAGCTCGCCGAAAGTGAAAAAAATGACAGGTCCGGGGTGGTCGTTTTTTTCACTTTTTCACTTTAGAGCGAGCGAGCCCAAACCCACCATTTGGGGTGTGAGCCGCCTCCGGGGTGGCCCACGCTCACTGGAAAAAGCAATCCCGAGGCCGGATTTCATCCTGGAGCTGAGATATTAAAGCTCGCCGAAAATGAAAAAAACGACCACCCCGGACCTGTCGTTTTGGCCGAGATCCCGACCCCGAGCGAGCGTGCCCAAACCCACCATTTGGGGTGTGGGCCGCCTCCGGGGTGGCCCACGCTCACTGGAAAAAGCAATCCCGAGGCCGGATTTCATCCTGGAGCTGAGATATTAAAGCTCGCCGAAAGTGAAAAAAAACGACCACCCCGGACCTGTCGTTTTGGCCGAGATCCCGACCCCGAGCGAGCGTGCCCAAACCCACCATTTGGGGTGTGGGCCGCCTCCGGGGTGGCCCACGCTCACTGGAAAAAGCAATCCCGAGGCCGGATTTCATCCTGGAGCTGAGATATTAAAGCTCGCCGAAAATGAAAAAAACGACCACCCCGGACCTGTCGTTTTGGCCGAGATCCCGACCCCGAGCGAGCGAGCCCAAACCCACCATTTGGGGTGTGAGCCGCCTCCGGGGTGGCCCACGCTCACTGGAAAAAGCAATCCCGAGGCCGGATTTGATCCTGGAGCTGAGATATTAAAGCTCGCCGAAAGTGAAAAAAATGACAGGTCCGGGGTGGTCGTTTTTTTCACTTTTTCACTTTAGAGCGAGCGAGCCCAAACCCACCATTTGGGGTGTGAGCCGCCTCCGGGGTGGCCCACGCTCACTGGAAAAAGCAATCCCGAGGCCGGATTTCATCCTGGAGCTGAGATATTAAAGCTCGCCGAAAATGAAAAAAACGACCACCCCGGACCTGTCGTTTTGGCCGAGATCCCGACCCCGAGCGAGCGAGCCCAAACCCACCATTTGGGGTGTGAGCCGCCTCCGGGGTGGCCCACGCTCACTGGAAAAAGCAATCCCGAGGCCGGATTTCATCCTGGAGCTGAGATATTAAAGCTCGCCGAAAGTGAAAAAAAACGACCACCCCGGACCTGTCGTTTTGGCCGAGATCCCGACCCCGAGCGAGCGTGCCCAAACCCACCATTTGGGGTGTGGGCCGCCTCCGGGGTGGCCCACGCTCACTGGAAAAAGCAATCCCGAGGCCGGATTTCATCCTGGAGCTGAGATATTAAAGCTCGCCGAAAATGAAAAAAAACGACCACCCCGGACCTGTCGTTTTGGCCGAGATCCCGACCCCGAGCGAGCGTGCCCAAACCCACCATTTGGGGTGTGGGCCGCCTCCGGGGTGGCCCACGCTCACTGGAAAAAGCAATCCCGAGGCCGGATTTCATCCTGGAGCTGAGATATTAAAGCTCGCCGAAAGTGAAAAAAAACGACCACCCCGGACCTGTCGTTTTGGCCGAGATCCCGACCCCGAGCGAGCGAGCCTAAACCCACCATTTGGGGTGTGAGCCGCCTCCGGCGTGGCCCACGCTCACTGGAAAAAGCAATCCCGAGGCCGGATTTCATCCTGGAGCTGAGATATTAAAGCTCGCCGAAAGTGAAAAAAAACGACCACCCCGGACCTGTCGTTTTGGCCGAGATCCCGACCCCGAGCGAGCGTGCCCAAACCCACCATTTGGGGTGTGGGCCGCCTCCGGGGTGGCCCACGCTCACTGGAAAAAGCAATCCCGAGGCCGGATTTCATCCTGGAGCTGAGATATTAAAGCTCGCCGAAAATGAAAAAAACGACCACCCCGGACCTGTCGTTTTGGCCGAGATCCCGACCCCGAGCGAGCGTGCCCAAACCCACCATTTGGGGTGTGGGCCGCCTCCGGGGTGGCCCACGCTCACTGGAAAAAGCAATCCCGAGGCCGGATTTCATCCTGGAGCTGAGATATTAAGCTCGCCGAAAGTGAAAAAAATGACAGGTCCGGGGTGGTCGTTTTTTTCACTTTTTCACTTTAGAGCGAGCGAGCCCAAACCCACCATTTGGGGTGTGAGCCGCCTCCGGGGTGGCCCACGCTCACTGGAAAAAGCAATCCCGATGCCGGATTTGATCCTGGAGCTGAGATATTAAAGCTCGCCGAAAGTGAAAAAAATGACAGGTCCGGGGTGGTCGTTTTTTTCACTTTTTCACTGTAGAGCGAGCGAGCCCAAACCCACCATTTGGGGTGTGAGCCGCCTCCGGGGTGGCCCACGCTCACTGGAAAAAGCAATCCCGAGGCCGGATTTCATCCTGGAGCTGAGATATTAAAGCTCGCCGAAAATGAAAAAAACGACCACCCCGGACCTGTCGTTTTGGCCGAGATCCCGACCCCGAGCGAGCGAGCCCAAACCCACCATTTGGGGTGTGAGCCGCCTCCGGGGTGGCCCACGCTCACTGGAAAAAGCAATCCCGAGGCCGGATTTCATCCTGGAGCTGAGATATTAAAGCTCGCCGAAAGTGAAAAAAAACGACCACCCCGGACCTGTCGTTTTGGCCGAGATCCCGACCCCGAGCGAGCGAGCCCAAACCCACCATTTGGGGTGTGAGCCGCCTCCGGGGTGGCCCATGCTCACTGGAAAAAGCAATCCCGAGGCCGGATTTCATCCTGGAGCTGAGATATTAAAGCTCGCCGAAAGTGAAAAAAAACGACCACCCCGGACCTGTCGTTTTGGCCGAGATCCCGACCCCGAGCGAGCGTGCCCAAACCCACCATTTGGGGTGTGGGCCGCCTCCGGGGTGGCCCACGCTCACTGGAAAAAGCAATCCCGAGGCCGGATTTCATCCTGGAGCTGAGATATTAAAGCTCGCCGAAAGTGAAAAAAATGACAGGTCCGGGGTGGTCGTTTTTTTCACTTTTTCACTTTAGAGCGAGCGAGCCCAAACCCACCATTTGGGGTGTGAGCCGCCTCCGGGGTGGCCCACGCTCACTGGAAAAAGCAATCCCGAGGCCGGATTTCATCCTGGAGCTGAGATATTAAAGCTCGCCGAAAATGAAAAAAACGACCACCCCGGACCTGTCGTTTTGGCCGAGATCCCGACCCCGAGCGAGCGTGCCCAAACCCACCATTTGGGGTGTGGGCCGCCTCCGGGGTGGCCCACGCTCACTGGAAAAAGCAATCCCGAGGCCGGATTTCATCCTGGAGCTGAGATATTAAAGCTCGCCGAAAGTGAAAAAAATGACAGGTCCGGGGTGGTCGTTTTTTTCACTTTTTCACTTTAGAGCGAGCGAGCCCAAACCCACCATTTGGGGTGTGAGCCGCCTCCGGGGTGGCCCACGCTCACTGGAAAAAGCAATCCCGAGGCCGGATTTCATCCTGGAGCTGAGATATTAAAGCTCGCCGAAAATGAAAAAAACGACCACCCCGGACCTGTCGTTTTGGCCGAGATCCCGACCCCGAGCGAGCGTGCCCAAACCCACCATTTGGGGTGTGGGCCGCCTCCGGGGTGGCCCACGCTCACTGGAAAAAGCAATCCCGAGGCCGGATTTCATCCTGGAGCTGAGATATTAAAGCTCGCCGAAAGTAAAAAAAAATGACAGGTCCGGGGTGGTCGTTTTTTTCACTTTTTCACTGTAGAGCGAGCGAGCCCAAACCCACCATTTGGGGTGTGAGCCGCCTCCGGGGTGGCCCACGCTCACTGGAAAAAGCAATCCCGAGGCCGGATTTCATCCTGGAGCTGAGATATTAAAGCTCGCCGAAAATGAAAAAAACGACCACCCCGGACCTGTCGTTTTGGCCGAGATCCCGACCCCGAGCGAGCGAGCCCAAACCCACCATTTGGGGTGTGGGCCGCCTCCGGGGTGGCCCACGCTCACTGGAAAAAGCAATCCCGAGGCCGGATTTCATCCTGGAGCTGAGATATTAAAGCTCGCCGAAAGTGAAAAAAAACGACCACCCCGGACCTGTCGTTTTGGCCGAGATCCCGACCCCGAGCGAGCGAGCCTAAACCCACCATTTGGGGTGTGAGCCGCCTCCGGGGTGGCCCACGCTCACTGGAAAAAGCAATCCCGAGGCCGGATTTCATCCTGGAGCTGAGATATTAAAGCTCGCCGAAAATGAAAAAAACGACCACCCCGGACCTGTCGTTTTGGCCGAGATCCCGACCCCGAGCGAGCGAGCCCAAACCCACCATTTGGGGTGTGAGCCGCCTCCGGGGTGGCCCACGCTCACTGGAAAAAGCAATCCCGAGGCCGGATTTCATCCTGGAGCTGAGATATTAAAGCTCGCCGAAAGTGAAAAAAAACGACCACCCCGGACCTGTCGTTTTGGCCGAGATCCCGACCCCGAGCGAGCGTGCCCAAACCCACCATTTGGGGTGTGGGCCGCCTCCGGGGTGGCCCACGCTCACTGGAAAAAGCAATCCCGAGGCCGGATTTCATCCTGGAGCTGAGATATTAAAGCTCGCCGAAAATGAAAAAAAACGACCACCCCGGACCTGTCGTTTTGGCCGAGATCCCGACCCCGAGCGAGCGTGCCCAAACCCACCATTTGGGGTGTGGGCCGCCTCCGGGGTGGCCCACGCTCACTGGAAAAAGCAATCCCGAGGCCGGATTTCATCCTGGAGCTGAGATATTAAAGCTCGCCGAAAGTGAAAAAAAACGACCACCCCGGACCTGTCGTTTTGGCCGAGATCCCGACCCCGAGCGAGCGAGCCTAAACCCACCATTTGGGGTGTGAGCCGCCTCCGGCGTGGCCCACGCTCACTGGAAAAAGCAATCCCGAGGCCGGATTTCATCCTGGAGCTGAGATATTAAAGCTCGCCGAAAGTGAAAAAAAACGACCACCCCGGACCTGTCGTTTTGGCCGAGATCCCGACCCCGAGCGAGCGTGCCCAAACCCACCATTTGGGGTGTGGGCCGCCTCCGGGGTGGCCCACGCTCACTGGAAAAAGCAATCCCGAGGCCGGATTTCATCCTGGAGCTGAGATATTAAAGCTCGCCGAAAATGAAAAAAACGACCACCCCGGACCTGTCGTTTTGGCCGAGATCCCGACCCCGAGCGAGCGTGCCCAAACCCACCATTTGGGGTGTGGGCCGCCTCCGGGGTGGCCCACGCTCACTGGAAAAAGCAATCCCGAGGCCGGATTTCATCCTGGAGCTGAGATATTAAGCTCGCCGAAAGTGAAAAAAATGACAGGTCCGGGGTGGTCGTTTTTTTCACTTTTTCACTTTAGAGCGAGCGAGCCCAAACCCACCATTTGGGGTGTGAGCCGCCTCCGGGGTGGCCCACGCTCACTGGAAAAAGCAATCCCGATGCCGGATTTGATCCTGGAGCTGAGATATTAAAGCTCGCCGAAAGTGAAAAAAATGACAGGTCCGGGGTGGTCGTTTTTTTCACTTTTTCACTGTAGAGCGAGCGAGCCCAAACCCACCATTTGGGGTGTGAGCCGCCTCCGGGGTGGCCCACGCTCACTGGAAAAAGCAATCCCGAGGCCGGATTTCATCCTGGAGCTGAGATATTAAAGCTCGCCGAAAATGAAAAAAACGACCACCCCGGACCTGTCGTTTTGGCCGAGATCCCGACCCCGAGCGAGCGAGCCCAAACCCACCATTTGGGGTGTGAGCCGCCTCCGGGGTGGCCCACGCTCACTGGAAAAAGCAATCCCGAGGCCGGATTTCATCCTGGAGCTGAGATATTAAAGCTCGCCGAAAGTGAAAAAAAACGACCACCCCGGACCTGTCGTTTTGGCCGAGATCCCGACCCCGAGCGAGCGAGCCCAAACCCACCATTTGGGGTGTGAGCCGCCTCCGGGGTGGCCCACGCTCACTGGAAAAAGCAATCCCGAGGCCGGATTTCATCCTGGAGCTGAGATATTAAAGCTCGCCGAAAGTGAAAAAAAACGACCACCCCGGACCTGTCGTTTTGGCCGAGATCCCGACCCCGAGCGAGCGTGCCCAAACCCACCATTTGGGGTGTGGGCCGCCTCCGGGGTGGCCCACGCTCACTGGAAAAAGCAATCCCGAGGCCGGATTTCATCCTGGAGCTGAGATATTAAAGCTCGCCGAAAGTGAAAAAAATGACAGGTCCGGGGTGGTCGTTTTTTTCACTTTTTCACTTTAGAGCGAGCGAGCCCAAACCCACCATTTGGGGTGTGAGCCGCCTCCGGGGTGGCCCACGCTCACTGGAAAAAGCAATCCCGAGGCCGGATTTCATCCTGGAGCTGAGATATTAAAGCTCGCCGAAAATGAAAAAAACGACCACCCCGGACCTGTCGTTTTGGCCGAGATCCCGACCCCGAGCGAGCGTGCCCAAACCCACCATTTGGGGTGTGGGCCGCCTCCGGGGTGGCCCACGCTCACTGGAAAAAGCAATCCCGAGGCCGGATTTCATCCTGGAGCTGAGATATTAAAGCTCGCCGAAAGTGAAAAAAATGACAGGTCCGGGGTGGTCGTTTTTTTCACTTTTTCACTTTAGAGCGAGCGAGCCCAAACCCACCATTTGGGGTGTGAGCCGCCTCCGGGGTGGCCCACGCTCACTGGAAAAAGCAATCCCGAGGCCGGATTTCATCCTGGAGCTGAGATATTAAAGCTCGCCGAAAGTGAAAAAAATGACAGGTCCGGGGTGGTCGTTTTTTTCACTTTTTCACTGTAGAGCGAGCGAGCCCAAACCCACCATTTGGGGTGTGAGCCGCCTCCGGGGTGGCCCACGCTCACTGGAAAAAGCAATCCCGATGCCGGATTTGATCCTGGAGCTGAGATATTAAAGCTCGCCGAAAGTGAAAAAAATGACAGGTCCGGGGTGGTCGTTTTTTTCACTTTTTCACTGTAGAGCGAGCGAGCCCAAACCCACCATTTGGGGTGTGAGCCGCCTCCGGGGTGGCCCACGCTCACTGGAAAAAGCAATCCCGAGGCCGGATTTCATCCTGGAGCTGAGATATTAAAGCTCGCCGAAAATGAAAAAAACGACCACCCCGGACCTGTCGTTTTGGCCGAGATCCCGACCCCGAGCGAGCGAGCCCAAACCCACCATTTGGGGTGTGAGCCGCCTCCGGGGTGGCCCACGCTCACTGGAAAAAGCAATCCCGAGGCCGGATTTCATCCTGGAGCTGAGATATTAAAGCTCGCCGAAAATGAAAAAAACGACCACCCCGGACCTGTCGTTTTGGCCGAGATCCCGACCCCGAGCGAGCGTGCCCAAACCCACCATTTGGGGTGTGGGCCGCCTCCGGGGTGGCCCACGCTCACTGGAAAAAGCAATCCCGAGGCCGGATTTCATCCTGGAGCTGAGATATTAAAGCTCGCCGAAAGTGAAAAAAATGACAGGTCCGGGGTGGTCGTTTTTTTCACTTTTTCACTGTAGAGCGAGCGAGCCCAAACCCACCATTTGGGGTGTGAGCCGCCTCCGGGGTGGCCCACGCTCACTGGAAAAAGCAATCCCGATGCCGGATTTGATCCTGGAGCTGAGATATTAAAGCTCGCCGAAAGTGAAAAAAACGACAGGTCCGGGGTGGTCGTTTTTTTTTCACTTTTTCACTTTCGGCGAGCTTTAAAATCTCAGCTCCAGGATCAAATGATCCTGGAGCTGAGATTTTAAAGCTCGCCGAAAATGAAAAAAACGACCATCCCGGAACAGTCGTCTTGGCCGAGATCCCGACCCCGAGCGAGCGAGCCCACACCCACCATTTGGGGTGTGGGCCGCCTCCGGGGTGGCCCACGCTCACTGGAAAAAGCAATCCCAAGGCCGGATTTCATCCTGGAGCTGAGATATTAAAGCTCGCCGAAAGTGAAAAAAAAACGACCACCCCGGACCTGTCGTTTTGGCCGAGATCCCGACCCCGAGCGAGCGTGCCCAAACCCACCATTTGGGGTGTGGGCCGCCTCCGGGGTGGCCCACGCTCACTGGAAAAAGCAATCCCGAGGCCGGATTTCATCCTGGAGCTGAGATATTAAAGCTCGCCGAAAATGAAAAAAACGACCACCCCGGACCTGTCGTTTTGGCCGAGATCCCGACCCCGAGCGAGCGAGCCCAAACCCACCATTTGGGGTGTGAGCCGCCTCCGGGGTGGCCCACGCTCACTGGAAAAAGCAATCCCGAGGCCGGATTTCATCCTGGAGCTGAGATATTAAAGCTCGCCGAAAGTGAAAAAAATGACAGGTCCGGGGTGGTCGTTTTTTTCACTTTTTCACTTTAGAGCGAGCGAGCCCAAACCCACCATTTGGGGTGTGAGCCGCCTCCAGGGTGGCCCACGCTCACTGGAAAAAGCAATCCCGAGGCCGGATTTCATCCTGGAGCTGAGATATTAAAGCTCGCTGAAAGTGAAAAAAAACGACCACCCCGGACCTGTCGTTTTGGCCGAGAACCCGAACCCGAGCGAGCGTGCCCAAACCCACCATTTGGGGTGTGGGCCGCCTCCGGGGTGGCCCACGCTCACTGGAAAAAGCAATCCCGAGGCCGGATTTCATCCTGGAGCTGAGATATTAAAGCTCGCCGAAAATGAAAAAAACGACCACCCCGGACCTGTCGTTTTGGCCGAGATCCCGACCCCGAGCGAGCGAGCCCAAACCCACCATTTGGGGTGTGAGCCGCCTCCGGGGTGGCCCACGCTCACTGGAAAAAGCAATCCCGAGGCCGGATTTCATCCTGGAGCTGAGATATTAAAGCTCGCCGAAAATGAAAAAAACGACCACCCCGGACCTGTCGTTTTGGCCGAGATCCCGACCCCGAGCGAGCGAGCCCAAACCCATATGGGGTGTGAGCCGCCTCCGGGGTGGCCCACGCTCACTGGAAAAAGCAATCCCGAGGCCGGATTTGATCCTGGAGCTGAGATATTAAAGCTCGCCGAAAATGAAAAAAACGACCACCCCGGACCTGTCGTTTTGGCCGAGATCCCGACCCCGAGCGAGCGAGCCCAAACCCACCATTTGGGGTGTGAGCCGCCTCCGGGGTGGCCCACGCTCACTGGAAAAAGCAATCCCGAGGCCGGATTTCATCCTGGAGCTGAGATATTAAAGCTCGCCGAAAATGAAAAAAACGACCACCCCGGACCTGTCGTTTTGGCCGAGATCCCGACCCCGAGCGAGCGAGCCCAAACCCACCATTTGGGGTGTGAGCCGCCTCCGGGGTGGCCCACGCTCACTGGAAAAAGCAATCCCGAGGCCGGATTTCATCCTGGAGTTGAGATATTAAAGCTCGCCGAAAGTGAAAAAAAACGACCACCCCGGACCTGTCGTTTTGGCCGAGATCCCGACCCCGAGCGAGCGTGCCCAAACCCACCATTTGGGGTGTGGGCCGCCTCCGGGGTGGCCCACGCTCACTGGAAAAAGCAATCCCGAGGCCGGATTTCATCCTGGAGCTGAGATATTAAAGCTCGCCGAAAGTGAAAAAAAACGACCACCCCGGACCTGTCGTTTTGGCCGAGATCCCGACCCCGAGCGAGCGTGCCCAAACCCACCATTTGGGGTGTGGGCCGCCTCCGGGGTGGCCCACGCTCACTGGAAAAAGCAATCCCGAGGCCGGATTTCATCCTGGAGCTGAGATATTAAAGCTCGCCGAAAATGAAAAAAACGACCACCCCGGACCTGTCGTTTTGGCCGAGATCCCGACCCCGAGCGAGCGAGCCCAAACCCACCATTTGGGGTGTGAGCCGCCTCCGGGGTGGCCCACGCTCACTGGAAAAAGCAATCCCGAGGCCGGATTTGATCCTGGAGCTGAGATATTAAAGCTCGCCGAAAGTGAAAAAAATGACAGGTCCGGGGTGGTCGTTTTTTTCACTTTTTCACTTTAGAGCGAGCGAGCCCAAACCCACCATTTGGGGTGTGAGCCGCCTCCGGGGTGGCCCACGCTCACTGGAAAAAGCAATCCCGAGGCCGGATTTCATCCTGGAGCTGAGATATTAAAGCTCGCCGAAAATGAAAAAAATGACCACCCCGGACCTGTCGTTTTGGCCGAGATCCCGACCCCGAGCGAGCGTGCCCAAACCCACCATTTGGGGTGTGGGCCGCCTCCGGGGTGGCCCACGCTCACTGGAAAAAGCAATCCCGAGGCCGGATTTCATCCTGGAGCTGAGATATTAAAGCTCGCCGAAAGTGAAAAAAATGACAGGTCCGGGGTGGTCGTTTTTTTCACTTTTTCACTTTAGAGCGAGCGAGCCCAAACCCACCATTTGGGGTGTGAGCCGCCTCCGGGGTGGCCCACGCTCACTGGAAAAAGCAATCCCGAGGCCGGATTTCATCCTGGAGCTGAGATATTAAAGCTCGCCGAAAGTGAAAAAAAACGACCACCCCGGACCTGTCGTTTTGGCCGAGATCCCGACCCCGAGCGAGCGTGCCCAAACCCACCATTTGGGGTGTGGGCCGCCTCCGGGGTGGCCCACGCTCACTGGAAAAAGCAATCCCGAGGCCGGATTTCATCCTGGAGCTGAGATATTAAAGCTCGCCGAAAATGAAAAAAACGACCACCCCGGACCTGTCGTTTTGGCCGAGATCCCGACCCCGAGCGAGCGTGCCCAAACCCACCATTTGGGGTGTGGGCCGCCTCCGGGGTGGCCCACGCTCACTGGAAAAAGCAATCCCGAGGCCGGATTTCATCCTGGAGCTGAGATATTAAAGCTCGCCGAAAATGAAAAAAACGACCACCCCGGACCTGTCGTTTTGGCCGAGATCCCGACCCCGAGCGAGCGTGCCCAAACCCACCATTTGGGGTGTGGGCCGCCTCCGGGGTGGCCCACGCTCACTGGAAAAAGCAATCCCGAGGCCGGATTTCATCCTGGAGCTGAGATATTAAAGCTCGCCGAAAGTGAAAAAAATGACAGGTCCGGGGTGGTCGTTTTTTTCACTTTTTCACTTTCGAGCGAGCGAGCCCAAACCCACCATTTGGGGTGTGAGCCGCCTCCGGGGTGGCCCACGCTCACTGGAAAAAGCAATCCCGAGGCCGGATTTGATCCTGGAGCTGAGATATTAAAGCTCGCCGAAAGTGAAAAAAACGACCACCCCGGACCTGTCGTTTTGGCCGAGATCCCGACCCCGAGCGAGCGAGCCCAAACCCACCATTTGGGGTGTGAGCCGCCTCCGGGGTGGCCCACGCTCACTGGAAAAAGCAATCCCGATGCCGGATTTGATCCTGGAGCTGAGATATTAAAGCTCGCCGAAAGTGAAAAAAAACGACCACCCCGGACCTGTCGTTTTGGCCGAGATCCCGACCCCGAGCGAGCGTGCCCAAACCCACCATTTGGGGTGTGGGCCGCCTCCGGGGTGGCCCACGCTCACTGGAAAAAGCAATCCCGAGGCCGGATTTCATCCTGGAGCTGAGATATTAAAGCTCGCCGAAAGTGAAAAAAATGACAGGTCCGGGGTGGTCGTTTTTTTCACTTTTTCACTTTAGAGCGAGCGAGCCCAAACCCACCATTTGGGGTGTGAGCCGCCTCCGGGGTGGCCCACGCTCACTGGAAAAAGCAATCCCGAGGCCGGATTTCATCCTGGAGCTGAGATATTAAAGCTCGCCGAAAATGAAAAAAACGACCACCCCGGACCTGTCGTTTTGGCCGAGATCCCGACCCCGAGCGAGCGTGCCCAAACCCACCATTTGGGGTGTGGGCCGCCTCCGGGGTGGCCCACGCTCACTGGAAAAAGCAATCCCGAGGCCGGATTTCATCCTGGAGCTGAGATATTAAAGCTCGCCGAAAGTGAAAAAAATGACAGGTCCGGGGTGGTCGTTTTTTTCACTTTTTCACTGTAGAGCGAGCGAGCCCAAACCCACCATTTGGGGTGTGAGCCGCCTCCGGGGTGGCCCACGCTCACTGGAAAAAGCAATCCCGATGCCGGATTTGATCCTGGAGCTGAGATATTAAAGCTCGCCGAAAGTGAAAAAAACGACAGGTCCGGGGTGGTCGTTTTTTTTTCACTTTTTCACTTTCGGCGAGCTTTAAAATCTCAGCTCCAGGATCATTTGATCCTGGAGCTGAGATTTTAAAGCTCGCCGAAAATGAAAAAAACGACCATCCCGGAACAGTCGTCTTGGCCGAGATCCCGACCCCGAGCGAGCGAGCCCACACCCACCATTTGGGGTGTGGGCCGCCTCCGGGGTGGCCCACGCTCACTGGAAAAAGCAATCCCAAGGCCGGATTTCATCCTGGAGCTGAGATATTAAAGCTCGCCGAAAGTGAAAAAAAACGACCACCCCGGACCTGTCGTTTTGGCCGAGATCCCGACCCCGAGCGAGCGTGCCCAAACCCACCATTTGGGGTGTGGGCCGCCTCCGGGGTGGCCCACGCTCACTGGAAAAAGCAATCCCGAGGCCGGATTTCATCCTGGAGCTGAGATATTAAAGCTCGCCGAAAATGAAAAAAACGACCACCCCGGACCTGTCGTTTTGGCCGAGATCCCGACCCCGAGCGAGCGAGCCCAAACCCACCATTTGGGGTGTGAGCCGCCTCCGGGGTGGCCCACGCTCACTGGAAAAAGCAATCCCGAGGCCGGATTTCATCCTGGAGCTGAGATATTAAAGCTCGCCGAAAGTGAAAAAAATGACAGGTCCGGGGTGGTCGTTTTTTTCACTTTTTCACTTTAGAGCGAGCGAGCCCAAACCCACCATTTGGGGTGTGAGCCGCCTCCAGGGTGGCCCACGCTCACTGGAAAAAGCAATCCCGAGGCCGGATTTCATCCTGGAGCTGAGATATTAAAGCTCGCTGAAAGTGAAAAAAAACGACCACCCCGGACCTGTCGTTTTGGCCGAGAACCCGAACCCGAGCGAGCGTGCCCAAACCCACCATTTGGGGTGTGGGCCGCCTCCGGGGTGGCCCACGCTCACTGGAAAAAGCAATCCCGAGGCCGGATTTCATCCTGGAGCTGAGATATTAAAGCTCGCCGAAAATGAAAAAAACGACCACCCCGGACCTGTCGTTTTGGCCGAGATCCCGACCCCGAGCGAGCGAGCCCAAACCCACCATTTGGGGTGTGAGCCGCCTCCGGGGTGGCCCACGCTCACTGGAAAAAGCAATCCCGAGGCCGGATTTCATCCTGGAGCTGAGATATTAAAGCTCGCCGAAAATGAAAAAAACGACCACCCCGGACCTGTCGTTTTGGCCGAGATCCCGACCCCGAGCGAGCGAGCCCAAACCCATATGGGGTGTGAGCCGCCTCCGGGGTGGCCCACGCTCACTGGAAAAAGCAATCCCGAGGCCGGATTTGATCCTGGAGCTGAGATATTAAAGCTCGCCGAAAATGAAAAAAACGACCACCCCGGACCTGTCGTTTTGGCCGAGATCCCGACCCCGAGCGAGCGAGCCCAAACCCACCATTTGGGGTGTGAGCCGCCTCCGGGGTGGCCCACGCTCACTGGAAAAAGCAATCCCGAGGCCGGATTTCATCCTGGAGCTGAGATATTAAAGCTCGCCGAAAATGAAAAAAACGACCACCCCGGACCTGTCGTTTTGGCCGAGATCCCGACCCCGAGCGAGCGAGCCCAAACCCACCATTTGGGGTGTGAGCCGCCTCCGGGGTGGCCCACGCTCACTGGAAAAAGCAATCCCGAGGCCGGATTTCATCCTGGAGCTGAGATATTAAAGCTCGCCGAAAGTGAAAAAAATGACAGGTCCGGGTTGGTCGTTTTTTTCACTTTTTCACTTTAGAGCGAGCGAGCCCAAACCCACCATTTGGGGTGTGAGCCGCCTCCGGGGTGGCCCACGCTCACTGGAAAAAGCAATCCCGAGGCCGGATTTCATCCTGGAGCTGAGATATTAAAGCTCGCCGAAAATGAAAAAAACGACCACCCCGGACCTGTCGTTTTGGCCGAGATCCCGACCCCGAGCGAGCGAGCCCAAACCCACCATTTGGGGTGTGAGCCGCCTCCGGGGTGGCCCACGCTCACTGGAAAAAGCAATCCCGAGGCCGGATTTCATCCTGGAGCTGAGATATTAAAGCTCGCCGAAAGTGAAAAAAATGACAGGTCCGGGTTGGTCGTTTTTTTCACTTTTTCACTTTAGAGCGAGCGAGCCCAAACCCACCATTTGGGGTGTGAGCCGCCTCCGGGGTGGCCCACGCTCACTGGAAAAAGCAATCCCGAGGCCGGATTTCATCCTGGAGCTGAGATATTAAAGCTCGCCGAAAGTGAAAAAAAACGACCACCCCGGACCTGTCGTTTTGGCCGAGAACCCGAACCCGAGCGAGCGTGCCCAAACCCACCATTTGGGGTGTGGGCCGCCTCCGGGGTGGCCCACGCTCACTGGAAAAAGCAATCCCGAGGCCGGATTTCATCCTGGAGCTGAGATATTAAAGCTCGCCGAAAATGAAAAAAACGACCACCCCGGACCTGTCATTTTGGCCGAGATCACGACCCCGAGCGAGCGAGCCCAAACCCACCATTTGGGGTGTGAGCCGCCTCCGGGGTGGCCCACGCTCACTGGAAAAAGCAATCCCGAGGCCGGATTTCATCCTGGAGCTGAGATATTAAAGCTCGCCGAAAATGAAAAAAACGACCACCCCGGACCTGTCGTTTTGGCCGAGATCCCGACCCCGAGCGAGCGAGCCCAAACCCATATGGGGTGTGAGCCGCCTCCGGGGTGGCCCACGCTCACTGGAAAAAGCAATCCCGAGGCCGGATTTCATCCTGGAGCTGAGATATTAAAGCTCGCCGAAAATGAAAAAAACGACCACCCCGGACCTGTCGTTTTGGCCGAGATCCCGACCCCGAGCGAGCGTGCCCAAACCCACCATTTGGGGTGTGGGCCGCCTCCGGGGTGGCCCACGCTCACTGGAAAAAGCAATCCCGAGGCCGGATTTCATCCTGGAGCTGAGATATTAAAGCTCGCCGAAAGTGAAAAAAATGACAGGTCCGGGGTGGTCGTTTTTTTCACTTTTTCACTTTAGAGCGAGCGAGCCCAAACCCACCATTTGGGGTGTGAGCCGCCTCCGGGGTGGCCCACGCTCACTGGAAAAAGCAATCCCGAGGCCGGATTTCATCCTGGAGCTGAGATATTAAAGCTCGCCGAAAATGAAAAAAACGACCACCCCGGACCTGTCGTTTTGGCCGAGATCCCGACCCCGAGCGAGCGTGCCCAAACCCACCATTTGGGGTGTGGGCCGCCTCCGGGGTGGCCCACGCTCACTGGAAAAAGCAATCCCGAGGCCGGATTTGATCCTGGAGCTGAGATATTAAAGCTCGCCGAAAGTGAAAAAAATGACAGGTCCGGGGTGGTCGTTTTTTTCACTTTTTCACTTTAGAGCGAGCGAGCCCAAACCCACCATTTGGGGTGTGAGCCGCCTCCGGGGTGGCCCACGCTCACTGGAAAAAGCAATCCCGAGGCCGGATTTCATCCTGGAGCTGAGATATTAAAGCTCGCCGAAAATGAAAAAAACGACCACCCCGGACCTGTCGTTTTGGCCGAGATCCCGACCCCGAGCGAGCGAGCCCAAACCCACCATTTGGGGTGTGAGCCGCCTCCGGGGTGGCCCACGCTCACTGGAAAAAGCAATCCCGAGGCCGGATTTCATCCTGGAGCTGAGATATTAAAGCTCGCCGAAAATGAAAAAAATGACCACCCCGGACCTGTCGTTTTGGCCGAGATCCCGACCCCGAGCGAGCGTGCCCAAACCCACCATTTGGGGTGTGGGCCGCCTCCGGGGTGGCCCACGCTCACTGGAAAAAGCAATCCCGAGGCCGGATTTCATCCTGGAGCTGAGATATTAAAGCTCGCCGAAAGTGAAAAAAATGACAGGTCCGGGGTGGTCGTTTTTTTCACTTTTTCACTTTAGAGCGAGCGAGCCCAAACCCACCATTTGGGGTGTGAGCCGCCTCCGGGGTGGCCCACGCTCACTGGAAAAAGCAATCCCGAGGCCGGATTTCATCCTGGAGCTGAGATATTAAAGCTCGCCGAAAGTGAAAAAAAACGACCACCCCGGACCTGTCGTTTTGGCCGAGATCCCGACCCCGAGCGAGCGTGCCCAAACCCACCATTTGGGGTGTGGGCCGCCTCCGGGGTGGCCCACGCTCACTGGAAAAAGCAATCCCGAGGCCGGATTTCATCCTGGAGCTGAGATATTAAAGCTCGCCGAAAATGAAAAAAACGACCACCCCGGACCTGTCGTTTTGGCCGAGATCCCGACCCCGAGCGAGCGTGCCCAAACCCACCATTTGGGGTGTGGGCCGCCTCCGGGGTGGCCCACGCTCACTGGAAAAAGCAATCCCGAGGCCGGATTTCATCCTGGAGCTGAGATATTAAAGCTCGCCGAAAATGAAAAAAACGACCACCCCGGACCTGTCGTTTTGGCCGAGATCCCGACCCCGAGCGAGCGTGCCCAAACCCACCATTTGGGGTGTGGGCCGCCTCCGGGGTGGCCCACGCTCACTGGAAAAAGCAATCCCGAGGCCGGATTTCATCCTGGAGCTGAGATATTAAAGCTCGCCGAAAGTGAAAAAAATGACAGGTCCGGGGTGGTCGTTTTTTTCACTTTTTCACTTTCGAGCGAGCGAGCCCAAACCCACCATTTGGGGTGTGAGCCGCCTCCGGGGTGGCCCACGCTCACTGGAAAAAGCAATCCCGAGGCCGGATTTCATCCTGGAGCTGAGATATTAAAGCTCGCCGAAAGTGAAAAAAACGACCACCCCGGACCTGTCGTTTTGGCCGAGATCCCGACCCCGAGCGAGCGAGCCCAAACCCACCATTTGGGGTGTGAGCCGCCTCCGGGGTGGCCCACGCTCACTGGAAAAAGCAATCCCGATGCCGGATTTGATCCTGGAGCTGAGATATTAAAGCTCGCCGAAAGTGAAAAAAAACGACCACCCCGGACCTGTCGTTTTGGCCGAGATCCCGACCCCGAGCGAGCGTGCCCAAACCCACCATTTGGGGTGTGGGCCGCCTCCGGGGTGGCCCACGCTCACTGGAAAAAGCAATCCCGAGGCCGGATTTCATCCTGGAGCTGAGATATTAAAGCTCGCCGAAAGTGAAAAAAATGACAGGTCCGGGGTGGTCGTTTTTTTCACTTTTTCACTTTAGAGCGAGCGAGCCCAAACCCACCATTTGGGGTGTGAGCCGCCTCCGGGGTGGCCCACGCTCACTGGAAAAAGCAATCCCGAGGCCGGATTTCATCCTGGAGCTGAGATATTAAAGCTCGCCGAAAATGAAAAAAACGACCACCCCGGACCTGTCGTTTTGGCCGAGATCCCGACCCCGAGCGAGCGTGCCCAAACCCACCATTTGGGGTGTGGGCCGCCTCCGGGGTGGCCCACGCTCACTGGAAAAAGCAATCCCGAGGCCGGATTTCATCCTGGAGCTGAGATATTAAAGCTCGCCGAAAGTGAAAAAAATGACAGGTCCGGGGTGGTCGTTTTTTTCACTTTTTCACTGTAGAGCGAGCGAGCCCAAACCCACCATTTGGGGTGTGAGCCGCCTCCGGGGTGGCCCACGCTCACTGGAAAAAGCAATCCCGATGCCGGATTTGATCCTGGAGCTGAGATATTAAAGCTCGCCGAAAGTGAAAAAAACGACAGGTCCGGGGTGGTCGTTTTTTTTTCACTTTTTCACTTTCGGCGAGCTTTAAAATCTCAGCTCCAGGATCATTTGATCCTGGAGCTGAGATTTTAAAGCTCGGCGAGCTTTAAAATCTCAGCTCCAGGATCATTTGATCCTGGAGCTGAGATTTTAAAGCTCGCCGAAAATGAAAAAAACGACCATCCCGGAACAGTCGTCTTGGCCGAGATCCCGACCCCGAGCGAGCGAGCCCACACCCACCATTTGGGGTGTGGGCCGCCTCCGGGGTGGCCCACGCTCACTGGAAAAAGCAATCCCAAGGCCGGATTTCATCCTGGAGCTGAGATATTAAAGCTCGCCGAAAGTGAAAAAAAACGACCACCCCGGACCTGTCGTTTTGGCCGAGATCCCGACCCCGAGCGAGCGTGCCCAAACCCACCATTTGGGGTGTGGGCCGCCTCCGGGGTGGCCCACGCTCACTGGAAAAAGCAATCCCGAGGCCGGATTTCATCCTGGAGCTGAGATATTAAAGCTCGCCGAAAATGAAAAAAACGACCACCCCGGACCTGTCGTTTTGGCCGAGATCCCGACCCCGAGCGAGCGAGCCCAAACCCACCATTTGGGGTGTGAGCCGCCTCCGGGGTGGCCCACGCTCACTGGAAAAAGCAATCCCGAGGCCGGATTTCATCCTGGAGCTGAGATATTAAAGCTCGCCGAAAGTGAAAAAAATGACAGGTCCGGGGTGGTCGTTTTTTTCACTTTTTCACTTTAGAGCGAGCGAGCCCAAACCCACCATTTGGGGTGTGAGCCGCCTCCAGGGTGGCCCACGCTCACTGGAAAAAGCAATCCCGAGGCCGGATTTCATCCTGGAGCTGAGATATTAAAGCTCGCTGAAAGTGAAAAAAAACGACCACCCCGGACCTGTCGTTTTGGCCGAGAACCCGAACCCGAGCGAGCGTGCCCAAACCCACCATTTGGGGTGTGGGCCGCCTCCGGGGTGGCCCACGCTCACTGGAAAAAGCAATCCCGAGGCCGGATTTCATCCTGGAGCTGAGATATTAAAGCTCGCCGAAAATGAAAAAAACGACCACCCCGGACCTGTCGTTTTGGCCGAGATCCCGACCCCGAGCGAGCGAGCCCAAACCCACCATTTGGGGTGTGAGCCGCCTCCGGGGTGGCCCACGCTCACTGGAAAAAGCAATCCCGAGGCCGGATTTCATCCTGGAGCTGAGATATTAAAGCTCGCCGAAAATGAAAAAAACGACCACCCCGGACCTGTCGTTTTGGCCGAGATCCCGACCCCGAGCGAGCGAGCCCAAACCCATATGGGGTGTGAGCCGCCTCCGGGGTGGCCCACGCTCACTGGAAAAAGCAATCCCGAGGCCGGATTTGATCCTGGAGCTGAGATATTAAAGCTCGCCGAAAATGAAAAAAACGACCACCCCGGACCTGTCGTTTTGGCCGAGATCCCGACCCCGAGCGAGCGAGCCCAAACCCACCATTTGGGGTGTGAGCCGCCTCCGGGGTGGCCCACGCTCACTGGAAAAAGCAATCCCGAGGCCGGATTTCATCCTGGAGCTGAGATATTAAAGCTCGCCGAAAATGAAAAAAACGACCACCCCGGACCTGTCGTTTTGGCCGAGATCCCGACCCCGAGCGAGCGAGCCCAAACCCACCATTTGGGGTGTGAGCCGCCTCCGGGGTGGCCCACGCTCACTGGAAAAAGCAATCCCGAGGCCGGATTTCATCCTGGAGCTGAGATATTAAAGCTCGCCGAAAGTGAAAAAAATGACAGGTCCGGGTTGGTCGTTTTTTTCACTTTTTCACTTTAGAGCGAGCGAGCCCAAACCCACCATTTGGGGTGTGAGCCGCCTCCGGGGTGGCCCACGCTCACTGGAAAAAGCAATCCCGAGGCCGGATTTCATCCTGGAGCTGAGATATTAAAGCTCGCCGAAAATGAAAAAAACGACCACCCCGGACCTGTCGTTTTGGCCGAGATCCCGACCCCGAGCGAGCGAGCCCAAACCCACCATTTGGGGTGTGAGCCGCCTCCGGGGTGGCCCACGCTCACTGGAAAAAGCAATCCCGAGGCCGGATTTCATCCTGGAGCTGAGATATTAAAGCTCGCCGAAAGTGAAAAAAATGACAGGTCCGGGTTGGTCGTTTTTTTCACTTTTTCACTTTAGAGCGAGCGAGCCCAAACCCACCATTTGGGGTGTGAGCCGCCTCCGGGGTGGCCCACGCTCACTGGAAAAAGCAATCCCGAGGCCGGATTTCATCCTGGAGCTGAGATATTAAAGCTCGCCGAAAGTGAAAAAAAACGACCACCCCGGACCTGTCGTTTTGGCCGAGAACCCGAACCCGAGCGAGCGTGCCCAAACCCACCATTTGGGGTGTGGGCCGCCTCCGGGGTGGCCCACGCTCACTGGAAAAAGCAATCCCGAGGCCGGATTTCATCCTGGAGCTGAGATATTAAAGCTCGCCGAAAATGAAAAAAACGACCACCCCGGACCTGTCATTTTGGCCGAGATCACGACCCCGAGCGAGCGAGCCCAAACCCACCATTTGGGGTGTGAGCCGCCTCCGGGGTGGCCCACGCTCACTGGAAAAAGCAATCCCGAGGCCGGATTTCATCCTGGAGCTGAGATATTAAAGCTCGCCGAAAATGAAAAAAACGACCACCCCGGACCTGTCGTTTTGGCCGAGATCCCGACCCCGAGCGAGCGAGCCCAAACCCATATGGGGTGTGAGCCGCCTCCGGGGTGGCCCACGCTCACTGGAAAAAGCAATCCCGAGGCCGGATTTCATCCTGGAGCTGAGATATTAAAGCTCGCCGAAAATGAAAAAAACGACCACCCCGGACCTGTCGTTTTGGCCGAGATCCCGACCCCGAGCGAGCGTGCCCAAACCCACCATTTGGGGTGTGGGCCGCCTCCGGGGTGGCCCACGCTCACTGGAAAAAGCAATCCCGAGGCCGGATTTCATCCTGGAGCTGAGATATTAAAGCTCGCCGAAAGTGAAAAAAATGACAGGTCCGGGGTGGTCGTTTTTTTCACTTTTTCACTTTAGAGCGAGCGAGCCCAAACCCACCATTTGGGGTGTGAGCCGCCTCCGGGGTGGCCCACGCTCACTGGAAAAAGCAATCCCGAGGCCGGATTTCATCCTGGAGCTGAGATATTAAAGCTCGCCGAAAATGAAAAAAACGACCACCCCGGACCTGTCGTTTTGGCCGAGATCCCGACCCCGAGCGAGCGTGCCCAAACCCACCATTTGGGGTGTGGGCCGCCTCCGGGGTGGCCCACGCTCACTGGAAAAAGCAATCCCGAGGCCGGATTTGATCCTGGAGCTGAGATATTAAAGCTCGCCGAAAGTGAAAAAAATGACAGGTCCGGGGTGGTCGTTTTTTTCACTTTTTCACTTTAGAGCGAGCGAGCCCAAACCCACCATTTGGGGTGTGAGCCGCCTCCGGGGTGGCCCACGCTCACTGGAAAAAGCAATCCCGAGGCCGGATTTCATCCTGGAGCTGAGATATTAAAGCTCGCCGAAAATGAAAAAAACGACCACCCCGGACCTGTCGTTTTGGCCGAGATCCCGACCCCGAGCGAGCGAGCCCAAACCCACCATTTGGGGTGTGAGCCGCCTCCGGGGTGGCCCACGCTCACTGGAAAAAGCAATCCCGATGCCGGATTTGATCCTGGAGCTGAGATATTAAAGCTCGCCGAAAGTGAAAAAAAACGACCACCCCGGACCTGTCGTTTTGGCCGAGATCCCGACCCCGAGCGAGCGTGCCCAAACCCACCATTTGGGGTGTGGGCCGCCTCCGGGGTGGCCCACGCTCACTGGAAAAAGCAATCCCGAGGCCGGATTTCATCCTGGAGCTGAGATATTAAAGCTCGCCGAAAGTGAAAAAAAACGACCACCCCGGACCTGTCGTTTTGGCCGAGATCCCGACCCCGAGCGAGCGTGCCCAAACCCACCATTTGGGGTGTGGGCCGCCTCCGGGGTGGCCCACGCTCACTGGAAAAAGCAATCCCGAGGCCGGATTTCATCCTGGAGCTGAGATATTAAAGCTCGCCGAAAATGAAAAACACGACCACCCCGGACCTGTCGTTTTGGCCGAGATCCCGACCCCGAGCGAGCGTGCCCAAACCCACCATTTGGGGTGTGGGCCGCCTCCGGGGTGGCCCACACTCACTGGAAAAAGCAATCCCGAGGCCGGATTTCATCCTGGAGCTGAGATATTAAAGCTCGCCGAAAGTGAAAAAAATGACAGGTCCGGGGTGGTCGTTTTTTTCACTTTTTCACTTTCGAGCGAGCGACCCCAAACCCACCATTTGGGGTGTGAGCCGCCTCCGGGGTGGCCCACGCTCACTGGAAAAAGCAATCCCGAGGCCGGATTTGATCCTGGAGCTGAGATATTAAAGCTCGCCGAAAGTGAAAAAAATGACAGGTCCGGGGTGGTCGTTTTTTTCACTTTTTCACTTTAGAGCGAGCGAGCCCAAACCCACCATTTGGGGTGTGAGCCGCCTCCGGGGTGGCCCACGCTCACTGGAAAAAGCAATCCCGAGGCCGGATTTCATCCTGGAGCTGAGATATTAAAGCTCGCCGAAAATGAAAAAAACGATCACCCCGGACCTGTCGTTTTGGCCGAGATCCCGACCCCGAGCGAGCGTGCCCAAACCCACCATTTGGGGTGTGGGCCGCCTCCGGGGTGGCCCACGCTCACTGGAAAAAGCAATCCCGAGGCCGGATTTCATCCTGGAGCTGAGATATTAAAGCTCGCCGAAAGTGAAAAAAATGACAGATCCGGGGTGGTCGTTTTTTTCACTTTTTCACTTTAGAGCGAGCGAGCCCAAACCCACCATTTGGGGTGTGAGCCGCCTCCGGGTTTGCCCACGCTCACTGGAAAAAGCAATCCCGAGGCCGGATTTCATCCTGGAGCTGAGATATTAAAGCTCGCCGAAAGTGAAAAAAATGACAGGTCCGGGGTGGTCGTTTTTTTCACTTTTTCACTTTAGAGCGAGCGAGCCCAAACCCACCATTTGGGGTGTGAGCCGCCTCCGGGGTGGCCCACGCTCACTGGAAAAAGCAATCCCGAGGCCGGATTTCATCCTGGAGCTGAGATATTAAAGCTCGCCGAAAGTGAAAAAAAACGACCACCCCGGACCTGTCGTTTTGGCCGAGATCCCGACCCCGAGCGAGCGTGCCCAAACCCACCATTTGGGGTGTGGGCCGCCTCCGGGGTGGCCCACGCTCACTGGAAAAAGCAATCCCGAGGCCGGATTTCATCCTGGAGCTGAGATATTAAAGCTCGCCGAAAATGAAAAAAACGACCACCCCGGACCTGTCGTTTTGGCCGAGATCCCGACCCCGAGCGAGCGAGCCCAAACCCACCATTTGGGGTGTGAGCCGCCTCCGGGGTGGCCCACGCTCACTGGAAAAAGCAATCCCGAGGCCGGATTTGATCCTGGAGCTGAGATATTAAAGCTCGCCGAAAGTGAAAAAAATGACAGGTCCGGGGTGGTCGTTTTTTTCACTTTTTCACTTTAGAGCGAGCGAGCCCAAACCCACCATTTGGGGTGTGAGCCGCCTCCGGGGTGGCCCACGCTCACTGGAAAAAGCAATCCCGAGGCCGGATTTCATCCTGGAGCTGAGATATTAAAGCTCGCCGAAAATGAAAAAAATGACCACCCCGGACCTGTCGTTTTGGCCGAGATCCCGACCCCGAGCGAGCGTGCCCAAACCCACCATTTGGGGTGTGGGCCGCCTCCGGGGTGGCCCACGCTCACTGGAAAAAGCAATCCCGAGGCCGGATTTCATCCTGGAGCTGAGATATTAAAGCTCGCCGAAAGTGAAAAAAATGACAGGTCCGGGGTGGTCGTTTTTTTCACTTTTTCACTTTAGAGCGAGCGAGCCCAAACCCACCATTTGGGGTGTGAGCCGCCTCCGGGGTGGCCCACGCTCACTGGAAAAAGCAATCCCGAGGCCGGATTTCATCCTGGAGCTGAGATATTAAAGCTCGCCGAAAGTGAAAAAAAACGACCACCCCGGACCTGTCGTTTTGGCCGAGATCCCGACCCCGAGCGAGCGTGCCCAAACCCACCATTTGGGGTGTGGGCCGCCTCCGGGGTGGCCCACGCTCACTGGAAAAAGCAATCCCGAGGCCGGATTTCATCCTGGAGCTGAGATATTAAAGCTCGCCGAAAATGAAAAAAACGACCACCCCGGACCTGTCGTTTTGGCCGAGATCCCGACCCCGAGCGAGCGTGCCCAAACCCACCATTTGGGGTGTGGGCCGCCTCCGGGGTGGCCCACGCTCACTGGAAAAAGCAATCCCGAGGCCGGATTTCATCCTGGAGCTGAGATATTAAAGCTCGCCGAAAATGAAAAAAACGACCACCCCGGACCTGTCGTTTTGGCCGAGATCCCGACCCCGAGCGAGCGTGCCCAAACCCACCATTTGGGGTGTGGGCCGCCTCCGGGGTGGCCCACGCTCACTGGAAAAAGCAA
Organism: Karalla daura; assembly: GCA_029224185.1. Classification (NCBI taxonomy): domain Eukaryota; kingdom Metazoa; phylum Chordata; class Actinopteri; order Chaetodontiformes; family Leiognathidae; genus Karalla; species Karalla daura. Next base: position 17,783,166 of record CM055203.1, on the reverse strand, counting down.
TCCCGAGGCCGGATTTCATCCTGGAGCTGAGATATTAAAGCTCGCCGAAAGTGAAAAAAATGACAGGTCCGGGGTGGTCGTTTTTTTCACTTTTTCACTTTCGAGCGAGCGAGCCCAAACCCACCATTTGGGGTGTGAGCCGCCTCCGGGGTGGCCCACGCTCACTGGAAAAAGCAATCCCGAGGCCGGATTTGATCCTGGAGCTGAGATATTAAAGCTCGCCGAAAGTGAAAAAAACGACCACCCCGGACCTGTCGTTTTGGCCGAGATCCCGACCCCGAGCGAGCGAGCCCAAACCCACCATTTGGGGTGTGAGCCGCCTCCGGGGTGGCCCACGCTCACTGGAAAAAGCAATCCCGATGCCGGATTTGATCCTGGAGCTGAGATATTAAAGCTCGCCGAAAGTGAAAAAAAAACGACCACCCCGGACCTGTCGTTTTGGCCGAGATCCCGACCCCGAGCGAGCGTGCCCAAACCCACCATTTGGGGTGTGGGCCGCCTCCGGGGTGGCCCACGCTCACTGGAAAAAGCAATCCCGAGGCCGGATTTCATCCTGGAGCTGAGATATTAAAGCTCGCCGAAAGTGAAAAAAATGACAGGTCCGGGGTGGTCGTTTTTTTCACTTTTTCACTTTAGAGCGAGCGAGCCCAAACCCACCATTTGGGGTGTGAGCCGCCTCCGGGGTGGCCCACGCTCACTGGAAAAAGCAATCCCGAGGCCGGATTTCATCCTGGAGCTGAGATATTAAAGCTCGCCGAAAATGAAAAAAACGACCACCCCGGACCTGTCGTTTTGGCCGAGATCCCGACCCCGAGCGAGCGTGCCCAAACCCACCATTTGGGGTGTGGGCCGCCTCCGGGGTGGCCCACGCTCACTGGAAAAAGCAATCCCGAGGCCGGATTTCATCCTGGAGCTGAGATATTAAAGCTCGCCGAAAGTGAAAAAAATGACAGGTCCGGGGTGGTCGTTTTTTTCACTTTTTCACTGTAGAGCGAGCGAGCCCAAACCCACCATTTGGGGTGTGAGCCGCCTCCGGGGTGGCCCACGCTCACTGGAAAAAGCAATCCCGATGCCGGATTTGATCCTGGAGCTGAGATATTAAAGCTCGCCGAAAGTGAAAAAAACGACAGGTCCGGGGTGGTCGTTTTTTTTTCACTTTTTCACTTTCGGCGAGCTTTAAAATCTCAGCTCCAGGATCATTTGATCCTGGAGCTGAGATTTTAAAGCTCGCCGAAAATGAAAAAAACGACCATCCCGGAACAGTCGTCTTGGCCGAGATCCCGACCCCGAGCGAGCGAGCCCACACCCACCATTTGGGGTGTGGGCCGCCTCCGGGGTGGCCCACGCTCACTGGAAAAAGCAATCCCAAGGCCGGATTTCATCCTGGAGCTGAGATATTAAAGCTCGCCGAAAGTGAAAAAAAACGACCACCCCGGACCTGTCGTTTTGGCCGAGATCCCGACCCCGAGCGAGCGTGCCCAAACCCACCATTTGGGGTGTGGGCCGCCTCCGGGGTGGCCCACGCTCACTGGAAAAAGCAATCCCGAGGCCGGATTTCATCCTGGAGCTGAGATATTAAAGCTCGCCGAAAATGAAAAAAACGACCACCCCGGACCTGTCGTTTTGGCCGAGATCCCGACCCCGAGCGAGCGTGCCCAAACCCACCATTTGGGGTGTGGGCCGCCTCCGGGGTGGCCCACGCTCACTGGAAAAAGCAATCCCGAGGCCGGATTTCATCCTGGAGCTGAGATATTAAAGCTCGCCGAAAGTGAAAAAAATGACAGGTCCGGGGTGGTCGTTTTTTTCACTTTTTCACTTTAGAGCGAGCGAGCCCAAACCCACCATTTGGGGTGTGAGCCGCCTCCAGGGTGGCCCACGCTCACTGGAAAAAGCAATCCCGAGGCCGGATTTCATCCTGGAGCTGAGATATTAAAGCTCGCTGAAAGTGAAAAAAAACGACCACCCCGGACCTGTCGTTTTGGCCGAGAACCCGAACCCGAGCGAGCGTGCCCAAACCCACCATTTGGGGTGTGGGCCGCCTCCGGGGTGGCCCACGCTCACTGGAAAAAGCAATCCCGAGGCCGGATTTCATCCTGGAGCTGAGATATTAAAGCTCGCCGAAAATGAAAAAAACGACCACCCCGGACCTGTCGTTTTGGCCGAGATCCCGACCCCGAGCGAGCGAGCCCAAACCCACCATTTGGGGTGTGAGCCGCCTCCGGGGTGGCCCACGCTCACTGGAAAAAGCAATCCCGAGGCCGGATTTCATCCTGGAGCTGAGATATTAAAGCTCGCCGAAAATGAAAAAAACGACCACCCCGGACCTGTCGTTTTGGCCGAGATCCCGACCCCGAGCGAGCGAGCCCAAACCCATATGGGGTGTGAGCCGCCTCCGGGGTGGCCCACGCTCACTGGAAAAAGCAATCCCGAGGCCGGATTTGATCCTGGAGCTGAGATATTAAAGCTCGCCGAAAATGAAAAAAACGACCACCCCGGACCTGTCGTTTTGGCCGAGATCCCGACCCCGAGCGAGCGAGCCCAAACCCACCATTTGGGGTGTGAGCCGCCTCCGGGGTGGCCCACGCTCACTGGAAAAAGCAATCCCGAGGCCGGATTTCATCCTGGAGCTGAGATATTAAAGCTCGCCGAAAATGAAAAAAACGACCACCCCGGACCTGTCGTTTTGGCCGAGATCCCGACCCCGAGCGAGCGAGCCCAAACCCACCATTTGGGGTGTGAGCCGCCTCCGGGGTGGCCCACGCTCACTGGAAAAAGCAATCCCGAGGCCGGATTTCATCCTGGAGCTGAGATATTAAAGCTCGCCGAAAGTGAAAAAAATGACAGGTCCGGGTTGGTCGTTTTTTTCACTTTTTCACTTTAGAGCGAGCGAGCCCAAACCCACCATTTGGGGTGTGAGCCGCCTCCGGGGTGGCCCACGCTCACTGGAAAAAGCAATCCCGAGGCCGGATTTCATCCTGGAGCTGAGATATTAAAGCTCGCCGAAAATGAAAAAAACGACCACCCCGGACCTGTCGTTTTGGCCGAGATCCCGACCCCGAGCGAGCGAGCCCAAACCCACCATTTGGGGTGTGAGCCGCCTCCGGGGTGGCCCACGCTCACTGGAAAAAGCAATCCCGAGGCCGGATTTCATCCTGGAGCTGAGATATTAAAGCTCGCCGAAAGTGAAAAAAAACGACCACCCCGGACCTGTCGTTTTGGCCGAGAACCCGAACCCGAGCGAGCGTGCCCAAACCCACCATTTGGGGTGTGGGCCGCCTCCGGGGTGGCCCACGCTCACTGGAAAAAGCAATCCCGAGGCCGGATTTCATCCTGGAGCTGAGATATTAAAGCTCGCCGAAAATGAAAAAAACGACCACCCCGGACCTGTCGTTTTGGCCGAGATCACGACCCCGAGCGAGCGAGCCCAAACCCACCATTTGGGGTGTGAGCCGCCTCCGGGGTGGCCCACGCTCACTGGAAAAAGCAATCCCGAGGCCGGATTTCATCCTGGAGCTGAGATATTAAAGCTCGCCGAAAATGAAAAAAACGACCACCCCGGACCTGTCGTTTTGGCCGAGATCCCGACCCCGAGCGAGCGAGCCCAAACCCACCATTTGGGGTGTGAGCCGCCTCCGGGGTGGCCCACGCTCACTGGAAAAAGCAATCCCGATGCCGGATTTGATCCTGGAGCTGAGATATTAAAGCTCGCCGAAAGTGAAAAAAAACGACCACCCCGGACCTGTCGTTTTGGCCGAGATCCCGACCCCGAGCGAGCGTGCCCAAACCCACCATTTGGGGTGTGGGCCGCCTCCGGGGTGGCCCACGCTCACTGGAAAAAGCAATCCCGAGGCCGGATTTCATCCTGGAGCTGAGATATTAAAGCTCGCCGAAAGTGAAAAAAAACGACCACCCCGGACCTGTCGTTTTGGCCGAGATCCCGACCCCGAGCGAGCGTGCCCAAACCCACCATTTGGGGTGTGGGCCGCCTCCGGGGTGGCCCACGCTCACTGGAAAAAGCAATCCCGAGGCCGGATTTCATCCTGGAGCTGAGATATTAAAGCTCGCCGAAAATGAAAAACACGACCACCCCGGACCTGTCGTTTTGGCCGAGATCCCGACCCCGAGCGAGCGTGCCCAAACCCACCATTTGGGGTGTGGGCCGCCTCCGGGGTGGCCCACACTCACTGGAAAAAGCAATCCCGAGGCCGGATTTCATCCTGGAGCTGAGATATTAAAGCTCGCCGAAAGTGAAAAAAAACGACCACCCCGGACCTGTCGTTTTGGCCGAGAACCCGAACCCGAGCGAGCGTGCCCAAACCCACCATTTGGGGTGTGGGCCGCCTCCGGGGTGGCCCACGCTCACTGGAAAAAGCAATCCCGAGGCCGGATTTCATCCTGGAGCTGAGATATTAAAGCTCGCCGAAAGTGAAAAAAAACGACCACCCCGGACCTGTCGTTTTGGCCGAGATCCCGACCCCGAGCGAGCGTGCCCAAACCCACCATTTGGGGTGTGGGCCGCCTCCGGGGTGGCCCACGCTCACTGGAAAAAGCAATCCCGAGGCCGGATTTCATCCTGGAGCTGAGATATTAAAGCTCGCCGAAAGTGAAAAAAAACGACCACCCCGGACCTGTCGTTTTGGCCGAGATCCCGACCCCGAGCGAGCGTGCCCAAACCCACCATTTGGGGTGTGGGCCGCCTCCGGGGTGGCCCACGCTCACTGGAAAAAGCAATCCCGAGGCCGGATTTCATCCTGGAGCTGAGATATTAAAGCTCGCCGAAAATGAAAAACACGACCACCCCGGACCTGTCGTTTTGGCCGAGATCCCGACCCCGAGCGAGCGTGCCCAAACCCACCATTTGGGGTGTGGGCCGCCTCCGGGGTGGCCCACACTCACTGGAAAAAGCAATCCCGAGGCCGGATTTCATCCTGGAGCTGAGATATTAAAGCTCGCCGAAAGTGAAAAAAATGACAGGTCCGGGGTGGTCGTTTTTTTCACTTTTTCACTTTCGAGCGAGCGACCCCAAACCCACCATTTGGGGTGTGAGCCGCCTCCGGGGTGGCCCACGCTCACTGGAAAAAGCAATCCCGAGGCCGGATTTGATCCTGGAGCTGAGATATTAAAGCTCGCCGAAAGTGAAAAAAATGACAGGTCCGGGGTGGTCGTTTTTTTTCACTTTTTCACTTTAGAGCGAGCGAGCCCAAACCCACCATTTGGGGTGTGAGCCGCCTCCGGGGTGGCCCACGCTCACTGGAAAAAGCAATCCCGAGGCCGGATTTCATCCTGGAGCTGAGATATTAAAGCTCGCCGAAAATGAAAAAAACGATCACCCCGGACCTGTCGTTTTGGCCGAGATCCCGACCCCGAGCGAGCGTGCCCAAACCCACCATTTGGGGTGTGGGCCGCCTCCGGGGTGGCCCACGCTCACTGGAAAAAGCAATCCCGAGGCCGGATTTCATCCTGGAGCTGAGATATTAAAGCTCGCCGAAAGTGAAAAAAATGACAGATCCGGGGTGGTCGTTTTTTTCACTTTTTCACTTTAGAGCGAGCGAGCCCAAACCCACCATTTGGGGTGTGAGCCGCCTCCGGGGTGGCCCACGCTCACTGGAAAAAGCAATCCCGAGGCCGGATTTCATCCTGGAGCTGAGATATTAAAGCTCGCCGAAAGTGAAAAAAATGACAGGTCCGGGGTGGTCGTTTTTTTCACTTTTTCACTTTAGAGCGAGCGAGCCCAAACCCACCATTTGGGGTGTGAGCCGCCTCCGGGGTGACCCACGCTCACTGGAAAAAGCAATCCCGAGGCCGGATTTCATCCTGGAGCTGAGATATTAAAGCTCGCCGAAAATGAAAAAAACGACCACCCCGGACATGTCGTTTTGGCCGAGATCCCGACCCCGAGCGAGCGTGCCCAAACCCACCATTTGGGGTGTGGGCCGCCTCCGGGGTGGCCCACGCTCACTGGAAAAAGCAATCCCGAGGCCGGATTTCATCCTGGAGCTGAGATATTAAAGCTCGCCGAAAGTGAAAAAAATGACAGGTCCGGGGTGGTCGTTTTTTTCACTTTTTCACTTTAGAGCGAGCGAGCCCAAACCCACCATTTGGGGTGTGAGCCGCCTCCGGGGTGGCCCACGCTCACTGGAAAAAGCAATCCCGATGCCGGATTTCATCCTGGAGCTGAGATATTAAAGCTCGCCGAAAGTGAAAAAAACGACAGGTCCGGGGTGGTCGTTTTTTTTTCACTTTTTCACTTTCGGCGAGCTTTAAAATCTCAGCTCCAGGATCATTTGATCCTGGAGCTGAGATTTTAAAGCTCGCCGAAAATGAAAAAAACGACCATCCCGGAACAGTCGTCTTGGCCGAAATCCCGACCCCGAGCGAGCGAGCCCACGCCCACCATTTGGGGTGTGAGCCGCCTCCGGGGTGGCCCACGCTCACTGGAAAAAGCAATCCCGAGGCCGGATTTCATCCTGGAGCTGAGATATTAAAGCTCGCCGAAAGTGAAAAAAAACGACCACCCCGGACCTGTCGTTTTGGCCGAGATCCCGACCCCGAGCGAGCGAGCCCAAACCCACCATTTGGGGTGTGAGCCGCCTCCGGGGTGGCCCACGCTCACTGGAAAAAGCAATCCCGAGGCCGGATTTCATCCTGGAGCTGAGATATTAAAGCTCGCCGAAAGTGAAAAAAATGACAGGTCCGGGTTGGTCGTTTTTTTCACTTTTTCACTTTAGAGCGAGCGAGCCCAAACCCACCATTTGGGGTGTGAGCCGCCTCCGGGGTGGCCCACGCTCACTGGAAAAAGCAATCCCGAGGCCGGATTTCATCCTGGAGCTGAGATATTAAAGCTCGCCGAAAATGAAAAAAACGACCACCCCGGACCTGTCGTTTTGGCCGAGATCCCGACCCCGAGCGAGCGAGCCCAAACCCACCATTTGGGGTGTGAGCCGCCTCCGGGGTGGCCCACGCTCACTGGAAAAAGCAATCCCGAGGCCGGATTTCATCCTGGAGCTGAGATATTAAAGCTCGCCGAAAGTGAAAAAAATGACAGGTCCGGGTTGGTCGTTTTTTTCACTTTTTCACTTTAGAGCGAGCGAGCCCAAACCCACCATTTGGGGTGTGAGCCGCCTCCGGGGTGGCCCACGCTCACTGGAAAAAGCAATCCCGAGGCCGGATTTCATCCTGGAGCTGAGATATTAAAGCTCGCCGAAAATGAAAAAAACGACCACCCCGGACCTGTCGTTTTGGCCGAGATCCCGACCCCGAGCGAGCGAGCCCAAACCCATATGGGGTGTGAGCCGCCTCCGGGGTGGCCCACGCTCACTGGAAAAAGCAATCCCGAGGCCGGATTTGATCCTGGAGCTGAGATATTAAAGCTCGCCGAAAATGAAAAAAACGACCACCCCGGACCTGTCGTTTTGGCCGAGATCCCGACCCCGAGCGAGCGAGCCCAAACCCACCATTTGGGGTGTGAGCCGCCTCCGGGGTGGCCCACGCTCACTGGAAAAAGCAATCCCGAGGCGGGATTTCATCCTGGAGCTGAGATATTAAAGCTCGCCGAAAATGAAAAAAACGACCACCCCGGACCTGTCGTTTTGGCCGAGATCCCGACCCCGAGCGAGCGAGCCCAAACCCATATGGGGTGTGAGCCGCCTCCGGGGTGGCCCACGCTCACTTGAAAAAGCAATCCCGAGGCCGGATTTGATCCTGGAGCTGAGATATTAAAGCTCGCCGAAAATGAAAAAAACGACCACCCCGGACCTGTCGTTTTGGCCGAGATCCCGACCCCGAGCGGGCGAGCCCAAACCCACCATTTGGGGTGTGAGCCGCCTCCGGGGTGGCCCACGCTCACTGGAAAAAGCAATCCCGAGGCCGGATTTCATCCTGGAGCTGAGATATTAAAGCTCGCCGAAAGTGAAAAAAAACGACCACCCCGGACCTGTCGTTTTGGCCGAGATCCCGACCCCGAGCGAGCGTGCCCAAACCCACCATTTGGGGTGTGGGCCGCCTCCGGGGTGGCCCACGCTCACTGGAAAAAGCAATCCCGAGGCCGGATTTCATCCTGGAGCTGAGATATTAAAGCTCGCCGAAAGTGAAAAAAATGACAGGTCCGGGGTGGTCGTTTTTTTCACTTTTTCACTTTAGAGCGAGCGAGCCCAAACCCACCATTTGGGGTGTGAGCCGCCTCCAGGGTGGCCCTCGCTCACTGGAAAAAGCAATCCCGAGGCCGGATTTCATCCTGGAGCTGAGATATTAAAGCTCGCTGAAAGTGAAAAAAAACGACCACCCCGGACCTGTCGTTTTGGCCGAGAACCCGAACCCGAGCGAGCGTGCCCAAACCCACCATTTGGGGTGTGGGCCGCCTCCGGGGTGGCCCACGCTCACTGGAAAAAGCAATCCCGAGGCCGGATTTCATCCTGGAGCTGAGATATTAAAGCTCGCCGAAAATGAAAAAAACGACCACCCCGGACCTGTCGTTTTGGCCGAGATCCCGACCCCGAGCGAGCGAGCCCAAACCCATATGGGGTGTGAGCCGCCTCCGGGGTGGCCCACGCTCACTGGAAAAAGCAATCCCGAGGCCGGATTTGATCCTGGAGCTGAGATATTAAAGCTCGCCGAAAATGAAAAAAACGACCACCCCGGACCTGTCGTTTTGGCCGAGATCCCGACCCCGAGCGAGCGAGCCCAAACCCACCATTTGGGGTGTGAGCCGCCTCCGGGGTGGCCCACGCTCACTGGAAAAAGCAATCCCGAGGCCGGATTTCATCCTGGAGCTGAGATATTAAAGCTCGCCGAAAATGAAAAAAACGACCACCCCGGACCTGTCGTTTTGGCCGAGATCCCGACCCCGAGCGAGCGAGCCCAAACCCACCATTTGGGGTGTGAGCCGCCTCCGGGGTGGCCCACGCTCACTGGAAAAAGCAATCCCGAGGCCGGATTTCATCCTGGAGCTGAGATATTAAAGCTCGCCGAAAGTGAAAAAAATGACAGGTCCGGGTTGGTCGTTTTTTTCACTTTTTCACTTTAGAGCGAGCGAGCCCAAACCCACCATTTGGGGTGTGAGCCGCCTCCGGGGTGGCCCACGCTCACTGGAAAAAGCAATCCCGAGGCCGGATTTCATCCTGGAGCTGAGATATTAAAGCTCGCCGAAAATGAAAAAAACGACCACCCCGGACCTGTCGTTTTGGCCGAGATCCCGACCCCGAGCGAGCGAGCCCAAACCCACCATTTGGGGTGTGAGCCGCCTCCGGGGTGGCCCACGCTCACTGGAAAAAGCAATCCCGAGGCCGGATTTCATCCTGGAGCTGAGATATTAAAGCTCGCCGAAAGTGAAAAAAATGACAGGTCCGGGTTGGTCGTTTTTTTCACTTTTTCACTTTAGAGCGAGCGAGCCCAAACCCACCATTTGGGGTGTGAGCCGCCTCCGGGGTGGCCCACGCTCACTGGAAAAAGCAATCCCGAGGCCGGATTTCATCCTGGAGCTGAGATATTAAAGCTCGCCGAAAGTGAAAAAAAACGACCACCCCGGACCTGTCGTTTTGGCCGAGAACCCGAACCCGAGCGAGCGTGCCCAAACCCACCATTTGGGGTGTGGGCCGCCTCCGGGGTGGCCCACGCTCACTGGAAAAAGCAATCCCGAGGCCGGATTTCATCCTGGAGCTGAGATATTAAAGCTCGCCGAAAATGAAAAAAACGACCACCCCGGACCTGTCGTTTTGGCCGAGATCACGACCCCGAGCGAGCGAGCCCAAACCCACCATTTGGGGTGTGAGCCGCCTCCGGGGTGGCCCACGCTCACTGGAAAAAGCAATCCCGAGGCCGGATTTGATCCTGGAGCTGAGATATTAAAGCTCGCCGAAAATGAAAAAAACGACCACCCCGGACCTGTCGTTTTGGCCGAGATCCCGACCCCGAGCGAGCGAGCCCAAACCCATATGGGGTGTGAGCCGCCTCCGGGGTGGCCCACGCTCACTGGAAAAAGCAATCCCGAGGCCGGATTTCATCCTGGAGCTGAGATATTAAAGCTCGCCGAAAATGAAAAAAACGACCACCCCGGACCTGTCGTTTTGGCCGAGATCCCGACCCCGAGCGAGCGTGCCCAAACCCACCATTTGGGGTGTGGGCCGCCTCCGGGGTGGCCCACGCTCACTGGAAAAAGCAATCCCGAGGCCGGATTTCATCCTGGAGCTGAGATATTAAAGCTCGCCGAAAGTGAAAAAAATGACAGGTCCGGGGTGGTCGTTTTTTTCACTTTTTCACTTTAGAGCGAGCGAGCCCAAACCCACCATTTGGGGTGTGAGCCGCCTCCGGGGTGGCCCACGCTCACTGGAAAAAGCAATCCCGAGGCCGGATTTCATCCTGGAGCTGAGATATTAAAGCTCGCCGAAAATGAAAAAAACGACCACCCCGGACCTGTCGTTTTGGCCGAGATCCCGACCCCGAGCGAGCGTGCCCAAACCCACCATTTGGGGTGTGGGCCGCCTCCGGGGTGGCCCACGCTCACTGGAAAAAGCAATCCCGAGGCCGGATTTGATCCTGGAGCTGAGATATTAAAGCTCGCCGAAAGTGAAAAAAATGACAGGTCCGGGGTGGTCGTTTTTTTCACTTTTTCACTTTAGAGCGAGCGAGCCCAAACCCACCATTTGGGGTGTGAGCCGCCTCCGGGGTGGCCCACGCTCACTGGAAAAAGCAATCCCGAGGCCGGATTTCATCCTGGAGCTGAGATATTAAAGCTCGCCGAAAATGAAAAAAACGACCACCCCGGACCTGTCGTTTTGGCCGAGATCCCGACCCCGAGCGAGCGAGCCCAAACCCACCATTTGGGGTGTGAGCCGCCTCCGGGGTGGCCCACGCTCACTGGAAAAAGCAATCCCGATGCCGGATTTGATCCTGGAGCTGAGATATTAAAGCTCGCCGAAAGTGAAAAAAAACGACCACCCCGGACCTGTCGTTTTGGCCGAGATCCCGACCCCGAGCGAGCGTGCCCAAACCCACCATTTGGGGTGTGGGCCGCCTCCGGGGTGGCCCACGCTCACTGGAAAAAGCAATCCCGAGGCCGGATTTCATCCTGGAGCTGAGATATTAAAGCTCGCCGAAAGTGAAAAAAAACGACCACCCCGGACCTGTCGTTTTGGCCGAGATCCCGACCCCGAGCGAGCGTGCCCAAACCCACCATTTGGGGTGTGGGCCGCCTCCGGGGTGGCCCACGCTCACTGGAAAAAGCAATCCCGAGGCCGGATTTCATCCTGGAGCTGAGATATTAAAGCTCGCCGAAAATGAAAAACACGACCACCCCGGACCTGTCGTTTTGGCCGAGATCCCGACCCCGAGCGAGCGTGCCCAAACCCACCATTTGGGGTGTGGGCCGCCTCCGGGGTGGCCCACACTCACTGGAAAAAGCAATCCCGAGGCCGGATTTCATCCTGGAGCTGAGATATTAAAGCTCGCCGAAAGTGAAAAAAATGACAGGTCCGGGGTGGTCGTTTTTTTCACTTTTTCACTTTCGAGCGAGCGACCCCAAACCCACCATTTGGGGTGTGAGCCGCCTCCGGGGTGGCCCACGCTCACTGGAAAAAGCAATCCCGAGGCCGGATTTGATCCTGGAGCTGAGATATTAAAGCTCGCCGAAAGTGAAAAAAATGACAGGTCCGGGGTGGTCGTTTTTTTCACTTTTTCACTTTAGAGCGAGCGAGCCCAAACCCACCATTTGGGGTGTGAGCCGCCTCCGGGGTGGCCCACGCTCACTGGAAAAAGCAATCCCGAGGCCGGATTTCATCCTGGAGCTGAGATATTAAAGCTCGCCGAAAATGAAAAAAACGATCACCCCGGACCTGTCGTTTTGGCCGAGATCCCGACCCCGAGCGAGCGTGCCCAAACCCACCATTTGGGGTGTGGGCCGCCTCCGGGGTGGCCCACGCTCACTGGAAAAAGCAATCCCGAGGCCGGATTTCATCCTGGAGCTGAGATATTAAAGCTCGCCGAAAGTGAAAAAAATGACAGGTCCGGGGTGGTCGTTTTTTTCACTTTTTCACTTTAGAGCGAGCGAGCCCAAACCCACCATTTGGGGTGTGAGCCGCCTCCGGGGTGGCCCACGCTCACTGGAAAAAGCAATCCCGATGCCGGATTTCATCCTGGAGCTGAGATATTAAAGCTCGCCGAAAGTGAAAAAAACGACAGGTCCGGGGTGGTCGTTTTTTTTTCACTTTTTCACTTTCGGCGAGCTTTAAAATCTCAGCTCCAGGATCAAATGATCCTGGAGCTGAGATTTTAAAGCTCGCCGAAAATGAAAAAAACGACCATCCCGGAACAGTCGTCTTGGCCGAAATCCCGACCCCGAGCGAGCGAGCCCACGCCCACCATTTGGGGTGTGAGCCGCCTCCGGGGTGGCCCACGCTCACTGGAAAAAGCAATCCCGAGGCCGGATTTCATCCTGGAGCTGAGATATTAAAGCTCGCCGAAAGTGAAAAAAAACGACCACCCCGGACCTGTCGTTTTGGCCGAGATCCCGACCCCGAGCGAGCGAGCCCAAACCCACCATTTGGGGTGTGAGCCGCCTCCGGGGTGGCCCACGCTCACTGGAAAAAGCAATCCCGAGGCCGGATTTCATCCTGGAGCTGAGATATTAAAGCTCGCCGAAAGTGAAAAAAATGACAGGTCCGGGTTGGTCGTTTTTTTCACTTTTTCACTTTAGAGCGAGCGAGCCCAAACCCACCATTTGGGGTGTGAGCCGCCTCCGGGGTGGCCCACGCTCACTGGAAAAAGCAATCCCGAGGCCGGATTTCATCCTGGAGCTGAGATATTAAAGCTCGCCGAAAATGAAAAAAACGACCACCCCGGACCTGTCGTTTTGGCCGAGATCCCGACCCCGAGCGAGCGAGCCCAAACCCACCATTTGGGGTGTGAGCCGCCTCCGGGGTGGCCCACGCTCACTGGAAAAAGCAATCCCGAGGCCGGATTTCATCCTGGAGCTGAGATATTAAAGCTCGCCGAAAGTGAAAAAAATGACAGGTCCGGGTTGGTCGTTTTTTTCACTTTTTCACTTTAGAGCGAGCGAGCCCAAACCCACCATTTGGGGTGTGAGCCGCCTCCGGGGTGGCCCACGCTCACTGGAAAAAGCAATCCCGAGGCCGGATTTCATCCTGGAGCTGAGATATTAAAGCTCGCCGAAAGTGAAAAAAAACGACCACCCCGGACCTGTCGTTTTGGCCGAGAACCCGAACCCGAGCGAGCGTGCCCAAACCCACCATTTGGGGTGTGGGCCGCCTCCGGGGTGGCCCACGCTCACTGGAAAAAGCAATCCCGAGGCCGGATTTCATCCTGGAGCTGAGATATTAAAGCTCGCCGAAAATGAAAAAAACGACCACCCCGGACCTGTCGTTTTGGCCGAGATCACGACCCCGAGCGAGCGAGCCCAAACCCACCATTTGGGGTGTGAGCCGCCTCCGGGGTGGCCCACGCTCACTGGAAAAAGCAATCCCGAGGCCGGATTTCATCCTGGAGCTGAGATATTAAAGCTCGCCGAAAATGAAAAAAACGACCACCCCGGACCTGTCGTTTTGGCCGAGATCCCGACCCCGAGCGAGCGAGCCCAAACCCATATGGGGTGTGAGCCGCCTCCGGGGTGGCCCACGCTCACTGGAAAAAGCAATCCCGAGGCCGGATTTGATCCTGGAGCTGAGATATTAAAGCTCGCCGAAAATGAAAAAAACGACCACCCCGGACCTGTCGTTTTGGCCGAGATCCCGACCCCGAGCGAGCGAGCCCAAACCCACCATTTGGGGTGTGAGCCGCCTCCGGGGTGGCCCACGCTCACTGGAAAAAGCAATCCCGAGGCGGGATTTCATCCTGGAGCTGAGATATTAAAGCTCGCCGAAAATGAAAAAAACGACCACCCCGGACCTGTCGTTTTGGCCGAGATCCCGACCCCGAGCGAGCGAGCCCAAACCCATATGGGGTGTGAGCCGCCTCCGGGGTGGCCCACGCTCACTTGAAAAAGCAATCCCGAGGCCGGATTTGATCCTGGAGCTGAGATATTAAAGCTCGCCGAAAATGAAAAAAACGACCACCCCGGACCTGTCGTTTTGGCCGAGATCCCGACCCCGAGCGGGCGAGCCCAAACCCACCATTTGGGGTGTGAGCCGCCTCCGGGGTGGCCCACGCTCACTGGAAAAAGCAATCCCGAGGCCGGATTTCATCCTGGAGCTGAGATATTAAAGCTCGCCGAAAGTGAAAAAAAACGACCACCCCGGACCTGTCGTTTTGGCCGAGATCCCGACCCCGAGCGAGCGTGCCCAAACCCACCATTTGGGGTGTGGGCCGCCTCCGGGGTGGCCCACGCTCACTGGAAAAAGCAATCCCGAGGCCGGATTTCATCCTGGAGCTGAGATATTAAAGCTCGCCGAAAGTGAAAAAAATGACAGGTCCGGGGTGGTCGTTTTTTTCACTTTTTCACTTTAGAGCGAGCGAGCCCAAACCCACCATTTGGGGTGTGAGCCGCCTCCAGGGTGGCCCACGCTCACTGGAAAAAGCAATCCCGAGGCCGGATTTCATCCTGGAGCTGAGATATTAAAGCTCGCTGAAAGTGAAAAAAAACGACCACCCCGGACCTGTCGTTTTGGCCGAGAACCCGAACCCGAGCGAGCGTGCCCAAACCCACCATTTGGGGTGTGGGCCGCCTCCGGGGTGGCCCACGCTCACTGGAAAAAGCAATCCCGAGGCCGGATTTCATCCTGGAGCTGAGATATTAAAGCTCGCCGAAAATGAAAAAAACGACCACCCCGGACCTGTCGTTTTGGCCGAGATCCCGACCCCGAGCGAGCGAGCCCAAACCCACCATTTGGGGTGTGAGCCGCCTCCGGGGTGGCCCACGCTCACTGGAAAAAGCAATCCCGAGGCCGGATTTCATCCTGGAGCTGAGATATTAAAGCTCGCCGAAAATGAAAAAAACGACCACCCCGGACCTGTCGTTTTGGCCGAGATCCCGACCCCGAGCGAGCGAGCCCAAACCCATATGGGGTGTGAGCCGCCTCCGGGGTGGCCCACGCTCACTGGAAAAAGCAATCCCGAGGCCGGATTTGATCCTGGAGCTGAGATATTAAAGCTCGCCGAAAATGAAAAAAACGACCACCCCGGACCTGTCGTTTTGGCCGAGATCCCGACCCCGAGCGAGCGAGCCCAAACCCACCATTTGGGGTGTGAGCCGCCTCCGGGGTGGCCCACGCTCACTGGAAAAAGCAATCCCGAGGCCGGATTTCATCCTGGAGCTGAGATATTAAAGCTCGCCGAAAATGAAAAAAACGACCACCCCGGACCTGTCGTTTTGGCCGAGATCCCGACCCCGAGCGAGCGAGCCCAAACCCACCATTTGGGGTGTGAGCCGCCTCCGGGGTGGCCCACGCTCACTGGAAAAAGCAATCCCGAGGCCGGATTTCATCCTGGAGCTGAGATATTAAAGCTCGCCGAAAGTGAAAAAAATGACAGGTCCGGGTTGGTCGTTTTTTTCACTTTTTCACTTTAGAGCGAGCGAGCCCAAACCCACCATTTGGGGTGTGAGCCGCCTCCGGGGTGGCCCACGCTCACTGGAAAAAGCAATCCCGAGGCGGGATTTCATCCTGGAGCTGAGATATTAAAGCTCGCCGAAAATGAAAAAAACGACCACCCCGGACCTGTCGTTTTGGCCGAGATCCCGACCCCGAGCGAGCGAGCCCAAACCCACCATTTGGGGTGTGAGCCGCCTCCGGGGTGGCCCACGCTCACTGGAAAAAGCAATCCCGAGGCCGGATTTCATCCTGGAGCTGAGATATTAAAGCTCGCCGAAAGTGAAAAAAATGACAGGTCCGGGTTGGTCGTTTTTTTCACTTTTTCACTTTAGAGCGAGCGAGCCCAAACCCACCATTTGGGGTGTGAGCCGCCTCCGGGGTGGCCCACGCTCACTGGAAAAAGCAATCCCGAGGCCGGATTTCATCCTGGAGCTGAGATATTAAAGCTCGCCGAAAGTGAAAAAAAACGACCACCCCGGACCTGTCGTTTTGGCCGAGAACCCGAACCCGAGCGAGCGTGCCCAAACCCACCATTTGGGGTGTGGGCCGCCTCCGGGGTGGCCCACGCTCACTGGAAAAAGCAATCCCGAGGCCGGATTTCATCCTGGAGCTGAGATATTAAAGCTCGCCGAAAATGAAAAAAACGACCACCCCGGACCTGTCGTTTTGGCCGAGATCACGACCCCGAGCGAGCGAGCCCAAACCCACCATTTGGGGTGTGAGCCGCCTCCGGGGTGGCCCACGCTCACTGGAAAAAGCAATCCCGAGGCCGGATTTCATCCTGGAGCTGAGATATTAAAGCTCGCCGAAAATGAAAAAAACGACCACCCCGGACCTGTCGTTTTGGCCGAGATCCCGACCCCGAGCGAGCGAGCCCAAACCCATATGGGGTGTGAGCCGCCTCCGGGGTGGCCCACGCTCACTGGAAAAAGCAATCCCGAGGCCGGATTTGATCCTGGAGCTGAGATATTAAAGCTCGCCGAAAATGAAAAAAACGACCACCCCGGACCTGTCGTTTTGGCCGAGATCCCGACCCCGAGCGAGCGAGCCCAAACCCACCATTTGGGGTGTGAGCCGCCTCCGGGGTGGCCCACGCTCACTGGAAAAAGCAATCCCGAGGCGGGATTTCATCCTGGAGCTGAGATATTAAAGCTCGCCGAAAATGAAAAAAACGACCACCCCGGACCTGTCGTTTTGGCCGAGATCCCGACCCCGAGCGAGCGAGCCCAAACCCATATGGGGTGTGAGCCGCCTCCGGGGTGGCCCACGCTCACTTGAAAAAGCAATCCCGAGGCCGGATTTGATCCTGGAGCTGAGATATTAAAGCTCGCCGAAAATGAAAAAAACGACCACCCCGGACCTGTCGTTTTGGCCGAGATCCCGACCCCGAGCGGGCGAGCCCAAACCCACCATTTGGGGTGTGAGCCGCCTCCGGGGTGGCCCACGCTCACTGGAAAAAGCAATCCCGAGGCCGGATTTCATCCTGGAGCTGAGATATTAAAGCTCGCCGAAAGTGAAAAAAAACGACCACCCCGGACCTGTCGTTTTGGCCGAGATCCCGACCCCGAGCGAGCGTGCCCAAACCCACCATTTGGGGTGTGGGCCGCCTCCGGGGTGGCCCACGCTCACTGGAAAAAGCAATCCCGAGGCCGGATTTCATCCTGGAGCTGAGATATTAAAGCTCGCCGAAAGTGAAAAAAAACGACCACCCCGGACCTGTCGTTTTGGCCGAGATCCCGACCCCGAGCGAGCGTGCCCAAACCCACCATTTGGGGTGTGGGCCGCCTCCGGGGTGGCCCACGCTCACTGGAAAAAGCAATCCCGAGGCCGGATTTCATCCTGGAGCTGAGATATTAAAGCTCGCCGAAAATGAAAAAAAACGACCACCCCGGACCTGTCGTTTTGGCCGAGATCCCGACCCCGAGCGAGCGAGCCCAAACCCACCATTTGGGGTGTGAGCCGCCTCCGGGGTGGCCCACGCTCACTGGAAAAAGCAATCCCGAGGCCGGATTTGATCCTGGAGCTGAGATATTAAAGCTCGCCGAAAGTGAAAAAAATGACAGGTCCGGGGTGGTCGTTTTTTTCACTTTTTCACTTTAGAGCGAGCGAGCCCAAACCCACCATTTGGGGTGTGAGCCGCCTCCGGGGTGGCCCACGCTCACTGGAAAAAGCAATCCCGAGGCCGGATTTCATCCTGGAGCTGAGATATTAAAGCTCGCCGAAAATGAAAAAAATGACCACCCCGGACCTGTCGTTTTGGCCGAGATCCCGACCCCGAGCGAGCGTGCCCAAACCCACCATTTGGGGTGTGGGCCGCCTCCGGGGTGGCCCACGCTCACTGGAAAAAGCAATCCCGAGGCCGGATTTCATCCTGGAGCTGAGATATTAAAGCTCGCCGAAAGTGAAAAAAATGACAGGTCCGGGGTGGTCGTTTTTTTCACTTTTTCACTTTAGAGCGAGCGAGCCCAAACCCACCATTTGGGGTGTGAGCCGCCTCCGGGGTGGCCCACGCTCACTGGAAAAAGCAATCCCGAGGCCGGATTTGATCCTGGAGCTGAGATATTAAAGCTCGCCGAAAGTGAAAAAAAACGACCACCCCGGACCTGTCGTTTTGGCCGAGATCCCGACCCCGAGCGAGCGTGCCCAAACCCACCATTTGGGGTGTGGGCCGCCTCCGGGGTGGCCCACGCTCACTGGAAAAAGCAATCCCGAGGCCGGATTTCATCCTGGAGCTGAGATATTAAAGCTCGCCGAAAATGAAAAAAACGACCACCCCGGACCTGTCGTTTTGGCCGAGATCCCGACCCCGAGCGAGCGTGCCCAAACCCACCATTTGGGGTGTGGGCCGCCTCCGGGGTGGCCCACGCTCACTGGAAAAAGCAATCCCGAGGCCGGATTTCATCCTGGAGCTGAGATATTAAAGCTCGCCGAAAATGAAAAAAACGACCACCCCGGACCTGTCGTTTTGGCCGAGATCCCGACCCCGAGCGAGCGTGCCCAAACCCACCATTTGGGGTGTGGGCCGCCTCCGGGGTGGCCCACGCTCACTGGAAAAAGCAATCCCGAGGCCGGATTTCATCCTGGAGCTGAGATATTAAAGCTCGCCGAAAGTGAAAAAAATGACAGGTCCGGGGTGGTCGTTTTTTTCACTTTTTCACTTTCGAGCGAGCGAGCCCAAACCCACCATTTGGGGTGTGAGCCGCCTCCGGGGTGGCCCACGCTCACTGGAAAAAGCAATCCCGAGGCCGGATTTGATCCTGGAGCTGAGATATTAAAGCTCGCCGAAAGTGAAAAAAACGACCACCCCGGACCTGTCGTTTTGGCCGAGATCCCGACCCCGAGCGAGCGAGCCCAAACCCACCATTTGGGGTGTGAGCCGCCTCCGGGGTGGCCCACGCTCACTGGAAAAAGCAATCCCGATGCCGGATTTGATCCTGGAGCTGAGATATTAAAGCTCGCCGAAAGTGAAAAAAAACGACCACCCCGGACCTGTCGTTTTGGCCGAGATCCCGACCCCGAGCGAGCGTGCCCAAACCCACCATTTGGGGTGTGGGCCGCCTCCGGGGTGGCCCACGCTCACTGGAAAAAGCAATCCCGAGGCCGAATTTCATCCTGGAGCTGAGATATTAAAGCTCGCCGAAAGTGAAAAAAATGACAGGTCCGGGGTGGTCGTTTTTTTCACTTTTTCACTTTAGAGCGAGCGAGCCCAAACCCACCATTTGGGGTGTGAGCCGCCTCCGGGGTGGCCCACGCTCACTGGAAAAAGCAATCCCGAGGCCGGATTTGATCCTGGAGCTGAGATATTAAAGCTCGCCGAAAGTGAAAAAAAACGACCACCCCGGACCTGTCGTTTTGGCCGAGATCCCGACCCCGAGCGAGCGTGCCCAAACCCACCATTTGGGGTGTGGGCCGCCTCCGGGGTGGCCCACGCTCACTGGAAAAAGCAATCCCGAGGCCGGATTTCATCCTGGAGCTGAGATATTAAAGCTCGCCGAAAATGAAAAAAACGACCACCCCGGACCTGTCGTTTTGGCCGAGATCCCGACCCCGAGCGAGCGTGCCCAAACCCACCATTTGGGGTGTGGGCCGCCTCCGGGGTGGCCCACGCTCACTGGAAAAAGCAATCCCGAGGCCGGATTTCATCCTGGAGCTGAGATATTAAAGCTCGCCGAAAGTGAAAAAAACGACCACCCCGGACCTGTCGTTTTGGCCGAGATCCCGACCCCGAGCGAGCGAGCCCAAACCCACCATTTGGGGTGTGAGCCGCCTCCGGGGTGGCCCACGCTCACTGGAAAAAGCAATCCCGATGCCGGATTTGATCCTGGAGCTGAGATATTAAAGCTCGCCGAAAGTGAAAAAAAACGACCACCCCGGACCTGTCGTTTTGGCCGAGATCCCGACCCCGAGCGAGCGTGCCCAAACCCACCATTTGGGGTGTGGGCCGCCTCCGGGGTGGCCCACGCTCACTGGAAAAAGCAATCCCGAGGCCGGATTTCATCTTGGAGCTGAGATATTAAAGCTCGCCGAAAGTGAAAAAAAACGACCACCCCGGACCTGTCGTTTTGGCCGAGATCCCGACCCCGAGCGAGCGTGCCCAAACCCACCATTTGGGGTGTGGGCCGCCTCCGGGGTGGCCCACGCTCACTGGAAAAAGCAATCCCGAGGCCGGATTTCATCCTGGAGCTGAGATATTAAAGCTCGCCGAAAATGAAAAAAACGACCACCCCGGACCTGTCGTTTTGGCCGAGATCCCGACCCCGAGCGAGCGTGCCCAAACCCACCATTTGGGGTGTGGGCCGCCTCCGGGGTGGCCCACGCTCACTGGAAAAAGCAATCCCGAGGCCGGATTTCATCCTGGAGCTGAGATATTAAAGCTCGCCGAAAGTGAAAAAAATGACAGGTCCGGGGTGGTCGTTTTTTTCACTTTTTCACTTTCGAGCGAGCGAGCCCAAACCCACCATTTGGGGTGTGAGCCGCCTCCGGGGTGGCCCACGCTCACTGGAAAAAGCAATCCCGAGGCCGGATTTGATCCTGGAGCTGAGATATTAAAGCTCGCCGAAAGTGAAAAAAACGACCACCCCGGACCTGTCGTTTTGGCCGAGATCCCGACCCCGAGCGAGCGAGCCCAAACCCACCATTTGGGGTGTGAGCCGCCTCCGGGGTGGCCCACGCTCACTGGAAAAAGCAATCCCGATGCCGGATTTGATCCTGGAGCTGAGATATTAAAGCTCGCCGAAAGTGAAAAAAAACGACCACCCCGGACCTGTCGTTTTGGCCGAGATACCGACCCCGAGCGAGCGTGCCCAAACCCACCATTTGGGGTGTGAGCCGCCTCCGGGGTGGCCCACGCTCACTGGAAAAAGCAATCCCGAGGCCGGATTTCATCCTGGAGCTGAGATATTAAAGCTCGCCGAAAGTGAAAAAAAACGACCACCCCGGACCTGTCGTTTTGGCCGAGAACCCGAACCCGAGCGAGCGTGCCCAAACCCACCATTTGGGGTGTGGGCCGCCTCCGGGGTGGCCCACGCTCACTGGAAAAAGCAATCCCGAGGCCGGATTTCATCCTGGAGCTGAGATATTAAAGCTCGCCGAAAATGAAAAAAACGACCACCCCGGACCTGTCGTTTTGGCCGAGATCACGACCCCGAGCGAGCGAGCCCAAACCCACCATTTGGGGTGTGAGCCGCCTCCGGGGTGGCCCACGCTCACTGGAAAAAGCAATCCCGAGGCCGGATTTCATCCTGGAGCTGAGATATTAAAGCTCGCCGAAAATGAAAAAAACGACCACCCCGGACCTGTCGTTTTGGCCGAGATCCCGACCCCGAGCGAGCGAGCCCAAACCCATATGGGGTGTGAGCCGCCTCCGGGGTGGCCCACGCTCACTGGAAAAAGCAATCCCGAGGCCGGATTTGATCCTGGAGCTGAGATATTAAAGCTCGCCGAAAATGAAAAAAACGACCACCCCGGACCTGTCGTTTTGGCCGAGATCCCGACCCCGAGCGAGCGAGCCCAAACCCACCATTTGGGGTGTGAGCCGCCTCCGGGGTGGCCCACGCTCACTGGAAAAAGCAATCCCGAGGCGGGATTTCATCCTGGAGCTGAGATATTAAAGCTCGCCGAAAATGAAAAAAACGACCACCCCGGACCTGTCGTTTTGGCCGAGATCCCGACCCCGAGCGAGCGAGCCCAAACCCATATGGGGTGTGAGCCGCCTCCGGGGTGGCCCACGCTCACTTGAAAAAGCAATCCCGAGGCCGGATTTGATCCTGGAGCTGAGATATTAAAGCTCGCCGAAAATGAAAAAAACGACCACCCCGGACCTGTCGTTTTGGCCGAGATCCCGACCCCGAGCGGGCGAGCCCAAACCCACCATTTGGGGTGTGAGCCGCCTCCGGGGTGGCCCACGCTCACTGGAAAAAGCAATCCCGAGGCCGGATTTCATCCTGGAGCTGAGATATTAAAGCTCGCCGAAAGTGAAAAAAAACGACCACCCCGGACCTGTCGTTTTGGCCGAGATCCCGACCCCGAGCGAGCGTGCCCAAACCCACCATTTGGGGTGTGGGCCGCCTCCGGGGTGGCCCACGCTCACTGGAAAAAGCAATCCCGAGGCCGGATTTCATCCTGGAGCTGAGATATTAAAGCTCGCCGAAAGTGAAAAAAAACGACCACCCCGGACCTGTCGTTTTGGCCGAGATCCCGACCCCGAGCGAGCGTGCCCAAACCCACCATTTGGGGTGTGGGCCGCCTCCGGGGTGGCCCACGCTCACTGGAAAAAGCAATCCCGAGGCCGGATTTCATCCTGGAGCTGAGATATTAAAGCTCGCCGAAAATGAAAAAAACGACCACCCCGGACCTGTCGTTTTGGCCGAGATCCCGACCCCGAGCGAGCGAGCCCAAACCCACCATTTGGGGTGTGAGCCGCCTCCGGGGTGGCCCACGCTCACTGGAAAAAGCAATCCCGAGGCCGGATTTGATCCTGGAGCTGAGATATTAAAGCTCGCCGAAAGTGAAAAAAATGACAGGTCCGGGGTGGTCGTTTTTTTCACTTTTTCACTTTAGAGCGAGCGAGCCCAAACCCACCATTTGGGGTGTGAGCCGCCTCCGGGGTGGCCCACGCTCACTGGAAAAAGCAATCCCGAGGCCGGATTTCATCCTGGAGCTGAGATATTAAAGCTCGCCGAAAATGAAAAAAATGACCACCCCGGACCTGTCGTTTTGGCCGAGATCCCGACCCCGAGCGAGCGTGCCCAAACCCACCATTTGGGGTGTGGGCCGCCTCCGGGGTGGCCCACGCTCACTGGAAAAAGCAATCCCGAGGCCGGATTTCATCCTGGAGCTGAGATATTAAAGCTCGCCGAAAGTGAAAAAAAACGACCACCCCGGACCTGTCGTTTTGGCCGAGATCCCGACCCCGAGCGAGCGTGCCCAAACCCACCATTTGGGGTGTGGGCCGCCTCCGGGGTGGCCCACGCTCACTGGAAAAAGCAATCCAGAGGCCGGATTTCATCCTGGAGCTGAGATATTAAAGCTCGCCGAAAATGAAAAAAACGACCACCCCGGACCTGTCGTTTTGGCCGAGATCCCGACCCCGAGCGAGCGTGCCCAAACCCACCATTTGGGGTGTGGGCCGCCTCCGGGGTGGCCCACGCTCACTGGAAAAAGCAATCCCGAGGCCGGATTTCATCCTGGAGCTGAGATATTAAAGCTCGCCGAAAGTGAAAAAAATGACAGGTCCGGGGTGGTCGTTTTTTTCACTTTTTCACTTTCGAGCGAGCGAGCCCAAACCCACCATTTGGGGTGTGAGCCGACTCCGGGGTGGCCCACGCTCACTGGAAAAAGCAATCCCGAGGCCGGATTTGATCCTGGAGCTGAGATATTAAAGCTCGCCGAAAGTGAAAAAAACGACCACCCCGGACCTGTCGTTTTGGCCGAGATCCCGACCCCGAGCGAGCGAGCCCAAACCCACCATTTGGGGTGTGAGCCGCCTCCGGGGTGGCCCACGCTCACTGGAAAAAGCAATCCCGATGCCGGATTTGATCCTGGAGCTGAGATATTAAAGCTCGCCGAAAGTGAAAAAAAACGACCACCCCGGACCTGTCGTTTTGGCCGAGATCCCGACCCCGAGCGAGCGTGCCCAAACCCACCATTTGGGGTGTGGGCCGCCTCCGGGGTGGCCCACGCTCACTGGAAAAAGCAATCCCGAGGCCGAATTTCATCCTGGAGCTGAGATATTAAAGCTCGCCGAAAGTGAAAAAAATGACAGGTCCGGGGTGGTCGTTTTTTTCACTTTTTCACTTTAGAGCGAGCGAGCCCAAACCCACCATTTGGGGTGTGAGCCGCCTCCGGGGTGGCCCACGCTCACTGGAAAAAGCAATCCCGAGGCCGGATTTGATCCTGGAGCTGAGATATTAAAGCTCGCCGAAAGTGAAAAAAAACGACCACCCCGGACCTGTCGTTTTGGCCGAGATCCCGACCCCGAGCGAGCGTGCCCAAACCCACCATTTGGGGTGTGGGCCGCCTCCGGGGTGGCCCACGCTCACTGGAAAAAGCAATCCCGAGGCCGGATTTCATCCTGGAGCTGAGATATTAAAGCTCGCCGAAAATGAAAAAAACGACCACCCCGGACCTGTCGTTTTGGCCGAGATCCCGACCCCGAGCGAGCGTGCCCAAACCCACCATTTGGGGTGTGGGCCGCCTCCGGGGTGGCCCACGCTCACTGGAAAAAGCAATCCCGAGGCCGGATTTCATCCTGGAGCTGAGATATTAAAGCTCGCCGAAAGTGAAAAAAAACGACCACCCCGGACCTGTCGTTTTGGCCGAGATCCCGACCCCGAGCGAGCGTGCCCAAACCCACCATTTGGGGTGTGGGCCGCCTCCGGGGTGGCCCACGCTCACTGGAAAAAGCAATCCCGAGGCCGGATTTCATCCTGGAGCTGAGATATTAAAGCTCGCCGAAAATGAAAAAAACGACCACCCCGGACCTGTCGTTTTGGCCGAGATCCCGACCCCGAGCGAGCGAGCCCAAACCCACCATTTGGGGTGTGAGCCGCCTCCGGGGTGGCCCACGCTCACTGGAAAAAGCAATCCCGAGGCCGGATTTGATCCTGGAGCTGAGATATTAAAGCTCGCCGAAAGTGAAAAAAATGACAGGTCCGGGGTGGTCGTTTTTTTCACTTTTTCACTTTCGAGCGAGCGAGCCCAAACCCACCATTTGGGGTGTGAGCCGCCTCCGGGGTGGCCCACGCTCACTGGAAAAAGCAATCCCGAGGCCGGATTTGATCCTGGAGCTGAGATATTAAAGCTCGCCGAAAGTGAAAAAAACGACCACCCCGGACCTGTCGTTTTGGCCGAGATCCCGACCCCGAGCGAGCGAGCCCAAACCCACCATTTGGGGTGTGAGCCGCCTCCGGGGTGGCCCACGCTCACTGGAAAAAGCAATCCCGATGCCGGATTTGATCCTGGAGCTGAGATATTAAAGCTCGCCGAAAGTGAAAAAAAACGACCACCCCGGACCTGTCGTTTTGGCCGAGATCCCGACCCCGAGCGAGCGTGCCCAAACCCACCATTTGGGGTGTGGGCCGCCTCCGGGGTGGCCCACGCTCACTGGAAAAAGCAATCCCGAGGCCGAATTTCATCCTGGAGCTGAGATATTAAAGCTCGCCGAAAGTGAAAAAAATGACAGGTCCGGGGTGGTCGTTTTTTTCACTTTTTCACTTTAGAGCGAGCGAGCCCAAACCCACCATTTGGGGTGTGAGCCGCCTCCGGGGTGGCCCACGCTCACTGGAAAAAGCAATCCCGAGGCCGGATTTGATCCTGGAGCTGAGATATTAAAGCTCGCCGAAAGTGAAAAAAAACGACCACCCCGGACCTGTCGTTTTGGCCGAGATCCCGACCCCGAGCGAGCGTGCCCAAACCCACCATTTGGGGTGTGGGCCGCCTCCGGGGTGGCCCACGCTCACTGGAAAAAGCAATCCCGAGGCCGGATTTCATCCTGGAGCTGAGATATTAAAGCTCGCCGAAAATGAAAAAAACGACCACCCCGGACCTGTCGTTTTGGCCGAGATCCCGACCCCGAGCGAGCGTGCCCAAACCCACCATTTGGGGTGTGGGCCGCCTCCGGGGTGGCCCACGCTCACTGGAAAAAGCAATCCCGAGGCCGGATTTCATCCTGGAGCTGAGATATTAAAGCTCGCCGAAAGTGAAAAAAACGACCACCCCGGACCTGTCGTTTTGGCCGAGATCCCGACCCCGAGCGAGCGAGCCCAAACCCACCATTTGGGGTGTGAGCCGCCTCCGGGGTGGCCCACGCTCACTGGAAAAAGCAATCCCGATGCCGGATTTGATCCTGGAGCTGAGATATTAAAGCTCGCCGAAAGTGAAAAAAAACGACCACCCCGGACCTGTCGTTTTGGCCGAGATCCCGACCCCGAGCGAGCGTGCCCAAACCCACCATTTGGGGTGTGGGCCGCCTCCGGGGTGGCCCACGCTCACTGGAAAAAGCAATCCCGAGGCCGGATTTCATCTTGGAGCTGAGATATTAAAGCTCGCCGAAAGTGAAAAAAAACGACCACCCCGGACCTGTCGTTTTGGCCGAGATCCCGACCCCGAGCGAGCGTGCCCAAACCCACCATTTGGGGTGTGGGCCGCCTCGGGGTGGCCCACGCTCACTGGAAAAAGCAATCCCGAGGCCGGATTTCATCCTGGAGCTGAGATATTAAAGCTCGCCGAAAATGAAAAAAACGACCACCCCGGACCTGTCGTTTTGGCCGAGATCCCGACCCCGAGCGAGCGTGCCCAAACCCACCATTTGGGGTGTGGGCCGCCTCCGGGGTGGCCCACGCTCACTGGAAAAAGCAATCCCGAGGCCGGATTTCATCCTGGAGCTGAGATATTAAAGCTCGCCGAAAGTGAAAAAAATGACAGGTCCGGGGTGGTCGTTTTTTTCACTTTTTCACTTTCGAGCGAGCGAGCCCAAACCCACCATTTGGGGTGTGAGCCGCCTCCGGGGTGGCCCACGCTCACTGGAAAAAGCAATCCTGAGGCCGGATTTGATCCTGGAGCTGAGATATTAAAGCTCGCCGAAAGTGAAAAAAATGACAGGTCCGGGGTGGTCGTTTTTTTCACTTTTTCACTTTAGAGCGAGCGAGCCCAAACCCACCATTTGGGGTGTGAGCCGCCTCCGGGGTGGCCCACGCTCACTGGAAAAAGCAATCCCGAGGCCGGATTTCATCCTGGAGCTGAGATATTAAAGCTCGCCGAAAATGAAAAAAACGACCACCCCGGACCTGTCGTTTTGGCCGAGATCCCGACCCCGAGCGAGCGAGCCCAAACCCACCATTTGGGGTGTGAGCCGCCTCCGGGGTGGCCCACGCTCACTGGAAAAAGCAATCCCGATGCCGGATTTGATCCTGGAGCTGAGATATTAAAGCTCGCCGAAAGTGAAAAAAAACGACCACCCCGGACCTGTCGTTTTGGCCGAGATCCCGACCCCGAGCGAGCGTGCCCAAACCCACCATTTGGGGTGTGGGCCGCCTCCGGGGTGGCCCACGCTCACTGGAAAAAGCAATCCCGAGGCCGGATTTCATCCTGGAGCTGAGATATTAAAGCTCGCCGAAAGTGAAAAAAATGACAGGTCCGGGGTGGTCGTTTTTTTCACTTTTTCACTTTAGAGCGAGCGAGCCCAAACCCACCATTTGGGGTGTGAGCCGCCTCCGGGGTGGCCCACGCTCACTGGAAAAAGCAATCCCGAGGCCGGATTTCATCCTGGAGCTGAGATATTAAAGCTCGCCGAAAATGAAAAAAATGACCACCCCGGACCTGTCGTTTTGGCCGAGATCCCGACCCCGAGCGAGCGTGCCCAAACCCACCATTTGGGGTGTGGGCCGCCTCCGGGGTGGCCCACGCTCACTGGAAAAAGCAATCCCGAGGCCGGATTTCATCCTGGAGCTGAGATATTAAAGCTCGCCGAAAGTGAAAAAAATGACAGGTCCGGGGTGGTCGTTTTTTTCACTTTTTCACTTTAGAGCGAGCGAGCCCAAACCCACCATTTGGGGTGTGAGCCGCCTCCGGGGTGGCCCACGCTCACTGGAAAAAGCAATCCCGAGGCCGGATTTCATCCTGGAGCTGAGATATTAAAGCTCGCCGAAAGTGAAAAAAATGACAGGTCCGGGGTGGTCGTTTTTTTCACTTTTTCACTTTAGAGCGAGCGAGCCCAAACCCACCATTTGGGGTGTGAGCCGCCTCCGGGGTGGCCCACGCTCACTGGAAAAAGCAATCCCGAGGCCGGATTTCATCCTGGAGCTGAGATATTAAAGCTCGCCGAAAATGAAAAAAACGACCACCCCGGACCTGTCGTTTTGGCCGAGATCCCGACCCCGAGCGAGCGTGCCCAAACCCACCATTTGGGGTGTGGGCCGCCTCCGGGGTGGCCCACGCTCACTGGAAAAAGCAATCCCGAGGCCGGATTTCATCCTGGAGCTGAGATATTAAAGCTCGCCGAAAGTGAAAAAAATGACAGGTCCGGGGTGGTCGTTTTTTTCACTTTTTCCCTTTAGAGCGAGCGAGCCCAAACCCACCATTTGGGGTGTGAGCCGCCTCCGGGGTGGCCCACGCTCACTGGAAAAAGCAATCCCGAGGCCGGATTTCATCCTGGAGCTGAGATATTAAAGCTCGCCGAAAGTGAAAAAAACGACCACCCCGGACCTGTCGTTTTGGCCGAGATCCCGACCCCGAGCGAGCGAGCCCAAACCCACCATTTGGGGTGTGAGCCGCCTCCGGGGTGGCCCACGCTCACTGGAAAAAGCAATCCCGATGCCGGATTTGATCCTGGAGCTGAGATATTAAAGCTCGCCGAAAGTGAAAAAAAACGACCACCCCGGACCTGTCGTTTTGGCCGAGATCCCGACCCCGAGCGAGCGTGCCCAAACCCACCATTTGGGGTGTGGGCCGCCTCCGGGGTGGCCCACGCTCACTGGAAAAAGCAATCCCGAGGCCGGATTTCATCCTGGAGCTGAGATATTAAAGCTCGCCGAAAATGAAAAAAACGACCACCCCGGACCTGTCGTTTTGGCCGAGATCCCGACCCCGAGCGAGCGTGCCCAAACCCACCATTTGGGGTGTGGGCCGCCTCCGGGGTGGCCCACGCTCACTGGAAAAAGCAATCCCGAGGCCGGATTTCATCCTGGAGCTGAGATATTAAAGCTCGCCGAAAGTGAAAAAAATGACAGGTCCGGGGTGGTCGTTTTTTTCACTTTTTCACTTTAGAGCGAGCGAGCCCAAACCCACCATTTGGGGTGTGAGCCGCCTCCGGGGTGGCCCACGCTCACTGGAAAAAGCAATCCCGAGGCCGGATTTGATCCTGGAGCTGAGATATTAAAGCTCGCCGAAAGTGAAAAAAACGACCACCCCGGACCTGTCGTTTTGGCCGAGATCCCGACCCCGAGCGAGCGAGCCCAAACCCACCATTTGGGGTGTGAGCCGCCTCCGGGGTGGCCCACGCTCACTGGAAAAAGCAATCCCGATGCCGGATTTGATCCTGGAGCTGAGATATTAAAGCTCGCCGAAAGTGAAAAAAAACGACCACCCCGGACCTGTCGTTTTGGCCGAGATCCCGACCCCGAGCGAGCGTGCCCAAACCCACCATTTGGGGTGTGGGCCGCCTCCGGGGTGGCCCACGCTCACTGGAAAAAGCAATCCCGAGGCCGAATTTCATCCTGGAGCTGAGATATTAAAGCTCGCCGAAAGTGAAAAAAATGACAGGTCCGGGGTGGTCGTTTTTTTCACTTTTTCACTTTAGAGCGATCGAGCCCAAACCCACCATTTGGGGTGTGAGCCGCCTCCGGGGTGGCCCACGCTCACTGGAAAAAGCAATCCCGAGGCCGGATTTGATCCTGGAGCTGAGATATTAAAGCTCGCCGAAAGTGAAAAAAAACGACCACCCCGGACCTGTCGTTTTGGCCGAGATCCCGACCCCGAGCGAGCGTGCCCAAACCCACCATTTGGGGTGTGGGCCGCCTCCGGGGTGGCCCACGCTCACTGGAAAAAGCAATCCCGAGGCCGGATTTCATCCTGGAGCTGAGATATTAAAGCTCGCCGAAAATGAAAAAAACGACCACCCCGGACCTGTCGTTTTGGCCGAGATCCCGACCCCGAGCGAGCGTGCCCAAACCCACCATTTGGGGTGTGGGCCGCCTCCGGGGTGGCCCACGCTCACTGGAAAAAGCAATCCCGAGGCCGGATTTCATCCTGGAGCTGAGATATTAAAGCTCGCCGAAAGTGAAAAAAACGACCACCCCGGACCTGTCGTCTTGGCCGAGATCCCGACCCCGAGCGAGCGAGCCCAAACCCACCATTTGGGGTGTGAGCCGCCTCCGGGGTGGCCCACGCTCACTGGAAAAAGCAATCCCGATGCCGGATTTGATCCTGGAGCTGAGATATTAAAGCTCGCCGAAAGTGAAAAAAAACGACCACCCCGGACCTGTCGTTTTGGCCGAGATCCCGACCCCGAGCGAGCGTGCCCAAACCCACCATTTGGGGTGTGGGCCGCCTCCGGGGTGGCCCACGCTCACTGGAAAAAGCAATCCCGAGGCCGGATTTCATCTTGGAGCTGAGATATTAAAGCTCGCCGAAAGTGAAAAAAAACGACCACCCCGGACCTGTCGTTTTGGCCGAGATCCCGACCCCGAGCGAGCGTGCCCAAACCCACCATTTGGGGTGTGGGCCGCCTCCGGGGTGGCCCACGCTCACTGGAAAAAGCAATCCCGAGGCCGGATTTCATCCTGGAGCTGAGATATTAAAGCTCGCCGAAAGTGAAAAAAACGACCACCCCGGACCTGTCGTTTTGGCCGAGATCCCGACCCCGAGCGAGCGAGCCCAAACCCACCATTTGGGGTGTGAGCCGCCTCCGGGGTGGCCCACGCTCACTGGAAAAAGCAATCCCGATGCCGGATTTGATCCTGGAGCTGAGATATTAAAGCTCGCCGAAAGTGAAAAAAAACGACCACCCCGGACCTGTCGTTTTGGCCGAGATCCCGACCCCGAGCGAGCGTGCCCAAACCCACCATTTGGGGTGTGGGCCGCCTCCGGGGTGGCCCACGCTCACTGGAAAAAGCAATCCCGAGGCCGGATTTCATCTTGGAGCTGAGATATTAAAGCTCGCCGAAAGTGAAAAAAAACGACCACCCCGGACCTGTCGTTTTGGCCGAGATCCCGACCCCGAGCGAGCGTGCCCAAACCCACCATTTGGGGTGTGGGCCGCCTCCGGGGTGGCCCACGCTCACTGGAAAAAGCAATCCCGAGGCCGGATTTCATCCTGGAGCTGAGATATTAAAGCTCGCCGAAAATGAAAAAAACGACCACCCCGGACCTGTCGTTTTGGCCGAGATCCCGACCCCGAGCGAGCGTGCCCAAACCCACCATTTGGGGTGTGGGCCGCCTCCGGGGTGGCCCACGCTCACTGGAAAAAGCAATCCCGAGGCCGGATTTCATCCTGGAGCTGAGATATTAAAGCTCGCCGAAAGTGAAAAAAATGACAGGTCCGGGGTGGTCGTTTTTTTCACTTTTTCACTTTCGAGCGAGCGAGCCCAAACCCACCATTTGGGGTGTGAGCCGCCTCCGGGGTGGCCCACGCTCACTGGAAAAAGCAATCCCGAGGCCGGATTTGATCCTGGAGCTGAGATATTAAAGCTCGCCGAAAGTGAAAAAAATGACAGGTCCGGGGTGGTCGTTTTTTTCACTTTTTCACTTTAGAGCGAGCGAGCCCAAACCCACCATTTGGGGTGTGAGCCGCCTCCGGGGTGGCCCACGCTCACTGGAAAAAGCAATCCCGAGGCCGGATTTCATCCTGGAGCTGAGATATTAAAGCTCGCCGAAAATGAAAAAAACGACCACCCCGGACCTGTCGTTTTGGCCGAGATCCCGACCCCGAGCGAGCGAGCCCAAACCCACCATTTGGGGTGTGAGCCGCCTCCGGGGTGGCCCACGCTCACTGGAAAAAGCAATCCCGATGCCGGATTTGATCCTGGAGCTGAGATATTAAAGCTCGCCGAAAGTGAAAAAAAACGACCACCCCGGACCTGTCGTTTTGGCCGAGATCCCGACCCCGAGCGAGCGTGCCCAAACCCACCATTTGGGGTGTGGGCCGCCTCCGGGGTGGCCCACGCTCACTGGAAAAAGCAATCCCGAGGCCGGATTTCATCCTGGAGCTGAGATATTAAAGCTCGCCGAAAGTGAAAAAAATGACAGGTCCGGGGTGGTCGTTTTTTTCACTTTTTCACTTTAGAGCGAGCGAGCCCAAACCCACCATTTGGGGTGTGAGCCGCCTCCGGGGTGGCCCACGCTCACTGGAAAAAGCAATCCCGAGGCCGGATTTCATCCTGGAGCTGAGATATTAAAGCTCGCCGAAAATGAAAAAAATGACCACCCCGGACCTGTCGTTTTGGCCGAGATCCCGACCCCGAGCGAGCGTGCCCAAACCCACCATTTGGGGTGTGGGCCGCCTCCGGGGTGGCCCACGCTCACTGGAAAAAGCAATCCCGAGGCCGGATTTCATCCTGGAGCTGAGATATTAAAGCTCGCCGAAAGTGAAAAAAATGACAGGTCCGGGGTGGTCGTTTTTTTCACTTTTTCACTTTAGAGCGAGCGAGCCCAAACCCACCATTTGGGGTGTGAGCCGCCTCCGGGGTGGCCCACGCTCACTGGAAAAAGCAATCCCGAGGCCGGATTTCATCCTGGAGCTGAGATATTAAAGCTCGCCGAAAGTGAAAAAAATGACAGGTCCGGGGTGGTCGTTTTTTTCACTTTTTCACTTTAGAGCGAGCGAGCCCAAACCCACCATTTGGGGTGTGAGCCGCCTCCGGGGTGGCCCACGCTCACTGGAAAAAGCAATCCCGAGGCCGGATTTCATCCTGGAGCTGAGATATTAAAGCTCGCCGAAAATGAAAAAAACGACCACCCCGGACCTGTCGTTTTGGCCGAGATCCCGACCCCGAGCGAGCGTGCCCAAACCCACCATTTGGGGTGTGGGCCGCCTCCGGGGTGGCCCACGCTCACTGGAAAAAGCAATCCCGAGGCCGGATTTCATCCTGGAGCTGAGATATTAAAGCTCGCCGAAAGTGAAAAAAATGACAGGTCCGGGGTGGTCGTTTTTTTCACTTTTTCACTTTCGAGCGAGCGAGCCCAAACCCACCATTTGGGGTGTGAGCCGACTCCGGGGTGGCCCACGCTCACTGGAAAAAGCAATCCCGAGGCCGGATTTGATCCTGGAGCTGAGATATTAAAGCTCGCCGAAAGTGAAAAAAACGACCACCCCGGACCTGTCGTTTTGGCCGAGATCCCGACCCCGAGCGAGCGAGCCCAAACCCACCATTTGGGGTGTGAGCCGCCTCCGGGGTGGCCCACGCTCACTGGAAAAAGCAATCCCGATGCCGGATTTGATCCTGGAGCTGAGATATTAAAGCTCGCCGAAAGTGAAAAAAAACGACCACCCCGGACCTGTCGTTTTGGCCGAGATCCCGACCCCGAGCGAGCGTGCCCAAACCCACCATTTGGGGTGTGGGCCGCCTCCGGGGTGGCCCACGCTCACTGGAAAAAGCAATCCCGAGGCCGAATTTCATCCTGGAGCTGAGATATTAAAGCTCGCCGAAAGTGAAAAAAATGACAGGTCCGGGGTGGTCGTTTTTTTCACTTTTTCACTTTAGAGCGAGCGAGCCCAAACCCACCATTTGGGGTGTGAGCCGCCTCCGGGGTGGCCCACGCTCACTGGAAAAAGCAATCCCGAGGCCGGATTTGATCCTGGAGCTGAGATATTAAAGCTCGCCGAAAGTGAAAAAAAACGACCACCCCGGACCTGTCGTTTTGGCCGAGATCCCGACCCCGAGCGAGCGTGCCCAAACCCACCATTTGGGGTGTGGGCCGCCTCCGGGGTGGCCCACGCTCACTGGAAAAAGCAATCCCGAGGCCGGATTTCATCCTGGAGCTGAGATATTAAAGCTCGCCGAAAATGAAAAAAACGACCACCCCGGACCTGTCGTTTTGGCCGAGATCCCGACCCCGAGCGAGCGTGCCCAAACCCACCATTTGGGGTGTGGGCCGCCTCCGGGGTGGCCCACGCTCACTGGAAAAAGCAATCCCGAGGCCGGATTTCATCCTGGAGCTGAGATATTAAAGCTCGCCGAAAGTGAAAAAAAACGACCACCCCGGACCTGTCGTTTTGGCCGAGATCCCGACCCCGAGCGAGCGTGCCCAAACCCACCATTTGGGGTGTGGGCCGCCTCCGGGGTGGCCCACGCTCACTGGAAAAAGCAATCCCGAGGCCGGATTTCATCCTGGAGCTGAGATATTAAAGCTCGCCGAAAATGAAAAAAACGACCACCCCGGACCTGTCGTTTTGGCCGAGATCCCGACCCCGAGCGAGCGAGCCCAAACCCACCATTTGGGGTGTGAGCCGCCTCCGGGGTGGCCCACGCTCACTGGAAAAAGCAATCCCGAGGCCGGATTTGATCCTGGAGCTGAGATATTAAAGCTCGCCGAAAGTGAAAAAAATGACAGGTCCGGGGTGGTCGTTTTTTTCACTTTTTCACTTTCGAGCGAGCGAGCCCAAACCCACCATTTGGGGTGTGAGCCGCCTCCGGGGTGGCCCACGCTCACTGGAAAAAGCAATCCCGAGGCCGGATTTGATCCTGGAGCTGAGATATTAAAGCTCGCCGAAAGTGAAAAAAACGACCACCCCGGACCTGTCGTTTTGGCCGAGATCCCGACCCCGAGCGAGCGAGCCCAAACCCACCATTTGGGGTGTGAGCCGCCTCCGGGGTGGCCCACGCTCACTGGAAAAAGCAATCCCGATGCCGGATTTCATCCTGGAGCTGAGATATTAAAGCTCGCCGAAAGTGAAAAAAAACGACCACCCCGGACCTGTCGTTTTGGCCGAGATCCCGACCCCGAGCGAGCGTGCCCAAACCCACCATTTGGGGTGTGGGCCGCCTCCGGGGTGGCCCACGCTCACTGGAAAAAGCAATCCCGAGGCCGAATTTCATCCTGGAGCTGAGATATTAAAGCTCGCCGAAAGTGAAAAAAATGACAGGTCCGGGGTGGTCGTTTTTTTCACTTTTTCACTTTAGAGCGAGCGAGCCCAAACCCACCATTTGGGGTGTGAGCCGCCTCCGGGGTGGCCCACGCTCACTGGAAAAAGCAATCCCGAGGCCGGATTTGATCCTGGAGCTGAGATATTAAAGCTCGCCGAAAGTGAAAAAAAACGACCACCCCGGACCTGTCGTTTTGGCCGAGATCCCGACCCCGAGCGAGCGTGCCCAAACCCACCATTTGGGGTGTGGGCCGCCTCCGGGGTGGCCCACGCTCACTGGAAAAAGCAATCCCGAGGCCGGATTTCATCCTGGAGCTGAGATATTAAAGCTCGCCGAAAATGAAAAAAACGACCACCCCGGACCTGTCGTTTTGGCCGAGATCCCGACCCCGAGCGAGCGTGCCCAAACCCACCATTTGGGGTGTGGGCCGCCTCCGGGGTGGCCCACGCTCACTGGAAAAAGCAATCCCGAGGCCGGATTTCATCCTGGAGCTGAGATATTAAAGCTCGCCGAAAGTGAAAAAAACGACCACCCCGGACCTGTCGTTTTGGCCGAGATCCCGACCCCGAGCGAGCGAGCCCAAACCCACCATTTGGGGTGTGAGCCGCCTCCGGGGTGGCCCACGCTCACTGGAAAAAGCAATCCCGATGCCGGATTTGATCCTGGAGCTGAGATATTAAAGCTCGCCGAAAGTGAAAAAAAACGACCACCCCGGACCTGTCGTTTTGGCCGAGATCCCGACCCCGAGCGAGCGTGCCCAAACCCACCATTTGGGGTGTGGGCCGCCTCCGGGGTGGCCCACGCTCACTGGAAAAAGCAATCCCGAGGCCGGATTTCATCTTGGAGCTGAGATATTAAAGCTCGCCGAAAGTGAAAAAAAACGACCACCCCGGACCTGTCGTTTTGGCCGAGATCCCGACCCCGAGCGAGCGTGCCCAAACCCACCATTTGGGGTGTGGGCCGCCTCGGGGTGGCCCACGCTCACTGGAAAAAGCAATCCCGAGGCCGGATTTCATCCTGGAGCTGAGATATTAAAGCTCGCCGAAAATGAAAAAAACGACCACCCCGGACCTGTCGTTTTGGCCGAGATCCCGACCCCGAGCGAGCGTGCCCAAACCCACCATTTGGGGTGTGGGCCGCCTCCGGGGTGGCCCACGCTCACTGGAAAAAGCAATCCCGAGGCCGGATTTCATCCTGGAGCTGAGATATTAAAGCTCGCCGAAAGTGAAAAAAATGACAGGTCCGGGGTGGTCGTTTTTTTCACTTTTTCACTTTCGAGCGAGCGAGCCCAAACCCACCATTTGGGGTGTGAGCCGCCTCCGGGGTGGCCCACGCTCACTGGAAAAAGCAATCCTGAGGCCGGATTTGATCCTGGAGCTGAGATATTAAAGCTCGCCGAAAGTGAAAAAAATGACAGGTCCGGGGTGGTCGTTTTTTTCACTTTTTCACTTTAGAGCGAGCGAGCCCAAACCCACCATTTGGGGTGTGAGCCGCCTCCGGGGTGGCCCACGCTCACTGGAAAAAGCAATCCCGAGGCCGGATTTCATCCTGGAGCTGAGATATTAAAGCTCGCCGAAAATGAAAAAAACGACCACCCCGGACCTGTCGTTTTGGCCGAGATCCCGACCCCGAGCGAGCGAGCCCAAACCCACCATTTGGGGTGTGAGCCGCCTCCGGGGTGGCCCACGCTCACTGGAAAAAGCAATCCCGATGCCGGATTTGATCCTGGAGCTGAGATATTAAAGCTCGCCGAAAGTGAAAAAAAACGACCACCCCGGACCTGTCGTTTTGGCCGAGATCCCGACCCCGAGCGAGCGTGCCCAAACCCACCATTTGGGGTGTGGGCCGCCTCCGGGGTGGCCCACGCTCACTGGAAAAAGCAATCCCGAGGCCGGATTTCATCCTGGAGCTGAGATATTAAAGCTCGCCGAAAGTGAAAAAAATGACAGGTCCGGGGTGGTCGTTTTTTTCACTTTTTCACTTTAGAGCGAGCGAGCCCAAACCCACCATTTGGGGTGTGAGCCGCCTCCGGGGTGGCCCACGCTCACTGGAAAAAGCAATCCCGAGGCCGGATTTCATCTTGGAGCTGAGATATTAAAGCTCGCCGAAAGTGAAAAAAAAACGACCACCCCGGACCTGTCGTTTTGGCCGAGATCCCGACCCCGAGCGAGCGTGCCCAAACCCACCATTTGGGGTGTGGGCCGCCTCCGGGGTGGCCCACGCTCACTGGAAAAAGCAATCCCGAGGCCGGATTTCATCCTGGAGCTGAGATATTAAAGCTCGCCGAAAATGAAAAAAACGACCACCCCGGACCTGTCGTTTTGGCCGAGATCCCGACCCCGAGCGAGCGTGCCCAAACCCACCATTTGGGGTGTGGGCCGCCTCCGGGGTGGCCCACGCTCACTGGAAAAAGCAATCCCGAGGCCGGATTTCATCCTGGAGCTGAGATATTAAAGCTCGCCGAAAGTGAAAAAAATGACAGGTCCGGGGTGGTCGTTTTTTTCACTTTTTCACTTTCGAGCGAGCGAGCCCAAACCCACCATTTGGGGTGTGAGCCGCCTCCGGGGTGGCCCACGCTCACTGGAAAAAGCAATCCCGAGGCCGGATTTGATCCTGGAGCTGAGATATTAAAGCTCGCCGAAAGTGAAAAAAATGACAGGTCCGGGGTGGTCGTTTTTTTCACTTTTTCACTTTAGAGCGAGCGAGCCCAAACCCACCATTTGGGGTGTGAGCCGCCTCCGGGGTGGCCCACGCTCACTGGAAAAAGCAATCCCGAGGCCGGATTTCATCCTGGAGCTGAGATATTAAAGCTCGCCGAAAATGAAAAAAACGACCACCCCGGACCTGTCGTTTTGGCCGAGATCCCGACCCCGAGCGAGCGAGCCCAAACCCACCATTTGGGGTGTGAGCCGCCTCCGGGGTGGCCCACGCTCACTGGAAAAAGCAATCCCGATGCCGGATTTGATCCTGGA
This sequence comes from Karalla daura, assembly GCA_029224185.1. Classification (NCBI taxonomy): domain Eukaryota; kingdom Metazoa; phylum Chordata; class Actinopteri; order Chaetodontiformes; family Leiognathidae; genus Karalla; species Karalla daura. The sequence continues at coordinate 17,745,582 of CM055203.1, read as the reverse complement.
GCTGAGATATTAAAGCTCGCCGAAAGTGAAAAAAAACGACCACCCCGGACCTGTCGTTTTGGCCGAGATCCCGACCCCGAGCGAGCGTGCCCAAACCCACCATTTGGGGTGTGGGCCGCCTCCGGGGTGGCCCACGCTCACTGGAAAAAGCAATCCCGAGGCCGGATTTCATCCTGGAGCTGAGATATTAAAGCTCGCCGAAAGTGAAAAAAATGACAGGTCCGGGGTGGTCGTTTTTTTCACTTTTTCACTTTAGAGCGAGCGAGCCCAAACCCACCATTTGGGGTGTGAGCCGCCTCCGGGGTGGCCCACGCTCACTGGAAAAAGCAATCCCGAGGCCGGATTTCATCCTGGAGCTGAGATATTAAAGCTCGCCGAAAATGAAAAAAATGACCACCCCGGACCTGTCGTTTTGGCCGAGATCCCGACCCCGAGCGAGCGTGCCCAAACCCACCATTTGGGGTGTGGGCCGCCTCCGGGGTGGCCCACGCTCACTGGAAAAAGCAATCCCGAGGCCGGATTTCATCCTGGAGCTGAGATATTAAAGCTCGCCGAAAGTGAAAAAAATGACAGGTCCGGGGTGGTCGTTTTTTTCACTTTTTCACTTTAGAGCGAGCGAGCCCAAACCCACCATTTGGGGTGTGAGCCGCCTCCGGGGTGGCCCACGCTCACTGGAAAAAGCAATCCCGAGGCCGGATTTCATCCTGGAGCTGAGATATTAAAGCTCGCCGAAAGTGAAAAAAATGACAGGTCCGGGGTGGTCGTTTTTTTCACTTTTTCACTTTAGAGCGAGCGAGCCCAAACCCACCATTTGGGGTGTGAGCCGCCTCCGGGGTGGCCCACGCTCACTGGAAAAAGCAATCCCGAGGCCGGATTTCATCCTGGAGCTGAGATATTAAAGCTCGCCGAAAATGAAAAAAACGACCACCCCGGACCTGTCGTTTTGGCCGAGATCCCGACCCCGAGCGAGCGTGCCCAAACCCACCATTTGGGGTGTGGGCCGCCTCCGGGGTGGCCCACGCTCACTGGAAAAAGCAATCCCGAGGCCGGATTTCATCCTGGAGCTGAGATATTAAAGCTCGCCGAAAGTGAAAAAAATGACAGGTCCGGGGTGGTCGTTTTTTTCACTTTTTCACTTTCGAGCGAGCGAGCCCAAACCCACCATTTGGGGTGTGAGCCGACTCCGGGGTGGCCCACGCTCACTGGAAAAAGCAATCCCGAGGCCGGATTTGATCCTGGAGCTGAGATATTAAAGCTCGCCGAAAGTGAAAAAAACGACCACCCCGGACCTGTCGTTTTGGCCGAGATCCCGACCCCGAGCGAGCGAGCCCAAACCCACCATTTGGGGTGTGAGCCGCCTCCGGGGTGGCCCACGCTCACTGGAAAAAGCAATCCCGATGCCGGATTTGATCCTGGAGCTGAGATATTAAAGCTCGCCGAAAGTGAAAAAAAACGACCACCCCGGACCTGTCGTTTTGGCCGAGATCCCGACCCCGAGCGAGCGTGCCCAAACCCACCATTTGGGGTGTGGGCCGCCTCCGGGGTGGCCCACGCTCACTGGAAAGAGCAATCCCGAGGCCGAATTTCATCCTGGAGCTGAGATATTAAAGCTCGCCGAAAGTGAAAAAAATGACAGGTCCGGGGTGGTCGTTTTTTTCACTTTTTCACTTTAGAGCGAGCGAGCCCAAACCCACCATTTGGGGTGTGAGCCGCCTCCGGGGTGGCCCACGCTCACTGGAAAAAGCAATCCCGAGGCCGGATTTGATCCTGGAGCTGAGATATTAAAGCTCGCCGAAAGTGAAAAAAAACGACCACCCCGGACCTGTCGTTTTGGCCGAGATCCCGACCCCGAGCGAGCGTGCCCAAACCCACCATTTGGGGTGTGGGCCGCCTCCGGGGTGGCCCACGCTCACTGGAAAAAGCAATCCCGAGGCCGGATTTCATCCTGGAGCTGAGATATTAAAGCTCGCCGAAAATGAAAAAAACGACCACCCCGGACCTGTCGTTTTGGCCGAGATCCCGACCCCGAGCGAGCGTGCCCAAACCCACCATTTGGGGTGTGGGCCGCCTCCGGGGTGGCCCACGCTCACTGGAAAAAGCAATCCCGAGGCCGGATTTCATCCTGGAGCTGAGATATTAAAGCTCGCCGAAAGTGAAAAAAAACGACCACCCCGGACCTGTCGTTTTGGCCGAGATCCCGACCCCGAGCGAGCGTGCCCAAACCCACCATTTGGGGTGTGGGCCGCCTCCGGGGTGGCCCACGCTCACTGGAAAAAGCAATCCCGAGGCCGGATTTCATCCTGGAGCTGAGATATTAAAGCTCGCCGAAAATGAAAAAAACGACCACCCCGGACCTGTCGTTTTGGCCGAGATCCCGACCCCGAGCGAGCGAGCCCAAACCCACCATTTGGGGTGTGAGCCGCCTCCGGGGTGGCCCACGCTCACTGGAAAAAGCAATCCCGAGGCCGGATTTGATCCTGGAGCTGAGATATTAAAGCTCGCCGAAAGTGAAAAAAATGACAGGTCCGGGGTGGTCGTTTTTTTCACTTTTTCACTTTCGAGCGAGCGAGCCCAAACCCACCATTTGGGGTGTGAGCCGCCTCCGGGGTGGCCCACGCTCACTGGAAAAAGCAATCCCGAGGCCGGATTTGATCCTGGAGCTGAGATATTAAAGCTCGCCGAAAGTGAAAAAAACGACCACCCCGGACCTGTCGTTTTGGCCGAGATCCCGACCCCGAGCGAGCGAGCCCAAACCCACCATTTGGGGTGTGAGCCGCCTCCGGGGTGGCCCACGCTCACTGGAAAAAGCAATCCCGATGCCGGATTTGATCCTGGAGCTGAGATATTAAAGCTCGCCGAAAGTGAAAAAAAACGACCACCCCGGACCTGTCGTTTTGGCCGAGATCCCGACCCCGAGCGAGCGTGCCCAAACCCACCATTTGGGGTGTGGGCCGCCTCCGGGGTGGCCCACGCTCACTGGAAAAAGCAATCCCGAGGCCGAATTTCATCCTGGAGCTGAGATATTAAAGCTCGCCGAAAGTGAAAAAAATGACAGGTCCGGGGTGGTCGTTTTTTTCACTTTTTCACTTTAGAGCGAGCGAGCCCAAACCCACCATTTGGGGTGTGAGCCGCCTCCGGGGTGGCCCACGCTCACTGGAAAAAGCAATCCCGAGGCCGGATTTGATCCTGGAGCTGAGATATTAAAGCTCGCCGAAAGTGAAAAAAAACGACCACCCCGGACCTGTCGTTTTGGCCGAGATCCCGACCCCGAGCGAGCGTGCCCAAACCCACCATTTGGGGTGTGGGCCGCCTCCGGGGTGGCCCACGCTCACTGGAAAAAGCAATCCCGAGGCCGGATTTCATCCTGGAGCTGAGATATTAAAGCTCGCCGAAAATGAAAAAAACGACCACCCCGGACCTGTCGTTTTGGCCGAGATCCCGACCCCGAGCGAGCGTGCCCAAACCCACCATTTGGGGTGTGGGCCGCCTCCGGGGTGGCCCACGCTCACTGGAAAAAGCAATCCCGAGGCCGGATTTCATCCTGGAGCTGAGATATTAAAGCTCGCCGAAAGTGAAAAAAACGACCACCCCGGACCTGTCGTTTTGGCCGAGATCCCGACCCCGAGCGAGCGAGCCCAAACCCACCATTTGGGGTGTGAGCCGCCTCCGGGGTGGCCCACGCTCACTGGAAAAAGCAATCCCGATGCCGGATTTGATCCTGGAGCTGAGATATTAAAGCTCGCCGAAAGTGAAAAAAAACGACCACCCCGGACCTGTCGTTTTGGCCGAGATCCCGACCCCGAGCGAGCGTGCCCAAACCCACCATTTGGGGTGTGGGCCGCCTCCGGGGTGGCCCACGCTCACTGGAAAAAGCAATCCCGAGGCCGGATTTCATCTTGGAGCTGAGATATTAAAGCTCGCCGAAAGTGAAAAAAAACGACCACCCCGGACCTGTCGTTTTGGCCGAGATCCCGACCCCGAGCGAGCGTGCCCAAACCCACCATTTGGGGTGTGGGCCGCCTCGGGGTGGCCCACGCTCACTGGAAAAAGCAATCCCGAGGCCGGATTTCATCCTGGAGCTGAGATATTAAAGCTCGCCGAAAATGAAAAAAACGACCACCCCGGACCTGTCGTTTTGGCCGAGATCCCGACCCCGAGCGAGCGTGCCCAAACCCACCATTTGGGGTGTGGGCCGCCTCCGGGGTGGCCCACGCTCACTGGAAAAAGCAATCCCGAGGCCGGATTTCATCCTGGAGCTGAGATATTAAAGCTCGCCGAAAGTGAAAAAAATGACAGGTCCGGGGTGGTCGTTTTTTTCACTTTTTCACTTTCGAGCGAGCGAGCCCAAACCCACCATTTGGGGTGTGAGCCGCCTCCGGGGTGGCCCACGCTCACTGGAAAAAGCAATCCTGAGGCCGGATTTGATCCTGGAGCTGAGATATTAAAGCTCGCCGAAAGTGAAAAAAATGACAGGTCCGGGGTGGTCGTTTTTTTCACTTTTTCACTTTAGAGCGAGCGAGCCCAAACCCACCATTTGGGGTGTGAGCCGCCTCCGGGGTGGCCCACGCTCACTGGAAAAAGCAATCCCGAGGCCGGATTTCATCCTGGAGCTGAGATATTAAAGCTCGCCGAAAATGAAAAAAACGACCACCCCGGACCTGTCGTTTTGGCCGAGATCCCGACCCCGAGCGAGCGAGCCCAAACCCACCATTTGGGGTGTGAGCCGCCTCCGGGGTGGCCCACGCTCACTGGAAAAAGCAATCCCGATGCCGGATTTGATCCTGGAGCTGAGATATTAAAGCTCGCCGAAAGTGAAAAAAAACGACCACCCCGGACCTGTCGTTTTGGCCGAGATCCCGACCCCGAGCGAGCGTGCCCAAACCCACCATTTGGGGTGTGGGCCGCCTCCGGGGTGGCCCACGCTCACTGGAAAAAGCAATCCCGAGGCCGGATTTCATCCTGGAGCTGAGATATTAAAGCTCGCCGAAAGTGAAAAAAATGACAGGTCCGGGGTGGTCGTTTTTTTCACTTTTTCACTTTAGAGCGAGCGAGCCCAAACCCACCATTTGGGGTGTGAGCCGCCTCCGGGGTGGCCCACGCTCACTGGAAAAAGCAATCCCGAGGCCGGATTTCATCCTGGAGCTGAGATATTAAAGCTCGCCGAAAATGAAAAAAATGACCACCCCGGACCTGTCGTTTTGGCCGAGATCCCGACCCCGAGCGAGCGTGCCCAAACCCACCATTTGGGGTGTGGGCCGCCTCCGGGGTGGCCCACGCTCACTGGAAAAAGCAATCCCGAGGCCGGATTTCATCCTGGAGCTGAGATATTAAAGCTCGCCGAAAGTGAAAAAAATGACAGGTCCGGGGTGGTCGTTTTTTTCACTTTTTCACTTTAGAGCGAGCGAGCCCAAACCCACCATTTGGGGTGTGAGCCGCCTCCGGGGTGGCCCACGCTCACTGGAAAAAGCAATCCCGAGGCCGGATTTCATCCTGGAGCTGAGATATTAAAGCTCGCCGAAAGTGAAAAAAATGACAGGTCCGGGGTGGTCGTTTTTTTCACTTTTTCACTTTAGAGCGAGCGAGCCCAAACCCACCATTTGGGGTGTGAGCCGCCTCCGGGGTGGCCCACGCTCACTGGAAAAAGCAATCCCGAGGCCGGATTTCATCCTGGAGCTGAGATATTAAAGCTCGCCGAAAATGAAAAAAACGACCACCCCGGACCTGTCGTTTTGGCCGAGATCCCGACCCCGAGCGAGCGTGCCCAAACCCACCATTTGGGGTGTGGGCCGCCTCCGGGGTGGCCCACGCTCACTGGAAAAAGCAATCCCGAGGCCGGATTTCATCCTGGAGCTGAGATATTAAAGCTCGCCGAAAGTGAAAAAAATGACAGGTCCGGGGTGGTCGTTTTTTTCACTTTTTCCCTTTAGAGCGAGCGAGCCCAAACCCACCATTTGGGGTGTGAGCCGCCTCCGGGGTGGCCCACGCTCACTGGAAAAAGCAATCCCGAGGCCGGATTTCATCCTGGAGCTGAGATATTAAAGCTCGCCGAAAGTGAAAAAAACGACCACCCCGGACCTGTCGTTTTGGCCGAGATCCCGACCCCGAGCGAGCGAGCCCAAACCCACCATTTGGGGTGTGAGCCGCCTCCGGGGTGGCCCACGCTCACTGGAAAAAGCAATCCCGATGCCGGATTTGATCCTGGAGCTGAGATATTAAAGCTCGCCGAAAGTGAAAAAAAACGACCACCCCGGACCTGTCGTTTTGGCCGAGATCCCGACCCCGAGCGAGCGTGCCCAAACCCACCATTTGGGGTGTGGGCCGCCTCCGGGGTGGCCCACGCTCACTGGAAAAAGCAATCCCGAGGCCGGATTTCATCCTGGAGCTGAGATATTAAAGCTCGCCGAAAATGAAAAAAACGACCACCCCGGACCTGTCGTTTTGGCCGAGATCCCGACCCCGAGCGAGCGTGCCCAAACCCACCATTTGGGGTGTGGGCCGCCTCCGGGGTGGCCCACGCTCACTGGAAAAAGCAATCCCGAGGCCGGATTTCATCCTGGAGCTGAGATATTAAAGCTCGCCGAAAGTGAAAAAAATGACAGGTCCGGGGTGGTCGTTTTTTTCACTTTTTCACTTTAGAGCGAGCGAGCCCAAACCCACCATTTGGGGTGTGAGCCGCCTCCGGGGTGGCCCACGCTCACTGGAAAAAGCAATCCCGAGGCCGGATTTGATCCTGGAGCTGAGATATTAAAGCTCGCCGAAAGTGAAAAAAACGACCACCCCGGACCTGTCGTTTTGGCCGAGATCCCGACCCCGAGCGAGCGAGCCCAAACCCACCATTTGGGGTGTGAGCCGCCTCCGGGGTGGCCCACGCTCACTGGAAAAAGCAATCCCGATGCCGGATTTGATCCTGGAGCTGAGATATTAAAGCTCGCCGAAAGTGAAAAAAAACGACCACCCCGGACCTGTCGTTTTGGCCGAGATCCCGACCCCGAGCGAGCGTGCCCAAACCCACCATTTGGGGTGTGGGCCGCCTCCGGGGTGGCCCACGCTCACTGGAAAAAGCAATCCCGAGGCCGAATTTCATCCTGGAGCTGAGATATTAAAGCTCGCCGAAAGTGAAAAAAATGACAGGTCCGGGGTGGTCGTTTTTTTCACTTTTTCACTTTAGAGCGATCGAGCCCAAACCCACCATTTGGGGTGTGAGCCGCCTCCGGGGTGGCCCACGCTCACTGGAAAAAGCAATCCCGAGGCCGGATTTGATCCTGGAGCTGAGATATTAAAGCTCGCCGAAAGTGAAAAAAAACGACCACCCCGGACCTGTCGTTTTGGCCGAGATCCCGACCCCGAGCGAGCGTGCCCAAACCCACCATTTGGGGTGTGGGCCGCCTCCGGGGTGGCCCACGCTCACTGGAAAAAGCAATCCCGAGGCCGGATTTCATCCTGGAGCTGAGATATTAAAGCTCGCCGAAAATGAAAAAAACGACCACCCCGGACCTGTCGTTTTGGCCGAGATCCCGACCCCGAGCGAGCGTGCCCAAACCCACCATTTGGGGTGTGGGCCGCCTCCGGGGTGGCCCACGCTCACTGGAAAAAGCAATCCCGAGGCCGGATTTCATCCTGGAGCTGAGATATTAAAGCTCGCCGAAAGTGAAAAAAACGACCACCCCGGACCTGTCGTCTTGGCCGAGATCCCGACCCCGAGCGAGCGAGCCCAAACCCACCATTTGGGGTGTGAGCCGCCTCCGGGGTGGCCCACGCTCACTGGAAAAAGCAATCCCGATGCCGGATTTGATCCTGGAGCTGAGATATTAAAGCTCGCCGAAAGTGAAAAAAAACGACCACCCCGGACCTGTCGTTTTGGCCGAGATCCCGACCCCGAGCGAGCGTGCCCAAACCCACCATTTGGGGTGTGGGCCGCCTCCGGGGTGGCCCACGCTCACTGGAAAAAGCAATCCCGAGGCCGGATTTCATCTTGGAGCTGAGATATTAAAGCTCGCCGAAAGTGAAAAAAAACGACCACCCCGGACCTGTCGTTTTGGCCGAGATCCCGACCCCGAGCGAGCGTGCCCAAACCCACCATTTGGGGTGTGGGCCGCCTCCGGGGTGGCCCACGCTCACTGGAAAAAGCAATCCCGAGGCCGGATTTCATCCTGGAGCTGAGATATTAAAGCTCGCCGAAAATAAAAAAAACGACCACCCCGGACCTGTCGTTTTGGCCGAGATCCCGACCCCGAGCGAGCGTGCCCAAACCCACCATTTGGGGTGTGGGCCGCCTCCGGGGTGGCCCACGCTCACTGGAAAAAGCAATCCCGAGGCCGGATTTCATCCTGGAGCTGAGATATTAAAGCTCGCCGAAAGTGAAAAAAACGACCACCCCGGACCTGTCGTTTTGGCCGAGATCCCGACCCCGAGCGAGCGAGCCCAAACCCACCATTTGGGGTGTGAGCCGCCTCCGGGGTGGCCCACGCTCACTGGAAAAAGCAATCCCGATGCCGGATTTGATCCTGGAGCTGAGATATTAAAGCTCGCCGAAAGTGAAAAAAAACGACCACCCCGGACCTGTCGTTTTGGCCGAGATCCCGACCCCGAGCGAGCGTGCCCAAACCCACCATTTGGGGTGTGGGCCGCCTCCGGGGTGGCCCACGCTCACTGGAAAAAGCAATCCCGAGGCCGGATTTCATCTTGGAGCTGAGATATTAAAGCTCGCCGAAAGTGAAAAAAAACGACCACCCCGGACCTGTCGTTTTGGCCGAGATCCCGACCCCGAGCGAGCGTGCCCAAACCCACCATTTGGGGTGTGGGCCGCCTCCGGGGTGGCCCACGCTCACTGGAAAAAGCAATCCCGAGGCCGGATTTCATCCTGGAGCTGAGATATTAAAGCTCGCCGAAAATGAAAAAAACGACCACCCCGGACCTGTCGTTTTGGCCGAGATCCCGACCCCGAGCGAGCGTGCCCAAACCCACCATTTGGGGTGTGGGCCGCCTCCGGGGTGGCCCACGCTCACTGGAAAAAGCAATCCCGAGGCCGGATTTCATCCTGGAGCTGAGATATTAAAGCTCGCCGAAAGTGAAAAAAATGACAGGTCCGGGGTGGTCGTTTTTTTCACTTTTTCACTTTCGAGCGAGCGAGCCCAAACCCACCATTTGGGGTGTGAGCCGCCTCCGGGGTGGCCCACGCTCACTGGAAAAAGCAATCCCGAGGCCGGATTTGATCCTGGAGCTGAGATATTAAAGCTCGCCGAAAGTGAAAAAAATGACAGGTCCGGGGTGGTCGTTTTTTTCACTTTTTCACTTTAGAGCGAGCGAGCCCAAACCCACCATTTGGGGTGTGAGCCGCCTCCGGGGTGGCCCACGCTCACTGGAAAAAGCAATCCCGAGGCCGGATTTCATCCTGGAGCTGAGATATTAAAGCTCGCCGAAAATGAAAAAAACGACCACCCCGGACCTGTCGTTTTGGCCGAGATCCCGACCCCGAGCGAGCGAGCCCAAACCCACCATTTGGGGTGTGAGCCGCCTCCGGGGTGGCCCACGCTCACTGGAAAAAGCAATCCCGATGCCGGATTTGATCCTGGAGCTGAGATATTAAAGCTCGCCGAAAGTGAAAAAAAACGACCACCCCGGACCTGTCGTTTTGGCCGAGATCCCGACCCCGAGCGAGCGTGCCCAAACCCACCATTTGGGGTGTGGGCCGCCTCCGGGGTGGCCCACGCTCACTGGAAAAAGCAATCCCGAGGCCGGATTTCATCCTGGAGCTGAGATATTAAAGCTCGCCGAAAGTGAAAAAAATGACAGGTCCGGGGTGGTCGTTTTTTTCACTTTTTCACTTTAGAGCGAGCGAGCCCAAACCCACCATTTGGGGTGTGAGCCGCCTCCGGGGTGGCCCACGCTCACTGGAAAAAGCAATCCCGAGGCCGGATTTGATCCTGGAGCTGAGATATTAAAGCTCGCCGAAAGTGAAAAAAATGACAGGTCCGGGGTGGTCGTTTTTTTCACTTTTTCACTTTAGAGCGAGCGAGCCCAAACCCACCATTTGGGGTGTGAGCCGCCTCCGGGGTGGCCCACGCTCACTGGAAAAAGCAATCCCGAGGCCGGATTTCATCCTGGAGCTGAGATATTAAAGCTCGCCGAAAATGAAAAAAACGACCACCCCGGACCTGTCGTTTTGGCCGAGATCCCGACCCCGAGCGAGCGAGCCCAAACCCACCATTTGGGGTGTGAGCCGCCTCCGGGGTGGCCCACGCTCACTGGAAAAAGCAATCCCGATGCCGGATTTGATCCTGGAGCTGAGATATTAAAGCTCGCCGAAAGTGAAAAAAAACGACCACCCCGGACCTGTCGTTTTGGCCGAGATCCCGACCCCGAGCGAGCGTGCCCAAACCCACCATTTGGGGTGTGGGCCGCCTCCGGGGTGGCCCACGCTCACTGGAAAAAGCAATCCCGAGGCCGGATTTCATCCTGGAGCTGAGATATTAAAGCTCGCCGAAAGTGAAAAAAATGACAGGTCCGGGGTGGTCGTTTTTTTCACTTTTTCACTTTAGAGCGAGCGAGCCCAAACCCACCATTTGGGGTGTGAGCCGCCTCCGGGGTGGCCCACGCTCACTGGAAAAAGCAATCCCGAGGCCGGATTTCATCCTGGAGCTGAGATATTAAAGCTCGCCGAAAATGAAAAAAATGACCACCCCGGACCTGTCGTTTTGGCCGAGATCCCGACCCCGAGCGAGCGTGCCCAAACCCACCATTTGGGGTGTGGGCCGCCTCCGGGGTGGCCCACGCTCACTGGAAAAAGCAATCCCGAGGCCGGATTTCATCCTGGAGCTGAGATATTAAAGCTCGCCGAAAGTGAAAAAAATGACAGGTCCGGGGTGGTCGTTTTTTTCACTTTTTCACTTTAGAGCGAGCGAGCCCAAACCCACCATTTGGGGTGTGAGCCGCCTCCGGGGTGGCCCACGCTCACTGGAAAAAGCAATCCCGAGGCCGGATTTCATCCTGGAGCTGAGATATTAAAGCTCGCCGAAAGTGAAAAAAATGACAGGTCCGGGGTGGTCGTTTTTTTCACTTTTTCACTTTAGAGCGAGCGAGCCCAAACCCACCATTTGGGGTGTGAGCCGCCTCCGGGGTGGCCCACGCTCACTGGAAAAAGCAATCCCGAGGCCGGATTTCATCCTGGAGCTGAGATATTAAAGCTCGCCGAAAATGAAAAAAACGACCACCCCGGACCTGTCGTTTTGGCCGAGATCCCGACCCCGAGCGAGCGTGCCCAAACCCACCATTTGGGGTGTGGGCCGCCTCCGGGGTGGCCCACGCTCACTGGAAAAAGCAATCCCGAGGCCGGATTTCATCCTGGAGCTGAGATATTAAAGCTCGCCGAAAGTGAAAAAAATGACAGGTCCGGGGTGGTCGTTTTTTTCACTTTTTCACTTTAGAGCGAGCGAGCCCAAACCCACCATTTGGGGTGTGAGCCGCCTCCGGGGTGGCCCACGCTCACTGGAAAAAGCAATCCCGAGGCCGGATTTCATCCTGGAGCTGAGATATTAAAGCTCGCCGAAAGTGAAAAAAACGACCACCCCGGACCTGTCGTTTTGGCCGAGATCCCGACCCCGAGCGAGCGAGCCCAAACCCACCATTTGGGGTGTGAGCCGCCTCCGGGGTGGCCCACGCTCACTGGAAAAAGCAATCCCGATGCCGGATTTGATCCTGGAGCTGAGATATTAAAGCTCGCCGAAAGTGAAAAAAAACGACCACCCCGGACCTGTCGTTTTGGCCGAGATCCCGACCCCGAGCGAGCGTGCCCAAACCCACCATTTGGGGTGTGGGCCGCCTCCGGGGTGGCCCACGCTCACTGGAAAAAGCAATCCCGAGGCCGGATTTCATCCTGGAGCTGAGATATTAAAGCTCGCCGAAAATGAAAAAAACGACCACCCCGGACCTGTCGTTTTGGCCGAGATCCCGACCCCGAGCGAGCGTGCCCAAACCCACCATTTGGGGTGTGGGCCGCCTCCGGGGTGGCCCACGCTCACTGGAAAAAGCAATCCCGAGGCCGGATTTGATCCTGGAGCTGAGATATTAAAGCTCGCCGAAAGTGAAAAAAATGACAGGTCCGGGGTGGTCGTTTTTTTCACTTTTTCACTTTAGAGCGAGCGAGCCCAAACCCACCATTTGGGGTGTGAGCCGCCTCCGGGGTGGCCCACGCTCACTGGAAAAAGCAATCCCGAGGCCGGATTTCATCCTGGAGCTGAGATATTAAAGCTCGCCGAAAATGAAAAAAATGACCACCCCGGACCTGTCGTTTTGGCCGAGATCCCGACCCCGAGCGAGCGTGCCCAAACCCACCATTTGGGGTGTGGGCCGCCTCCGGGGTGGCCCACGCTCACTGGAAAAAGCAATCCCGAGGCCGGATTTCATCCTGGAGCTGAGATATTAAAGCTCGCCGAAAGTGAAAAAAATGACAGGTCCGGGGTGGTCGTTTTTTTCACTTTTTCACTTTAGAGCGAGCGAGCCCAAACCCACCATTTGGGGTGTGAGCCGCCTCCGGGGTGGCCCACGCTCACTGGAAAAAGCAATCCCGAGGCCGGATTTCATCCTGGAGCTGAGATATTAAAGCTCGCCGAAAGTGAAAAAAATGACAGGTCCGGGGTGGTCGTTTTTTTCACTTTTTCACTTTAGAGCGAGCGAGCCCAAACCCACCATTTGGGGTGTGAGCCGCCTCCGGGGTGGCCCACGCTCACTGGAAAAAGCAATCCCGAGGCCGGATTTCATCCTGGAGCTGAGATATTAAAGCTCGCCGAAAATGAAAAAAACGACCACCCCGGACCTGTCGTTTTGGCCGAGATCCCGACCCCGAGCGAGCGAGCCCAAACCCACCATTTGGGGTGTGAGCCGCCTCCGGGGTGGCCCACGCTCACTGGAAAAAGCAATCCCGATGCCGGATTTGATCCTGGAGCTGAGATATTAAAGCTCGCCGAAAGTGAAAAAAAACGACCACCCCGGACCTGTCGTTTTGGCCGAGATCCCGACCCCGAGCGAGCGTGCCCAAACCCACCATTTGGGGTGTGGGCCGCCTCCGGGGTGGCCCACGCTCACTGGAAAAAGCAATCCCGAGGCCGGATTTCATCCTGGAGCTGAGATATTAAAGCTCGCCGAAAGTGAAAAAAATGACAGGTCCGGGGTGGTCGTTTTTTTCACTTTTTCACTTTAGAGCGAGCGAGCCCAAACCCACCATTTGGGGTGTGAGCCGCCTCCGGGGTGGCCCACGCTCACTGGAAAAAGCAATCCCGAGGCCGGATTTCATCCTGGAGCTGAGATATTAAAGCTCGCCGAAAATGAAAAAAATGACCACCCCGGACCTGTCGTTTTGGCCGAGATCCCGACCCCGAGCGAGCGTGCCCAAACCCACCATTTGGGGTGTGGGCCGCCTCCGGGGTGGCCCACGCTCACTGGAAAAAGCAATCCCGAGGCCGGATTTCATCCTGGAGCTGAGATATTAAAGCTCGCCGAAAGTGAAAAAAATGACAGGTCCGGGGTGGTCGTTTTTTTCACTTTTTCACTTTAGAGCGAGCGAGCCCAAACCCACCATTTGGGGTGTGAGCCGCCTCCGGGGTGGCCCACGCTCACTGGAAAAAGCAATCCCGAGGCCGGATTTCATCCTGGAGCTGAGATATTAAAGCTCGCCGAAAGTGAAAAAAATGACAGGTCCGGGGTGGTCGTTTTTTTCACTTTTTCACTTTAGAGCGAGCGAGCCCAAACCCACCATTTGGGGTGTGAGCCGCCTCCGGGGTGGCCCACGCTCACTGGAAAAAGCAATCCCGAGGCCGGATTTCATCCTGGAGCTGAGATATTAAAGCTCGCCGAAAATGAAAAAAACGACCACCCCGGACCTGTCGTTTTGGCCGAGATCCCGACCCCGAGCGAGCGTGCCCAAACCCACCATTTGGGGTGGGGGCCCCCTCCGGGGTGGCCCACGCTCACTGGAAAAAGCAATCCCGAGGCCGGATTTCATCCTGGAGCTGAGATATTAAAGCTCGCCGAAAGTGAAAAAAAACGACCACCCCGGACCTGTCGTTTTGGCCGAGATCCCGACCCCGAGCGAGCGTGCCCAAACCCACCATTTGGGGTGTGGGCCGCCTCCGGGGTGGCCCACGCTCACTGGAAAAAGCAATCCCGAGGCCGGATTTCATCCTGGAGCTGAGATATTAAAGCTCGCCGAAAATGAAAAAAACGACCACCCCGGACCTGTCGTTTTGGCCGAGATCCCGACCCCGAGCGAGCGTGCCCAAACCCACCATTTGGGGTGTGGGCCGCCTCCGGGGTGGCCCACGCTCACTGGAAAAAGCAATCCCGAGGCCGGATTTCATCCTGGAGCTGAGATATTAAAGCTCGCCGAAAGTGAAAAAAATGACAGGTCCGGGGTGGTCGTTTTTTTCACTTTTTCACTTTAGAGCGAGCGAGCCCAAACCCACCATTTGGGGTGTGAGCCGCCTCCGGGGTGGCCCACGCTCACTGGAAAAAGCAATCCCGAGGCCGGATTTCATCCTGGAGCTGAGATATTAAAGCTCGCCGAAAATGAAAAAAATGACCACCCCGGACCTGTCGTTTTGGCCGAGATCCCGACCCCGAGCGAGCGTGCCCAAACCCACCATTTGGGGTGTGGGCCGCCTCCGGGGTGGCCCACGCTCACTGGAAAAAGCAATCCCGAGGCCGGATTTCATCCTGGAGCTGAGATATTAAAGCTCGCCGAAAATGAAAAAAACGACCACCCCGGACCTGTCGTTTTGGCCGAGATCCCGACCCCGAGCGAGCGTGCCCAAACCCACCATTTGGGGTGTGGGCCGCCTCCGGGGTGGCCCACGCTCACTGGAAAAAGCAATCCCGAGGCCGGATTTCATCCTGGAGCTGAGATATTAAAGCTCGCCGAAAGTGAAAAAAATGACAGGTCCGGGGTGGTCGTTTTTTTCACTTTTTCACTTTAGAGCGAGCGAGCCCAAACCCACCATTTGGGGTGTGAGCCGCCTCCGGGGTGGCCCACGCTCACTGGAAAAAGCAATCCCGAGGCCGGATTTCATCCTGGAGCTGAGATATTAAAGCTCGCCGAAAGTGAAAAAAACGACCACCCCGGACCTGTCGTTTTGGCCGAGATCCCGACCCCGAGCGAGCGAGCCCAAACCCACCATTTGGGGTGTGAGCCGCCTCCGGGGTGGCCCACGCTCACTGGAAAAAGCAATCCCGATGCCGGATTTGATCCTGGAGCTGAGATATTAAAGCTCGCCGAAAGTGAAAAAAAAACGACCACCCCGGACCTGTCGTTTTGGCCGAGATCCCGACCCCGAGCGAGCGTGCCCAAACCCACCATTTGGGGTGTGGGCCGCCTCCGGGGTGGCCCACGCTCACTGGAAAAAGCAATCCCGAGGCCGGATTTCATCCTGGAGCTGAGATATTAAAGCTCGCCGAAAATGAAAAAAACGACCACCCCGGACCTGTCGTTTTGGCCGAGATCCCGACCCCGAGCGAGCGTGCCCAAACCCACCATTTGGGGTGTGGGCCGCCTCCGGGGTGGCCCACGCTCACTGGAAAAAGCAATCCCGAGGCCGGATTTCATCCTGGAGCTGAGATATTAAAGCTCGCCGAAAGTGAAAAAAATGACAGGTCCGGGGTGGTCGTTTTTTTCACTTTTTCACTTTAGAGCGAGCGAGCCCAAACCCACCATTTGGGGTGTGAGCCGCCTCCGGGGTGGCCCAGGCTCACTGGAAAAAGCAATCCCGAGGCCGGATTTCATCCTGGAGCTGAGATATTAAAGCTCGCCGAAAATGAAAAAAATGACCACCCCGGACCTGTCGTTTTGGCCGAGATCCCGACCCCGAGCGAGCGTGCCCAAACCCACCATTTGGGGTGTGGGCCGCCTCCGGGGTGGCCCACGCTCACTGGAAAAAGCAATCCCGAGGCCGGATTTCATCCTGGAGCTGAGATATTAAAGCTCGCCGAAAATGAAAAAAACGACCACCCCGGACCTGTCGTTTTGGCCGAGATCCCGACCCCGAGCGAGCGTGCCCAAACCCACCATTTGGGGTGTGGGCCGCCTCCGGGGTGGCCCACGCTCACTGGAAAAAGCAATCCCGAGGCCGGATTTCATCCTGGAGCTGAGATATTAAAGCTCGCCGAAAGTGAAAAAAATGACAGGTCCGGGGTGGTCGTTTTTTTCACTTTTTCACTTAAGAGCGAGCGAGCCCAAACCCACCATTTGGGGTGTGAGCCGCCTCCGGGGTGGCCCACGCTCACTGGAAAAAGCAATCCCGAGGCCGGATTTCATCCTGGAGCTGAGATATTAAAGCTCGCCGAAAATGAAAAAAATGACAGGTCCGGGGTGGTCGTTTTTTTCACTTTTTCACTTTCGAGCGAGCGAGCCCAAACCCACCATTTGGGGTGTGAGCCGCCTCCGGGGTGGCCCACGCTCACTGGAAAAAGCAATCCCGAGGCCGGATTTGATCCTGGAGCTGAGATATTAAAGCTCGCCGAAAATGAAAAAAATGACCACCCCGGACCTGTCGTTTTGGCCGAGATCCCGACCCCGAGCGAGCGTGCCCAAACCCACCATTTGGGGTGTGGGCCGCCTCCGGGGTGGCCCACGCTCACTGGAAAAAGCAATCCCGAGGCCGGATTTCATCCTGGAGCTGAGATATTAAAGCTCGCCGAAAATGAAAAAAACGACCACCCCGGACCTGTCGTTTTGGCCGAGATCCCGACCCCGAGCGAGCGTGCCCAAACCCACCATTTGGGGTGTGGGCCGCCTCCGGGGTGGCCCACGCTCACTGGAAAAAGCAATCCCGAGGCCGGATTTCATCCTGGAGCTGAGATATTAAAGCTCGCCGAAAGTGAAAAAAATGACAGGTCCGGGGTGGTCGTTTTTTTCACTTTTTCACTTTAGAGCGAGCGAGCCCAAACCCACCATTTGGGGTGTGAGCCGCCTCCGGGGTGGCCCACGCTCACTGGAAAAAGCAATCCCGAGGCCGGATTTCATCCTGGAGCTGAGATATTAAAGCTCGCCGAAAATGAAAAAAATGACCACCCCGGACCTGTCGTTTTGGCCGAGATCCCGACCCCGAGCGAGCGTGCCCAAACCCACCATTTGGGGTGTGGGCCGCCTCCGGGGTGGCCCACGCTCACTGGAAAAAGCAATCCCGAGGCCGGATTTCATCCTGGAGCTGAGATATTAAAGCTCGCCGAAAATGAAAAAAACGACCACCCCGGACCTGTCGTTTTGGCCGAGATCCCGACCCCGAGCGAGCGTGCCCAAACCCACCATTTGGGGTGTGGGCCGCCTCCGGGGTGGCCCACGCTCACTGGAAAAAGCAATCCCGAGGCCGGATTTCATCCTGGAGCTGAGATATTAAAGCTCGCCGAAAGTGAAAAAAATGACAGGTCCGGGGTGGTCGTTTTTTTCACTTTTTCACTTTAGAGCGAGCGAGCCCAAACCCACCATTTGGGGTGTGAGCCGCCTCCGGGGTGGCCCACGCTCACTGGAAAAAGCAATCCCGAGGCCGGATTTCATCCTGGAGCTGAGATATTAAAGCTCGCCGAAAGTGAAAAAAACGACCACCCCGGACCTGTCGTTTTGGCCGAGATCCCGACCCCGAGCGAGCGAGCCCAAACCCACCATTTGGGGTGTGAGCCGCCTCCGGGGTGGCCCACGCTCACTGGAAAAAGCAATCCCGATGCCGGATTTGATCCTGGAGCTGAGATATTAAAGCTCGCCGAAAGTGAAAAAAAACGACCACCCCGGACCTGTCGTTTTGGCCGAGATCCCGACCCCGAGCGAGCGTGCCCAAACCCACCATTTGGGGTGTGGGCCGCCTCCGGGGTGGCCCACGCTCACTGGAAAAAGCAATCCCGAGGCCGGATTTCATCCTGGAGCTGAGATATTAAAGCTCGCCGAAAATGAAAAAAACGACCACCCCGGACCTGTCGTTTTGGCCGAGATCCCGACCCCGAGCGAGCGTGCCCAAACCCACCATTTGGGGTGTGGGCCGCCTCCGGGGTGGCCCACGCTCACTGGAAAAAGCAATCCCGAGGCCGGATTTCATCCTGGAGCTGAGATATTAAAGCTCGCCGAAAGTGAAAAAAATGACAGGTCCGGGGTGGTCGTTTTTTTCACTTTTTCACTTTAGAGCGAGCGAGCCCAAACCCACCATTTGGGGTGTGAGCCGCCTCCGGGGTGGCCCAGGCTCACTGGAAAAAGCAATCCCGAGGCCGGATTTCATCCTGGAGCTGAGATATTAAAGCTCGCCGAAAATGAAAAAAATGACCACCCCGGACCTGTCGTTTTGGCCGAGATCCCGACCCCGAGCGAGCGTGCCCAAACCCACCATTTGGGGTGTGGGCCGCCTCCGGGGTGGCCCACGCTCACTGGAAAAAGCAATCCCGAGGCCGGATTTCATCCTGGAGCTGAGATATTAAAGCTCGCCGAAAATGAAAAAAACGACCACCCCGGACCTGTCGTTTTGGCCGAGATCCCGACCCCGAGCGAGCGTGCCCAAACCCACCATTTGGGGTGTGGGCCGCCTCCGGGGTGGCCCACGCTCACTGGAAAAAGCAATCCCGAGGCCGGATTTCATCCTGGAGCTGAGATATTAAAGCTCGCCGAAAGTGAAAAAAATGACAGGTCCGGGGTGGTCGTTTTTTTCACTTTTTCACTTAAGAGCGAGCGAGCCCAAACCCACCATTTGGGGTGTGAGCCGCCTCCGGGGTGGCCCACGCTCACTGGAAAAAGCAATCCCGAGGCCGGATTTCATCCTGGAGCTGAGATATTAAAGCTCGCCGAAAATGAAAAAAATGACCACCCCGGACCTGTCGTTTTGGCCGAGATCCCGACCCCGAGCGAGCGTGCCCAAACCCACCATTTGGGGTGTGGGCCGCCTCCGGGGTGGCCCACGCTCACTGGAAAAAGCAATCCCGAGGCCGGATTTCATCCTGGAGCTGAGATATTAAAGCTCGCCGAAAGTGAAAAAAATGACAGGTCCGGGGTGGTCGTTTTTTTCACTTTTTCACTTTAGAGCGAGCGAGCCCAAACCCACCATTTGGGGTGTGAGCCGCCTCCGGGGTGGCCCACGCTCACTGGAAAAAGCAATCCCGAGGCCGGATTTCATCCTGGAGCTGAGATATTAAAGCTCGCCGAAAGTGAAAAAAATGACAGGTCCGGGGTGGTCGTTTTTTTCACTTTTTCACTTTAGAGCGAGCGAGCCCAAACCCACCATTTGGGGTGTGAGCCGCCTCCGGGGTGGCCCACGCTCACTGGAAAAAGCAATCCCGAGGCCGGATTTCATCCTGGAGCTGAGATATTAAAGCTCGCCGAAAATGAAAAAAACGACCACCCCGGACCTGTCGTTTTGGCCGAGATCCCGACCCCGAGCGAGCGTGCCCAAACCCACCATTTGGGGTGTGGGCCGCCTCCGGGGTGGCCCACGCTCACTGGAAAAAGCAATCCCGAGGCCGGATTTCATCCTGGAGCTGAGATATTAAAGCTCGCCGAAAGTGAAAAAAATGACAGGTCCGGGGTGGTCGTTTTTTTCACTTTTTCACTTTAGAGCGAGCGAGCCCAAACCCACCATTTGGGGTGTGAGCCGCCTCCGGGGTGGCCCACGCTCACTGGAAAAAGCAATCCCGAGGCCGGATTTCATCCTGGAGCTGAGATATTAAAGCTCGCCGAAAGTGAAAAAAACGACCACCCCGGACCTGTCGTTTTGGCCGAGATCCCGACCCCGAGCGAGCGAGCCCAAACCCACCATTTGGGGTGTGAGCCGCCTCCGGGGTGGCCCACGCTCACTGGAAAAAGCAATCCCGATGCCGGATTTGATCCTGGAGCTGAGATATTAAAGCTCGCCGAAAGTGAAAAAAAACGACCACCCCGGACCTGTCGTTTTGGCCGAGATCCCGACCCCGAGCGAGCGTGCCCAAACCCACCATTTGGGGTGTGGGCCGCCTCCGGGGTGGCCCACGCTCACTGGAAAAAGCAATCCCGAGGCCGGATTTCATCCTGGAGCTGAGATATTAAAGCTCGCCGAAAATGAAAAAAACGACCACCCCGGACCTGTCGTTTTGGCCGAGATCCCGACCCCGAGCGAGCGTGCCCAAACCCACCATTTGGGGTGTGGGCCGCCTCCGGGGTGGCCCACGCTCACTGGAAAAAGCAATCCCGAGGCCGGATTTCATCCTGGAGCTGAGATATTAAAGCTCGCCGAAAGTGAAAAAATGACAGGTCCGGGGTGGTCGTTTTTTTCACTTTTTCACTTTCGAGCGATCGAGCCCAAACCCACCATTTGGGGTGTGAGCCGCCTCCGGGGTGGCCCACGCTCACTGGAAAAAGCAATCCCGAGGCCGGATTTCATCCTGGAGCTGAGATATTAAAGCTCGCCGAAAGTGAAAAAAAACGACCACCCCGGACCTGTCGTTTTGGCCGAGATCCCGACCCCGAGCGAGCGTGCCCAAACCCACCATTTGGGGTGTGGGCCGCCTCCGGGGTGGCCCACGCTCACTGGAAAAAGCAATCCCGAGGCCGGATTTCATCCTGGAGCTGAGATATTAAAGCTCGCCGAAAATGAAAAAAACGACCACCCCGAACCTGTCGTTTTGGCCGAGATCCCGACCCCGAGCGAGCGTGCCCAAACCCACCATTTGGGGTGTGGGCCGCCTCCGGGGTGGCCCACGCTCACTGGAAAAAGCAATCCCGAGGCCGGATTTCATCCTGGAGCTGAGATATTAAAGCTCGCCGAAAGTGAAAAAAATGACAGGTCCGGGGTGGTCGTTTTTTTCACTTTTTCACTTTCGAGCGAGCGAGCCCAAACCCACCATTTGGGGTGTGAGCCGCCTCCGGGGTGGCCCACGCTCACTGGAAAAAGCAATCCCGAGGCCGGATTTGATCCTGGAGCTGAGATATTAAAGCTCGCCGAAAGTGAAAAAAATGACAGGTCCGGGGTGGTCGTTTTTTTCACTTTTTCACTTTAGAGCGAGCGAGCCCAAACCCACCATTTGGGGTGTGAGCCGCCTCCGGGGTGGCCCACGCTCACTGGAAAAAGCAATCCCGAGGCCGGATTTCATCCTGGAGCTGAGATATTAAAGCTCGCCGAAAATGAAAAAAACGACCACCCCGGACCTGTCGTTTTGGCCGAGATCCCGACCCCGAGCGAGCGAGCCCAAACCCACCATTTGGGGTGTGAGCCGCCTCCGGGGTGGCCCACGCTCACTGGAAAAAGCAATCCCGATGCCGGATTTGATCCTGGAGCTGAGATATTAAAGCTCGCCGAAAGTGAAAAAAAACGACCACCCCGGACCTGTCGTTTTGGCCGAGATCCCGACCCCGAGCGAGCGTGCCCAAACCCACCATTTGGGGTGTGGGCCGCCTCCGGGGTGGCCCACGCTCACTGGAAAAAGCAATCCCGAGGCCGGATTTCATCCTGGAGCTGAGATATTAAAGCTCGCCGAAAGTGAAAAAAAACGACCACCCCGGACCTGTCGTTTTGGCCGAGATCCCGACCCCGAGCGAGCGTGCCCAAACCCACCATTTGGGGTGTGGGCCGCCTCCGGGGTGGCCCACGCTCACTGGAAAAAGCAATCCCGAGGCCGGATTTCATCCTGGAGCTGAGATATTAAAGCTCGCCGAAAGTGAAAAAAATGACAGGTCCGGGGTGGTCGTTTTTTTCACTTTTTCACTTTCGAGCGAGCGAGCCCAAACCCACCATTTGGGGTGTGAGCCGCCTCCGGGGTGGCCCACGCTCACTGGAAAAAGCAATCCCGAGGCCGGATTTGATCCTGGAGCTGAGATATTAAAGCTCGCCGAAAGTGAAAAAAATGACAGGTCCGGGGTGGTCGTTTTTTTCACTTTTTCACTTTAGAGCGAGCGAGCCCAAACCCACCATTTGGGGTGTGAGCCGCCTCCGGGGTGGCCCACGCTCACTGGAAAAAGCAATCCCGAGGCCGGATTTCATCCTGGAGCTGAGATATTAAAGCTCGCCGAAAATGAAAAAAACGACCACCCCGGACCTGTCGTTTTGGCCGAGATCCCGACCCCGAGCGAGCGAGCCCAAACCCACCATTTGGGGTGTGAGCCGCCTCCGGGGTGGCCCACGCTCACTGGAAAAAGCAATCCCGATGCCGGATTTGATCCTGGAGCTGAGATATTAAAGCTCGCCGAAAGTGAAAAAAAACGACCACCCCGGACCTGTCGTTTTGGCCGAGATCCCGACCCCGAGCGAGCGTGCCCAAACCCACCATTTGGGGTGTGGGCCGCCTCCGGGGTGGCCCACGCTCACTGGAAAAAGCAATCCCGAGGCCGGATTTCATCCTGGAGCTGAGATATTAAAGCTCGCCGAAAGTGAAAAAAAACGACCACCCCGGACCTGTCGTTTTGGCCGAGATCCCGACCCCGAGCGAGCGTGCCCAAACCCACCATTTGGGGTGTGGGCCGCCTCCGGGGTGGCCCACGCTCACTGGAAAAAGCAATCCCGAGGCCGGATTTCATCCTGGAGCTGAGATATTAAAGCTCGCCGAAAATGAAAAAAACGACCACCCCGGACCTGTCGTTTTGGCCGAGATCCCGACCCCGAGCGAGCGTGCCCAAACCCACCATTTGGGGTGTGGGCCGCCTCCGGGGTGGCCCACGCTCACTGGAAAAAGCAATCCCGAGGCCGGATTTCATCCTGGAGCTGAGATATTAAAGCTCGCCGAAAGTGAAAAAAATGACAGGTCCGGGGTGGTCGTTTTTTTCACTTTTTCACTTTAGAGCGAGCGAGCCCAAACCCACCATTTGGGGTGTGAGCCGCCTCCGGGGTGGCCCACGCTCACTGGAAAAAGCAATCCCGAGGCCGGATTTCATCCTGGAGCTGAGATATTAAAGCTCGCCGAAAATGAAAAAAATGACCACCCCGGACCTGTCGTTTTGGCCGAGATCCCGACCCCGAGCGAGCGTGCCCAAACCCACCATTTGGGGTGTGGGCCGCCTCCGGGGTGGCCCACGCTCACTGGAAAAAGCAATCCCGAGGCCGGATTTCATCCTGGAGCTGAGATATTAAAGCTCGCCGAAAATGAAAAAAACGACCACCCCGGACCTGTCGTTTTGGCCGAGATCCCGACCCCGAGCGAGCGTGCCCAAACCCACCATTTGGGGTGTGGGCCGCCTCCGGGGTGGCCCACGCTCACTGGAAAAAGCAATCCCGAGGCCGGATTTCATCCTGGAGCTGAGATATTAAAGCTCGCCGAAAGTGAAAAAAATGACAGGTCCGGGGTGGTCGTTTTTTTCACTTTTTCACTTTAGAGCGAGCGAGCCCAAACCCACCATTTGGGGTGTGAGCCGCCTCCGGGGTGGCCCACGCTCACTGGAAAAAGCAATCCCGAGGCCGGATTTCATCCTGGAGCTGAGATATTAAAGCTCGCCGAAAGTGAAAAAAACGACCACCCCGGACCTGTCGTTTTGGCCGAGATCCCGACCCCGAGCGAGCGAGCCCAAACCCACCATTTGGGGTGTGAGCCGCCTCCGGGGTGGCCCACGCTCACTGGAAAAAGCAATCCCGATGCCGGATTTGATCCTGGAGCTGAGATATTAAAGCTCGCCGAAAGTGAAAAAAAACGACCACCCCGGACCTGTCGTTTTGGCCGAGATCCCGACCCCGAGCGAGCGTGCCCAAACCCACCATTTGGGGTGTGGGCCGCCTCCGGGGTGGCCCACGCTCACTGGAAAAAGCAATCCCGAGGCCGGATTTCATCCTGGAGCTGAGATATTAAAGCTCGCCGAAAATGAAAAAAACGACCACCCCGGACCTGTCGTTTTGGCCGAGATCCCGACCCCGAGCGAGCGTGCCCAAACCCACCATTTGGGGTGTGGGCCGCCTCCGGGGTGGCCCACGCTCACTGGAAAAAGCAATCCCGAGGCCGGATTTCATCCTGGAGCTGAGATATTAAAGCTCGCCGAAAGTGAAAAAAATGACAGGTCCGGGGTGGTCGTTTTTTTCACTTTTTCACTTTAGAGCGAGCGAGCCCAAACCCACCATTTGGGGTGTGAGCCGCCTCCGGGGTGGCCCACGCTCACTGGAAAAAGCAATCCCGAGGCCGGATTTCATCCTGGAGCTGAGATATTAAAGCTCGCCGAAAATGAAAAAAATGACCACCCCGGACCTGTCGTTTTGGCCGAGATCCCGACCCCGAGCGAGCGTGCCCAAACCCACCATTTGGGGTGTGGGCCGCCTCCGGGGTGGCCCACGCTCACTGGAAAAAGCAATCCCGAGGCCGGATTTCATCCTGGAGCTGAGATATTAAAGCTCGCCGAAAATGAAAAAAACGACCACCCCGGACCTGTCGTTTTGGCCGAGATCCCGACCCCGAGCGAGCGTGCCCAAACCCACCATTTGGGGTGTGGGCCGCCTCCGGGGTGGCCCACGCTCACTGGAAAAAGCAATCCCGAGGCCGGATTTCATCCTGGAGCTGAGATATTAAAGCTCGCCGAAAGTGAAAAAAATGACAGGTCCGGGGTGGTCGTTTTTTTCACTTTTTCACTTTAGAGCGAGCGAGCCCAAACCCACCATTTGGGGTGTGAGCCGCCTCCGGGGTGGCCCACGCTCACTGGAAAAAGCAATCCCGAGGCCGGATTTCATCCTGGAGCTGAGATATTAAAGCTCGCCGAAAATGAAAAAAATGACCACCCCGGACCTGTCGTTTTGGCCGAGATCCCGACCCCGAGCGAGCGTGCCCAAACCCACCATTTGGGGTGTGGGCCGCCTCCGGGGTGGCCCACGCTCACTGGAAAAAGCAATCCCGAGGCCGGATTTCATCCTGGAGCTGAGATATTAAAGCTCGCCGAAAGTGAAAAAAATGACAGGTCCGGGGTGGTCGTTTTTTTCACTTTTTCACTTTAGAGCGAGCGAGCCCAAACCCACCATTTGGGGTGTGAGCCGCCTCCGGGGTGGCCCACGCTCACTGGAAAAAGCAATCCCGAGGCCGGATTTCATCCTGGAGCTGAGATATTAAAGCTCGCCGAAAGTGAAAAAAATGACAGGTCCGGGGTGGTCGTTTTTTTCACTTTTTCACTTTAGAGCGAGCGAGCCCAAACCCACCATTTGGGGTGTGAGCCGCCTCCGGGGTGGCCCACGCTCACTGGAAAAAGCAATCCCGAGGCCGGATTTCATCCTGGAGCTGAGATATTAAAGCTCGCCGAAAATGAAAAAAACGACCACCCCGGACCTGTCGTTTTGGCCGAGATCCCGACCCCGAGCGAGCGTGCCCAAACCCACCATTTGGGGTGTGGGCCGCCTCCGGGGTGGCCCACGCTCACTGGAAAAAGCAATCCCGAGGCCGGATTTCATCCTGGAGCTGAGATATTAAAGCTCGCCGAAAGTGAAAAAAATGACAGGTCCGGGGTGGTCGTTTTTTTCACTTTTTCACTTTAGAGCGAGCGAGCCCAAACCCACCATTTGGGGTGTGAGCCGCCTCCGGGGTGGCCCACGCTCACTGGAAAAAGCAATCCCGAGGCCGGATTTCATCCTGGAGCTGAGATATTAAAGCTCGCCGAAAGTGAAAAAAACGACCACCCCGGACCTGTCGTTTTGGCCGAGATCCCGACCCCGAGCGAGCGAGCCCAAACCCACCATTTGGGGTGTGAGCCGCCTCCGGGGTGGCCCACGCTCACTGGAAAAAGCAATCCCGATGCCGGATTTGATCCTGGAGCTGAGATATTAAAGCTCGCCGAAAGTGAAAAAAAACGACCACCCCGGACCTGTCGTTTTGGCCGAGATCCCGACCCCGAGCGAGCGTGCCCAAACCCACCATTTGGGGTGTGGGCCGCCTCCGGGGTGGCCCACGCTCACTGGAAAAAGCAATCCCGAGGCCGGATTTCATCCTGGAGCTGAGATATTAAAGCTCGCCGAAAATGAAAAAAACGACCACCCCGGACCTGTCGTTTTGGCCGAGATCCCGACCCCGAGCGAGCGTGCCCAAACCCACCATTTGGGGTGTGGGCCGCCTCCGGGGTGGCCCACGCTCACTGGAAAAAGCAATCCCGAGGCCGGATTTCATCCTGGAGCTGAGATATTAAAGCTCGCCGAAAGTGAAAAAAATGACAGGTCCGGGGTGGTCGTTTTTTTCACTTTTTCACTTTAGAGCGAGCGAGCCCAAACCCACCATTTGGGGTGTGAGCCGCCTCCGGGGTGGCCCAGGCTCACTGGAAAAAGCAATCCCGAGGCCGGATTTCATCCTGGAGCTGAGATATTAAAGCTCGCCGAAAATGAAAAAAATGACCACCCCGGACCTGTCGTTTTGGCCGAGATCCCGACCCCGAGCGAGCGTGCCCAAACCCACCATTTGGGGTGTGGGCCGCCTCCGGGGTGGCCCACGCTCACTGGAAAAAGCAATCCCGAGGCCGGATTTCATCCTGGAGCTGAGATATTAAAGCTCGCCGAAAATGAAAAAAACGACCACCCCGGACCTGTCGTTTTGGCCGAGATCCCGACCCCGAGCGAGCGTGCCCAAACCCACCATTTGGGGTGTGGGCCGCCTCCGGGGTGGCCCACGCTCACTGGAAAAAGCAATCCCGAGGCCGGATTTCATCCTGGAGCTGAGATATTAAAGCTCGCCGAAAGTGAAAAAAATGACAGGTCCGGGGTGGTCGTTTTTTTCACTTTTTCACTTAAGAGCGAGCGAGCCCAAACCCACCATTTGGGGTGTGAGCCGCCTCCGGGGTGGCCCACGCTCACTGGAAAAAGCAATCCCGAGGCCGGATTTCATCCTGGAGCTGAGATATTAAAGCTCGCCGA
Source organism: Karalla daura (assembly GCA_029224185.1). Taxonomy (NCBI): domain Eukaryota; kingdom Metazoa; phylum Chordata; class Actinopteri; order Chaetodontiformes; family Leiognathidae; genus Karalla; species Karalla daura. Next base: position 17,718,802 of record CM055203.1, on the reverse strand, counting down.
AAATGAAAAAAATGACCACCCCGGACCTGTCGTTTTGGCCGAGATCCCGACCCCGAGCGAGCGTGCCCAAACCCACCATTTGGGGTGTGGGCCGCCTCCGGGGTGGCCCACGCTCACTGGAAAAAGCAATCCCGAGGCCGGATTTCATCCTGGAGCTGAGATATTAAAGCTCGCCGAAAGTGAAAAAAATGACAGGTCCGGGGTGGTCGTTTTTTTCACTTTTTCACTTTAGAGCGAGCGAGCCCAAACCCACCATTTGGGGTGTGAGCCGCCTCCGGGGTGGCCCACGCTCACTGGAAAAAGCAATCCCGAGGCCGGATTTCATCCTGGAGCTGAGATATTAAAGCTCGCCGAAAGTGAAAAAAATGACAGGTCCGGGGTGGTCGTTTTTTTCACTTTTTCACTTTAGAGCGAGCGAGCCCAAACCCACCATTTGGGGTGTGAGCCGCCTCCGGGGTGGCCCACGCTCACTGGAAAAAGCAATCCCGAGGCCGGATTTCATCCTGGAGCTGAGATATTAAAGCTCGCCGAAAATGAAAAAAACGACCACCCCGGACCTGTCGTTTTGGCCGAGATCCCGACCCCGAGCGAGCGTGCCCAAACCCACCATTTGGGGTGTGGGCCGCCTCCGGGGTGGCCCACGCTCACTGGAAAAAGCAATCCCGAGGCCGGATTTCATCCTGGAGCTGAGATATTAAAGCTCGCCGAAAGTGAAAAAAATGACAGGTCCGGGGTGGTCGTTTTTTTCACTTTTTCACTTTAGAGCGAGCGAGCCCAAACCCACCATTTGGGGTGTGAGCCGCCTCCGGGGTGGCCCACGCTCACTGGAAAAAGCAATCCCGAGGCCGGATTTCATCCTGGAGCTGAGATATTAAAGCTCGCCGAAAGTGAAAAAAACGACCACCCCGGACCTGTCGTTTTGGCCGAGATCCCGACCCCGAGCGAGCGAGCCCAAACCCACCATTTGGGGTGTGAGCCGCCTCCGGGGTGGCCCACGCTCACTGGAAAAAGCAATCCCGATGCCGGATTTGATCCTGGAGCTGAGATATTAAAGCTCGCCGAAAGTGAAAAAAAACGACCACCCCGGACCTGTCGTTTTGGCCGAGATCCCGACCCCGAGCGAGCGTGCCCAAACCCACCATTTGGGGTGTGGGCCGCCTCCGGGGTGGCCCACGCTCACTGGAAAAAGCAATCCCGAGGCCGGATTTCATCCTGGAGCTGAGATATTAAAGCTCGCCGAAAATGAAAAAAACGACCACCCCGGACCTGTCGTTTTGGCCGAGATCCCGACCCCGAGCGAGCGTGCCCAAACCCACCATTTGGGGTGTGGGCCGCCTCCGGGGTGGCCCACGCTCACTGGAAAAAGCAATCCCGAGGCCGGATTTCATCCTGGAGCTGAGATATTAAAGCTCGCCGAAAGTGAAAAAATGACAGGTCCGGGGTGGTCGTTTTTTTCACTTTTTCACTTTCGAGCGATCGAGCCCAAACCCACCATTTGGGGTGTGAGCCGCCTCCGGGGTGGCCCACGCTCACTGGAAAAAGCAATCCCGAGGCCGGATTTCATCCTGGAGCTGAGATATTAAAGCTCGCCGAAAGTGAAAAAAAACGACCACCCCGGACCTGTCGTTTTGGCCGAGATCCCGACCCCGAGCGAGCGTGCCCAAACCCACCATTTGGGGTGTGGGCCGCCTCCGGGGTGGCCCACGCTCACTGGAAAAAGCAATCCCGAGGCCGGATTTCATCCTGGAGCTGAGATATTAAAGCTCGCCGAAAATGAAAAAAACGACCACCCCGAACCTGTCGTTTTGGCCGAGATCCCGACCCCGAGCGAGCGTGCCCAAACCCACCATTTGGGGTGTGGGCCGCCTCCGGGGTGGCCCACGCTCACTGGAAAAAGCAATCCCGAGGCCGGATTTCATCCTGGAGCTGAGATATTAAAGCTCGCCGAAAGTGAAAAAAATGACAGGTCCGGGGTGGTCGTTTTTTTCACTTTTTCACTTTCGAGCGAGCGAGCCCAAACCCACCATTTGGGGTGTGAGCCGCCTCCGGGGTGGCCCACGCTCACTGGAAAAAGCAATCCCGAGGCCGGATTTGATCCTGGAGCTGAGATATTAAAGCTCGCCGAAAGTGAAAAAAATGACAGGTCCGGGGTGGTCGTTTTTTTCACTTTTTCACTTTAGAGCGAGCGAGCCCAAACCCACCATTTGGGGTGTGAGCCGCCTCCGGGGTGGCCCACGCTCACTGGAAAAAGCAATCCCGAGGCCGGATTTCATCCTGGAGCTGAGATATTAAAGCTCGCCGAAAATGAAAAAAACGACCACCCCGGACCTGTCGTTTTGGCCGAGATCCCGACCCCGAGCGAGCGAGCCCAAACCCACCATTTGGGGTGTGAGCCGCCTCCGGGGTGGCCCACGCTCACTGGAAAAAGCAATCCCGATGCCGGATTTGATCCTGGAGCTGAGATATTAAAGCTCGCCGAAAGTGAAAAAAAACGACCACCCCGGACCTGTCGTTTTGGCCGAGATCCCGACCCCGAGCGAGCGTGCCCAAACCCACCATTTGGGGTGTGGGCCGCCTCCGGGGTGGCCCACGCTCACTGGAAAAAGCAATCCCGAGGCCGGATTTCATCCTGGAGCTGAGATATTAAAGCTCGCCGAAAGTGAAAAAAAACGACCACCCCGGACCTGTCGTTTTGGCCGAGATCCCGACCCCGAGCGAGCGTGCCCAAACCCACCATTTGGGGTGTGGGCCGCCTCCGGGGTGGCCCACGCTCACTGGAAAAAGCAATCCCGAGGCCGGATTTCATCCTGGAGCTGAGATATTAAAGCTCGCCGAAAGTGAAAAAAATGACAGGTCCGGGGTGGTCGTTTTTTTCACTTTTTCACTTTCGAGCGAGCGAGCCCAAACCCACCATTTGGGGTGTGAGCCGCCTCCGGGGTGGCCCACGCTCACTGGAAAAAGCAATCCCGAGGCCGGATTTGATCCTGGAGCTGAGATATTAAAGCTCGCCGAAAGTGAAAAAAATGACAGGTCCGGGGTGGTCGTTTTTTTCACTTTTTCACTTTAGAGCGAGCGAGCCCAAACCCACCATTTGGGGTGTGAGCCGCCTCCGGGGTGGCCCACGCTCACTGGAAAAAGCAATCCCGAGGCCGGATTTCATCCTGGAGCTGAGATATTAAAGCTCGCCGAAAATGAAAAAAACGACCACCCCGGACCTGTCGTTTTGGCCGAGATCCCGACCCCGAGCGAGCGAGCCCAAACCCACCATTTGGGGTGTGAGCCGCCTCCGGGGTGGCCCACGCTCACTGGAAAAAGCAATCCCGATGCCGGATTTGATCCTGGAGCTGAGATATTAAAGCTCGCCGAAAGTGAAAAAAAACGACCACCCCGGACCTGTCGTTTTGGCCGAGATCCCGACCCCGAGCGAGCGTGCCCAAACCCACCATTTGGGGTGTGGGCCGCCTCCGGGGTGGCCCACGCTCACTGGAAAAAGCAATCCCGAGGCCGGATTTCATCCTGGAGCTGAGATATTAAAGCTCGCCGAAAGTGAAAAAAAACGACCACCCCGGACCTGTCGTTTTGGCCGAGATCCCGACCCCGAGCGAGCGTGCCCAAACCCACCATTTGGGGTGTGGGCCGCCTCCGGGGTGGCCCACGCTCACTGGAAAAAGCAATCCCGAGGCCGGATTTCATCCTGGAGCTGAGATATTAAAGCTCGCCGAAAATGAAAAAAACGACCACCCCGGACCTGTCGTTTTGGCCGAGATCCCGACCCCGAGCGAGCGTGCCCAAACCCACCATTTGGGGTGTGGGCCGCCTCCGGGGTGGCCCACGCTCACTGGAAAAAGCAATCCCGAGGCCGGATTTCATCCTGGAGCTGAGATATTAAAGCTCGCCGAAAGTGAAAAAAATGACAGGTCCGGGGTGGTCGTTTTTTTCACTTTTTCACTTTAGAGCGAGCGAGCCCAAACCCACCATTTGGGGTGTGAGCCGCCTCCGGGGTGGCCCACGCTCACTGGAAAAAGCAATCCCGAGGCCGGATTTCATCCTGGAGCTGAGATATTAAAGCTCGCCGAAAATGAAAAAAATGACCACCCCGGACCTGTCGTTTTGGCCGAGATCCCGACCCCGAGCGAGCGTGCCCAAACCCACCATTTGGGGTGTGGGCCGCCTCCGGGGTGGCCCACGCTCACTGGAAAAAGCAATCCCGAGGCCGGATTTCATCCTGGAGCTGAGATATTAAAGCTCGCCGAAAATGAAAAAAACGACCACCCCGGACCTGTCGTTTTGGCCGAGATCCCGACCCCGAGCGAGCGTGCCCAAACCCACCATTTGGGGTGTGGGCCGCCTCCGGGGTGGCCCACGCTCACTGGAAAAAGCAATCCCGAGGCCGGATTTCATCCTGGAGCTGAGATATTAAAGCTCGCCGAAAGTGAAAAAAATGACAGGTCCGGGGTGGTCGTTTTTTTCACTTTTTCACTTTAGAGCGAGCGAGCCCAAACCCACCATTTGGGGTGTGAGCCGCCTCCGGGGTGGCCCACGCTCACTGGAAAAAGCAATCCCGAGGCCGGATTTCATCCTGGAGCTGAGATATTAAAGCTCGCCGAAAGTGAAAAAAACGACCACCCCGGACCTGTCGTTTTGGCCGAGATCCCGACCCCGAGCGAGCGAGCCCAAACCCACCATTTGGGGTGTGAGCCGCCTCCGGGGTGGCCCACGCTCACTGGAAAAAGCAATCCCGATGCCGGATTTGATCCTGGAGCTGAGATATTAAAGCTCGCCGAAAGTGAAAAAAAACGACCACCCCGGACCTGTCGTTTTGGCCGAGATCCCGACCCCGAGCGAGCGTGCCCAAACCCACCATTTGGGGTGTGGGCCGCCTCCGGGGTGGCCCACGCTCACTGGAAAAAGCAATCCCGAGGCCGGATTTCATCCTGGAGCTGAGATATTAAAGCTCGCCGAAAATGAAAAAAAACGACCACCCCGGACCTGTCGTTTTGGCCGAGATCCCGACCCCGAGCGAGCGTGCCCAAACCCACCATTTGGGGTGTGGGCCGCCTCCGGGGTGGCCCACGCTCACTGGAAAAAGCAATCCCGAGGCCGGATTTCATCCTGGAGCTGAGATATTAAAGCTCGCCGAAAGTGAAAAAAATGACAGGTCCGGGGTGGTCGTTTTTTTCACTTTTTCACTTTAGAGCGAGCGAGCCCAAACCCACCATTTGGGGTGTGAGCCGCCTCCGGGGTGGCCCACGCTCACTGGAAAAAGCAATCCCGAGGCCGGATTTCATCCTGGAGCTGAGATATTAAAGCTCGCCGAAAATGAAAAAAATGACCACCCCGGACCTGTCGTTTTGGCCGAGATCCCGACCCCGAGCGAGCGTGCCCAAACCCACCATTTGGGGTGTGGGCCGCCTCCGGGGTGGCCCACGCTCACTGGAAAAAGCAATCCCGAGGCCGGATTTCATCCTGGAGCTGAGATATTAAAGCTCGCCGAAAATGAAAAAAACGACCACCCCGGACCTGTCGTTTTGGCCGAGATCCCGACCCCGAGCGAGCGTGCCCAAACCCACCATTTGGGGTGTGGGCCGCCTCCGGGGTGGCCCACGCTCACTGGAAAAAGCAATCCCGAGGCCGGATTTCATCCTGGAGCTGAGATATTAAAGCTCGCCGAAAGTGAAAAAAATGACAGGTCCGGGGTGGTCGTTTTTTTCACTTTTTCACTTTAGAGCGAGCGAGCCCAAACCCACCATTTGGGGTGTGAGCCGCCTCCGGGGTGGCCCACGCTCACTGGAAAAAGCAATCCCGAGGCCGGATTTCATCCTGGAGCTGAGATATTAAAGCTCGCCGAAAATGAAAAAAATGACCACCCCGGACCTGTCGTTTTGGCCGAGATCCCGACCCCGAGCGAGCGTGCCCAAACCCACCATTTGGGGTGTGGGCCGCCTCCGGGGTGGCCCACGCTCACTGGAAAAAGCAATCCCGAGGCCGGATTTCATCCTGGAGCTGAGATATTAAAGCTCGCCGAAAGTGAAAAAAATGACAGGTCCGGGGTGGTCGTTTTTTTCACTTTTTCACTTTAGAGCGAGCGAGCCCAAACCCACCATTTGGGGTGTGAGCCGCCTCCGGGGTGGCCCACGCTCACTGGAAAAAGCAATCCCGAGGCCGGATTTCATCCTGGAGCTGAGATATTAAAGCTCGCCGAAAGTGAAAAAAATGACAGGTCCGGGGTGGTCGTTTTTTTCACTTTTTCACTTTAGAGCGAGCGAGCCCAAACCCACCATTTGGGGTGTGAGCCGCCTCCGGGGTGGCCCACGCTCACTGGAAAAAGCAATCCCGAGGCCGGATTTCATCCTGGAGCTGAGATATTAAAGCTCGCCGAAAATGAAAAAAACGACCACCCCGGACCTGTCGTTTTGGCCGAGATCCCGACCCCGAGCGAGCGTGCCCAAACCCACCATTTGGGGTGTGGGCCGCCTCCGGGGTGGCCCACGCTCACTGGAAAAAGCAATCCCGAGGCCGGATTTCATCCTGGAGCTGAGATATTAAAGCTCGCCGAAAGTGAAAAAAATGACAGGTCCGGGGTGGTCGTTTTTTTCACTTTTTCACTTTAGAGCGAGCGAGCCCAAACCCACCATTTGGGGTGTGAGCCGCCTCCGGGGTGGCCCACGCTCACTGGAAAAAGCAATCCCGAGGCCGGATTTCATCCTGGAGCTGAGATATTAAAGCTCGCCGAAAGTGAAAAAAACGACCACCCCGGACCTGTCGTTTTGGCCGAGATCCCGACCCCGAGCGAGCGAGCCCAAACCCACCATTTGGGGTGTGAGCCGCCTCCGGGGTGGCCCACGCTCACTGGAAAAAGCAATCCCGATGCCGGATTTGATCCTGGAGCTGAGATATTAAAGCTCGCCGAAAGTGAAAAAAAACGACCACCCCGGACCTGTCGTTTTGGCCGAGATCCCGACCCCGAGCGAGCGTGCCCAAACCCACCATTTGGGGTGTGGGCCGCCTCCGGGGTGGCCCACGCTCACTGGAAAAAGCAATCCCGAGGCCGGATTTCATCCTGGAGCTGAGATATTAAAGCTCGCCGAAAATGAAAAAAACGACCACCCCGGACCTGTCGTTTTGGCCGAGATCCCGACCCCGAGCGAGCGTGCCCAAACCCACCATTTGGGGTGTGGGCCGCCTCCGGGGTGGCCCACGCTCACTGGAAAAAGCAATCCCGAGGCCGGATTTCATCCTGGAGCTGAGATATTAAAGCTCGCCGAAAGTGAAAAAATGACAGGTCCGGGGTGGTCGTTTTTTTCACTTTTTCACTTTCGAGCGATCGAGCCCAAACCCACCATTTGGGGTGTGAGCCGCCTCCGGGGTGGCCCACGCTCACTGGAAAAAGCAATCCCGAGGCCGGATTTCATCCTGGAGCTGAGATATTAAAGCTCGCCGAAAGTGAAAAAAAACGACCACCCCGGACCTGTCGTTTTGGCCGAGATCCCGACCCCGAGCGAGCGTGCCCAAACCCACCATTTGGGGTGTGGGCCGCCTCCGGGGTGGCCCACGCTCACTGGAAAAAGCAATCCCGAGGCCGGATTTCATCCTGGAGCTGAGATATTAAAGCTCGCCGAAAATGAAAAAAACGACCACCCCGAACCTGTCGTTTTGGCCGAGATCCCGACCCCGAGCGAGCGTGCCCAAACCCACCATTTGGGGTGTGGGCCGCCTCCGGGGTGGCCCACGCTCACTGGAAAAAGCAATCCCGAGGCCGGATTTCATCCTGGAGCTGAGATATTAAAGCTCGCCGAAAGTGAAAAAAATGACAGGTCCGGGGTGGTCGTTTTTTTCACTTTTTCACTTTCGAGCGAGCGAGCCCAAACCCACCATTTGGGGTGTGAGCCGCCTCCGGGGTGGCCCACGCTCACTGGAAAAAGCAATCCCGAGGCCGGATTTGATCCTGGAGCTGAGATATTAAAGCTCGCCGAAAGTGAAAAAAATGACAGGTCCGGGGTGGTCGTTTTTTTCACTTTTTCACTTTAGAGCGAGCGAGCCCAAACCCACCATTTGGGGTGTGAGCCGCCTCCGGGGTGGCCCACGCTCACTGGAAAAAGCAATCCCGAGGCCGGATTTCATCCTGGAGCTGAGATATTAAAGCTCGCCGAAAATGAAAAAAACGACCACCCCGGACCTGTCGTTTTGGCCGAGATCCCGACCCCGAGCGAGCGAGCCCAAACCCACCATTTGGGGTGTGAGCCGCCTCCGGGGTGGCCCACGCTCACTGGAAAAAGCAATCCCGATGCCGGATTTGATCCTGGAGCTGAGATATTAAAGCTCGCCGAAAGTGAAAAAAAACGACCACCCCGGACCTGTCGTTTTGGCCGAGATCCCGACCCCGAGCGAGCGTGCCCAAACCCACCATTTGGGGTGTGGGCCGCCTCCGGGGTGGCCCACGCTCACTGGAAAAAGCAATCCCGAGGCCGGATTTCATCCTGGAGCTGAGATATTAAAGCTCGCCGAAAGTGAAAAAAAACGACCACCCCGGACCTGTCGTTTTGGCCGAGATCCCGACCCCGAGCGAGCGTGCCCAAACCCACCATTTGGGGTGTGGGCCGCCTCCGGGGTGGCCCACGCTCACTGGAAAAAGCAATCCCGAGGCCGGATTTCATCCTGGAGCTGAGATATTAAAGCTCGCCGAAAATGAAAAAAACGACCACCCCGGACCTGTCGTTTTGGCCGAGATCCCGACCCCGAGCGAGCGTGCCCAAACCCACCATTTGGGGTGTGGGCCGCCTCCGGGGTGGCCCACGCTCACTGGAAAAAGCAATCCCGAGGCCGGATTTCATCCTGGAGCTGAGATATTAAAGCTCGCCGAAAGTGAAAAAAATGACAGGTCCGGGGTGGTCGTTTTTTTCACTTTTTCACTTTCGAGCGAGCGACCCCAAACCCACCATTTGGGGTGTGAGCCGCCTCCGGGGTGGCCCACGCTCACTGGAAAAAGCAATCCCGAGGCCGGATTTCATCCTGGAGCTGAGATATTAAAGCTCGCCGAAAGTGAAAAAAATGACAGGTCCGGGGTGGTCGTTTTTTTCACTTTTTCACTTTAGAGCGAGCGAGCCCAAACCCACCATTTGGGGTGTGAGCCGCCTCCGGGGTGGCCCACGCTCACTGGAAAAAGCAATCCCGAGGCCGGATTTCATCCTGGAGCTGAGATATTAAAGCTCGCCGAAAATGAAAAAAACGACCACCCCGGACCTGTCGTTTTGGCCGAGATCCCGACCCCGAGCGAGCGTGCCCAAACCCACCATTTGGGGTGTGGGCCGCCTCCGGGGTGGCCCACGCTCACTGGAAAAAGCAATCCCGAGGCCGGATTTCATCCTGGAGCTGAGATATTAAAGCTCGCCGAAAGTGAAAAAAATGACAGGTCCGGGGTGGTCGTTTTTTTCACTTTTTCACTTTAGAGCGAGCGAGCCCAAACCCACCATTTGGGGTGTGAGCCGCCTCCGGGGTGGCCCACGCTCACTGGAAAAAGCAATCCCGAGGCCGGATTTCATCCTGGAGCTGAGATATTAAAGCTCGCCGAAAGTGAAAAAAATGACAGGTCCGGGGTGGTCGTTTTTTTCACTTTTTCACTTTAGAGCGAGCGAGCCCAAACCCACCATTTGGGGTGTGAGCCGCCTCCGGGGTGACCCACGCTCACTGGAAAAAGCAATCCCGAGGCCGGATTTCATCCTGGAGCTGAGATATTAAAGCTCGCCGAAAATGAAAAAAACGACCACCCCGGACATGTCGTTTTGGCCGAGATCCCGACCCCGAGCGAGCGTGCCCAAACCCACCATTTGGGGTGTGGGCCGCCTCCGGGGTGGCCCACGCTCACTGGAAAAAGCAATCCCGAGGCCGGATTTCATCCTGGAGCTGAGATATTAAAGCTCGCCGAAAGTGAAAAAAATGACAGGTCCGGGGTGGTCGTTTTTTTCACTTTTTCACTTTAGAGCGAGCGAGCCCAAACCCACCATTTGGGGTGTGAGCCGCCTCCGGGGTGGCCCACGCTCACTGGAAAAAGCAATCCCGATGCCGGATTTCATCCTGGAGCTGAGATATTAAAGCTCGCCGAAAGTGAAAAAAACGACAGGTCCGGGGTGGTCGTTTTTTTTTCACTTTTTCACTTTCGGCGAGCTTTAAAATCTCAGCTCCAGGATCAAATGATCCTGGAGCTGAGATTTTAAAGCTCGCCGAAAATGAAAAAAACGACCATCCCGGAACAGTCGTCTTGGCCGAAATCCCGACCCCGAGCGAGCGAGCCCACGCCCACCATTTGGGGTGTGAGCCGCCTCCGGGGTGGCCCACGCTCACTGGAAAAAGCAATCCCGAGGCCGGATTTCATCCTGGAGCTGAGATATTAAAGCTCGCCGAAAGTGAAAAAAAACGACCACCCCGGACCTGTCGTTTTGGCCGAGATCCCGACCCCGAGCGAGCGTGCCCAAACCCACCATTTGGGGTGTGGGCCGCCTCCGGGGTGGCCCACGCTCACTGGAAAAAGCAATCCCGAGGCCGGATTTGATCCTGGAGCTGAGATATTAAAGCTCGCCGAAAGTGAAAAAAATGACAGGTCCGGGGTGGTCGTTTTTTTCACTTTTTCACTTTAGAGCGAGCGAGCCCAAACCCACCATTTGGGGTGTGAGCCGCCTCCGGGGTGGCCCACGCTCACTGGAAAAAGCAATCCCGAGGCCGGATTTCATCCTGGAGCTGAGATATTAAAGCTCGCCGAAAGTGAAAAAAACGACCACCCCGGACCTGTCGTTTTGGCCGAGATCCCGACCCCGAGCGAGCGAGCCCAAACCCACCATTTGGGGTGTGAGCCGCCTCCGGGGTGGCCCACGCTCACTGGAAAAAGCAATCCCGATGCCGGATTTGATCCTGGAGCTGAGATATTAAAGCTCGCCGAAAGTGAAAAAAAACGACCACCCCGGACCTGTCGTTTTGGCCGAGATCCCGACCCCGAGCGAGCGTGCCCAAACCCACCATTTGGGGTGTGGGCCGCCTCCGGGGTGGCCCACGCTCACTGGAAAAAGCAATCCCGAGGCCGGATTTCATCCTGGAGCTGAGATATTAAAGCTCGCCGAAAGTGAAAAAAAACGACCACCCCGGACCTGTCGTTTTGGCCGAGATCCCGACCCCGAGCGAGCGTGCCCAAACCCACCATTTCGGGTGTGGGCCGCCTCCGGGGTGGCCCACGCTCACTGGAAAAAGCAATCCCGAGGCCGGATTTCATCCTGGAGCTGAGATATTAAAGCTCGCCGAAAATGAAAAAAACGACCACCCCGGACCTGTCGTTTTGGCCGAGATCCCGACCCCGAGCGAGCGTGCCCAAACCCACCATTTGGGGTGTGGGCCGCCTCCGGGGTGGCCCACGCTCACTGGAAAAAGCAATCCCGAGGCCGGATTTCATCCTGGAGCTGAGATATTAAAGCTCGCCGAAAGTGAAAAAAATGACAGGTCCGGGGTGGTCGTTTTTTTCACTTTTTCACTTTAGAGCGAGCGAGCCCAAACCCACCATTTGGGGTGTGAGCCGCCTCCGGGGTGGCCCACGCTCACTGGAAAAAGCAATCCCGAGGCCGGATTTGATCCTGGAGCTGAGATATTAAAGCTCGCCGAAAGTGAAAAAAACGACCACCCCGGACCTGTCGTTTTGGCCGAGATCCCGACCCCGAGCGAGCGAGCCCAACCCCACCATTTGGGGTGTGAGCCGCCTCCGGGGTGGCCCACGCTCACTGGAAAAAGCAATCCCGATGCCGGATTTGATCCTGGAGCTGAGATATTAAAGCTCGCCGAAAGTGAAAAAAAAACGACCACCCCGGACCTGTCGTTTTGGCCGAGATCCCGACCCCGAGCGAGCGTGCCCAAACCCACCATTTGGGGTGTGGGCCGCCTCCGGGGTGGCCCACGCTCACTGGAAAAAGCAATCCCGAGGCCGGATTTCATCCTGGAGCTGAGATATTAAAGCTCGCCGAAAGTGAAAAAAATGACAGGTCCGGGGTGGTCGTTTTTTTCACTTTTTCACTTTAGAGCGATCGAGCCCAAACCCACCATTTGGGGTGTGAGCCGCCTCCGGGGTGGCCCACGCTCACTGGAAAAAGCAATCCCGAGGCCGGATTTCATCCTGGAGCTGAGATATTAAAGCTCGCCGAAAATGAAAAAAACGACCACCCCGGACCTGTCGTTTTGGCCGAGATCCCGACCCCGAGCGAGCGTGCCCAAACCCACCATTTGGGGTGTGGGCCGCCTCCGGGGTGGCCCACGCTCACTGGAAAAAGCAATCCCGAGGCCGGATTTCATCCTGGAGCTGAGATATTAAAGCTCGCCGAAAGTGAAAAAAACGACCACCCCGGACCTGTCGTTTTGGCCGAGATCCCGACCCCGAGCGAGCGAGCCCAAACCCACCATTTGGGGTGTGAGCCGCCTCCGGGGTGGCCCACGCTCACTGGAAAAAGCAATCCCGATGCCGGATTTGATCCTGGAGCTGAGATATTAAAGCTCGCCGAAAGTGAAAAAAAACGACCACCCCGGACCTGTCGTTTTGGCCGAGATCCCGACCCCGAGCGAGCGTGCCCAAACCCACCATTTGGGGTGTGGGCCGCCTCCGGGGTGGCCCACGCTCACTGGAAAAAGCAATCCCGAGGCCGGATTTCATCCTGGAGCTGAGATATTAAAGCTCGCCGAAAGTGAAAAAAAACGACCACCCCGGACCTGTCGTTTTGGCCGAGATCCCGACCCCGAGCGAGCGTGCCCAAACCCACCATTTGGGGTGTGGGCCGCCTCCGGGGTGGCCCACGCTCACTGGAAAAAGCAATCCCGAGGCCGGATTTCATCCTGGAGCTGAGATATTAAAGCTCGCCGAAAATGAAAAAAACGACCACCCCGGACCTGTCGTTTTGGCCGAGATCCCGACCCCGAGCGAGCGTGCCCAAACCCACCATTTGGAGTGTGGGCCGCCTCCGGGGTGGCCCACGCTCACTGGAAAAAGCAATCCCGAGGCCGGATTTCATCCTGGAGCTGAGATATTAAAGCTCGCCGAAAGTGAAAAAAATGACAGGTCCGGGGTGGTCGTTTTTTTCACTTTTTCACTTTCGAGCGAGCGAGCCCAAACCCACCATTTGGGGTGTGAGCCGCCTCCGGGGTGGCCCACGCTCACTGGAAAAAGCAATCCCGAGGCCGGATTTGATCCTGGAGCTGAGATATTAAAGCTCGCCGAAAGTGAAAAAAATGACAGGTCCGGGGTGGTCGTTTTTTTCACTTTTTCACTTTAGAGCGAGCGAGCCCAAACCCACCATTTGGGGTGTGAGCCGCCTCCGGGGTGGCCCACGCTCACTGGAAAAAGCAATCCCGAGGCCGGATTTCATCCTGGAGCTGAGATATTAAAGCTCGCCGAAAATGAAAAAAACGACCACCCCGGACCTGTCGTTTTGGCCGAGATCCCGACCCCGAGCGAGCGTGCCCAAACCCACCATTTGGGGTGTGGGCCGCCTCCGGGGTGGCCCACGCTCACTGGAAAAAGCAATCCCGAGGCCGGATTTGATCCTGGAGCTGAGATATTAAAGCTCGCCGAAAGTGAAAAAAATGACAGGTCCGGGGTGGTCGTTTTTTTCACTTTTTCACTTTAGAGCGAGCGAGCCCAAACCCACCATTTGGGGTGTGAGCCGCCTCCGGGGTGGCCCACGCTCACTGGAAAAAGCAATCCCGAGGCCGGATTTCATCCTGGAGCTGAGATATTAAAGCTCGCCGAAAGTGAAAAAAATGACCACCCCGGACCTGTCGTTTTGGCCGAGATCCCGACCCCGAGCGAGCGAGCCCAAACCCACCATTTGGGGTGTGAGCCGCCTCCGGGGTGGCCCACGCTCACTGGAAAAAGCAATCCCGATGCCGGATTTGATCCTGGAGCTGAGATATTAAAGCTCGCCGAAAGTGAAAAAAAACGACCACCCCGGACCTGTCGTTTTGGCCGAGATCCCGACCCCGAGCGAGCGTGCCCAAACCCACCATTTGGGGTGTGGGCCGCCTCCGGGGTGGCCCACGCTCACTGGAAAAAGCAATCCCGAGGCCGGATTTCATCCTGGAGCTGAGATATTAAAGCTCGCCGAAAGTGAAAAAAATGACAGGTCCGGGGTGGTCGTTTTTTTCACTTTTTCACTTTCGAGCGAGCGAGCCCAAACCCACCATTTGGGGTGTGAGCCGCCTCCGGGGTGGCCCACGCTCACTGGAAAAAGCAATCCCGAGGCCGGATTTGATCCTGGAGCTGAGATATTAAAGCTCGCCGAAAGTGAAAAAAATGACAGGTCCGGGGTGGTCGTTTTTTTCACTTTTTCACTTTAGAGCGAGCGAGCCCAAACCCACCATTTGGGGTGTGAGCCGCCTCCGGGGTGGCCCACGCTCACTGGAAAAAGCAATCCCGAGGCCGGATTTCATCCTGGAGCTGAGATATTAAAGCTCGCCGAAAATGAAAAAAACGACCACCCCGGACCTGTCGTTTTGGCCGAGATCCCGACCCCGAGCGAGCGTGCCCAAACCCACCATTTGGGGTGTGGGCCGCCTCCGGGGTGGCCCACGCTCACTGGAAAAAGCAATCCCGAGGCCGGATTTGATCCTGGAGCTGAGATATTAAAGCTCGCCGAAAGTGAAAAAAATGACAGGTCCGGGGTGGTCGTTTTTTTCACTTTTTCACTTTAGAGCGAGCGAGCCCAAACCCACCATTTGGGGTGTGAGCCGCCTCCGGGGTGGCCCACGCTCACTGGAAAAAGCAATCCCGAGGCCGGATTTCATCCTGGAGCTGAGATATTAAAGCTCGCCGAAAGTGAAAAAAATGACCACCCCGGACCTGTCGTTTTGGCCGAGATCCCGACCCCGAGCGAGCGAGCCCAAACCCACCATTTGGGGTGTGAGCCGCCTCCGGGGTGGCCCACGCTCACTGGAAAAAGCAATCCCGATGCCGGATTTGATCCTGGAGCTGAGATATTAAAGCTCGCCGAAAGTGAAAAAAAACGACCACCCCGGACCTGTCGTTTTGGCCGAGATCCCGACCCCGAGCGAGCGTGCCCAAACCCACCATTTGGGGTGTGGGCCGCCTCCGGGGTGGCCCACGCTCACTGGAAAAAGCAATCCCGAGGCCGGATTTCATCCTGGAGCTGAGATATTAAAGCTCGCCGAAAGTGAAAAAAAACGACCACCCCGGACCTGTCGTTTTGGCCGAGATCCCGACCCCGAGCGAGCGTGCCCAAACCCACCATTTGGGGTGTGGGCCGCCTCCGGGGTGGCCCACGCTCACTGGAAAAAGCAATCCCGAGGCCGGATTTCATCCTGGAGCTGAGATATTAAAGCTCGCCGAAAATGAAAAAAACGACCACCCCGGACCTGTCGTTTTGGCCGAGATCCCGACCCCGAGCGAGCGTGCCCAAACCCACCATTTGGGGTGTGGGCCGCCTCCGGGGTGGCCCACGCTCACTGGAAAAAGCAATCCCGAGGCCGGATTTCATCCTGGAGCTGAGATATTAAAGCTCGCCGAAAATGAAAAAAACGACCACCCCGGACCTGTCGTTTTGGCCGAGATCCCGACCCCGAGCGAGCGTGCCCAAACCCACCATTTGGGGTGTGGGCCGCCTCCGGGGTGGCCCACGCTCACTGGAAAAAGCAATCCCGAGGCCGGATTTCATCCTGGAGCTGAGATATTAAAGCTCGCCGAAAGTGAAAAAAATGACAGGTCCGGGGTGGTCGTTTTTTTCACTTTTTCACTTTCGAGCGAGCGAGCCCAAACCCACCATTTGGGGTGTGAGCCGCCTCCGGGGTGGCCCACGCTCACTGGAAAAAGCAATCCCGAGGCCGGATTTGATCCTGGAGCTGAGATATTAAAGCTCGCCGAAAATGAAAAAAACGACCACCCCGGACCTGTCGTTTTGGCCGAGATCCCGACCCCGAGCGAGCGAGCCCAACCCCACCATTTGGGGTGTGAGCCGCCTCCGGGGTGGCCCACGCTCACTGGAAAAAGCAATCCCGATGCCGGATTTGATCCTGGAGCTGAGATATTAAAGCTCGCCGAAAGTGAAAAAAAACGACCACCCCGGACCTGTCGTTTTGGCCGAGATCCCGACCCCGAGCGAGCGTGCCCAAACCCACCATTTGGGGTGTGGGCCGCCTCCGGGGTGGCCCACGCTCACTGGAAAAAGCAATCCCGAGGCCGGATTTCATCCTGGAGCTGAGATATTAAAGCTCGCCGAAAGTGAAAAAAATGACAGGTCCGGGGTGGTCGTTTTTTTCACTTTTTCACTTTAGAGCGATCGAGCCCAAACCCACCATTTGGGGTGTGAGCCGCCTCCGGGGTGGCCCACGCTCACTGGAAAAAGCAATCCCGAGGCCGGATTTCATCCTGGAGCTGAGATATTAAAGCTCGCCGAAAATGAAAAATACGACCACCCCGGACCTGTCGTTTTGGCCGAGATCCCGACCCCGAGCGAGCGTGCCCAAACCCACCATTTGGGGTGTGGGCCGCCTCCGGGGTGGCCCACGCTCACTGGAAAAAGCAATCCCGAGGCCGGATTTCATCCTGGAGCTGAGATATTAAAGCTCGCCGAAAGTGAAAAAAATGACAGGTCCGGGGTGGTCGTTTTTTTCACTTTTTCACTTTAGAGCGAGCGAGCCCAAACCCACCATTTGGGGTGTGAGCCGCCTCCGGGGTGGCCCACGCTCACTGGAAAAAGCAATCCCGAGGCCGGATTTCATCCTGGAGCTGAGATATTAAAGCTCGCCGAAAATGAAAAAAACGACCACCCCGGACCTGTCGTTTTGGCCGAGATCCCGACCCCGAGCGAGCGTGCCCAAACCCACCATTTGGGGTGTGGGCCGCCTCCGGGGTGGCCCACGCTCACTGGAAAAAGCAATCCCGAGGCCGGATTTGATCCTGGAGCTGAGATATTAAAGCTCGCCGAAAGTGAAAAAAATGACAGGTCCGGGGTGGTCGTTTTTTTCACTTTTTCACTTTAGAGCGAGCGAGCCCAAACCCACCATTTGGGGTGTGAGCCGCCTCCGGGGTGGCCCACGCTCACTGGAAAAAGCAATCCCGAGGCCGGATTTCATCCTGGAGCTGAGATATTAAAGCTCGCCGAAAATGAAAAAAACGACCACCCCGGACCTGTCGTTTTGGCCGAGATCCCGACCCCGAGCGAGCGAGCCCAAACCCACCATTTGGGGTGTGAGCCGCCTCCGGGGTGGCCCACGCTCACTGGAAAAAGCAATCCCGATGCCGGATTTGATCCTGGAGCTGAGATATTAAAGCTCGCCGAAAGTGAAAAAAAACGACCACCCCGGACCTGTCGTTTTGGCCGAGATCCCGACCCCGAGCGAGCGTGCCCAAACCCACCATTTGGGGTGTGGGCCGCCTCCGGGGTGGCCCACGCTCACTGGAAAAAGCAATCCCGAGGCCGGATTTCATCCTGGAGCTGAGATATTAAAGCTCGCCGAAAGTGAAAAAAAACGACCACCCCGGACCTGTCGTTTTGGCCGAGATCCCGACCCCGAGCGAGCGTGCCCAAACCCACCATTTGGGGTGTGGGCCGCCTCCGGGGTGGCCCACGCTCACTGGAAAAAGCAATCCCGAGGCCGGATTTCATCCTGGAGCTGAGATATTAAAGCTCGCCGAAAATGAAAAACACGACCACCCCGGACCTGTCGTTTTGGCCGAGATCCCGACCCCGAGCGAGCGTGCCCAAACCCACCATTTGGGGTGTGGGCCGCCTCCGGGGTGGCCCACACTCACTGGAAAAAGCAATCCCGAGGCCGGATTTCATCCTGGAGCTGAGATATTAAAGCTCGCCGAAAGTGAAAAAAATGACAGGTCCGGGGTGGTCGTTTTTTTCACTTTTTCACTTTCGAGCGAGCGACCCCAAACCCACCATTTGGGGTGTGAGCCGCCTCCGGGGTGGCCCACGCTCACTGGAAAAAGCAATCCCGAGGCCGGATTTGATCCTGGAGCTGAGATATTAAAGCTCGCCGAAAGTGAAAAAAATGACAGGTCCGGGGTGGTCGTTTTTTTCACTTTTTCACTTTCGAGCGAGCGAGCCCAAACCCACCATTTGGGGTGTGAGCCGCCTCCGGGGTGGCCCACGCTCACTGGAAAAAGCAATCCCGAGGCCGGATTTGATCCTGGAGCTGAGATATTAAAGCTCGCCGAAAATGAAAAAAACGACCACCCCGGACCTGTCGTTTTGGCCGAGATCCCGACCCCGAGCGAGCGAGCCCAACCCCACCATTTGGGGTGTGAGCCGCCTCCGGGGTGGCCCACGCTCACTGGAAAAAGCAATCCCGATGCCGGATTTGATCCTGGAGCTGAGATATTAAAGCTCGCCGAAAGTGAAAAAAAACGACCACCCCGGACCTGTCGTTTTGGCCGAGATCCCGACCCCGAGCGAGCGTGCCCAAACCCACCATTTGGGGTGTGGGCCGCCTCCGGGGTGGCCCACGCTCACTGGAAAAAGCAATCCCGAGGCCGGATTTCATCCTGGAGCTGAGATATTAAAGCTCGCCGAAAGTGAAAAAAATGACAGGTCCGGGGTGGTCGTTTTTTTCACTTTTTCACTTTAGAGCGATCGAGCCCAAACCCACCATTTGGGGTGTGAGCCGCCTCCGGGGTGGCCCACGCTCACTGGAAAAAGCAATCCCGAGGCCGGATTTCATCCTGGAGCTGAGATATTAAAGCTCGCCGAAAATGAAAAATACGACCACCCCGGACCTGTCGTTTTGGCCGAGATCCCGACCCCGAGCGAGCGTGCCCAAACCCACCATTTGGGGTGTGGGCCGCCTCCGGGGTGGCCCACGCTCACTGGAAAAAGCAATCCCGAGGCCGGATTTCATCCTGGAGCTGAGATATTAAAGCTCGCCGAAAGTGAAAAAAATGACAGGTCCGGGGTGGTCGTTTTTTTCACTTTTTCACTTTAGAGCGAGCGAGCCCAAACCCACCATTTGGGGTGTGAGCCGCCTCCGGGGTGGCCCACGCTCACTGGAAAAAGCAATCCCGAGGCCGGATTTCATCCTGGAGCTGAGATATTAAAGCTCGCCGAAAATGAAAAAAACGACCACCCCGGACCTGTCGTTTTGGCCGAGATCCCGACCCCGAGCGAGCGTGCCCAAACCCACCATTTGGGGTGTGGGCCGCCTCCGGGGTGGCCCACGCTCACTGGAAAAAGCAATCCCGAGGCCGGATTTGATCCTGGAGCTGAGATATTAAAGCTCGCCGAAAGTGAAAAAAATGACAGGTCCGGGGTGGTCGTTTTTTTCACTTTTTCACTTTAGAGCGAGCGAGCCCAAACCCACCATTTGGGGTGTGAGCCGCCTCCGGGGTGGCCCACGCTCACTGGAAAAAGCAATCCCGAGGCCGGATTTCATCCTGGAGCTGAGATATTAAAGCTCGCCGAAAATGAAAAAAACGACCACCCCGGACCTGTCGTTTTGGCCGAGATCCCGACCCCGAGCGAGCGAGCCCAAACCCACCATTTGGGGTGTGAGCCGCCTCCGGGGTGGCCCACGCTCACTGGAAAAAGCAATCCCGATGCCGGATTTGATCCTGGAGCTGAGATATTAAAGCTCGCCGAAAGTGAAAAAAAACGACCACCCCGGACCTGTCGTTTTGGCCGAGATCCCGACCCCGAGCGAGCGTGCCCAAACCCACCATTTGGGGTGTGGGCCGCCTCCGGGGTGGCCCACGCTCACTGGAAAAAGCAATCCCGAGGCCGGATTTCATCCTGGAGCTGAGATATTAAAGCTCGCCGAAAGTGAAAAAAAACGACCACCCCGGACCTGTCGTTTTGGCCGAGATCCCGACCCCGAGCGAGCGTGCCCAAACCCACCATTTGGGGTGTGGGCCGCCTCCGGGGTGGCCCACGCTCACTGGAAAAAGCAATCCCGAGGCCGGATTTCATCCTGGAGCTGAGATATTAAAGCTCGCCGAAAATGAAAAACACGACCACCCCGGACCTGTCGTTTTGGCCGAGATCCCGACCCCGAGCGAGCGTGCCCAAACCCACCATTTGGGGTGTGGGCCGCCTCCGGGGTGGCCCACACTCACTGGAAAAAGCAATCCCGAGGCCGGATTTCATCCTGGAGCTGAGATATTAAAGCTCGCCGAAAGTGAAAAAAATGACAGGTCCGGGGTGGTCGTTTTTTTCACTTTTTCACTTTCGAGCGAGCGACCCCAAACCCACCATTTGGGGTGTGAGCCGCCTCCGGGGTGGCCCACGCTCACTGGAAAAAGCAATCCCGAGGCCGGATTTGATCCTGGAGCTGAGATATTAAAGCTCGCCGAAAGTGAAAAAAATGACAGGTCCGGGGTGGTCGTTTTTTTCACTTTTTCACTTTAGAGCGAGCGAGCCCAAACCCACCATTTGGGGTGTGAGCCGCCTCCGGGGTGGCCCACGCTCACTGGAAAAAGCAATCCCGAGGCCGGATTTCATCCTGGAGCTGAGATATTAAAGCTCGCCGAAAATGAAAAAAACGATCACCCCGGACCTGTCGTTTTGGCCGAGATCCCGACCCCGAGCGAGCGTGCCCAAACCCACCATTTGGGGTGTGGGCCGCCTCCGGGGTGGCCCACGCTCACTGGAAAAAGCAATCCCGAGGCCGGATTTCATCCTGGAGCTGAGATATTAAAGCTCGCCGAAAGTGAAAAAAATGACAGGTCCGGGGTGGTCGTTTTTTTCACTTTTTCACTTTAGAGCGAGCGAGCCCAAACCCACCATTTGGGGTGTGAGCCGCCTCCGGGGTGGCCCACGCTCACTGGAAAAAGCAATCCCGAGGCCGGATTTCATCCTGGAGCTGAGATATTAAAGCTCGCCGAAAGTGAAAAAAATGACAGGTCCGGGGTGGTCGTTTTTTTCACTTTTTCACTTTAGAGCGAGCGAGCCCAAACCCACCATTTGGGGTGTGAGCCGCCTCCGGGGTGACCCACGCTCACTGGAAAAAGCAATCCCGAGGCCGGATTTCATCCTGGAGCTGAGATATTAAAGCTCGCCGAAAATGAAAAAAACGACCACCCCGGACATGTCGTTTTGGCCGAGATCCCGACCCCGAGCGAGCGTGCCCAAACCCACCATTTGGGGTGTGGGCCGCCTCCGGGGTGGCCCACGCTCACTGGAAAAAGCAATCCCGAGGCCGGATTTCATCCTGGAGCTGAGATATTAAAGCTCGCCGAAAGTGAAAAAAATGACAGGTCCGGGGTGGTCGTTTTTTTCACTTTTTCACTTTAGAGCGAGCGAGCCCAAACCCACCATTTGGGGTGTGAGCCGCCTCCGGGGTGGCCCACGCTCACTGGAAAAAGCAATCCCGATGCCGGATTTCATCCTGGAGCTGAGATATTAAAGCTCGCCGAAAGTGAAAAAAACGACAGGTCCGGGGTGGTCGTTTTTTTTTCACTTTTTCACTTTCGGCGAGCTTTAAAATCTCAGCTCCAGGATCAAATGATCCTGGAGCTGAGATTTTAAAGCTCGCCGAAAATGAAAAAAACGACCATCCCGGAACAGTCGTCTTGGCCGAAATCCCGACCCCGAGCGAGCGAGCCCACGCCCACCATTTGGGGTGTGAGCCGCCTCCGGGGTGGCCCACGCTCACTGGAAAAAGCAATCCCGAGGCCGGATTTCATCCTGGAGCTGAGATATTAAAGCTCGCCGAAAGTGAAAAAAAACGACCACCCCGGACCTGTCGTTTTGGCCGAGATCCCGACCCCGAGCGAGCGTGCCCAAACCCACCATTTGGGGTGTGGGCCGCCTCCGGGGTGGCCCACGCTCACTGGAAAAAGCAATCCCGAGGCCGGATTTGATCCTGGAGCTGAGATATTAAAGCTCGCCGAAAGTGAAAAAAATGACAGGTCCGGGGTGGTCGTTTTTTTCACTTTTTCACTTTAGAGCGAGCGAGCCCAAACCCACCATTTGGGGTGTGAGCCGCCTCCGGGGTGGCCCACGCTCACTGGAAAAAGCAATCCCGAGGCCGGATTTCATCCTGGAGCTGAGATATTAAAGCTCGCCGAAAGTGAAAAAAACGACCACCCCGGACCTGTCGTTTTGGCCGAGATCCCGACCCCGAGCGAGCGAGCCCAAACCCACCATTTGGGGTGTGAGCCGCCTCCGGGGTGGCCCACGCTCACTGGAAAAAGCAATCCCGATGCCGGATTTGATCCTGGAGCTGAGATATTAAAGCTCGCCGAAAGTGAAAAAAAAACGACCACCCCGGACCTGTCGTTTTGGCCGAGATCCCGACCCCGAGCGAGCGTGCCCAAACCCACCATTTGGGGTGTGGGCCGCCTCCGGGGTGGCCCACGCTCACTGGAAAAAGCAATCCCGAGGCCGGATTTCATCCTGGAGCTGAGATATTAAAGCTCGCCGAAAGTGAAAAAAAACGACCACCCCGGACCTGTCGTTTTGGCCGAGATCCCGACCCCGAGCGAGCGTGCCCAAACCCACCATTTCGGGTGTGGGCCGCCTCCGGGGTGGCCCACGCTCACTGGAAAAAGCAATCCCGAGGCCGGATTTCATCCTGGAGCTGAGATATTAAAGCTCGCCGAAAATGAAAAAAACGACCACCCCGGACCTGTCGTTTTGGCCGAGATCCCGACCCCGAGCGAGCGTGCCCAAACCCACCATTTGGGGTGTGGGCCGCCTCCGGGGTGGCCCACGCTCACTGGAAAAAGCAATCCCGAGGCCGGATTTCATCCTGGAGCTGAGATATTAAAGCTCGCCGAAAGTGAAAAAAATGACAGGTCCGGGGTGGTCGTTTTTTTCACTTTTTCACTTTAGAGCGAGCGAGCCCAAACCCACCATTTGGGGTGTGAGCCGCCTCCGGGGTGGCCCACGCTCACTGGAAAAAGCAATCCCGAGGCCGGATTTGATCCTGGAGCTGAGATATTAAAGCTCGCCGAAAGTGAAAAAAACGACCACCCCGGACCTGTCGTTTTGGCCGAGATCCCGACCCCGAGCGAGCGAGCCCAACCCCACCATTTGGGGTGTGAGCCGCCTCCGGGGTGGCCCACGCTCACTGGAAAAAGCAATCCCGATGCCGGATTTGATCCTGGAGCTGAGATATTAAAGCTCGCCGAAAGTGAAAAAAAACGACCACCCCGGACCTGTCGTTTTGGCCGAGATCCCGACCCCGAGCGAGCGTGCCCAAACCCACCATTTGGGGTGTGGGCCGCCTCCGGGGTGGCCCACGCTCACTGGAAAAAGCAATCCCGAGGCCGGATTTCATCCTGGAGCTGAGATATTAAAGCTCGCCGAAAGTGAAAAAAATGACAGGTCCGGGGTGGTCGTTTTTTTCACTTTTTCACTTTAGAGCGATCGAGCCCAAACCCACCATTTGGGGTGTGAGCCGCCTCCGGGGTGGCCCACGCTCACTGGAAAAAGCAATCCCGAGGCCGGATTTCATCCTGGAGCTGAGATATTAAAGCTCGCCGAAAATGAAAAAAACGACCACCCCGGACCTGTCGTTTTGGCCGAGATCCCGACCCCGAGCGAGCGTGCCCAAACCCACCATTTGGGGTGTGGGCCGCCTCCGGGGTGGCCCACGCTCACTGGAAAAAGCAATCCCGAGGCCGGATTTCATCCTGGAGCTGAGATATTAAAGCTCGCCGAAAGTGAAAAAAACGACCACCCCGGACCTGTCGTTTTGGCCGAGATCCCGACCCCGAGCGAGCGAGCCCAAACCCACCATTTGGGGTGTGAGCCGCCTCCGGGGTGGCCCACGCTCACTGGAAAAAGCAATCCCGATGCCGGATTTGATCCTGGAGCTGAGATATTAAAGCTCGCCGAAAATGAAAAAAAACGACCACCCCGGACCTGTCGTTTTGGCCGAGATCCCGACCCCGAGCGAGCGTGCCCAAACCCACCATTTGGGGTGTGGGCCGCCTCCGGGGTGGCCCACGCTCACTGGAAAAAGCAATCCCGAGGCCGGATTTCATCCTGGAGCTGAGATATTAAAGCTCGCCGAAAGTGAAAAAAAACGACCACCCCGGACCTGTCGTTTTGGCCGAGATCCCGACCCCGAGCGAGCGTGCCCAAACCCACCATTTGGGGTGTGGGCCGCCTCCGGGGTGGCCCACGCTCACTGGAAAAAGCAATCCCGAGGCCGGATTTCATCCTGGAGCTGAGATATTAAAGCTCGCCGAAAGTGAAAAAAATGACAGGTCCGGGGTGGTCGTTTTTTTCACTTTTTCACTTTCGAGCGAGCGAGCCCAAACCCACCATTTGGGGTGTGAGCCGCCTCCGGGGTGGCCCACGCTCACTGGAAAAAGCAATCCCGAGGCCGGATTTGATCCTGGAGCTGAGATATTAAAGCTCGCCGAAAGTGAAAAAAATGACAGGTCCGGGGTGGTCGTTTTTTTCACTTTTTCACTTTAGAGCGAGCGAGCCCAAACCCACCATTTGGGGTGTGAGCCGCCTCCGGGGTGGCCCACGCTCACTGGAAAAAGCAATCCCGAGGCCGGATTTCATCCTGGAGCTGAGATATTAAAGCTCGCCGAAAATGAAAAAAACGACCACCCCGGACCTGTCGTTTTGGCCGAGATCCCGACCCCGAGCGAGCGTGCCCAAACCCACCATTTGGGGTGTGGGCCGCCTCCGGGGTGGCCCACGCTCACTGGAAAAAGCAATCCCGAGGCCGGATTTGATCCTGGAGCTGAGATATTAAAGCTCGCCGAAAGTGAAAAAAATGACAGGTCCGGGGTGGTCGTTTTTTTCACTTTTTCACTTTAGAGCGAGCGAGCCCAAACCCACCATTTGGGGTGTGAGCCGCCTCCGGGGTGGCCCACGCTCACTGGAAAAAGCAATCCCGAGGCCGGATTTCATCCTGGAGCTGAGATATTAAAGCTCGCCGAAAGTGAAAAAAATGACCACCCCGGACCTGTCGTTTTGGCCGAGATCCCGACCCCGAGCGAGCGAGCCCAAACCCACCATTTGGGGTGTGAGCCGCCTCCGGGGTGGCCCACGCTCACTGGAAAAAGCAATCCCGATGCCGGATTTGATCCTGGAGCTGAGATATTAAAGCTCGCCGAAAGTGAAAAAAAACGACCACCCCGGACCTGTCGTTTTGGCCGAGATCCCGACCCCGAGCGAGCGTGCCCAAACCCACCATTTGGGGTGTGGGCCGCCTCCGGGGTGGCCCACGCTCACTGGAAAAAGCAATCCCGAGGCCGGATTTCATCCTGGAGCTGAGATATTAAAGCTCGCCGAAAGTGAAAAAAAACGACCACCCCGGACCTGTCGTTTTGGCCGAGATCCCGACCCCGAGCGAGCGTGCCCAAACCCACCATTTGGGGTGTGGGCCGCCTCCGGGGTGGCCCACGCTCACTGGAAAAAGCAATCCCGAGGCCGGATTTCATCCTGGAGCTGAGATATTAAAGCTCGCCGAAAATGAAAAAAACGACCACCCCGGACCTGTCGTTTTGGCCGAGATCCCGACCCCGAGCGAGCGTGCCCAAACCCACCATTTGGGGTGTGGGCCGCCTCCGGGGTGGCCCACGCTCACTGGAAAAAGCAATCCCGAGGCCGGATTTCATCCTGGAGCTGAGATATTAAAGCTCGCCGAAAATGAAAAAAACGACCACCCCGGACCTGTCGTTTTGGCCGAGATCCCGACCCCGAGCGAGCGTGCCCAAACCCACCATTTGGGGTGTGGGCCGCCTCCGGGGTGGCCCACGCTCACTGGAAAAAGCAATCCCGAGGCCGGATTTCATCCTGGAGCTGAGATATTAAAGCTCGCCGAAAATGAAAAAAACGACCACCCCGGACCTGTCGTTTTGGCCGAGATCCCGACCCCGAGCGAGCGTGCCCAAACCCACCATTTGGGGTGTGGGCCGCCTCCGGGGTGGCCCACGCTCACTGGAAAAAGCAATCCCGAGGCCGGATTTCATCCTGGAGCTGAGATATTAAAGCTCGCCGAAAGTGAAAAAAATGACAGGTCCGGGGTGGTCGTTTTTTTCACTTTTTCACTTTCGAGCGAGCGAGCCCAAACCCACCATTTGGGGTGTGAGCCGCCTCCGGGGTGGCCCACGCTCACTGGAAAAAGCAATCCCGAGGCCGGATTTGATCCTGGAGCTGAGATATTAAAGCTCGCCGAAAATGAAAAAAACGACCACCCCGGACCTGTCGTTTTGGCCGAGATCCCGACCCCGAGCGAGCGAGCCCAACCCCACCATTTGGGGTGTGAGCCGCCTCCGGGGTGGCCCACGCTCACTGGAAAAAGCAATCCCGATGCCGGATTTGATCCTGGAGCTGAGATATTAAAGCTCGCCGAAAGTGAAAAAAAACGACCACCCCGGACCTGTCGTTTTGGCCGAGATCCCGACCCCGAGCGAGCGTGCCCAAACCCACCATTTGGGGTGTGGGCCGCCTCCGGGGTGGCCCACGCTCACTGGAAAAAGCAATCCCGAGGCCGGATTTCATCCTGGAGCTGAGATATTAAAGCTCGCCGAAAATGAAAAAAACGACCACCCCGGACCTGTCGTTTTGGCCGAGATCCCGACCCCGAGCGAGCGTGCCCAAACCCACCATTTGGGGTGTGGGCCGCCTCCGGGGTGGCCCACGCTCACTGGAAAAAGCAATCCCGAGGCCGGATTTCATCCTGGAGCTGAGATATTAAAGCTCGCCGAAAGTGAAAAAAACGACCACCCCGGACCTGTCGTTTTGGCCGAGATCCCGACCCCGAGCGAGCGAGCCCAAACCCACCATTTGGGGTGTGAGCCGCCTCCGGGGTGGCCCACGCTCACTGGAAAAAGCAATCCCGATGCCGGATTTGATCCTGGAGCTGAGATATTAAAGCTCGCCGAAAGTGAAAAAAAACGACCACCCCGGACCTGTCGTTTTGGCCGAGATCCCGACCCCGAGCGAGCGTGCCCAAACCCACCATTTGGGGTGTGGGCCGCCTCCGGGGTGGCCCACGCTCACTGGAAAAAGCAATCCCGAGGCCGGATTTCATCCTGGAGCTGAGATATTAAAGCTCGCCGAAAGTGAAAAAAAACGACCACCCCGGACCTGTCGTTTTGGCCGAGATCCCGACCCCGAGCGAGCGTGCCCAAACCCACCATTTGGGGTGTGGGCCGCCTCCGGGGTGGCCCACGCTCACTGGAAAAAGCAATCCCGAGGCCGGATTTCATCCTGGAGCTGAGATATTAAAGCTCGCCGAAAATGAAAAAAACGACCACCCCGGACCTGTCGTTTTGGCCGAGATCCCGACCCCGAGCGAGCGTGCCCAAACCCACCATTTGGGGTGTGGGCCGCCTCCGGGGTGGCCCACGCTCACTGGAAAAAGCAATCCCGAGGCCGGATTTCATCCTGGAGCTGAGATATTAAAGCTCGCCGAAAGTGAAAAAAATGACAGGTCCGGGGTGGTCGTTTTTTTCACTTTTTCACTTTCGAGCGAGCGAGCCCAAACCCACCATTTGGGGTGTGAGCCGCCTCCGGGGTGGCCCACGCTCACTGGAAAAAGCAATCCCGAGGCCGGATTTGATCCTGGAGCTGAGATATTAAAGCTCGCCGAAAGTGAAAAAAAATGACAGGTCCGGGGTGGTCGTTTTTTTCACTTTTTCACTTTAGAGCGAGCGAGCCCAAACCCACCATTTGGGGTGTGAGCCGCCTCCGGGGTGGCCCACGCTCACTGGAAAAAGCAATCCCGAGGCCGGATTTCATCCTGGAGCTGAGATATTAAAGCTCGCCGAAAATGAAAAAAACGACCACCCCGGACCTGTCGTTTTGGCCGAGATCCCGACCCCGAGCGAGCGTGCCCAAACCCACCATTTGGGGTGTGGGCCGCCTCCGGGGTGGCCCACGCTCACTGGAAAAAGCAATCCCGAGGCCGGATTTGATCCTGGAGCTGAGATATTAAAGCTCGCCGAAAGTGAAAAAAATGACAGGTCCGGGGTGGTCGTTTTTTTCACTTTTTCACTTTAGAGCGAGCGAGCCCAAACCCACCATTTGGGGTGTGAGCCGCCTCCGGGGTGGCCCACGCTCACTGGAAAAAGCAATCCCGAGGCCGGATTTCATCCTGGAGCTGAGATATTAAAGCTCGCCGAAAGTGAAAAAAATGACCACCCCGGACCTGTCGTTTTGGCCGAGATCCCGACCCCGAGCGAGCGAGCCCAAACCCACCATTTGGGGTGTGAGCCGCCTCCGGGGTGGCCCACGCTCACTGGAAAAAGCAATCCCGATGCCGGATTTGATCCTGGAGCTGAGATATTAAAGCTCGCCGAAAGTGAAAAAAAACGACCACCCCGGACCTGTCGTTTTGGCCGAGATCCCGACCCCGAGCGAGCGTGCCCAAACCCACCATTTGGGGTGTGGGCCGCCTCCGGGGTGGCCCACGCTCACTGGAAAAAGCAATCCCGAGGCCGGATTTCATCCTGGAGCTGAGATATTAAAGCTCGCCGAAAGTGAAAAAAAACGACCACCCCGGACCTGTCGTTTTGGCCGAGATCCCGACCCCGAGCGAGCGTGCCCAAACCCACCATTTGGGGTGTGGGCCGCCTCCGGGGTGGCCCACGCTCACTGGAAAAAGCAATCCCGAGGCCGGATTTCATCCTGGAGCTGAGATATTAAAGCTCGCCGAAAATGAAAAAAACGACCACCCCGGACCTGTCGTTTTGGCCGAGATCCCGACCCCGAGCGAGCGTGCCCAAACCCACCATTTGGGGTGTGGGCCGCCTCCGGGGTGGCCCACGCTCACTGGAAAAAGCAATCCCGAGGCCGGATTTCATCCTGGAGCTGAGATATTAAAGCTCGCCGAAAATGAAAAAAACGACCACCCCGGACCTGTCGTTTTGGCCGAGATCCCGACCCCGAGCGAGCGTGCCCAAACCCACCATTTGGGGTGTGGGCCGCCTCCGGGGTGGCCCACGCTCACTGGAAAAAGCAATCCCGAGGCCGGATTTCATCCTGGAGCTGAGATATTAAAGCTCGCCGAAAGTGAAAAAAATGACAGGTCCGGGGTGGTCGTTTTTTTCACTTTTTCACTTTCGAGCGAGCGAGCCCAAACCCACCATTTGGGGTGTGAGCCGCCTCCGGGGTGGCCCACGCTCACTGGAAAAAGCAATCCCGAGGCCGGATTTGATCCTGGAGCTGAGATATTAAAGCTCGCCGAAAGTGAAAAAAATGACAGGTCCGGGGTGGTCGTTTTTTTCACTTTTTCACTTTAGAGCGAGCGAGCCCAAACCCACCATTTGGGGTGTGAGCCGCCTCCGGGGTGGCCCACGCTCACTGGAAAAAGCAATCCCGAGGCCGGATTTCATCCTGGAGCTGAGATATTAAAGCTCGCCGAAAATGAAAAAAACGACCACCCCGGACCTGTCGTTTTGGCCGAGATCCCGACCCCGAGCGAGCGTGCCCAAACCCACCATTTGGGGTGTGGGCCGCCTCCGGGGTGGCCCACGCTCACTGGAAAAAGCAATCCCGAGGCCGGATTTCATCCTGGAGCTGAGATATTAAAGCTCGCCGAAAGTGAAAAAAAACGACCACCCCGGACCTGTCGTTTTGGTCGAGATCCCGACCCCGAGCGAGCGTGCCCAAACCCACCATTTGGGGTGTGGGCCGCCTCCGGGGTGGCCCACGCTCACTGGAAAAAGCAATCCCGAGGCCGGATTTCATCCTGGAGCTGAGATATTAAAGCTCGCCGAAAATGAAAAAAACGACCACCCCGGACCTGTCGTTTTGGCCGAGATCCCGACCCCGAGCGAGCGTGCCCAAACCCACCATTTGGGGTGTGGGCCGCCTCCGGGGTGGCCCACGCTCACTGGAAAAAGCAATCCCGAGGCCGGATTTCATCCTGGAGCTGAGATATTAAAGCTCGCCGAAAGTGAAAAAAATGACAGGTCCGGGGTGGTCGTTTTTTTCACTTTTTCACTTTCGAGCGAGCGAGCCCAAACCCACCATTTGGGGTGTGAGCCGCCTCCGGGGTGGCCCACGCTCACTGGAAAAAGCAATCCCGAGGCCGGATTTGATCCTGGAGCTGAGATATTAAAGCTCGCCGAAAGTGAAAAAAATGACAGGTCCGGGGTGGTCGTTTTTTTCACTTTTTCACTTTAGAGCGAGCGAGCCCAAACCCACCATTTGGGGTGTGAGCCGCCTCCGGGGTGGCCCACGCTCACTGGAAAAAGCAATCCCGAGGCCGGATTTCATCCTGGAGCTGAGATATTAAAGCTCGCCGAAAATGAAAAAAACGACCACCCCGGACCTGTCGTTTTGGCCGAGATCCCGACCCCGAGCGAGCGTGCCCAAACCCACCATTTGGGGTGTGGGCCGCCTCCGGGGTGGCCCACGCTCACTGGAAAAAGCAATCCCGAGGCCGGATTTCATCCTGGAGCTGAGATATTAAAGCTCGCCGAAAGTGAAAAAAAACGACCACCCCGGACCTGTCGTTTTGGCCGAGATCCCGACCCCGAGCGAGCGTGCCCAAACCCACCATTTGGGGTGTGGGCCGCCTCCGGGGTGGCCCACGCTCACTGGAAAAAGCAATCCCGAGGCCGGATTTCATCCTGGAGCTGAGATATTAAAGCTCGCCGAAAATGAAAAAAACGACCACCCCGGACCTGTCGTTTTGGCCGAGATCCCGACCCCGAGCGAGCGTGCCCAAACCCACCATTTGGGGTGTGGGCCGCCTCCGGGGTGGCCCACGCTCACTGGAAAAAGCAATCCCGAGGCCGGATTTCATCCTGGAGCTGAGATATTAAAGCTCGCCGAAAGTGAAAAAAATGACAGGTCCGGGGTGGTCGTTTTTTTCACTTTTTCACTTTCGAGCGAGCGAGCCCAAACCCACCATTTGGGGTGTGAGCCGCCTCCGGGGTGGCCCACGCTCACTGGAAAAAGCAATCCCGAGGCCGGATTTGATCCTGGAGCTGAGATATTAAAGCTCGCCGAAAGTGAAAAAAATGACAGGTCCGGGGTGGTCGTTTTTTTCACTTTTTCACTTTAGAGCGAGCGAGCCCAAACCCACCATTTGGGGTGTGAGCCGCCTCCGGGGTGGCCCACGCTCACTGGAAAAAGCAATCCCGAGGCCGGATTTCATCCTGGAGCTGAGATATTAAAGCTCGCCGAAAGTGAAAAAAACGACCACCCCGGACCTGTCGTTTTGGCCGAGATCCCGACCCCGAGCGAGCGAGCCCAAACCCACCATTTGGGGTGTGAGCCGCCTCCGGGGTGGCCCACGCTCACTGGAAAAAGCAATCCCGATGCCGGATTTGATCCTGGAGCTGAGATATTAAAGCTCGCCGAAAGTGAAAAAAAACGACCACCCCGGACCTGTCGTTTTGGCCGAGATCCCGACCCCGAGCGAGCGTGCCCAAACCCACCATTTGGGGTGTGGGCCGCCTCCGGGGTGGCCCACGCTCACTGGAAAAAGCAATCCCGAGGCCGGATTTCATCCTGGAGCTGAGATATTAAAGCTCGCCGAAAGTGAAAAAAATGACAGGTCCGGGGTGGTCGTTTTTTTCACTTTTTCACTTTAGAGCGATCGAGCCCAAACCCACCATTTGGGGTGTGAGCCGCCTCCGGGGTGGCCCACGCTCACTGGAAAAAGCAATCCCGAGGCCGGATTTCATCCTGGAGCTGAGAAATTAAAGCTCGCCGAAAGTGAAAAAAAACGACCACCCCGGACCTGTCGTTTTGGCCGAGATCCCGACCCCGAGCGAGCGTGCCCAAACCCACAATTTGGGGTGTGGGCCGCCTCCGGGGTGGCCCACGCTCACTGGAAAAAGCAATCCCGAGGCCGGATTTGATCCTGGAGCTGAGATATTAAAGCTCGCCGAAAGTGAAAAAAAACGACCACCCCGGACCTGTCGTTTTGGCCGAGATCCCGACCCCGAGCGAGCGTGCCCAAACCCACCATTTGGGGTGTGGGCCGCCTCCGGGGTGGCCCACGCTCACTGGAAAAAGCAATCCCGAGGCCGGATTTCATCCTGGAGCTGAGATATTAAAGCTCGCCGAAAGTGAAAAAAAACGACCACCCCGGACCTGTCGTTTTGGCCGAGATCCCGACCCCGAGCGAGCGTGCCCAAACCCACCATTTGGGGTGTGGGCCGCCTCCGGGGTGGCCCACGCTCACTGGAAAAAGCAATCCCGAGGCCGGATTTCATCCTGGAGCTGAGATATTAAAGCTCGCCGAAAATGAAAAAAACGACCACCCCGGACCTGTCGTTTTGGCCGAGATCCCGACCCCGAGCGAGCGTGCCCAAACCCACCATTTGGGGTGTGGGCCGCCTCCGGGGTGGCCCACGCTCACTGGAAAAAGCAATCCCGAGGCCGGATTTCATCCTGGAGCTGAGATATTAAAGCTCGCCGAAAGTGAAGAAAATGACAGGTCCGGGGTGGTCGTTTTTTTCACTTTTTCACTTTCGAGCGAGCGAGCCCAAACCCACCATTTGGGGTGTGAGCCGCCTCCGGGGTGGCCCACGCTCACTGGAAAAAGCAATCCCGAGGCCGGATTTGATCCTGGAGCTGAGATATTAAAGCTCGCCGAAAGTGAAAAAAAACGACCACCCCGGACCTGTCGTTTTGGCCGAGATCCCGACCCCGAGCGAGCGTGCCCAAACCCACCATTTGGGGTGTGGGCCGCCTCCGGGGTGGCCCACGCTCACTGGAAAAAGCAATCCCGAGGCCGGATTTCATCCTGGAGCTGAGATATTAAAGCTCGCCGAAAGTGAAAAAAAAACGACCACCCCGGACCTGTCGTTTTGGCCGAGATCCCGACCCCGAGCGAGCGTGCCCAAACCCACCATTTGGGGTGTGGGCCGCCTCCGGGGTGGCCCACGCTCACTGGAAAAAGCAATCCCGAGGCCGGATTTCATCCTGGAGCTGAGATATTAAAGCTCGCCGAAAATGAAAAAAACGACCACCCCGGACCTGTCGTTTTGGCCGAGATCCCGACCCCGAGCGAGCGTGCCCAAACCCACCATTTGGGGTGTGGGCCGCCTCCGGGGTGGCCCACGCTCACTGGAAAAAGCAATCCCGAGGCCGGATTTCATCCTGGAGCTGAGATATTAAAGCTCGCCGAAAGTGAAAAAAATGACAGGTCCGGGGTGGTCGTTTTTTTCACTTTTTCACTTTAGAGCGAGCGAGCCCAAACCCACCATTTGGGGTGTGAGCCGCCTCCGGGGTGGCCCACGCTCACTGGAAAAAGCAATCCCGAGGCCGGATTTGATCCTGGAGCTGAGATATTAAAGCTCGCCGAAAGTGAAAAAAACGACCACCCCGGACCTGTCGTTTTGGCCGAGATCCCGACCCCGAGCGAGCGAGCCCAACCCCACCATTTGGGGTGTGAGCCGCCTCCGGGGTGGCCCACGCTCACTGGAAAAAGCAATCCCGATGCCGGATTTGATCCTGGAGCTGAGATATTAAAGCTCGCCGAAAGTGAAAAAAAACGACCACCCCGGACCTGTCGTTTTGGCCGAGATCCCGACCCCGAGCGAGCGTGCCCAAACCCACCATTTGGGGTGTGGGCCGCCTCCGGGGTGGCCCACGCTCACTGGAAAAAGCAATCCCGAGGCCGGATTTCATCCTGGAGCTGAGATATTAAAGCTCGCCGAAAGTGAAAAAAATGACAGGTCCGGGGTGGTCGTTTTTTTCACTTTTTCACTTTAGAGCGATCGAGCCCAAACCCACCATTTGGGGTGTGAGCCGCCTCTGGGGTGGCCCACGCTCACTGGAAAAAGCAATCCCGAGGCCGGATTTCATCCTGGAGCTGAGAAATTAAAGCTCGCCGAAAGTGAAAAAAAACGACCACCCCGGACCTGTCGTTTTGGCCGAGATCCCGACCCCGAGCGAGCGTGCCCAAACCCACCATTTGGGGTGTGGGCCGCCTCCGGGGTGGCCCACGCTCACTGGAAAAAGCAATCCCGAGGCCGGATTTCATCCTGGAGCTGAGATATTAAATCTCGCCGAAAGTGAAAAAAAAACGACCACCCCGGACCTGTCGTTTTGGCCGAGATCCCGACCCCGAGCGAGCGTGCCCAAACCCACCATTTGGGGTGTGGGCCGCCTCCGGGGTGGCCCACGCTCACTGGAAAAAGCAATCCCGAGGCCGGATTTCATCCTGGAGCTGAGATATTAAAGCTCGCCGAAAATGAAAAAAACGACCACCCCGGACCTGTCGTTTTGGCCGAGATCCCGACCCCGAGCGAGCGTGCCCAAGCCCACCATTTGGGGTGTGGGCCGCCTCCGGGGTGGCCCACGCTCACTGGAAAAAGCAATCCCGATGCCGGATTTGATCCTGGAGCTGAGATATTAAAGCTCGCCGAAAGTGAAAAAAAACGACCACCCCGGACCTGTCGTTTTGGCCGAGATCCCGACCCCGAGCGAGCGTGCCCAAACCCACCATTTGGGGTGTGGGCCGCCTCCGGGGTGGCCCACGCTCACTGGAAAAAGCAATCCCGAGGCCGGATTTCATCCTGGAGCTGAGATATTAAAGCTCGCCGAAAGTGAAAAAAAACGACCACCCCGGACCTGTCGTTTTGGCCGAGATCCCGACCCCGAGCGAGCGTGCCCAAACCCACCATTTGGGGTGTGGGCCGCCTCCGGGGTGGCCCACGCTCACTGGAAAAAGCAATCCCGAGGCCGGATTTCATCCTGGAGCTGAGATATTAAAGCTCGCCGAAAATGAAAAAAACGACCACCCCGGACCTGTCGTTTTGGCCGAGATCCCGACCCCGAGCGAGCGTGCCCAAACCCACCATTTGGGGTGTGGGCCGCCTCCGGGGTGGCCCACGCTCACTGGAAAAAGCAATCCCGAGGCCGGATTTCATCCTGGAGCTGAGATATTAAAGCTCGCCGAAAGTGAAAAAAATGACAGGTCCGGGGTGGTCGTTTTTTTCACTTTTTCACTTTAGAGCGATCGAGCCCAAACCCACCATTTGGGGTGTGAGCCGCCTCCGGGGTGGCCCACGCTCACTGGAAAAAGCAATCCCGAGGCCGGATTTGATCCTGGAGCTGAGATATTAAAGCTCGCCGAAAGTGAAAAAAATGACAGGTCCGGGGTGGTCGTTTTTTTCACTTTTTCACTTTAGAGCGATCGAGCCCAAACCCACCATTTGGGGTGTGAGCCGCCTCCGGGGTGGCCCACGCTCACTGGAAAAAGCAATCCCGAGGCCGGATTTCATCCTGGAGCTGAGAAATTAAAGCTCGCCGAAAGTGAAAAAAAACGACCACCCCGGACCTGTCGTTTTGGCCGAGATCCCGACCCCGAGCGAGCGTGCCCAAACCCACAATTTGGGGTGTGGGCCGCCTCCGGGGTGGCCCACGCTCACTGGAAAAAGCAATCCCGAGGCCGGATTTGATCCTGGAGCTGAGATATTAAAGCTCGCCGAAAGTGAAAAAAAACGACCACCCCGGACCTGTCGTTTTGGCCGAGATCCCGACCCCGAGCGAGCGTGCCCAAACCCACCATTTGGGGTGTGGGCCGCCTCCGGGGTGGCCCACGCTCACTGGAAAAAGCAATCCCGAGGCCGGATTTCATCCTGGAGCTGAGATATTAAAGCTCGCCGAAAGTGAAAAAAAACGACCACCCCGGACCTGTCGTTTTGGCCGAGATCCCGACCCCGAGCGAGCGTGCCCAAACCCACCATTTGGGGTGTGGGCCGCCTCCGGGGTGGCCCACGCTCACTGGAAAAAGCAATCCCGAGGCCGGATTTCATCCTGGAGCTGAGATATTAAAGCTCGCCGAAAATGAAAAAAACGACCACCCCGGACCTGTCGTTTTGGCCGAGATCCCGACCCCGAGCGAGCGTGCCCAAACCCACCATTTGGGGTGTGGGCCGCCTCCGGGGTGGCCCACGCTCACTGGAAAAAGCAATCCCGAGGCCGGATTTCATCCTGGAGCTGAGATATTAAAGCTCGCCGAAAGTGAAGAAAATGACAGGTCCGGGGTGGTCGTTTTTTTCACTTTTTCACTTTCGAGCGAGCGAGCCCAAACCCACCATTTGGGGTGTGAGCCGCCTCCGGGGTGGCCCACGCTCACTGGAAAAAGCAATCCCGAGGCCGGATTTGATCCTGGAGCTGAGATATTAAAGCTCGCCGAAAGTGAAAAAAAACGACCACCCCGGACCTGTCGTTTTGGCCGAGATCCCGACCCCGAGCGAGCGTGCCCAAACCCACCATTTGGGGTGTGGGCCGCCTCCGGGGTGGCCCACGCTCACTGGAAAAAGCAATCCCGAGGCCGGATTTCATCCTGGAGCTGAGATATTAAAGCTCGCCGAAAGTGAAAAAAAACGACCACCCCGGACCTGTCGTTTTGGCCGAGATCCCGACCCCGAGCGAGCGTGCCCAAACCCACCATTTCGGGTGTGGGCCGCCTCCGGGGTGGCCCACGCTCACTGGAAAAAGCAATCCCGAGGCCGGATTTCATCCTGGAGCTGAGATATTAAAGCTCGCCGAAAATGAAAAAAACGACCACCCCGGACCTGTCGTTTTGGCCGAGATCCCGACCCCGAGCGAGCGTGCCCAAACCCACCATTTGGGGTGTGGGCCGCCTCCGGGGTGGCCCACGCTCACTGGAAAAAGCAATCCCGAGGCCGGATTTCATCCTGGAGCTGAGATATTAAAGCTCGCCGAAAGTGAAAAAAATGACAGGTCCGGGGTGGTCGTTTTTTTCACTTTTTCACTTTAGAGCGAGCGAGCCCAAACCCACCATTTGGGGTGTGAGCCGCCTCCGGGGTGGCCCACGCTCACTGGAAAAAGCAATCCCGAGGCCGGATTTGATCCTGGAGCTGAGATATTAAAGCTCGCCGAAAGTGAAAAAAACGACCACCCCGGACCTGTCGTTTTGGCCGAGATCCCGACCCCGAGCGAGCGAGCCCAACCCCACCATTTGGGGTGTGAGCCGCCTCCGGGGTGGCCCACGCTCACTGGAAAAAGCAATCCCGATGCCGGATTTGATCCTGGAGCTGAGATATTAAAGCTCGCCGAAAGTGAAAAAAAACGACCACCCCGGACCTGTCGTTTTGGCCGAGATCCCGACCCCGAGCGAGCGTGCCCAAACCCACCATTTGGGGTGTGGGCCGCCTCCGGGGTGGCCCACGCTCACTGGAAAAAGCAATCCCGAGGCCGGATTTCATCCTGGAGCTGAGATATTAAAGCTCGCCGAAAGTGAAAAAAATGACAGGTCCGGGGTGGTCGTTTTTTTTCACTTTTTCACTTTAGAGCGATCGAGCCCAAACCCACCATTTGGGGTGTGAGCCGCCTCCGGGGTGGCCCACGCTCACTGGAAAAAGCAATCCCGAGGCCGGATTTCATCCTGGAGCTGAGAAATTAAAGCTCGCCGAAAGTGAAAAAAAACGACCACCCCGGACCTGTCGTTTTGGCCGAGATCCCGACCCCGAGCGAGCGTGCCCAAACCCACCATTTGGGGTGTGGGCCGCCTCCGGGGTGGCCCACGCTCACTGGAAAAAGCAATCCCGAGGCCGGATTTGATCCTGGAGCTGAGATATTAAAGCTCGCCGAAAGTGAAAAAAAACGACCACCCCGGACCTGTCGTTTTGGCCGAGATCCCGACCCCGAGCGAGCGTGCCCAAACCCACCATTTGGGGTGTGGGCCGCCTCCGGGGTGGCCCACGCTCACTGGAAAAAGCAATCCCGAGGCCGGATTTCATCCTGGAGCTGAGATATTAAAGCTCGCCGAAAGTGAAAAAAAACGACCACCCCGGACCTGTCGTTTTGGCCGAGATCCCGACCCCGAGCGAGCGTGCCCAAACCCACCATTTGGGGTGTGGGCCGCCTCCGGGGTGGCCCACGCTCACTGGAAAAAGCAATCCCGAGGCCGGATTTCATCCTGGAGCTGAGATATTAAAGCTCGCCGAAAATGAAAAAAACGACCACCCCGGACCTGTCGTTTTGGCCGAGATCCCGACCCCGAGCGAGCGTGCCCAAACCCACCATTTGGGGTGTGGGCCGCCTCCGGGGTGGCCCACGCTCACTGGAAAAAGCAATCCCGAGGCCGGATTTCATCCTGGAGCTGAGATATTAAAGCTCGCCGAAAGTGAAGAAAATGACAGGTCCGGGGTGGTCGTTTTTTTCACTTTTTCACTTTCGAGCGAGCGAGCCCAAACCCACCATTTGGGGTGTGAGCCGCCTCCGGGGTGGCCCACGCTCACTGGAAAAAGCAATCCCGAGGCCGGATTTGATCCTGGAGCTGAGATATTAAAGCTCGCCGAAAGTGAAAAAAAAACGACCACCCCGGACCTGTCGTTTTGGCCGAGATCCCGACCCCGAGCGAGCGTGCCCAAACCCACCATTTGGGGTGTGGGCCGCCTCCGGGGTGGCCCACGCTCACTGGAAAAAGCAATCCCGAGGCCGGATTTCATCCTGGAGCTGAGATATTAAAGCTCGCCGAAAGTGAAAAAAAACGACCACCCCGGACCTGTCGTTTTGGCCGAGATCCCGACCCCGAGCGAGCGTGCCCAAACCCACCATTTCGGGTGTGGGCCGCCTCCGGGGTGGCCCACGCTCACTGGAAAAAGCAATCCCGAGGCCGGATTTCATCCTGGAGCTGAGATATTAAAGCTCGCCGAAAATGAAAAAAACGACCACCCCGGACCTGTCGTTTTGGCCGAGATCCCGACCCCGAGCGAGCGTGCCCAAACCCACCATTTGGGGTGTGGGCCGCCTCCGGGGTGGCCCACGCTCACTGGAAAAAGCAATCCCGAGGCCGGATTTCATCCTGGAGCTGAGATATTAAAGCTCGCCGAAAGTGAAAAAAATGACAGGTCCGGGGTGGTCGTTTTTTTCACTTTTTCACTTTAGAGCGAGCGAGCCCAAACCCACCATTTGGGGTGTGAGCCGCCTCCGGGGTGGCCCACGCTCACTGGAAAAAGCAATCCCGAGGCCGGATTTGATCCTGGAGCTGAGATATTAAAGCTCGCCGAAAGTGAAAAAAACGACCACCCCGGACCTGTCGTTTTGGCCGAGATCCCGACCCCGAGCGAGCGAGCCCAACCCCACCATTTGGGGTGTGAGCCGCCTCCGGGGTGGCCCACGCTCACTGGAAAAAGCAATCCCGATGCCGGATTTGATCCTGGAGCTGAGATATTAAAGCTCGCCGAAAGTGAAAAAAAACGACCACCCCGGACCTGTCGTTTTGGCCGAGATCCCGACCCCGAGCGAGCGTGCCCAAACCCACCATTTGGGGTGTGGGCCGCCTCCGGGGTGGCCCACGCTCACTGGAAAAAGCAATCCCGAGGCCGGATTTGATCCTGGAGCTGAGATATTAAAGCTCGCCGAAAGTGAAAAAAAACGACCACCCCGGACCTGTCGTTTTGGCCGAGATCCCGACCCCGAGCGAGCGTGCCCAAACCCACCATTTGGGGTGTGGGCCGCCTCCGGGGTGGCCCACGCTCACTGGAAAAAGCAATCCCGAGGCCGGATTTCATCCTGGAGCTGAGATATTAAAGCTCGCCGAAAGTGAAAAAAATGACAGGTCCGGGGTGGTCGTTTTTTTCACTTTTTCACTTTAGAGCGATCGAGCCCAAACCCACCATTTGGGGTGTGAGCCGCCTCCGGGGTGGCCCACGCTCACTGGAAAAAGCAATCCCGAGGCCGGATTTCATCCTGGAGCTGAGAAATTAAAGCTCGCCGAAAGTGAAAAAAAACGACCACCCCGGACCTGTCGTTTTGGCCGAGATCCCGACCCCGAGCGAGCGTGCCCAAACCCACCATTTGGGGTGTGGGCCGCCTCCGGGGTGGCCCACGCTCACTGGAAAAAGCAATCCCGAGGCCGGATTTGATCCTGGAGCTGAGATATTAAAGCTCGCCGAAAGTGAAAAAAAACGACCACCCCGGACCTGTCGTTTTGGCCGAGATCCCGACCCCGAGCGAGCGTGCCCAAACCCACCATTTGGGGTGTGGGCCGCCTCCGGGGTGGCCCACGCTCACTGGAAAAAGCAATCCCGAGGCCGGATTTCATCCTGGAGCTGAGATATTAAAGCTCGCCGAAAGTGAAAAAAAAACGACCACCCCGGACCTGTCGTTTTGGCCGAGATCCCGACCCCGAGCGAGCGTGCCCAAACCCACCATTTGGGGTGTGGGCCGCCTCCGGGGTGGCCCACGCTCACTGGAAAAAGCAATCCCGAGGCCGGATTTCATCCTGGAGCTGAGATATTAAAGCTCGCCGAAAATGAAAAAAACGACCACCCCGGACCTGTCGTTTTGGCCGAGATCCCGACCCCGAGCGAGCGTGCCCAAACCCACCATTTGGGGTGTGGGCCGCCTCCGGGGTGGCCCACGCTCACTGGAAAAAGCAATCCCGAGGCCGGATTTCATCCTGGAGCTGAGATATTAAAGCTCGCCGAAAGTGAAGAAAATGACAGGTCCGGGGTGGTCGTTTTTTTTCACTTTTTCACTTTCGAGCGAGCGAGCCCAAACCCACCATTTGGGGTGTGAGCCGCCTCCGGGGTGGCCCACGCTCACTGGAAAAAGCAATCCCGAGGCCGGATTTGATCCTGGAGCTGAGATATTAAAGCTCGCCGAAAGTGAAAAAAAACGACCACCCCGGACCTGTCGTTTTGGCCGAGATCCCGACCCCGAGCGAGCGTGCCCAAACCCACCATTTGGGGTGTGGGCCGCCTCCGGGGTGGCCCACGCTCACTGGAAAAAGCAATCCCGAGGCCGGATTTCATCCTGGAGCTGAGATATTAAAGCTCGCCGAAAGTGAAAAAAAACGACCACCCCGGACCTGTCGTTTTGGCCGAGATCCCGACCCCGAGCGAGCGTGCCCAAACCCACCATTTCGGGTGTGGGCCGCCTCCGGGGTGGCCCACGCTCACTGGAAAAAGCAATCCCGAGGCCGGATTTCATCCTGGAGCTGAGATATTAAAGCTCGCCGAAAATGAAAAAAACGACCACCCCGGACCTGTCGTTTTGGCCGAGATCCCGACCCCGAGCGAGCGTGCCCAAACCCACCATTTGGGGTGTGGGCCGCCTCCGGGGTGGCCCACGCTCACTGGAAAAAGCAATCCCGAGGCCGGATTTCATCCTGGAGCTGAGATATTAAAGCTCGCCGAAAGTGAAAAAAATGACAGGTCCGGGGTGGTCGTTTTTTTCACTTTTTCACTTTAGAGCGAGCGAGCCCAAACCCACCATTTGGGGTGTGAGCCGCCTCCGGGGTGGCCCACGCTCACTGGAAAAAGCAATCCCGAGGCCGGATTTGATCCTGGAGCTGAGATATTAAAGCTCGCCGAAAGTGAAAAAAACGACCACCCCGGACCTGTCGTTTTGGCCGAGATCCCGACCCCGAGCGAGCGAGCCCAACCCCACCATTTGGGGTGTGAGCCGCCTCCGGGGTGGCCCACGCTCACTGGAAAAAGCAATCCCGATGCCGGATTTGATCCTGGAGCTGAGATATTAAAGCTCGCCGAAAGTGAAAA
This sequence comes from Karalla daura, assembly GCA_029224185.1. NCBI lineage: Eukaryota > Metazoa > Chordata > Actinopteri > Chaetodontiformes > Leiognathidae > Karalla > Karalla daura. Next base: position 17,677,407 of record CM055203.1, on the reverse strand, counting down.
AAAACGACCACCCCGGACCTGTCGTTTTGGCCGAGATCCCGACCCCGAGCGAGCGTGCCCAAACCCACCATTTGGGGTGTGGGCCGCCTCCGGGGTGGCCCACGCTCACTGGAAAAAGCAATCCCGAGGCCGGATTTCATCCTGGAGCTGAGATATTAAAGCTCGCCGAAAGTGAAAAAAATGACAGGTCCGGGGTGGTCGTTTTTTTCACTTTTTCACTTTAGAGCGATCGAGCCCAAACCCACCATTTGGGGTGTGAGCCGCCTCCGGGGTGGCCCACGCTCACTGGAAAAAGCAATCCCGAGGCCGGATTTCATCCTGGAGCTGAGAAATTAAAGCTCGCCGAAAGTGAAAAAAAACGACCACCCCGGACCTGTCGTTTTGGCCGAGATCCCGACCCCGAGCGAGCGTGCCCAAACCCACCATTTGGGGTGTGGGCCGCCTCCGGGGTGGCCCACGCTCACTGGAAAAAGCAATCCCGAGGCCGGATTTCATCCTGGAGCTGAGATATTAAATCTCGCCGAAAGTGAAAAAAAACGACCACCCCGGACCTGTCGTTTTGGCCGAGATCCCGACCCCGAGCGAGCGTGCCCAAACCCACCATTTGGGGTGTGGGCCGCCTCCGGGGTGGCCCACGCTCACTGGAAAAAGCAATCCCGAGGCCGGATTTCATCCTGGAGCTGAGATATTAAAGCTCGCCGAAAATGAAAAAAACGACCACCCCGGACCTGTCGTTTTGGCCGAGATCCCGACCCCGAGCGAGCGTGCCCAAACCCACCATTTGGGGTGTGGGCCGCCTCCGGGGTGGCCCACGCTCACTGGAAAAAGCAATCCCGATGCCGGATTTGATCCTGGAGCTGAGATATTAAAGCTCGCCGAAAGTGAAAAAAAACGACCACCCCGGACCTGTCGTTTTGGCCGAGATCCCGACCCCGAGCGAGCGTGCCCAAACCCACCATTTGGGGTGTGGGCCGCCTCCGGGGTGGCCCACGCTCACTGGAAAAAGCAATCCCGAGGCCGGATTTCATCCTGGAGCTGAGATATTAAAGCTCGCCGAAAGTGAAAAAAAACGACCACCCCGGACCTGTCGTTTTGGCCGAGATCCCGACCCCGAGCGAGCGTGCCCAAACCCACCATTTGGGGTGTGGGCCGCCTCCGGGGTGGCCCACGCTCACTGGAAAAAGCAATCCCGAGGCCGGATTTCATCCTGGAGCTGAGATATTAAAGCTCGCCGAAAATGAAAAAAACGACCACCCCGGACCTGTCGTTTTGGCCGAGATCCCGACCCCGAGCGAGCGTGCCCAAACCCACCATTTGGGGTGTGGGCCGCCTCCGGGGTGGCCCACGCTCACTGGAAAAAGCAATCCCGAGGCCGGATTTCATCCTGGAGCTGAGATATTAAAGCTCGCCGAAAGTGAAAAAAATGACAGGTCCGGGGTGGTCGTTTTTTTCACTTTTTCACTTTCGAGCGAGCGAGCCCAAACCCACCATTTGGGGTGTGAGCCGCCTCCGGGGTGGCCCACGCTCACTGGAAAAAGCAATCCCGAGGCCGGATTTGATCCTGGAGCTGAGATATTAAAGCTCGCCGAAAGTGAAAAAAATGACAGGTCCGGGGTGGTCGTTTTTTTCACTTTTTCACTTTAGAGCGAGCGAGCCCAAACCCACCATTTGGGGTGTGAGCCGCCTCCGGGGTGGCCCACGCTCACTGGAAAAAGCAATCCCGAGGCCGGATTTCATCCTGGAGCTGAGATATTAAAGCTCGCCGAAAATGAAAAAAACGACCACCCCGGACCTGTCGTTTTGGCCGAGATCCCGACCCCGAGCGAGCGTGCCCAAACCCACCATTTGGGGTGTGGGCCGCCTCCGGGGTGGCCCACGCTCACTGGAAAAAGCAATCCCGAGGCCGGATTTCATCCTGGAGCTGAGATATTAAAGCTCGCCGAAAGTGAAAAAAAACGACCACCCCGGACCTGTCGTTTTGGCCGAGATCCCGACCCCGAGCGAGCGTGCCCAAACCCACCATTTGGGGTGTGGGCCGCCTCCGGGGTGGCCCACGCTCACTGGAAAAAGCAATCCCGAGGCCGGATTTCATCCTGGAGCTGAGATATTAAAGCTCGCCGAAAATGAAAAAAACGACCACCCCGGACCTGTCGTTTTGGCCGAGATCCCGACCCCGAGCGAGCGTGCCCAAACCCACCATTTGGGGTGTGGGCCGCCTCCGGGGTGGCCCACGCTCACTGGAAAAAGCAATCCCGAGGCCGGATTTCATCCTGGAGCTGAGATATTAAAGCTCGCCGAAAGTGAAAAAAATGACAGGTCCGGGGTGGTCGTTTTTTTCACTTTTTCACTTTCGAGCGAGCGAGCCCAAACCCACCATTTGGGGTGTGAGCCGCCTCCGGGGTGGCCCACGCTCACTGGAAAAAGCAATCCCGAGGCCGGATTTGATCCTGGAGCTGAGATATTAAAGCTCGCCGAAAGTGAAAAAAATGACAGGTCCGGGGTGGTCGTTTTTTTCACTTTTTCACTTTAGAGCGAGCGAGCCCAAACCCACCATTTGGGGTGTGAGCCGCCTCCGGGGTGGCCCACGCTCACTGGAAAAAGCAATCCCGAGGCCGGATTTCATCCTGGAGCTGAGATATTAAAGCTCGCCGAAAGTGAAAAAAACGACCACCCCGGACCTGTCGTTTTGGCCGAGATCCCGACCCCGAGCGAGCGAGCCCAAACCCACCATTTGGGGTGTGAGCCGCCTCCGGGGTGGCCCACGCTCACTGGAAAAAGCAATCCCGATGCCGGATTTGATCCTGGAGCTGAGATATTAAAGCTCGCCGAAAGTGAAAAAAAACGACCACCCCGGACCTGTCGTTTTGGCCGAGATCCCGACCCCGAGCGAGCGAGCCCAACCCCACCATTTGGGGTGTGAGCCGCCTCCGGGGTGGCCCACGCTCACTGGAAAAAGCAATCCCGATGCCGGATTTGATCCTGGAGCTGAGATATTAAAGCTCGCCGAAAGTGAAAAAAAAACGACCACCCCGGACCTGTCGTTTTGGCCGAGATCCCGACCCCGAGCGAGCGTGCCCAAACCCACCATTTGGGGTGTGGGCCGCCTCCGGGGTGGCCCACGCTCACTGGAAAAAGCAATCCCGAGGCCGGATTTCATCCTGGAGCTGAGATATTAAAGCTCGCCGAAAATGAAAAAAACGACCACCCCGGACCTGTCGTTTTGGCCGAGATCCCGACCCCGAGCGAGCGTGCCCAAACCCACCATTTGGGGTGTGGGCCGCCTCCGGGGTGGCCCACGCTCACTGGAAAAAGCAATCCCGAGGCCGGATTTCATCCTGGAGCTGAGATATTAAAGCTCGCCGAAAGTGAAAAAAATGACAGGTCCGGGGTGGTCGTTTTTTTCACTTTTTCACTTTAGAGCGATCGAGCCCAAACCCACCATTTGGGGTGTGAGCCGCCTCCGGGGTGGCCCACGCTCACTGGAAAAAGCAATCCCGAGGCCGGATTTGATCCTGGAGCTGAGATATTAAAGCTCGCCGAAAGTGAAAAAAATGACAGGTCCGGGGTGGTCGTTTTTTTCACTTTTTCACTTTAGAGCGAGCGAGCCCAAACCCACCATTTGGGGTGTGAGCCGCCTCCGGGGTGGCCCACGCTCACTGGAAAAAGCAATCCCGAGGCCGGATTTGATCCTGGAGCTGAGATATTAAAGCTCGCCGAAAATGAAAAAAACGACCACCCCGGACCTGTCGTTTTGGCCGAGATCCCGACCCCGAGCGAGCGTGCCCAAACCCACCATTTGGGGTGTGGGCCGCCTCCGGGGTGGCCCACGCTCACTGGAAAAAGCAATCCCGAGGCCGGATTTCATCCTGGAGCTGAGATATTAAAGCTCGCCGAAAGTGAAAAAAAACGACCACCCCGGACCTGTCGTTTTGGCCGAGATCCCGACCCCGAGCGAGCGTGCCCAAACCCACCATTTGGGGTGTGGGCCGCCTCCGGGGTGGCCCACGCTCACTGGAAAAAGCAATCCCGAGGCCGGATTTCATCCTGGAGCTGAGATATTAAAGCTCGCCGAAAATGAAAAAAACGACCACCCCGGACCTGTCGTTTTGGCCGAGATCCCGACCCCGAGCGAGCGTGCCCAAACCCACCATTTGGGGTGTGGGCCGCCTCCGGGGTGGCCCACGCTCACTGGAAAAAGCAATCCCGAGGCCGGATTTCATCCTGGAGCTGAGATATTAAAGCTCGCCGAAAGTGAAAAAAATGACAGGTCCGGGGTGGTCGTTTTTTTCACTTTTTCACTTTCGAGCGAGCGAGCCCAAACCCACCATTTGGGGTGTGAGCCGCCTCCGGGGTGGCCCACGCTCACTGGAAAAAGCAATCCCGAGGCCGGATTTGATCCTGGAGCTGAGATATTAAAGCTCGCCGAAAGTGAAAAAAATGACAGGTCCGGGGTGGTCGTTTTTTTCACTTTTTCACTTTAGAGCGAGCGAGCCCAAACCCACCATTTGGGGTGTGAGCCGCCTCCGGGGTGGCCCACGCTCACTGGAAAAAGCAATCCCGAGGCCGGATTTCATCCTGGAGCTGAGATATTAAAGCTCGCCGAAAATGAAAAAAACGACCACCCCGGACCTGTCGTTTTGGCCGAGATCCCGACCCCGAGCGAGCGTGCCCAAACCCACCATTTGGGGTGTGGGCCGCCTCCGGGGTGGCCCACGCTCACTGGAAAAAGCAATCCCGAGGCCGGATTTCATCCTGGAGCTGAGATATTAAAGCTCGCCGAAAGTGAAAAAAAACGACCACCCCGGACCTGTCGTTTTGGCCGAGATCCCGACCCCGAGCGAGCGTGCCCAAACCCACCATTTGGGGTGTGGGCCGCCTCCGGGGTGGCCCACGCTCACTGGAAAAAGCAATCCCGAGGCCGGATTTCATCCTGGAGCTGAGATATTAAAGCTCGCCGAAAATGAAAAAAACGACCACCCCGGACCTGTCGTTTTGGCCGAGATCCCGACCCCGAGCGAGCGTGCCCAAACCCACCATTTGGGGTGTGGGCCGCCTCCGGGGTGGCCCACGCTCACTGGAAAAAGCAATCCCGAGGCCGGATTTCATCCTGGAGCTGAGATATTAAAGCTCGCCGAAAGTGAAAAAAATGACAGGTCCGGGGTGGTCGTTTTTTTCACTTTTTCACTTTCGAGCGAGCGAGCCCAAACCCACCATTTGGGGTGTGAGCCGCCTCCGGGGTGGCCCACGCTCACTGGAAAAAGCAATCCCGAGGCCGGATTTGATCCTGGAGCTGAGATATTAAAGCTCGCCGAAAGTGAAAAAAATGACAGGTCCGGGGTGGTCGTTTTTTTCACTTTTTCACTTTAGAGCGAGCGAGCCCAAACCCACCATTTGGGGTGTGAGCCGCCTCCGGGGTGGCCCACGCTCACTGGAAAAAGCAATCCCGAGGCCGGATTTCATCCTGGAGCTGAGATATTAAAGCTCGCCGAAAGTGAAAAAAACGACCACCCCGGACCTGTCGTTTTGGCCGAGATCCCGACCCCGAGCGAGCGAGCCCAAACCCACCATTTGGGGTGTGAGCCGCCTCCGGGGTGGCCCACGCTCACTGGAAAAAGCAATCCCGATGCCGGATTTGATCCTGGAGCTGAGATATTAAAGCTCGCCGAAAGTGAAAAAAAACGACCACCCCGGACCTGTCGTTTTGGCCGAGATCCCGACCCCGAGCGAGCGTGCCCAAACCCACCATTTGGGGTGTGGGCCGCCTCCGGGGTGGCCCACGCTCACTGGAAAAAGCAATCCCGAGGCCGGATTTCATCCTGGAGCTGAGATATTAAAGCTCGCCGAAAGTGAAAAAAATGACAGGTCCGGGGTGGTCGTTTTTTTCACTTTTTCACTTTAGAGCGATCGAGCCCAAACCCACCATTTGGGGTGTGAGCCGCCTCCGGGGTGGCCCACGCTCACTGGAAAAAGCAATCCCGAGGCCGGATTTGATCCTGGAGCTGAGATATTAAAGCTCGCCGAAAGTGAAAAAAAACGACCACCCCGGACCTGTCGTTTTGGCCGAGATCCCGACCCCGAGCGAGCGTGCCCAAACCCACCATTTGGGGTGTGGGCCGCCTCCGGGGTGGCCCACGCTCACTGGAAAAAGCAATCCCGAGGCCGGATTTCATCCTGGAGCTGAGATATTAAAGCTCGCCGAAAGTGAAAAAAAACGACCACCCCGGACCTGTCGTTTTGGCCGAGATCCCGACCCCGAGCGAGCGTGCCCAAACCCACCATTTGGGGTGTGGGCCGCCTCCGGGGTGGCCCACGCTCACTGGAAAAAGCAATCCCGAGGCCGGATTTCATCCTGGAGCTGAGATATTAAAGCTCGCCGAAAATGAAAAAAACGACCACCCCGGACCTGTCGTTTTGGCCGAGATCCCGACCCCGAGCGAGCGTGCCCAAACCCACCATTTGGGGTGTGGGCCGCCTCCGGGGTGGCCCACGCTCACTGGAAAAAGCAATCCCGAGGCCGGATTTCATCCTGGAGCTGAGATATTAAAGCTCGCCGAAAGTGAAGAAAATGACAGGTCCGGGGTGGTCGTTTTTTTCACTTTTTCACTTTCGAGCGAGCGAGCCCAAACCCACCATTTGGGGTGTGAGCCGCCTCCGGGGTGGCCCACGCTCACTGGAAAAAGCAATCCCGAGGCCGGATTTGATCCTGGAGCTGAGATATTAAAGCTCGCCGAAAGTGAAAAAAAACGACCACCCCGGACCTGTCGTTTTGGCCGAGATCCCGACCCCGAGCGAGCGTGCCCAAACCCACCATTTGGGGTGTGGGCCGCCTCCGGGGTGGCCCACGCTCACTGGAAAAAGCAATCCCGAGGCCGGATTTCATCCTGGAGCTGAGATATTAAAGCTCGCCGAAAGTGAAAAAAAACGACCACCCCGGACCTGTCGTTTTGGCCGAGATCCCGACCCCGAGCGAGCGTGCCCAAACCCACCATTTCGGGTGTGGGCCGCCTCCGGGGTGGCCCACGCTCACTGGAAAAAGCAATCCCGAGGCCGGATTTCATCCTGGAGCTGAGATATTAAAGCTCGCCGAAAATGAAAAAAACGACCACCCCGGACCTGTCGTTTTGGCCGAGATCCCGACCCCGAGCGAGCGTGCCCAAACCCACCATTTGGGGTGTGGGCCGCCTCCGGGGTGGCCCACGCTCACTGGAAAAAGCAATCCCGAGGCCGGATTTCATCCTGGAGCTGAGATATTAAAGCTCGCCGAAAGTGAAAAAAATGACAGGTCCGGGGTGGTCGTTTTTTTCACTTTTTCACTTTAGAGCGAGCGAGCCCAAACCCACCATTTGGGGTGTGAGCCGCCTCCGGGGTGGCCCACGCTCACTGGAAAAAGCAATCCCGAGGCCGGATTTGATCCTGGAGCTGAGATATTAAAGCTCGCCGAAAGTGAAAAAAACGACCACCCCGGACCTGTCGTTTTGGCCGAGATCCCGACCCCGAGCGAGCGAGCCCAACCCCACCATTTGGGGTTTGAGCCGCCTCCGGGGTGGCCCACGCTCACTGGAAAAAGCAATCCCGATGCCGGATTTGATCCTGGAGCTGAGATATTAAAGCTCGCCGAAAGTGAAAAAAAACGACCACCCCGGACCTGTCGTTTTGGCCGAGATCCCGACCCCGAGCGAGCGTGCCCAAACCCACCATTTGGGGTGTGGGCCGCCTCCGGGGTGGCCCACGCTCACTGGAAAAAGCAATCCCGAGGCCGGATTTCATCCTGGAGCTGAGATATTAAAGCTCGCCGAAAGTGAAAAAAATGACAGGTCCGGGGTGGTCGTTTTTTTCACTTTTTCACTTTAGAGCGATCGAGCCCAAACCCACCATTTGGGGTGTGAGCCGCCTCCGGGGTGGCCCACGCTCACTGGAAAAAGCAATCCCGAGGCCGGATTTCATCCTGGAGCTGAGAAATTAAAGCTCGCCGAAAGTGAAAAAAAACGACCACCCCGGACCTGTCGTTTTGGCCGAGATCCCGACCCCGAGCGAGCGTGCCCAAACCCACCATTTGGGGTGTGGGCCGCCTCCGGGGTGGCCCACGCTCACTGGAAAAAGCAATCCCGAGGCCGGATTTCATCCTGGAGCTGAGATATTAAATCTCGCCGAAAGTGAAAAAAAACGACCACCCCGGACCTGTCGTTTTGGCCGAGATCCCGACCCCGAGCGAGCGTGCCCAAACCCACCATTTGGGGTGTGGGCCGCCTCCGGGGTGGCCCACGCTCACTGGAAAAAGCAATCCCGAGGCCGGATTTCATCCTGGAGCTGAGATATTAAAGCTCGCCGAAAATGAAAAAAACGACCACCCCGGACCTGTCGTTTTGGCCGAGATCCCGACCCCGAGCGAGCGTGCCCAAACCCACCATTTGGGGTGTGGGCCGCCTCCGGGGTGGCCCACGCTCACTGGAAAAAGCAATCCCGATGCCGGATTTGATCCTGGAGCTGAGATATTAAAGCTCGCCGAAAGTGAAAAAAAACGACCACCCCGGACCTGTCGTTTTGGCCGAGATCCCGACCCCGAGCGAGCGTGCCCAAACCCACCATTTGGGGTGTGGGCCGCCTCCGGGGTGGCCCACGCTCACTGGAAAAAGCAATCCCGAGGCCGGATTTCATCCTGGAGCTGAGATATTAAAGCTCGCCGAAAGTGAAAAAAAACGACCACCCCGGACCTGTCGTTTTGGCCGAGATCCCGACCCCGAGCGAGCGTGCCCAAACCCACCATTTGGGGTGTGGGCCGCCTCCGGGGTGGCCCACGCTCACTGGAAAAAGCAATCCCGAGGCCGGATTTCATCCTGGAGCTGAGATATTAAAGCTCGCCGAAAATGAAAAAAACGACCACCCCGGACCTGTCGTTTTGGCCGAGATCCCGACCCCGAGCGAGCGTGCCCAAACCCACCATTTGGGGTGTGGGCCGCCTCCGGGGTGGCCCACGCTCACTGGAAAAAGCAATCCCGAGGCCGGATTTGATCCTGGAGCTGAGATATTAAAGCTCGCCGAAAGTGAAAAAAATGACAGGTCCGGGGTGGTCGTTTTTTTCACTTTTTCACTTTAGAGTGAGCGAGCCCAAACCCACCATTTGGGGTGTGAGCCGCCTCCGGGGTGGCCCACGCTCACTGGAAAAAGCAATCCCGATGCCGGATTTGATCCTGGAGCTGAGATATTAAAGCTCGCCGAAAGTGAAAAAAAACGACCACCCCGGACCTGTCGTTTTGGCCGAGATCCCGACCCCGAGCGAGCGTGCCCAAACCCACCATTTGGGGTGTGGGCCGCCTCCGGGGTGGCCCACGCTCACTGGAAAAAGCAATCCCGAGGCCGGATTTCATCCTGGAGCTGAGATATTAAAGCTCGCCGAAAGTGAAAAAAAACGACCACCCCGGACCTGTCGTTTTGGCCGAGATCCCGACCCCGAGCGAGCGTGCCCAAACCCACCATTTGGGGTGTGGGCCGCCTCCGGGGTGGCCCACGCTCACTGGAAAAAGCAATCCCGAGGCCGGATTTCATCCTGGAGCTGAGATATTAAAGCTCGCCGAAAGTGAAAAAAAACGACCACCCCGGACCTGTCGTTTTGGCCGAGATCCCGACCCCGAGCGAGCGTGCCCAAACCCACCATTTGGGGTGTGGGCCGCCTCCGGGGTGGCCCACGCTCACTGGAAAAAGCAATCCCGAGGCCGGATTTCATCCTGGAGCTGAGATATTAAAGCTCGCCGAAAGTGAAAAAAATGACAGGTCCGGGGTGGTCGTTTTTTTCACTTTTTCACTTTAGAGCGATCGAGCCCAAACCCACCATTTGGGGTGTGAGCCGCCTCCGGGGTGGCCCACGCTCACTGGAAAAAGCAATCCCGAGGCCGGATTTCATCCTGGAGCTGAGAAATTAAAGCTCGCCGAAAGTGAAAAAAAACGACCACCCCGGACCTGTCGTTTTGGCCGAGATCCCGACCCCGAGCGAGCGTGCCCAAACCCACAATTTGGGGTGTGGGCCGCCTCCGGGGTGGCCCACGCTCACTGGAAAAAGCAATCCCGATGCCGGATTTGATCCTGGAGCTGAGATATTAAAGCTCGCCGAAAGTGAAAAAAAACGACCACCCCGGACCTGTCGTTTTGGCCGAGATCCCGACCCCGAGCGAGCGTGCCCAAACCCACCATTTGGGGTGTGGGCCGCCTCCGGGGTGGCCCACGCTCACTGGAAAAAGCAATCCCGAGGCCGGATTTCATCCTGGAGCTGAGATATTAAAGCTCGCCAAAAGTGAAAAAAAACGACCACCCCGGACCTGTCGTTTTGGCCGAGATCCCGACCCCGAGCGAGCGTGCCCAAACCCACCATTTGGGGTGTGGGCCGCCTCCGGGGTGGCCCACGCTCACTGGAAAAAGCAATCCCGAGGCCGGATTTCATCCTGGAGCTGAGATATTAAAGCTCGCCGAAAATGAAAAAAACGACCACCCCGGACCTGTCGTTTTGGCCGAGATCCCGACCCCGAGCGAGCGTGCCCAAACCCACCATTTGGGGTGTGGGCCGCCTCCGGGGTGGCCCACGCTCACTGGAAAAAGCAATCCCGAGGCCGGATTTCATCCTGGAGCTGAGATATTAAAGCTCGCCGAAAGTGAAAAAAATGACAGGTCCGGGGTGGTCGTTTTTTTCACTTTTTCACTTTCGAGCGAGCGAGCCCAAACCCACCATTTGGGGTGTGAGCCGCCTCCGGGGTGGCCCACGCTCACTGGAAAAAGCAATCCCGAGGCCGGATTTGATCCTGGAGCTGAGATATTAAAGCTCGCCGAAAGTGAAAAAAATGACAGGTCCGGGGTGGTCGTTTTTTTCACTTTTTCACTTTAGAGCGAGCGAGCCCAAACCCACCATTTGGGGTGTGAGCCGCCTCCGGGGTGGCCCACGCTCACTGGAAAAAGCAATCCCGAGGCCGGATTTCATCCTGGAGCTGAGATATTAAAGCTCGCCGAAAGTGAAAAAAACGACCACCCCGGACCTGTCGTTTTGGCCGAGATCCCGACCCCGAGCGAGCGAGCCCAAACCCACCATTTGGGGTGTGAGCCGCCTCCGGGGTGGCCCACGCTCACTGGAAAAAGCAATCCCGATGCCGGATTTGATCCTGGAGCTGAGATATTAAAGCTCGCCGAAAGTGAAAAAAAACGACCACCCCGGACCTGTCGTTTTGGCCGAGATCCCGACCCCGAGCGAGCGTGCCCAAACCCACCATTTGGGGTGTGGGCCGCCTCCGGGGTGGCCCACGCTCACTGGAAAAAGCAATCCCGAGGCCGGATTTCATCCTGGAGCTGAGATATTAAAGCTCGCCGAAAATGAAAAAAACGACCACCCCGGACCTGTCGTTTTGGCCGAGATCCCGACCCCGAGCGAGCGTGCCCAAACCCACCATTTGGGGTGTGGGCCGCCTCCGGGGTGGCCCACGCTCACTGGAAAAAGCAATCCCGATGCCGGATTTGATCCTGGAGCTGAGATATTAAAGCTCGCCGAAAGTGAAAAAAAACGACCACCCCGGACCTGTCGTTTTGGCCGAGATCCCGACCCCGAGCGAGCGTGCCCAAACCCACCATTTGGGGTGTGGGCCGCCTCCGGGGTGGCCCACGCTCACTGGAAAAAGCAATCCCGAGGCCGGATTTCATCCTGGAGCTGAGATATTAAAGCTCGCCGAAAGTGAAAAAAAACGACCACCCCGGACCTGTCGTTTTGGCCGAGATCCCGACCCCGAGCGAGCGTGCCCAAACCCACCATTTGGGGTGTGGGCCGCCTCCGGGGTGGCCCACGCTCACTGGAAAAAGCAATCCCGAGGCCGGATTTCATCCTGGAGCTGAGATATTAAAGCTCGCCGAAAATGAAAAAAACGACCACCCCGGACCTGTCGTTTTGGCCGAGATCCCGACCCCGAGCGAGCGTGCCCAAACCCACCATTTGGGGTGTGGGCCGCCTCCGGGGTGGCCCACGCTCACTGGAAAAAGCAATCCCGAGGCCGGATTTGATCCTGGAGCTGAGATATTAAAGCTCGCCGAAAGTGAAAAAAATGACAGGTCCGGGGTGGTCGTTTTTTTCACTTTTTCACTTTAGAGCGAGCGAGCCCAAACCCACCATTTGGGGTGTGAGCCGCCTCCGGGGTGGCCCACGCTCACTGGAAAAAGCAATCCCGATGCCGGATTTGATCCTGGAGCTGAGATATTAAAGCTCGCCGAAAGTGAAAAAAAACGACCACCCCGGACCTGTCGTTTTGGCCGAGATCCCGACCCCGAGCGAGCGTGCCCAAACCCACCATTTGGGGTGTGGGCCGCCTCCGGGGTGGCCCACGCTCACTGGAAAAAGCAATCCCGAGGCCGGATTTCATCCTGGAGCTGAGATATTAAAGCTCGCCGAAAGTGAAAAAAAACGACCACCCCGGACCTGTCGTTTTGGCCGAGATCCCGACCCCGAGCGAGCGTGCCCAAACCCACCATTTGGGGTGTGGGCCGCCTCCGGGGTGGCCCACGCTCACTGGAAAAAGCAATCCCGAGGCCGGATTTCATCCTGGAGCTGAGATATTAAAGCTCGCCGAAAATGAAAAAAACGACCACCCCGGACCTGTCGTTTTGGCCGAGATCCCGACCCCGAGCGAGCGTGCCCAAACCCACCATTTGGGGTGTGGGCCGCCTCCGGGGTGGCCCACGCTCACTGGAAAAAGCAATCCCGAGGCCGGATTTCATCCTGGAGCTGAGATATTAAAGCTCGCCGAAAGTGAAAAAAATGACAGGTCCGGGGTGGTCGTTTTTTTCACTTTTTCACTTTCGAGCGAGCGAGCCCAAACCCACCATTTGGGGTGTGAGCCGCCTCCGGGGTGGCCCACGCTCACTGGAAAAAGCAATCCCGAGGCCGGATTTGATCCTGGAGCTGAGATATTAAAGCTCGCCGAAAGTGAAAAAAATGACAGGTCCGGGGTGGTCGTTTTTTTCACTTTTTCACTTTAGAGCGAGCGAGCCCAAACCCACCATTTGGGGTGTGAGCCGCCTCCGGGGTGGCCCACGCTCACTGGAAAAAGCAATCCCGAGGCCGGATTTCATCCTGGAGCTGAGATATTAAAGCTCGCCGAAAGTGAAAAAAAACGACCACCCCGGACCTGTCGTTTTGGCCGAGATCCCGACCCCGAGCGAGCGAGCCCAAACCCACCATTTGGGGTGTGAGCCGCCTCCGGGGTGGCCCACGCTCACTGGAAAAAGCAATCCCGATGCCGGATTTGATCCTGGAGCTGAGATATTAAAGCTCGCCGAAAGTGAAAAAAAACGACCACCCCGGACCTGTCGTTTTGGCCGAGATCCCGACCCCGAGCGAGCGTGCCCAAACCCACCATTTGGGGTGTGGGCCGCCTCCGGGGTGGCCCACGCTCACTGGAAAAAGCAATCCCGAGGCCGGATTTCATCCTGGAGCTGAGATATTAAAGCTCGCCGAAAGTGAAAAAAATGACAGGTCCGGGGTGGTCGTTTTTTTCACTTTTTCACTTTAGAGCGATCGAGCCCAAACCCACCATTTGGGGTGTGAGCCGCCTCCGGGGTGGCCCACGCTCACTGGAAAAAGCAATCCCGAGGCCGGATTTCATCCTGGAGCTGAGAAATTAAAGCTCGCCGAAAGTGAAAAAAAACGACCACCCCGGACCTGTCGTTTTGGCCGAGATCCCGACCCCGAGCGAGCGTGCCCAAACCCACCATTTGGGGTGTGGGCCGCCTCCGGGGTGGCCCACGCTCACTGGAAAAAGCAATCCCGAGGCCGGATTTCATCCTGGAGCTGAGATATTAAATCTCGCCGAAAGTGAAAAAAAACGACCACCCCGGACCTGTCGTTTTGGCCGAGATCCCGACCCCGAGCGAGCGTGCCCAAACCCACCATTTGGGGTGTGGGCCGCCTCCGGGGTGGCCCACGCTCACTGGAAAAAGCAATCCCGAGGCCGGATTTCATCCTGGAGCTGAGATATTAAAGCTCGCCGAAAATGAAAAAAACGACCACCCCGGACCTGTCGTTTTGGCCGAGATCCCGACCCCGAGCGAGCGTGCCCAAACCCACCATTTGGGGTGTGGGCCGCCTCCGGGGTGGCCCACGCTCACTGGAAAAAGCAATCCCGATGCCGGATTTGATCCTGGAGCTGAGATATTAAAGCTCGCCGAAAGTGAAAAAAAACGACCACCCCGGACCTGTCGTTTTGGCCGAGATCCCGACCCCGAGCGAGCGTGCCCAAACCCACCATTTGGGGTGTGGGCCGCCTCCGGGGTGGCCCACGCTCACTGGAAAAAGCAATCCCGAGGCCGGATTTCATCCTGGAGCTGAGATATTAAAGCTCGCCGAAAGTGAAAAAAAACGACCACCCCGGACCTGTCGTTTTGGCCGAGATCCCGACCCCGAGCGAGCGTGCCCAAACCCACCATTTGGGGTGTGGGCCGCCTCCGGGGTGGCCCACGCTCACTGGAAAAAGCAATCCCGAGGCCGGATTTCATCCTGGAGCTGAGATATTAAAGCTCGCCGAAAATGAAAAAAACGACCACCCCGGACCTGTCGTTTTGGCCGAGATCCCGACCCCGAGCGAGCGTGCCCAAACCCACCATTTGGGGTGTGGGCCGCCTCCGGGGTGGCCCACGCTCACTGGAAAAAGCAATCCCGAGGCCGGATTTCATCCTGGAGCTGAGATATTAAAGCTCGCCGAAAGTGAAAAAAATGACAGGTCCGGGGTGGTCGTTTTTTTCACTTTTTCACTTTAGAGCGAGCGAGCCCAAACCCACCATTTGGGGTGTGAGCCGCCTCCGGGGTGGCCCACGCTCACTGGAAAAAGCAATCCCGAGGCCGGATTTCATCCTGGAGCTGAGATATTAAAGCTCGCCGAAAATGAAAAAAACGACCACCCCGGACCTGTCGTTTTGGCCGAGATCCCGACCCCGAGCGAGCGAGCCCAAACCCACCATTTGGGGTGTGAGCTGCCTCCGGGGTGGCCCACGCTCACTGGAAAAAGCAATCCCGATGCCGGATTTGTTCCTGGAGCTGAGATATTAAAGCTCGCCGAAAGTGAAAAAAAACGACCACCCCGGACCTGTCGTTTTGGCCGAGATCCAAACCCCGAGCGAGCGTGCCCAAACCCACCATTTGGGGTGTGGGCCGCCTCCGGGGTGGCCCACGCTCACTGGAAAAAGCAATCCCGAGGCCGGATTTCATCCTGGAGCTGAGATATTAAAGCTCGCCGAAAGTGAAAAAAATGACAGGTCCGGGGTGGTCGTTTTTTTTCACTTTTTCACTTTAGAGCGAGCGAGCCCAAACCCACCATTTGGGGTGTGAGCCGCCTCCGGGGTGGCCCACGCTCACTGGAAAAAGCAATCCCGAGGCCGGATTTCATCCTGGAGCTGAGATATTAAAGCTCGCCGAAAGTGAAAAAAATGACAGGTCCGGGGTGGTCGTTTTTTTCACTTTTTCACTTTAGAGCGAGCGAGCCCAAACCCACCATTTGGGGTGTGAGCCGCCTCCGGGGTGGCCCACGCTCACTGGAAAAAGCAATCCCGAGGCCGGATTTCATCCTGGAGCTGAGATATTAAAGCTCGCCGAAAATGAAAAAAACGACCACCCCGGACCTGTCGTTTTGGCCGAGATCCCGACCCCGAGCGAGCGTGCCCAAACCCACCATTTGGGGTGTGGGCCGCCTCCGGGGTGGCCCACGCTCACTGGAAAAAGCAATCCCGAGGCCGGATTTGATCCTGGAGCTGAGATATTAAAGCTCGCCGAAAGTGAAAAAAATGACAGGTCCGGACCTGTCGTTTTGGCCGAGATCCCGACCCCGAGCGAGCGAGCCCAAACCCACCATTTGGGGTGTGAGCCGCCTCCGGGGTGGCCCACGCTCACTGGAAAAAGCAATCCCGATGCCGGATTTGATCCTGGAGCTGAGATATTAAAGCTCGCCGAAAGTGAAAAAAAACGACCACCCCGGACCTGTCGTTTTGGCCGAGATCCCGACCCCGAGCGAGCGTGCCCAAACCCACCATTTGGGGTGTGGGCCGCCTCCGGGGTGGCCCACGCTCACTGGAAAAAGCAATCCCGAGGCCGGATTTCATCCTGGAGCTGAGATATTAAAGCTCGCCGAAAGTGAAAAAAATGACAGGTCCGGGGTGGTCGTTTTTTTCACTTTTTCACTTTCGAGCGAGCGAGCCCAAACCCACCATTTGGGGTGTGAGCCGCCTCCGGGGTGGCCCACGCTCACTGGAAAAAGCAATCCCGAGGCCGGATTTGATCCTGGAGCTGAGATATTAAAGCTCGCCGAAAGTGAAAAAAATGACAGGTCCGGGGTGGTCGTTTTTTTCACTTTTTCACTTTAGAGCGATCGAGCCCAAACCCACCATTTGGGGTGTGAGCCGCCTCCGGGGTGGCCCACGCTCACTGGAAAAAGCAATCCCGAGGCCGGATTTCATCCTGGAGCTGAGATATTAAAGCTCGCCGAAAGTGAAAAAAAACGACCACCCCGGACCTGTCGTTTTGGCCGAGATCCCGACCCCGAGCGAGCGTGCCCAAACCCACCATTTGGGGTGTGGGCCGCCTCCGGGGTGGCCCACGCTCACTGGAAAAAGCAATCCCGAGGCCGGATTTCATCCTGGAGCTGAGATATTAAAGCTCGCCGAAAGTGAAAAAAATGACAGGTCCGGGGTGGTCGTTTTTTTCACTTTTTCACTTTAGAGCGAGCGAGCCCAAACCCACCATTTGGGGTGTGAGCCGCCTCCGGGGTGGCCCACGCTCACTGGAAAAAGCAATCCCGAGGCCGGATTTCATCCTGGAGCTGAGATATTAAAGCTCGCCGAAAATGAAAAAAACGACCACCCCGGACCTGTCGTTTTGGCCGAGATCCCGACCCCGAGCGAGCGTGCCCAAACCCACCATTTGGGGTGTGGGCCGCCTCCGGGGTGGCCCACGCTCACTGGAAAAAGCAATCCCGAGGCCGGATTTCATCCTGGAGCTGAGATATTAAAGCTCGCCGAAAGTGAAAAAAATGACAGGTCCGGGGTGGTCGTTTTTTTCACTTTTTCACTTTAGAGCGAGCGAGCCCAAACCCACCATTTGGGGTGTGAGCCGCCTCCGGGGTGGCCCACGCTCACTGGAAAAAGCAATCCCGATGCCGGATTTGATCCTGGAGCTGAGATATTAAAGCTCGCCGAAAGTGAAAAAAACGACAGGTCCGGGGTGGTCGTTTTTTTTTCACTTTTTCACTTTCGGCGAGCTTTAAAATCTCAGCTGCAGGATCAAATGATCCTGGAGCTGAGATTTTAAAGCTCGCCGAAAATGAAAATAACGACCATCCCGGAACAGTCGTCTTGGCCGAAATCCCGACCCCGAGCGAGCGAGCCCACGCCCACCATTTGGGGTGTGAGCCGCCTCCGGGGTGGCCCACGCTCACTGGAAAAAGCAATCCCGAGGCCGGATTTCATCCTGGAGCTGAGATATTAAAGCTCGCCGAAAGTGAAAAAAAACGACCACCCCGGACCTGTCGTTTTGGCCGAGATCCCGACCCCGAGCGAGCGTGCCCAAACCCACCATTTGGGGTGTGGGCCGCCTCCGGGGTGGCCCACGCTCACTGGAAAAAGCAATCCCGAGGCCGGATTTCATCCTGGAGCTGAGATATTAAAGCTCGCCGAAAGTGAAAAAAATGACAGGTCCGGGGTGGTCGTTTTTTTCACTTTTTCACTTTAGAGCGAGCGAGCCCAAACCCACCATTTGGGGTGTGAGCCGCCTCCGGGGTGGCCCACGCTCACTCGAAAAAGCAATCCCGAGGCCGGATTTCATCCTGGAGCTGAGATATTAAAGCTCGCCGAAAATGAAAAAAACGACCACCCCGGACCTGTCGTTTTGGCCGAGATCCCGACCCCGAGCGAGCGAGCCCAAACCCACCATTTGGGGTGTGAGCTGCCTCCGGGGTGGCCCACGCTCACTGGAAAAAGCAATCCCGAGGCCGGATTTCATCCTGGAGCTGAGATATTAAAGCTCGCCGAAAGTGAAAAAAATGACAGGTCCGGGGTGGTCGTTTTTTTCACTTTTTCACTTTCGAGCGAGCGAGCCCAAACCCACCATTTGGGGTGTGAGCCGCCTCCGGGGTGGCCCACGCTCACTGGAAAAAGCAATCCCGAGGCCGGATTTGATCCTGGAGCTGAGATATTAAAGCTCGCCGAAAGTGAAAAAAATGACAGGTCCGGGGTGGTCGTTTTTTTCACTTTTTCACTTTAGAGCGAGCGAGCCCAAACCCACCATTTGGGGTGTGAGCCGCCTCCGGGGTGGCCCACGCTCACTGGAAAAAGCAATCCCGAGGCCGGATTTCATCCTGGAGCTGAGATATTAAAGCTCGCCGAAAGTGAAAAAAAACGACCACCCCGGACCTGTCGTTTTGGCCGAGATCCCGACCCCGAGCGAGCGTGCCCAAACCCACCATTTGGGGTGTGGGCCGCCTCCGGGGTGGCCCACGCTCACTGGAAAAAGCAATCCCGAGGCCGGATTTGATCCTGGAGCTGAGATATTAAAGCTCGCCGAAAGTGAAAAAAATGACAGGTCCGGGGTGGTCGTTTTTTTCACTTTTTCACTTTAGAGCGAGCGAGCCCAAACCCACCATTTGGGGTGTGAGCCGCCTCCGGGGTGGCCCACGCTCACTGGAAAAAGCAATCCCGAGGCCGGATTTCATCCTGGAGCTGAGATATTAAAGCTCGCCGAAAATGAAAAAAACGACCACCCCGGACCTGTCGTTTTGGCCGAGATCCCGACCCCGAGCGAGCGTGCCCAAACCCACCATTTGGGGTGTGGGCCGCCTCCGGGGTGGCCCACGCTCACTGGAAAAAGCAATCCCGAGGCCGGATTTCATCCTGGAGCTGAGATATTAAAGCTCGCCGAAAGTGAAAAAAATGACAGGTCCGGGGTGGTCGTTTTTTTCACTTTTTCACTTTAGAGCGAGCGAGCCCAAACCCACCATTTGGGGTGTGAGCCGCCTCCGGGGTGGCCCACGCTCACTGGAAAAAGCAATCCCGAGGCCGGATTTCATCCTGGAGCTGAGATATTAAAGCTCGCCGAAAATGAAAAAAACGACCACCCCGGACCTGTCGTTTTGGCCGAGATCCCGACCCCGAGCGAGCGAGCCCAAACCCACCATTTGGGGTGTGAGCTGCCTCCGGGGTGGCCCACGCTCACTGGAAAAAGCAATCCCGATGCCGGATTTGTTCCTGGAGCTGAGATATTAAAGCTCGCCGAAAGTGAAAAAAAAACGACCACCCCGGACCTGTCGTTTTGGCCGAGATCCAAACCCCGAGCGAGCGTGCCCAAACCCACCATTTGGGGTGTGGGCCGCCTCCGGGGTGGCCCACGCTCACTGGAAAAAGCAATCCCGAGGCCGGATTTCATCCTGGAGCTGAGATATTAAAGCTCGCCGAAAGTGAAAAAAATGACAGGTCCGGGGTGGTCGTTTTTTTCACTTTTTCACTTTAGAGCGAGCGAGCCCAAACCCACCATTTGGGGTGTGAGCCGCCTCCGGGGTGGCCCACGCTCACTGGAAAAAGCAATCCCGAGGCCGGATTTCATCCTGGAGCTGAGATATTAAAGCTCGCCGAAAATGAAAAAAACGACCACCCCGGACCTGTCGTTTTGGCCGAGATCCCGACCCCGAGCGAGCGAGCCCAAACCCACCATTTGGGGTGTGAGCTGCCTCCGGGGTGGCCCACGCTCACTGGAAAAAGCAATCCCGATGCCGGATTTGTTCCTGGAGCTGAGATATTAAAGCTCGCCGAAAGTGAAAAAAAACGACCACCCCGGACCTGTCGTTTTGGCCGAGATCCAAACCCCGAGCGAGCGTGCCCAAACCCACCATTTGGGGTGTGGGCCGCCTCCGGGGTGGCCCACGCTCACTGGAAAAAGCAATCCCGAGGCCGGATTTCATCCTGGAGCTGAGATATTAAAGCTCGCCGAAAGTGAAAAAAATGACAGGTCCGGGGTGGTCGTTTTTTTCACTTTTTCACTTTCGAGCGAGCGAGCCCAAACCCACCATTTGGGGTGTGAGCCGCCTCCGGGGTGGCCCACGCTCACTGGAAAAAGCAATCCCGAGGCCGGATTTGATCCTGGAGCTGAGATATTAAAGCTCGCCGAAAGTGAAAAAAATGACAGGTCCGGGGTGGTCGTTTTTTTCACTTTTTCACTTTAGAGCGAGCGAGCCCAAACCCACCATTTGGGGTGTGAGCCGCCTCCGGGGTGGCCCACGCTCACTGGAAAAAGCAATCCCGAGGCCGGATTTCATCCTGGAGCTGAGATATTAAAGCTCGCCGAAAGTGAAAAAAAACGACCACCCCGGACCTGTCGTTTTGGCCGAGATCCCGACCCCGAGCGAGCGTGCCCAAACCCACCATTTGGGGTGTGGGCCGCCTCCGGGGTGGCCCACGCTCACTGGAAAAAGCAATCCCGAGGCCGGATTTCATCCTGGAGCTGAGATATTAAAGCTCGCCGAAAGTGAAAAAAATGACAGGTCCGGGGTGGTCGTTTTTTTCACTTTTTCACTTTAGAGCGAGCGAGCCCAAACCCACCATTTGGGGTGTGAGCCGCCTCCGGGGTGGCCCACGCTCACTGGAAAAAGCAATCCCGAGGCCGGATTTCATCCTGGAGCTGAGATATTAAAGCTCGCCGAAAGTGAAAAAAAACGACCACCCCGGACCTGTCGTTTTGGCCGAGATCCCGACCCCGAGCGAGCGTGCCCAAACCCACCATTTGGGGTGTGGGCCGCCTCCGGGGTGGCCCACGCTCACTGGAAAAAGCAATCCCGAGGCCGGATTTGATCCTGGAGCTGAGATATTAAAGCTCGCCGAAAGTGAAAAAAATGACAGGTCCGGGGTGGTCGTTTTTTTCACTTTTTCACTTTAGAGCGAGCGAGCCCAAACCCACCATTTGGGGTGTGAGCCGCCTCCGGGGTGGCCCACGCTCACTGGAAAAAGCAATCCCGAGGCCGGATTTCATCCTGGAGCTGAGATATTAAAGCTCGCCGAAAATGAAAAAAACGACCACCCCGGACCTGTCGTTTTGGCCGAGATCCCGACCCCGAGCGAGCGTGCCCAAACCCACCATTTGGGGTGTGGGCCGCCTCCGGGGTGGCCCACGCTCACTGGAAAAAGCAATCCCGAGGCCGGATTTCATCCTGGAGCTGAGATATTAAAGCTCGCCGAAAGTGAAAAAAATGACAGGTCCGGGGTGGTCGTTTTTTTCACTTTTTCACTTTAGAGCGAGCGAGCCCAAACCCACCATTTGGGGTGTGAGCCGCCTCCGGGGTGGCCCACGCTCACTGGAAAAAGCAATCCCGAGGCCGGATTTCATCCTGGAGCTGAGATATTAAAGCTCGCCGAAAATGAAAAAAACGACCACCCCGGACCTGTCGTTTTGGCCGAGATCCCGACCCCGAGCGAGCGAGCCCAAACCCACCATTTGGGGTGTGAGCTGCCTCCGGGGTGGCCCACGCTCACTGGAAAAAGCAATCCCGATGCCGGATTTGTTCCTGGAGCTGAGATATTAAAGCTCGCCGAAAGTGAAAAAAAACGACCACCCCGGACCTGTCGTTTTGGCCGAGATCCAAACCCCGAGCGAGCGTGCCCAAACCCACCATTTGGGGTGTGGGCCGCCTCCGGGGTGGCCCACGCTCACTGGAAAAAGCAATCCCGAGGCCGGATTTCATCCTGGAGCTGAGATATTAAAGCTCGCCGAAAGTGAAAAAAATGACAGGTCCGGGGTGGTCGTTTTTTTCACTTTTTCACTTTAGAGCGAGCGAGCCCAAACCCACCATTTGGGGTGTGAGCCGCCTCCGGGGTGGCCCACGCTCACTGGAAAAAGCAATCCCGAGGCCGGATTTCATCCTGGAGCTGAGATATTAAAGCTCGCCGAAAATGAAAAAAACGACCACCCCGGACCTGTCGTTTTGGCCGAGATCCCGACCCCGAGCGAGCGAGCCCAAACCCACCATTTGGGGTGTGAGCTGCCTCCGGGGTGGCCCACGCTCACTGGAAAAAGCAATCCCGATGCCGGATTTGTTCCTGGAGCTGAGATATTAAAGCTCGCCGAAAGTGAAAAAAAACGACCACCCCGGACCTGTCGTTTTGGCCGAGATCCAAACCCCGAGCGAGCGTGCCCAAACCCACCATTTGGGGTGTGGGCCGCCTCCGGGGTGGCCCACGCTCACTGGAAAAAGCAATCCCGAGGCCGGATTTCATCCTGGAGCTGAGATATTAAAGCTCGCCGAAAGTGAAAAAAATGACAGGTCCGGGGTGGTCGTTTTTTTCACTTTTTCACTTTCGAGCGAGCGAGCCCAAACCCACCATTTGGGGTGTGAGCCGCCTCCGGGGTGGCCCACGCTCACTGGAAAAAGCAATCCCGAGGCCGGATTTGATCCTGGAGCTGAGATATTAAAGCTCGCCGAAAGTGAAAAAAATGACAGGTCCGGGGTGGTCGTTTTTTTCACTTTTTCACTTTAGAGCGAGCGAGCCCAAACCCACCATTTGGGGTGTGAGCCGCCTCCGGGGTGGCCCACGCTCACTGGAAAAAGCAATCCCGAGGCCGGATTTCATCCTGGAGCTGAGATATTAAAGCTCGCCGAAAGTGAAAAAAAACGACCACCCCGGACCTGTCGTTTTGGCCGAGATCCCGACCCCGAGCGAGCGTGCCCAAACCCACCATTTGGGGTGTGGGCCGCCTCCGGGGTGGCCCACGCTCACTGGAAAAAGCAATCCCGAGGCCGGATTTGATCCTGGAGCTGAGATATTAAAGCTCGCCGAAAGTGAAAAAAATGACAGGTCCGGGGTGGTCGTTTTTTTCACTTTTTCACTTTAGAGCGAGCGAGCCCAAACCCACCATTTGGGGTGTGAGCCGCCTCCGGGGTGGCCCACGCTCACTGGAAAAAGCAATCCCGAGGCCGGATTTCATCCTGGAGCTGAGATATTAAAGCTCGCCGAAAATGAAAAAAACGACCACCCCGGACCTGTCGTTTTGGCCGAGATCCCGACCCCGAGCGAGCGTGCCCAAACCCACCATTTGGGGTGTGGGCCGCCTCCGGGGTGGCCCACGCTCACTGGAAAAAGCAATCCCGAGGCCGGATTTCATCCTGGAGCTGAGATATTAAAGCTCGCCGAAAGTGAAAAAAATGACAGGTCCGGGGTGGTCGTTTTTTTCACTTTTTCACTTTAGAGCGAGCGAGCCCAAACCCACCATTTGGGGTGTGAGCCGCCTCCGGGGTGGCCCACGCTCACTGGAAAAAGCAATCCCGAGGCCGGATTTCATCCTGGAGCTGAGATATTAAAGCTCGCCGAAAATGAAAAAAACGACCACCCCGGACCTGTCGTTTTGGCCGAGATCCCGACCCCGAGCGAGCGAGCCCAAACCCACCATTTGGGGTGTGAGCTGCCTCCGGGGTGGCCCACGCTCACTGGAAAAAGCAATCCCGATGCCGGATTTGTTCCTGGAGCTGAGATATTAAAGCTCGCCGAAAGTGAAAAAAAACGACCACCCCGGACCTGTCGTTTTGGCCGAGATCCAAACCCCGAGCGAGCGTGCCCAAACCCACCATTTGGGGTGTGGGCCGCCTCCGGGGTGGCCCACGCTCACTGGAAAAAGCCATCCCGAGGCCGGATTTCATCCTGGAGCTGAGATATTAAAGCTCGCCGAAAGTGAAAAAAATGACAGGTCCGGGGTGGTCGTTTTTTTCACTTTTTCACTTTAGAGCGAGCGAGCCCAAACCCACCATTTGGGGTGTGAGCCGCCTCCGGGGTGGCCCACGCTCACTGGAAAAAGCAATCCCGAGGCCGGATTTCATCCTGGAGCTGAGATATTAAAGCTCGCCGAAAGTGAAAAAAATGACAGGTCCGGGGTGGTCGTTTTTTTCACTTTTTCACTTTAGAGCGAGCGAGCCCAAACCCACCATTTGGGGTGTGAGCCGCCTCCGGGGTGGCCCACGCTCACTGGAAAAAGCAATCCCGAGGCCGGATTTCATCCTGGAGCTGAGATATTAAAGCTCGCCGAAAATGAAAAAAACGACCACCCCGGACCTGTCGTTTTGGCCGAGATCCCGACCCCGAGCGAGCGTGCCCAAACCCACCATTTGGGGTGTGGGCCGCCTCCGGGGTGGCCCGCGCTCACTGGAAAAAGCAATCCCGAGGCCGGATTTCATCCTGGAGCTGAGATATTAAAGCTCGCCGAAAGTGAAAAAAATGACAGGTCCGGGGTGGTCGTTTTTTTCACTTTTTCACTTTAAAGCGAGCGAGCCCAAACCCACCATTTGGGGTGTGAGCCGCCTCCGGGGTGGCCCACGCTCACTGGAAAAAGCAATCCCGATGCCGGATTTGATCCTGGAGCTGAGATATTAAAGCTCGCCGAAAGTGAAAAAAACGACAGGTCCGGGTTGGTCGTTTTTTTTTTCACTTTTTCACTTTCGGCGAGCTTTAAAATCTCAGCTCCAGGATCAAATGATCCTGGAGCTGAGATTTTAAAGCTCGCCGAAAATGAAAAAAACGACCATCCCGGAACAGTCGTCTTGGCCGAAATCCCGACCCCGAGCGAGCGAGCCCACGCCCACCATTTGGGGTGTGAGCCGCCTCCGGGGTGGCCCACGCTCACTGGAAAAAGCAATCCCGAGGCCGGATTTCATCCTGGAGCTGAGATATTAAAGCTCGCCGAAAGTGAAAAAAAACGACCACCCCGGACCTGTCGTTTTGGCCGAGATCCCGACCCCGAGCGAGCGTGCCCAAACCCACCATTTGGGGTGTGGGCCGCCTCCGGGGTGGCCCACGCTCACTGGAAAAAGCAATCCCGAGGCCGGATTTCATCCTGGAGCTGAGATATTAAAGCTCGCCGAAAGTGAAAAAAATGACAGGTCCGGGGTGGTCGTTTTTTTCACTTTTTCACTTTAGAGCGAGCGAGCCCAAACCCACCATTTGGGGTGTGAGCCGCCTCCGGGGTGGCCCACGCTCACTGGAAAAAGCAATCCCGAGGCCGGATTTCATCCTGGAGCTGAGATATTAAAGCTCGCCGAAAGTGAAAAAAACGACCACCCCGGACCTGTCGTTTTGGCCGAGATCCCGACCCCGAGCGAGCGAGCCCAAACCCACCATTTGGGGTGTGAGCTGCCTCCGGGGTGGCCCACGCTCACTGGAAAAAGCAATCCCGATGCCGGATTTGTTCCTGGAGCTGAGATATTAAAGCTCGCCGAAAGTGAAAAAAAACGACCACCCCGGACCTGTCGTTTTGGCCGAGATCCAAACCCCGAGCGAGCGTGCCCAAACCCACCATTTGGGGTGTGGGCCGCCTCCGGGGTGGCCCACGCTCACTGGAAAAAGCAATCCCGAGGCCGGATTTCATCCTGGAGCTGAGATATTAAAGCTCGCCGAAAGTGAAAAAAATGACAGGTCCGGGGTGGTCGTTTTTTTCACTTTTTCACTTTAGAGCGAGCGAGCCCACACCCACCATTTGGGGTGTGAGCCGCCTCCGGGGTGGCCCACGCTCACTGGAAAAAGCAATCCCGAGGCCGGATTTGATCCTGGAGCTGAGATATTAAAGCTCGCCGAAAGTGAAAAAAATGACAGGTCCGGGGTGGTCGTTTTTTTCACTTTTTCACTTTAGAGCGAGCGAGCCCAAACCCACCATTTGGGGTGTGAGCCGCCTCCGGGGTGGCCCACGCTCACTGGAAAAAGCAATCCCGAGGCCGGATTTCATCCTGGAGCTGAGATATTAAAGCTCGCCGAAAATGAAAAAAACGACCACCCCGGACCTGTCGTTTTGGCCGAGATCCCGACCCCGAGCGAGCGTGCCCAAACCCACCATTTGGGGTGTGGGCCGCCTCCGGGGTGGCCCACGCTCACTGGAAAAAGCAATCCCGAGGCCGGATTTCATCCTGGAGCTGAGATATTAAAGCTCGCCGAAAGTGAAAAAAATGACAGGTCCGGGGTGGTCGTTTTTTTCACTTTTTCACTTTAGAGCGAGCGAGCCCAAACCCACCATTTGGGGTGTGAGCCGCCTCCGGGGTGGCCCACGCTCACTGGAAAAAGCAATCCCGAGGCCGGATTTCATCCTGGAGCTGAGATATTAAAGCTCGCCGAAAATGAAAAAAACGACCACCCCGGACCTGTCGTTTTGGCCGAGATCCCGACCCCGAGCGAGCGAGCCCAAACCCACCATTTGGGGTGTGAGCTGCCTCCGGGGTGGCCCACGCTCACTGGAAAAAGCAATCCCGATGCCGGATTTGTTCCTGGAGCTGAGATATTAAAGCTCGCCGAAAGTGAAAAAAAAACGACCACCCCGGACCTGTCGTTTTGGCCGAGATCCAAACCCCGAGCGAGCGTGCCCAAACCCACCATTTGGGGTGTGGGCCGCCTCCGGGGTGGCCCACGCTCACTGGAAAAAGCAATCCCGAGGCCGGATTTCATCCTGGAGCTGAGATATTAAAGCTCGCCGAAAGTGAAAAAAATGACAGGTCCGGGGTGGTCGTTTTTTTTCACTTTTTCACTTTAGAGCGAGCGAGCCCAAACCCACCATTTGGGGTGTGAGCCGCCTCCGGGGTGGCCCACGCTCACTGGAAAAAGCAATCCCGAGGCCGGATTTCATCCTGGAGCTGAGATATTAAAGCTCGCCGAAAATGAAAAAAACGACCACCCCGGACCTGTCGTTTTGGCCGAGATCCCGACCCCGAGCGAGCGAGCCCAAACCCACCATTTGGGGTGTGAGCTGCCTCCGGGGTGGCCCACGCTCACTGGAAAAAGCAATCCCGATGCCGGATTTGTTCCTGGAGCTGAGATATTAAAGCTCGCCGAAAGTGAAAAAAAAACGACCACCCCGGACCTGTCGTTTTGGCCGAGATCCAAACCCCGAGCGAGCGTGCCCAAACCCACCATTTGGGGTGTGGGCCGCCTCCGGGGTGGCCCACGCTCACTGGAAAAAGCAATCCCGAGGCCGGATTTCATCCTGGAGCTGAGATATTAAAGCTCGCCGAAAGTGAAAAAAATGACAGGTCCGGGGTGGTCGTTTTTTTCACTTTTTCACTTTCGAGCGAGCGAGCCCAAACCCACCATTTGGGGTGTGAGCCGCCTCCGGGGTGGCCCACGCTCACTGGAAAAAGCAATCCCGAGGCCGGATTTGATCCTGGAGCTGAGATATTAAAGCTCGCCGAAAGTGAAAAAAATGACAGGTCCGGGGTGGTCGTTTTTTTCACTTTTTCACTTTAGAGCGAGCGAGCCCAAACCCACCATTTGGGGTGTGAGCCGCCTCCGGGGTGGCCCACGCTCACTGGAAAAAGCAATCCCGAGGCCGGATTTCATCCTGGAGCTGAGATATTAAAGCTCGCCGAAAGTGAAAAAAAACGACCACCCCGGACCTGTCGTTTTGGCCGAGATCCCGACCCCGAGCGAGCGTGCCCAAACCCACCATTTGGGGTGTGGGCCGCCTCCGGGGTGGCCCACGCTCACTGGAAAAAGCAATCCCGAGGCCGGATTTGATCCTGGAGCTGAGATATTAAAGCTCGCCGAAAGTGAAAAAAATGACAGGTCCGGGGTGGTCGTTTTTTTCACTTTTTCACTTTAGAGCGAGCGAGCCCAAACCCACCATTTGGGGTGTGAGCCGCCTCCGGGGTGGCCCACGCTCACTGGAAAAAGCAATCCCGAGGCCGGATTTCATCCTGGAGCTGAGATATTAAAGCTCGCCGAAAATGAAAAAAACGACCACCCCGGACCTGTCGTTTTGGCCGAGATCCCGACCCCGAGCGAGCGTGCCCAAACCCACCATTTGGGGTGTGGGCCGCCTCCGGGGTGGCCCACGCTCACTGGAAAAAGCAATCCCGAGGCCGGATTTCATCCTGGAGCTGAGATATTAAAGCTCGCCGAAAGTGAAAAAAATGACAGGTCCGGGGTGGTCGTTTTTTTCACTTTTTCACTTTAGAGCGAGCGAGCCCAAACCCACCATTTGGGGTGTGAGCCGCCTCCGGGGTGGCCCACGCTCACTGGAAAAAGCAATCCCGAGGCCGGATTTCATCCTGGAGCTGAGATATTAAAGCTCGCCGAAAATGAAAAAAACGACCACCCCGGACCTGTCGTTTTGGCCGAGATCCCGACCCCGAGCGAGCGAGCCCAAACCCACCATTTGGGGTGTGAGCTGCCTCCGGGGTGGCCCACGCTCACTGGAAAAAGCAATCCCGATGCCGGATTTGTTCCTGGAGCTGAGATATTAAAGCTCGCCGAAAGTGAAAAAAAACGACCACCCCGGACCTGTCGTTTTGGCCGAGATCCAAACCCCGAGCGAGCGTGCCCAAACCCACCATTTGGGGTGTGGGCCGCCTCCGGGGTGGCCCACGCTCACTGGAAAAAGCAATCCCGAGGCCGGATTTCATCCTGGAGCTGAGATATTAAAGCTCGCCGAAAGTGAAAAAAATGACAGGTCCGGGGTGGTCGTTTTTTTCACTTTTTCACTTTAGAGCGAGCGAGCCCAAACCCACCATTTGGGGTGTGAGCCGCCTCCGGGGTGGCCCACGCTCACTGGAAAAAGCAATCCCGAGGCCGGATTTCATCCTGGAGCTGAGATATTAAAGCTCGCCGAAAGTGAAAAAAATGACAGGTCCGGGGTGGTCGTTTTTTTCACTTTTTCACTTTAGAGCGAGCGAGCCCAAACCCACCATTTGGGGTGTGAGCCGCCTCCGGGGTGGCCCACGCTCACTGGAAAAAGCAATCCCGAGGCCGGATTTCATCCTGGAGCTGAGATATTAAAGCTCGCCGAAAATGAAAAAAACGACCACCCCGGACCTGTCGTTTTGGCCGAGATCCCGACCCCGAGCGAGCGTGCCCAAACCCACCATTTGGGGTGTGGGCCGCCTCCGGGGTGGCCCGCGCTCACTGGAAAAAGCAATCCCGAGGCCGGATTTCATCCTGGAGCTGAGATATTAAAGCTCGCCGAAAGTGAAAAAAATGACAGGTCCGGGGTGGTCGTTTTTTTCACTTTTTCACTTTAAAGCGAGCGAGCCCAAACCCACCATTTGGGGTGTGAGCCGCCTCCGGGGTGGCCCACGCTCACTGGAAAAAGCAATCCCGATGCCGGATTTGATCCTGGAGCTGAGATATTAAAGCTCGCCGAAAGTGAAAAAAACGACAGGTCCGGGTTGGTCGTTTTTTTTTTCACTTTTTCACTTTCGGCGAGCTTTAAAATCTCAGCTCCAGGATCAAATGATCCTGGAGCTGAGATTTTAAAGCTCGCCGAAAATGAAAAAAACGACCATCCCGGAACAGTCGTCTTGGCCGAAATCCCGACCCCGAGCGAGCGAGCCCACGCCCACCATTTGGGGTGTGAGCCGCCTCCGGGGTGGCCCACGCTCACTGGAAAAAGCAATCCCGAGGCCGGATTTCATCCTGGAGCTGAGATATTAAAGCTCGCCGAAAGTGAAAAAAAACGACCACCCCGGACCTGTCGTTTTGGCCGAGATCCCGACCCCGAGCGAGCGTGCCCAAACCCACCATTTGGGGTGTGGGCCGCCTCCGGGGTGGCCCACGCTCACTGGAAAAAGCAATCCCGAGGCCGGATTTCATCCTGGAGCTGAGATATTAAAGCTCGCCGAAAGTGAAAAAAATGACAGGTCCGGGGTGGTCGTTTTTTTCACTTTTTCACTTTAGAGCGAGCGAGCCCAAACCCACCATTTGGGGTGTGAGCCGCCTCCGGGGTGGCCCACGCTCACTGGAAAAAGCAATCCCGAGGCCGGATTTCATCCTGGAGCTGAGATATTAAAGCTCGCCGAAAGTGAAAAAAACGACCACCCCGGACCTGTCGTTTTGGCCGAGATCCCGACCCCGAGCGAGCGAGCCCAAACCCACCATTTGGGGTGTGAGCTGCCTCCGGGGTGGCCCACGCTCACTGGAAAAAGCAATCCCGATGCCGGATTTGTTCCTGGAGCTGAGATATTAAAGCTCGCCGAAAGTGAAAAAAAACGACCACCCCGGACCTGTCGTTTTGGCCGAGATCCAAACCCCGAGCGAGCGTGCCCAAACCCACCATTTGGGGTGTGGGCCGCCTCCGGGGTGGCCCACGCTCACTGGAAAAAGCAATCCCGAGGCCGGATTTCATCCTGGAGCTGAGATATTAAAGCTCGCCGAAAGTGAAAAAAATGACAGGTCCGGGGTGGTCGTTTTTTTCACTTTTTCACTTTAGAGCGAGCGAGCCCACACCCACCATTTGGGGTGTGAGCCGCCTCCGGGGTGGCCCACGCTCACTGGAAAAAGCAATCCCGAGGCCGGATTTCATCCTGGAGCTGAGATATTAAAGCTCGCCGAAAGTGAAAAAAATGACAGGTCCGGGGTGGTCGTTTTTTTCACTTTTTCACTTTAGAGCGAGCGAGCCCAAACCCACCATTTGGGGTGTGAGCCGCCTCCGGGGTGGCCCACGCTCACTGGAAAAAGCAATCCCGAGGCCGGATTTCATCCTGGAGCTGAGATATTAAAGCTCGCCGAAAATGAAAAAAACGACCACCCCGGACCTGTCGTTTTGGCCGAGATCCCGACCCCGAGCGAGCGTGCCCAAACCCACCATTTGGGGTGTGGGCCGCCTCCGGGGTGGCCCACGCTCACTGGAAAAAGCAATCCCGAGGCCGGATTTCATCCTGGAGCTGAGATATTAAAGCTCGCCGAAAGTGAAAAAAAACGACCACCCCGGACCTGTCGTTTTGGCCGAGATCCCGACCCCGAGCGAGCGTGCCCAAACCCACCATTTGGGGTGTGGGCCGCCTCCGGGGTGGCCCACGCTCACTGGAAAAAGCAATCCCGAGGCCGGATTTCATCCTGGAGCTGAGATATTAAAGCTCGCCGAAAGTGAAAAAAAACGACCACCCCGGACCTGTCGTTTTGGCCGAGATCCCGACCCCGAGCGAGCGTGCCCAAACCCACCATTTGGGGTGTGGGCCGCCTCCGGGGTGGCCCACGCTCACTGGAAAAAGCAATCCCGAGGCCGGATTTCATCCTGGAGCTGAGATATTAAAGCTCGCCGAAAATGAAAAAAACGACCACCCCGGACCTGTCGTTTTGGCCGAGATCCCGACCCCGAGCGAGCGTGCCCAAACCCACCATTTGGGGTGTGGGCCGCCTCCGGGGTGGCCCACGCTCACTGGAAAAAGCAATCCCGAGGCCGGATTTGATCCTGGAGCTGAGATATTAAAGCTCGCCGAAAGTGAAAAAAATGACAGGTCCGGGGTGGTCGTTTTTTTCACTTTTTCACTTTAGAGCGAGCGAGCCCAAACCCACCATTTGGGGTGTGAGCCGCCTCCGGGGTGGCCCACGCTCACTGGAAAAAGCAATCCCGAGGCCGGATTTCATCCTGGAGCTGAGATATTAAAGCTCGCCGAAAATGAAAAAAACGACCACCCCGGACCTGTCGTTTTGGCCGAGATCCCGACCCCGAGCGAGCGTGCCCAAACCCACCATTTGGGGTGTGGGCCGCCTCCGGGGTGGCCCACGCTCACTGGAAAAAGCAATCCCGAGGCCGGATTTCATCCTGGAGCTGAGATATTAAAGCTCGCCGAAAGTGAAAAAAATGACAGGTCCGGGGTGGTCGTTTTTTTCACTTTTTCACTTTAGAGCGAGCGAGCCCAAACCCACCATTTGGGGTGTGAGCCGCCTCCGGGGTGGCCCACGCTCACTGGAAAAAGCAATCCCGAGGCCGGATTTCATCCTGGAGCTGAGATATTAAAGCTCGCCGAAAATGAAAAAAACGACCACCCCGGACCTGTCGTTTTGGCCGAGATCCCGACCCCGAGCGAGCGAGCCCAAACCCACCATTTGGGGTGTGAGCTGCCTCCGGGGTGGCCCACGCTCACTGGAAAAAGCAATCCCGATGCCGGATTTGTTCCTGGAGCTGAGATATTAAAGCTCGCCGAAAGTGAAAAAAAACGACCACCCCGGACCTGTCGTTTTGGCCGAGATCCAAACCCCGAGCGAGCGTGCCCAAACCCACCATTTGGGGTGTGGGCCGCCTCCGGGGTGGCCCACGCTCACTGGAAAAAGCAATCCCGAGGCCGGATTTCATCCTGGAGCTGAGATATTAAAGCTCGCCGAAAGTGAAAAAAATGACAGGTCCGGGGTGGTCGTTTTTTTCACTTTTTCACTTTAGAGCGAGCGAGCCCAAACCCACCATTTGGGGTGTGAGCCGCCTCCGGGGTGGCCCACGCTCACTGGAAAAAGCAATCCCGAGGCCGGATTTCATCCTGGAGCTGAGATATTAAAGCTCGCCGAAAATGAAAAAAACGACCACCCCGGACCTGTCGTTTTGGCCGAGATCCCGACCCCGAGCGAGCGAGCCCAAACCCACCATTTGGGGTGTGAGCTGCCTCCGGGGTGGCCCACGCTCACTGGAAAAAGCAATCCCGATGCCGGATTTGTTCCTGGAGCTGAGATATTAAAGCTCGCCGAAAGTGAAAAAAAACGACCACCCCGGACCTGTCGTTTTGGCCGAGATCCAAACCCCGAGCGAGCGTGCCCAAACCCACCATTTGGGGTGTGGGCCGCCTCCGGGGTGGCCCACGCTCACTGGAAAAAGCAATCCCGAGGCCGGATTTCATCCTGGAGCTGAGATATTAAAGCTCGCCGAAAGTGAAAAAAATGACAGGTCCGGGGTGGTCGTTTTTTTCACTTTTTCACTTTCGAGCGAGCGAGCCCAAACCCACCATTTGGGGTGTGAGCCGCCTCCGGGGTGGCCCACGCTCACTGGAAAAAGCAATCCCGAGGCCGGATTTGATCCTGGAGCTGAGATATTAAAGCTCGCCGAAAGTGAAAAAAATGACAGGTCCGGGGTGGTCGTTTTTTTCACTTTTTCACTTTAGAGCGAGCGAGCCCAAACCCACCATTTGGGGTGTGAGCCGCCTCCGGGGTGGCCCACGCTCACTGGAAAAAGCAATCCCGAGGCCGGATTTCATCCTGGAGCTGAGATATTAAAGCTCGCCGAAAGTGAAAAAAAACGACCACCCCGGACCTGTCGTTTTGGCCGAGATCCCGACCCCGAGCGAGCGTGCCCAAACCCACCATTTGGGGTGTGGGCCGCCTCCGGGGTGGCCCACGCTCACTGGAAAAAGCAATCCCGAGGCCGGATTTGATCCTGGAGCTGAGATATTAAAGCTCGCCGAAAGTGAAAAAAATGACAGGTCCGGGGTGGTCGTTTTTTTCACTTTTTCACTTTAGAGCGAGCGAGCCCAAACCCACCATTTGGGGTGTGAGCCGCCTCCGGGGTGGCCCACGCTCACTGGAAAAAGCAATCCCGAGGCCGGATTTCATCCTGGAGCTGAGATATTAAAGCTCGCCGAAAATGAAAAAAACGACCACCCCGGACCTGTCGTTTTGGCCGAGATCCCGACCCCGAGCGAGCGTGCCCAAACCCACCATTTGGGGTGTGGGCCGCCTCCGGGGTGGCCCACGCTCACTGGAAAAAGCAATCCCGAGGCCGGATTTCATCCTGGAGCTGAGATATTAAAGCTCGCCGAAAGTGAAAAAAATGACAGGTCCGGGGTGGTCGTTTTTTTCACTTTTTCACTTTAGAGCGAGCGAGCCCAAACCCACCATTTGGGGTGTGAGCCGCCTCCGGGGTGGCCCACGCTCACTGGAAAAAGCAATCCCGAGGCCGGATTTCATCCTGGAGCTGAGATATTAAAGCTCGCCGAAAATGAAAAAAACGACCACCCCGGACCTGTCGTTTTGGCCGAGATCCCGACCCCGAGCGAGCGAGCCCAAACCCACCATTTGGGGTGTGAGCTGCCTCCGGGGTGGCCCACGCTCACTGGAAAAAGCAATCCCGATGCCGGATTTGTTCCTGGAGCTGAGATATTAAAGCTCGCCGAAAGTGAAAAAAAAACGACCACCCCGGACCTGTCGTTTTGGCCGAGATCCAAACCCCGAGCGAGCGTGCCCAAACCCACCATTTGGGGTGTGGGCCGCCTCCGGGGTGGCCCACGCTCACTGGAAAAAGCAATCCCGAGGCCGGATTTCATCCTGGAGCTGAGATATTAAAGCTCGCCGAAAGTGAAAAAAATGACAGGTCCGGGGTGGTCGTTTTTTTCACTTTTTCACTTTAGAGCGAGCGAGCCCAAACCCACCATTTGGGGTGTGAGCCGCCTCCGGGGTGGCCCACGCTCACTGGAAAAAGCAATCCCGAGGCCGGATTTCATCCTGGAGCTGAGATATTAAAGCTCGCCGAAAGTGAAAAAAATGACAGGTCCGGGGTGGTCGTTTTTTTCACTTTTTCACTTTAGAGCGAGCGAGCCCAAACCCACCATTTGGGGTGTGAGCCGCCTCCGGGGTGGCCCACGCTCACTGGAAAAAGCAATCCCGAGGCCGGATTTCATCCTGGAGCTGAGATATTAAAGCTCGCCGAAAATGAAAAAAACGACCACCCCGGACCTGTCGTTTTGGCCGAGATCCCGACCCCGAGCGAGCGTGCCCAAACCCACCATTTGGGGTGTGGGCCGCCTCCGGGGTGGCCCGCGCTCACTGGAAAAAGCAATCCCGAGGCCGGATTTCATCCTGGAGCTGAGATATTAAAGCTCGCCGAAAGTGAAAAAAATGACAGGTCCGGGGTGGTCGTTTTTTTCACTTTTTCACTTTAAAGCGAGCGAGCCCAAACCCACCATTTGGGGTGTGAGCCGCCTCCGGGGTGGCCCACGCTCACTGGAAAAAGCAATCCCGATGCCGGATTTGATCCTGGAGCTGAGATATTAAAGCTCGCCGAAAGTGAAAAAAACGACAGGTCCGGGTTGGTCGTTTTTTTTTCACTTTTTCACTTTCGGCGAGCTTTAAAATCTCAGCTCCAGGATCAAATGATCCTGGAGCTGAGATTTTAAAGCTCGCCGAAAATGAAAAAAACGACCATCCCGGAACAGTCGTCTTGGCCGAAATCCCGACCCCGAGCGAGCGAGCCCACGCCCACCATTTGGGGTGTGAGCCGCCTCCGGGGTGGCCCACGCTCACTGGAAAAAGCAATCCCGAGGCCGGATTTCATCCTGGAGCTGAGATATTAAAGCTCGCCGAAAGTGAAAAAAAACGACCACCCCGGACCTGTCGTTTTGGCCGAGATCCCGACCCCGAGCGAGCGTGCCCAAACCCACCATTTGGGGTGTGGGCCGCCTCCGGGGTGGCCCACGCTCACTGGAAAAAGCAATCCCGAGGCCGGATTTCATCCTGGAGCTGAGATATTAAAGCTCGCCGAAAGTGAAAAAAATGACAGGTCCGGGGTGGTCGTTTTTTTCACTTTTTCACTTTAGAGCGAGCGAGCCCAAACCCACCATTTGGGGTGTGAGCCGCCTCCGGGGTGGCCCACGCTCACTGGAAAAAGCAATCCCGAGGCCGGATTTCATCCTGGAGCTGAGATATTAAAGCTCGCCGAAAGTGAAAAAAACGACCACCCCGGACCTGTCGTTTTGGCCGAGATCCCGACCCCGAGCGAGCGAGCCCAAACCCACCATTTGGGGTGTGAGCTGCCTCCGGGGTGGCCCACGCTCACTGGAAAAAGCAATCCCGATGCCGGATTTGTTCCTGGAGCTGAGATATTAAAGCTCGCCGAAAGTGAAAAAAAACGACCACCCCGGACCTGTCGTTTTGGCCGAGATCCAAACCCCGAGCGAGCGTGCCCAAACCCACCATTTGGGGTGTGGGCCGCCTCCGGGGTGGCCCACGCTCACTGGAAAAAGCAATCCCGAGGCCGGATTTCATCCTGGAGCTGAGATATTAAAGCTCGCCGAAAGTGAAAAAAATGACAGGTCCGGGGTGGTCGTTTTTTTCACTTTTTCACTTTAGAGCGAGCGAGCCCACACCCACCATTTGGGGTGTGAGCCGCCTCCGGGGTGGCCCACGCTCACTGGAAAAAGCAATCCCGAGGCCGGATTTCATCCTGGAGCTGAGATATTAAAGCTCGCCGAAAGTGAAAAAAATGACAGGTCCGGGGTGGTCGTTTTTTTCACTTTTTCACTTTAGAGCGAGCGAGCCCAAACCCACCATTTGGGGTGTGAGCCGCCTCCGGGGTGGCCCACGCTCACTGGAAAAAGCAATCCCGAGGCCGGATTTCATCCTGGAGCTGAGATATTAAAGCTCGCCGAAAATGAAAAAAACGACCACCCCGGACCTGTCGTTTTGGCCGAGATCCCGACCCCGAGCGAGCGTGCCCAAACCCACCATTTGGGGTGTGGGCCGCCTCCGGGGTGGCCCACGCTCACTGGAAAAAGCAATCCCGAGGCCGGATTTCATCCTGGAGCTGAGATATTAAAGCTCGCCGAAAGTGAAAAAAAACGACCACCCCGGACCTGTCGTTTTGGCCGAGATCCCGACCCCGAGCGAGCGTGCCCAAACCCACCATTTGGGGTGTGGGCCGCCTCCGGGGTGGCCCACGCTCACTGGAAAAAGCAATCCCGAGGCCGGATTTCATCCTGGAGCTGAGATATTAAAGCTCGCCGAAAGTGAAAAAAAACGACCACCCCGGACCTGTCGTTTTGGCCGAGATCCCGACCCCGAGCGAGCGTGCCCAAACCCACCATTTGGGGTGTGGGCCGCCTCCGGGGTGGCCCACGCTCACTGGAAAAAGCAATCCCGAGGCCGGATTTCATCCTGGAGCTGAGATATTAAAGCTCGCCGAAAATGAAAAAAACGACCACCCCGGACCTGTCGTTTTGGCCGAGATCCCGACCCCGAGCGAGCGTGCCCAAACCCACCATTTGGGGTGTGGGCCGCCTCCGGGGTGGCCCACGCTCACTGGAAAAAGCAATCCCGAGGCCGGATTTCATCCTGGAGCTGAGATATTAAAGCTCGCCGAAAGTGAAAAAAATGACAGGTCCGGGGTGGTCGTTTTTTTCACTTTTTCACTTTAGAGCGAGCGAGCCCAAACCCACCATTTGGGGTGTGAGCCGCCTCCGGGGTGGCCCACGCTCACTGGAAAAAGCAATCCCGAGGCCGGATTTCATCCTGGAGCTGAGATATTAAAGCTCGCCGAAAATGAAAAAAACGACCACCCCGGACCTGTCGTTTTGGCCGAGATCCCGACCCCGAGCGAGCGTGCCCAAACCCACCATTTGGGGTGTGGGCCGCCTCCGGGGTGGCCCACGCTCACTGGAAAAAGCAATCCCGAGGCCGGATTTCATCCTGGAGCTGAGATATTAAAGCTCGCCGAAAGTGAAAAAAATGACAGGTCCGGGGTGGTCGTTTTTTTCACTTTTTCACTTTAGAGCGAGCGAGCCCAAACCCACCATTTGGGGTGTGAGCCGCCTCCGGGGTGGCCCACGCTCACTGGAAAAAGCAATCCCGAGGCCGGATTTCATCCTGGAGCTGAGATATTAAAGCTCGCCGAAAATGAAAAAAACGACCACCCCGGACCTGTCGTTTTGGCCGAGATCCCGACCCCGAGCGAGCGAGCCCAAACCCACCATTTGGGGTGTGAGCTGCCTCCGGGGTGGCCCACGCTCACTGGAAAAAGCAATCCCGATGCCGGATTTGTTCCTGGAGCTGAGATATTAAAGCTCGCCGAAAGTGAAAAAAAAACGACCACCCCGGACCTGTCGTTTTGGCCGAGATCCAAACCCCGAGCGAGCGTGCCCAAACCCACCATTTGGGGTGTGGGCCGCCTCCGGGGTGGCCCACGCTCACTGGAAAAAGCAATCCCGAGGCCGGATTTCATCCTGGAGCTGAGATATTAAAGCTCGCCGAAAGTGAAAAAAATGACAGGTCCGGGGTGGTCGTTTTTTTCACTTTTTCACTTTAGAGCGAGCGAGCCCAAACCCACCATTTGGGGTGTGAGCCGCCTCCGGGGTGGCCCACGCTCACTGGAAAAAGCAATCCCGAGGCCGGATTTCATCCTGGAGCTGAGATATTAAAGCTCGCCGAAAATGAAAAAAACGACCACCCCGGACCTGTCGTTTTGGCCGAGATCCCGACCCCGAGCGAGCGAGCCCAAACCCACCATTTGGGGTGTGAGCTGCCTCCGGGGTGGCCCACGCTCACTGGAAAAAGCAATCCCGATGCCGGATTTGTTCCTGGAGCTGAGATATTAAAGCTCGCCGAAAGTGAAAAAAAACGACCACCCCGGACCTGTCGTTTTGGCCGAGATCCAAACCCCGAGCGAGCGTGCCCAAACCCACCATTTGGGGTGTGGGCCGCCTCCGGGGTGGCCCACGCTCACTGGAAAAAGCAATCCCGAGGCCGGATTTCATCCTGGAGCTGAGATATTAAAGCTCGCCGAAAGTGAAAAAAATGACAGGTCCGGGGTGGTCGTTTTTTTCACTTTTTCACTTTAGAGCGAGCGAGCCCAAACCCACCATTTGGGGTGTGAGCCGCCTCCGGGGTGGCCCACGCTCACTGGAAAAAGCAATCCCGAGGCCGGATTTCATCCTGGAGCTGAGATATTAAAGCTCGCCGAAAGTGAAAAAAATGACAGGTCCGGGGTGGTCGTTTTTTTCACTTTTTCACTTTAGAGCGAGCGAGCCCAAACCCACCATTTGGGGTGTGAGCCGCCTCCGGGGTGGCCCACGCTCACTGGAAAAAGCAATCCCGAGGCCGGATTTCATCCTGGAGCTGAGATATTAAAGCTCGCCGAAAATGAAAAAAACGACCACCCCGGACCTGTCGTTTTGGCCGAGATCCCGACCCCGAGCGAGCGTGCCCAAACCCACCATTTGGGGTGTGGGCCGCCTCCGGGGTGGCCCGCGCTCACTGGAAAAAGCAATCCCGAGGCCGGATTTCATCCTGGAGCTGAGATATTAAAGCTCGCCGAAAGTGAAAAAAATGACAGGTCCGGGGTGGTCGTTTTTTTCACTTTTTCACTTTAAAGCGAGCGAGCCCAAACCCACCATTTGGGGTGTGAGCCGCCTCCGGGGTGGCCCACGCTCACTGGAAAAAGCAATCCCGAGGCCGGATTTGATCCTGGAGCTGAGATATTAAAGCTCGCCGAAAGTGAAAAAAACGACAGGTCCGGGGTGGTCGTTTTTTTTTTCACTTTTTCACTTTCGGCGAGCTTTAAAATCTCAGCTCCAGGATCAAATGATCCTGGAGCTGAGATTTTAAAGCTCGCCGAAAATGAAAAAAACGACCATCCCGGAACAGTCGTCTTGGCCGAAATCCCGACCCCGAGCGAGCGAGCCCACGCCCACCATTTGGGGTGTGAGCCGCCTCCGGGGTGGCCCACGCTCACTGGAAAAAGCAATCCCGAGGCCGGATTTCATCCTGGAGCTGAGATATTAAAGCTCGCCGAAAGTGAAAAAAAACGACCACCCCGGACCTGTCGTTTTGGCCGAGATCCCGACCCCGAGCGAGCGTGCCCAAACCCACCATTTGGGGTGTGGGCCGCCTCCGGGGTGGCCCACGCTCACTGGAAAAAGCAATCCCGAGGCCGGATTTCATCCTGGAGCTGAGATATTAAAGCTCGCCGAAAGTGAAAAAAATGACAGGTCCGGGGTGGTCGTTTTTTTCACTTTTTCACTTTAGAGCGAGCGAGCCCAAACCCACCATTTGGGGTGTGAGCCGCCTCCGGGGTGGCCCACGCTCACTGGAAAAAGCAATCCCGAGGCCGGATTTCATCCTGGAGCTGAGATATTAAAGCTCGCCGAAAGTGAAAAAAACGACCACCCCGGACCTGTCGTTTTGGCCGAGATCCCGACCCCGAGCGAGCGAGCCCAAACCCACCATTTGGGGTGTGAGCTGCCTCCGGGGTGGCCCACGCTCACTGGAAAAAGCAATCCCGAGGCCGGATTTGATCCTGGAGCTGAGATATTAAAGCTCACCGAAAGTGAAAAAAATGACAGGTCCGGGGTGGTCGTTTTTTTCACTTTTTCACTTTAGAGCGAGCGAGCCCAAACCCACCATTTGGGGTGTGAGCCGCCTCCGGGGTGGCCCACGCTCACTGGAAAAAGCAATCCCGAGGCCGGATTTCATCCTGGAGCTGAGATATTAAAGCTCGCCGAAAGTGAAAAAAATGACAGGTCCGGGGTGGTCGTTTTTTTCACTTTTTCACTTTAAAGCGAGCGAGCCCAAACCCACCATTTGGGGTGTGAGCCGCCTCCGGGGTGGCCCACGCTCACTGGAAAAAGCAATCCCGATGCCGGATTTGATCCTGGAGCTGAGATATTAAAGCTCGCCGAAAGTGAAAAAAACGACAGGTCCGGGGTGGTCGTTTTTTTTTCACTTTTTCACTTTCGGCGAGCTTTAAAATCTCAGCTCCAGGATCAAATGATCCTGGAGCTGAGATTTTAAAGCTCGCCGAAAATGAAAAAAACGACCATCCCGGAACAGTCGTCTTGGCCGAAATCCCGACCCCGAGCGAGCGAGCCCACGCCCACCATTTGGGGTGTGAGCCGCCTCCGGGGTGGCCCACGCTCACTGGAAAAAGCAATCCCGAGGCCGGATTTCATCCTGGAGCTGAGATATTAAAGCTCGCCGAAAGTGAAAAAAAAACGACCACCCCGGACCTGTCGTTTTGGCCGAGATCCCGACCCCGAGCGAGCGTGCCCAAACCCACCATTTGGGGTGTGGGCCGCCTCCGGGGTGGCCCACGCTCACTGGAAAAAGCAATCCCGAGGCCGGATTTCATCCTGGAGCTGAGATATTAAAGCTCGCCGAAAGTGAAAAAAATGACAGGTCCGGGGTGGTCGTTTTTTTCACTTTTTCACTTTAGAGCGAGCGAGCCCAAACCCACCATTTGGGGTGTGAGCCGCCTCCGGGGTGGCCCACGCTCACTGGAAAAAGCAATCCCGAGGCCGGATTTCATCCTGGAGCTGAGATATTAAAGCTCGCCGAAAGTGAAAAAAATGACAGGTCCGGGGTGGTCGTTTTTTTCACTTTTTCACTTTAGAGCGAGCGAGCCCAAACCCACCATTTGGGGTGTGAGCCGCCTCCGGGGTGGCCCACGCTCACTGGAAAAAGCAATCCCGAGGCCGGATTTCATCCTGGAGCTGAGATATTAAAGCTCGCCGAAAATGAAAAAAACGACCACCCCGGACCTGTCGTTTTGGCCGAGATCCCGACCCCGAGCGAGCGTGCCCAAACCCACCATTTGGGGTGTGGGCCGCCTCCGGGGTGGCCCGCGCTCACTGGAAAAAGCAATCCCGAGGCCGGATTTCATCCTGGAGCTGAGATATTAAAGCTCGCCGAAAGTGAAAAAAATGACAGGTCCGGGGTGGTCGTTTTTTTCACTTTTTCACTTTAGAGCGATCGAGCCCAAACCCACCATTTGGGGTGTGAGCCGCCTCCGGGGTGGCCCACGCTCACTGGAAAAAGCAATCCCGAGGCCGGATTTCATCCTGGAGCTGAGAAATTAAAGCTCGCCGAAAGTGAAAAAAAACGACCACCCCGGACCTGTCGTTTTGGCCGAGATCCCGACCCCGAGCGAGCGTGCCCAAACCCACCATTTGGGGTGTGGGCCGCCTCCGGGGTGGCCCACGCTCACTGGAAAAAGCAATCCCGAGGCCGGATTTCATCCTGGAGCTGAGATATTAAAGCTCGCCGAAAGTGAAAAAAAACGACCACCCCGGACCTGTCGTTTTGGCCGAGATCCCGACCCCGAGCGAGCGTGCCCAAACCCACCATTTGGGGTGTGGGCCGCCTCCGGGGTGGCCCACGCTCACTGGAAAAAGCAATCCCGAGGCCGGATTTCATCCTGGAGCTGAGATATTAAAGCTCGCCGAAAATGAAAAAAACGACCACCCCGGACCTGTCGTTTT
Organism: Karalla daura; assembly: GCA_029224185.1. NCBI lineage: Eukaryota > Metazoa > Chordata > Actinopteri > Chaetodontiformes > Leiognathidae > Karalla > Karalla daura. The sequence goes on along the minus strand of CM055203.1, from coordinate 17,635,675 downwards.
GGCCGAGATCCCGACCCCGAGCGAGCGTGCCCAAACCCACCATTTGGGGTGTGGGCCGCCTCCGGGGTGGCCCACGCTCACTGGAAAAAGCAATCCCGATGCCGGATTTCATCCTGGAGCTGAGATATTAAAGCTCGCCGAAAGTGAAAAAAAACGACCACCCCGGACCTGTCGTTTTGGCCGAGATCCCGACCCCGAGCGAGCGTGCCCAAACCCACCATTTGGGGTGTGGGCCGCCTCCGGGGTGGCCCACGCTCACTGGAAAAAGCAATCCCGAGGCCGGATTTCATCCTGGAGCTGAGATATTAAAGCTCGCCGAAAGTGAAAAAAAACGACCACCCCGGACCTGTCGTTTTGGCCGAGATCCCGACCCCGAGCGAGCGTGCCCAAACCCACCATTTGGGGTGTGGGCCGCCTCCGGGGTGGCCCACGCTCACTGGAAAAAGCAATCCCGAGGCCGGATTTCATCCTGGAGCTGAGATATTAAAGCTCGCCGAAAATGAAAAAAACGACCACCCCGGACCTGTCGTTTTGGCCGAGATCCCGACCCCGAGCGAGCGTGCCCAAACCCACCATTTGGGGTGTGGGCCGCCTCCGGGGTGGCCCACGCTCACTGGAAAAAGCAATCCCGAGGCCGGATTTGATCCTGGAGCTGAGATATTAAAGCTCGCCGAAAGTGAAAAAAATGACAGGTCCGGGGTGGTCGTTTTTTTTCACTTTTTCACTTTAGAGCGAGCGAGCCCAAACCCACCATTTGGGGTGTGAGCCGCCTCCGGGGTGGCCCACGCTCACTGGAAAAAGCAATCCCGAGGCCGGATTTCATCCTGGAGCTGAGATATTAAAGCTCGCCGAAAATGAAAAAAACGACCACCCCGGACCTGTCGTTTTGGCCGAGATCCCGACCCCGAGCGAGCGTGCCCAAACCCACCATTTGGGGTGTGGGCCGCCTCCGGGGTGGCCCACGCTCACTGGAAAAAGCAATCCCGAGGCCGGATTTCATCCTGGAGCTGAGATATTAAAGCTCGCCGAAAGTGAAAAAAATGACAGGTCCGGGGTGGTCGTTTTTTTCACTTTTTCACTTTAGAGCGAGCGAGCCCAAACCCACCATTTGGGGTGTGAGCCGCCTCCGGGGTGGCCCACGCTCACTGGAAAAAGCAATCCCGAGGCCGGATTTCATCCTGGAGCTGAGATATTAAAGCTCGCCGAAAATGAAAAAAACGACCACCCCGGACCTGTCGTTTTGGCCGAGATCCCGACCCCGAGCGAGCGTGCCCAAACCCACCATTTGGGGTGTGGGCCGCCTCCGGGGTGGCCCACGCTCACTGGAAAAAGCAATCCCGAGGCCGGATTTCATCCTGGAGCTGAGATATTAAAGCTCGCCGAAAGTGAAAAAAAACGACCACCCCGGACCTGTCGTTTTGGCCGAGATCCCGACCCCGAGCGAGCGTGCCCAAACCCACCATTTGGGGTGTGGGCCGCCTCCGGGGTGGCCCACGCTCACTGGAAAAAGCAATCCCGAGGCCGGATTTCATCCTGGAGCTGAGATATTAAAGCTCGCCGAAAGTGAAAAAAAACGACCACCCCGGACCTGTCGTTTTGGCCGAGATCCCGACCCCGAGCGAGCGTGCCCAAACCCACCATTTGGGGTGTGGGCCGCCTCCGGGGTGGCCCACGCTCACTGGAAAAAGCAATCCCGAGGCCGGATTTCATCCTGGAGCTGAGATATTAAAGCTCGCCGAAAATGAAAAAAACGACCACCCCGGACCTGTCGTTTTGGCCGAGATCCCGACCCCGAGCGAGCGTGCCCAAACCCACCATTTGGGGTGTGGGCCGCCTCCGGGGTGGCCCACGCTCACTGGAAAAAGCAATCCCGAGGCCGGATTTGATCCTGGAGCTGAGATATTAAAGCTCGCCGAAAGTGAAAAAAATGACAGGTCCGGGGTGGTCGTTTTTTTCACTTTTTCACTTTAGAGCGAGCGAGCCCAAACCCACCATTTGGGGTGTGAGCCGCCTCCGGGGTGGCCCACGCTCACTGGAAAAAGCAATCCCGAGGCCGGATTTCATCCTGGAGCTGAGATATTAAAGCTCGCCGAAAATGAAAAAAACGACCACCCCGGACCTGTCGTTTTGGCCGAGATCCCGACCCCGAGCGAGCGTGCCCAAACCCACCATTTGGGGTGTGGGCCGCCTCCGGGGTGGCCCACGCTCACTGGAAAAAGCAATCCCGAGGCCGGATTTCATCCTGGAGCTGAGATATTAAAGCTCGCCGAAAGTGAAAAAAATGACAGGTCCGGGGTGGTCGTTTTTTTCACTTTTTCACTTTAGAGCGAGCGAGCCCAAACCCACCATTTGGGGTGTGAGCCGCCTCCGGGGTGGCCCACGCTCACTGGAAAAAGCAATCCCGAGGCCGGATTTCATCCTGGAGCTGAGATATTAAAGCTCGCCGAAAATGAAAAAAACGACCACCCCGGACCTGTCGTTTTGGCCGAGATCCCGACCCCGAGCGAGCGAGCCCAAACCCACCATTTGGGGTGTGAGCTGCCTCCGGGGTGGCCCACGCTCACTGGAAAAAGCAATCCCGATGCCGGATTTGTTCCTGGAGCTGAGATATTAAAGCTCGCCGAAAGTGAAAAAAAACGACCACCCCGGACCTGTCGTTTTGGCCGAGATCCAAACCCCGAGCGAGCGTGCCCAAACCCACCATTTGGGGTGTGGGCCGCCTCCGGGGTGGCCCACGCTCACTGGAAAAAGCAATCCCGAGGCCGGATTTCATCCTGGAGCTGAGATATTAAAGCTCGCCGAAAATGAAAAAAACGACCACCCCGGACCTGTCGTTTTGGCCGAGATCCCGACCCCGAGCGAGCGTGCCCAAACCCACCATTTGGGGTGTGGGCCGCCTCCGGGGTGGCCCACGCTCACTGGAAAAAGCAATCCCGATGCCGGATTTCATCCTGGAGCTGAGATATTAAAGCTCGCCGAAAGTGAAAAAAAACGACCACCCCGGACCTGTCGTTTTGGCCGAGATCCCGACCCCGAGCGAGCGTGCCCAAACCCACCATTTGGGGTGTGGGCCGCCTCCGGGGTGGCCCACGCTCACTGGAAAAAGCAATCCCGAGGCCGGATTTCATCCTGGAGCTGAGATATTAAAGCTCGCCGAAAGTGAAAAAAAACGACCACCCCGGACCTGTCGTTTTGGCCGAGATCCCGACCCCGAGCGAGCGTGCCCAAACCCACCATTTGGGGTGTGGGCCGCCTCCGGGGTGGCCCACGCTCACTGGAAAAAGCAATCCCGAGGCCGGATTTCATCCTGGAGCTGAGATATTAAAGCTCGCCGAAAATGAAAAAAACGACCACCCCGGACCTGTCGTTTTGGCCGAGATCCCGACCCCGAGCGAGCGTGCCCAAACCCACCATTTGGGGTGTGGGCCGCCTCCGGGGTGGCCCACGCTCACTGGAAAAAGCAATCCCGAGGCCGGATTTGATCCTGGAGCTGAGATATTAAAGCTCGCCGAAAGTGAAAAAAATGACAGGTCCGGGGTGGTCGTTTTTTTCACTTTTTCACTTTAGAGCGAGCGAGCCCAAACCCACCATTTGGGGTGTGAGCCGCCTCCGGGGTGGCCCACGCTCACTGGAAAAAGCAATCCCGAGGCCGGATTTCATCCTGGAGCTGAGATATTAAAGCTCGCCGAAAATGAAAAAAACGACCACCCCGGACCTGTCGTTTTGGCCGAGATCCCGACCCCGAGCGAGCGTGCCCAAACCCACCATTTGGGGTGTGGGCCGCCTCCGGGGTGGCCCACGCTCACTGGAAAAAGCAATCCCGAGGCCGGATTTCATCCTGGAGCTGAGATATTAAAGCTCGCCGAAAGTGAAAAAAATGACAGGTCCGGGGTGGTCGTTTTTTTCACTTTTTCACTTTAGAGCGAGCGAGCCCAAACCCACCATTTGGGGTGTGAGCCGCCTCCGGGGTGGCCCACGCTCACTGGAAAAAGCAATCCCGAGGCCGGATTTCATCCTGGAGCTGAGATATTAAAGCTCGCCGAAAATGAAAAAAACGACCACCCCGGACCTGTCGTTTTGGCCGAGATCCCGACCCCGAGCGAGCGTGCCCAAACCCACCATTTGGGGTGTGGGCCGCCTCCGGGGTGGCCCACGCTCACTGGAAAAAGCAATCCCGAGGCCGGATTTCATCCTGGAGCTGAGATATTAAAGCTCGCCGAAAGTGAAAAAAAACGACCACCCCGGACCTGTCGTTTTGGCCGAGATCCCGACCCCGAGCGAGCGTGCCCAAACCCACCATTTGGGGTGTGGGCCGCCTCCGGGGTGGCCCACGCTCACTGGAAAAAGCAATCCCGAGGCCGGATTTCATCCTGGAGCTGAGATATTAAAGCTCGCCGAAAGTGAAAAAAAACGACCACCCCGGACCTGTCGTTTTGGCCGAGATCCCGACCCCGAGCGAGCGTGCCCAAACCCACCATTTGGGGTGTGGGCCGCCTCCGGGGTGGCCCACGCTCACTGGAAAAAGCAATCCCGAGGCCGGATTTCATCCTGGAGCTGAGATATTAAAGCTCGCCGAAAATGAAAAAAACGACCACCCCGGACCTGTCGTTTTGGCCGAGATCCCGACCCCGAGCGAGCGTGCCCAAACCCACCATTTGGGGTGTGGGCCGCCTCCGGGGTGGCCCACGCTCACTGGAAAAAGCAATCCCGAGGCCGGATTTGATCCTGGAGCTGAGATATTAAAGCTCGCCGAAAGTGAAAAAAATGACAGGTCCGGGGTGGTCGTTTTTTTCACTTTTTCACTTTAGAGCGAGCGAGCCCAAACCCACCATTTGGGGTGTGAGCCGCCTCCGGGGTGGCCCACGCTCACTGGAAAAAGCAATCCCGAGGCCGGATTTCATCCTGGAGCTGAGATATTAAAGCTCGCCGAAAATGAAAAAAACGACCACCCCGGACCTGTCGTTTTGGCCGAGATCCCGACCCCGAGCGAGCGTGCCCAAACCCACCATTTGGGGTGTGGGCCGCCTCCGGGGTGGCCCACGCTCACTGGAAAAAGCAATCCCGAGGCCGGATTTCATCCTGGAGCTGAGATATTAAAGCTCGCCGAAAGTGAAAAAAATGACAGGTCCGGGGTGGTCGTTTTTTTCACTTTTTCACTTTAGAGCGAGCGAGCCCAAACCCACCATTTGGGGTGTGAGCCGCCTCCGGGGTGGCCCACGCTCACTGGAAAAAGCAATCCCGAGGCCGGATTTCATCCTGGAGCTGAGATATTAAAGCTCGCCGAAAATGAAAAAAACGACCACCCCGGACCTGTCGTTTTGGCCGAGATCCCGACCCCGAGCGAGCGAGCCCAAACCCACCATTTGGGGTGTGAGCTGCCTCCGGGGTGGCCCACGCTCACTGGAAAAAGCAATCCCGATGCCGGATTTGTTCCTGGAGCTGAGATATTAAAGCTCGCCGAAAGTGAAAAAAAACGACCACCCCGGACCTGTCGTTTTGGCCGAGATCCAAACCCCGAGCGAGCGTGCCCAAACCCACCATTTGGGGTGTGGGCCGCCTCCGGGGTGGCCCACGCTCACTGGAAAAAGCAATCCCGAGGCCGGATTTCATCCTGGAGCTGAGATATTAAAGCTCGCCGAAAGTGAAAAAAATGACAGGTCCGGGGTGGTCGTTTTTTTCACTTTTTCACTTTAGAGCGAGCGAGCCCAAACCCACCATTTGGGGTGTGAGCCGCCTCCGGGGTGGCCCACGCTCACTGGAAAAAGCAATCCCGAGGCCGGATTTCATCCTGGAGCTGAGATATTAAAGCTCGCCGAAAGTGAAAAAAATGACAGGTCCGGGGTGGTCGTTTTTTTCACTTTTTCACTTTAGAGCGAGCGAGCCCAAACCCACCATTTGGGGTGTGAGCCGCCTCCGGGGTGGCCCACGCTCACTGGAAAAAGCAATCCCGAGGCCGGATTTCATCCTGGAGCTGAGATATTAAAGCTCGCCGAAAATGAAAAAAACGACCACCCCGGACCTGTCGTTTTGGCCGAGATCCCGACCCCGAGCGAGCGTGCCCAAACCCACCATTTGGGGTGTGGGCCGCCTCCGGGGTGGCCCACGCTCACTGGAAAAAGCAATCCCGAGGCCGGATTTCATCCTGGAGCTGAGATATTAAAGCTCGCCGAAAGTGAAAAAAATGACAGGTCCGGGGTGGTCGTTTTTTTCACTTTTTCACTTTAGAGCGAGCGAGCCCAAACCCACCATTTGGGGTGTGAGCCGCCTCCGGGGTGGCCCACGCTCACTGGAAAAAGCAATCCCGAGGCCGGATTTCATCCTGGAGCTGAGATATTAAAGCTCGCCGAAAATGAAAAAAACGACCACCCCGGACCTGTCGTTTTGGCCGAGATCCCGACCCCGAGCGAGCGTGCCCAAACCCACCATTTGGGGTGTGGGCCGCCTCCGGGGTGGCCCACGCTCACTGGAAAAAGCAATCCCGAGGCCGGATTTCATCCTGGAGCTGAGATATTAAAGCTCGCCGAAAGTGAAAAAAAACGACCACCCCGGACCTGTCGTTTTGGCCGAGATCCCGACCCCGAGCGAGCGTGCCCAAACCCACCATTTGGGGTGTGGGCCGCCTCCGGGGTGGCCCACGCTCACTGGAAAAAGCAATCCCGAGGCCGGATTTCATCCTGGAGCTGAGATATTAAAGCTCGCCGAAAGTGAAAAAAAACGACCACCCCGGACCTGTCGTTTTGGCCGAGATCCCGACCCCGAGCGAGCGTGCCCAAACCCACCATTTGGGGTGTGGGCCGCCTCCGGGGTGGCCCACGCTCACTGGAAAAAGCAATCCCGAGGCCGGATTTCATCCTGGAGCTGAGATATTAAAGCTCGCCGAAAATGAAAAAAACGACCACCCCGGACCTGTCGTTTTGGCCGAGATCCCGACCCCGAGCGAGCGTGCCCAAACCCACCATTTGGGGTGTGGGCCGCCTCCGGGGTGGCCCACGCTCACTGGAAAAAGCAATCCCGAGGCCGGATTTGATCCTGGAGCTGAGATATTAAAGCTCGCCGAAAGTGAAAAAAATGACAGGTCCGGGGTGGTCGTTTTTTTCACTTTTTCACTTTAGAGCGAGCGAGCCCAAACCCACCATTTGGGGTGTGAGCCGCCTCCGGGGTGGCCCACGCTCACTGGAAAAAGCAATCCCGAGGCCGGATTTCATCCTGGAGCTGAGATATTAAAGCTCGCCGAAAATGAAAAAAACGACCACCCCGGACCTGTCGTTTTGGCCGAGATCCCGACCCCGAGCGAGCGTGCCCAAACCCACCATTTGGGGTGTGGGCCGCCTCCGGGGTGGCCCACGCTCACTGGAAAAAGCAATCCCGAGGCCGGATTTCATCCTGGAGCTGAGATATTAAAGCTCGCCGAAAGTGAAAAAAATGACAGGTCCGGGGTGGTCGTTTTTTTCACTTTTTCACTTTAGAGCGAGCGAGCCCAAACCCACCATTTGGGGTGTGAGCCGCCTCCGGGGTGGCCCACGCTCACTGGAAAAAGCAATCCCGAGGCCGGATTTCATCCTGGAGCTGAGATATTAAAGCTCGCCGAAAATGAAAAAAACGACCACCCCGGACCTGTCGTTTTGGCCGAGATCCCGACCCCGAGCGAGCGAGCCCAAACCCACCATTTGGGGTGTGAGCTGCCTCCGGGGTGGCCCACGCTCACTGGAAAAAGCAATCCCGATGCCGGATTTGTTCCTGGAGCTGAGATATTAAAGCTCGCCGAAAGTGAAAAAAAAACGACCACCCCGGACCTGTCGTTTTGGCCGAGATCCAAACCCCGAGCGAGCGTGCCCAAACCCACCATTTGGGGTGTGGGCCGCCTCCGGGGTGGCCCACGCTCACTGGAAAAAGCAATCCCGAGGCCGGATTTCATCCTGGAGCTGAGATATTAAAGCTCGCCGAAAGTGAAAAAAATGACAGGTCCGGGGTGGTCGTTTTTTTCACTTTTTCACTTTAGAGCGAGCGAGCCCAAACCCACCATTTGGGGTGTGAGCCGCCTCCGGGGTGGCCCACGCTCACTGGAAAAAGCAATCCCGAGGCCGGATTTCATCCTGGAGCTGAGATATTAAAGCTCGCCGAAAGTGAAAAAAATGACAGGTCCGGGGTGGTCGTTTTTTTCACTTTTTCACTTTAGAGCGAGCGAGCCCAAACCCACCATTTGGGGTGTGAGCCGCCTCCGGGGTGGCCCACGCTCACTGGAAAAAGCAATCCCGAGGCCGGATTTCATCCTGGAGCTGAGATATTAAAGCTCGCCGAAAATGAAAAAAACGACCACCCCGGACCTGTCGTTTTGGCCGAGATCCCGACCCCGAGCGAGCGTGCCCAAACCCACCATTTGGGGTGTGGGCCGCCTCCGGGGTGGCCCGCGCTCACTGGAAAAAGCAATCCCGAGGCCGGATTTCATCCTGGAGCTGAGATATTAAAGCTCGCCGAAAGTGAAAAAAATGACAGGTCCGGGGTGGTCGTTTTTTTCACTTTTTCACTTTAAAGCGAGCGAGCCCAAACCCACCATTTGGGGTGTGAGCCGCCTCCGGGGTGGCCCACGCTCACTGGAAAAAGCAATCCCGAGGCCGGATTTGATCCTGGAGCTGAGATATTAAAGCTCGCCGAAAGTGAAAAAAACGACAGGTCCGGGGTGGTCGTTTTTTTTTCACTTTTTCACTTTCGGCGAGCTTTAAAATCTCAGCTCCAGGATCAAATGATCCTGGAGCTGAGATTTTAAAGCTCGCCGAAAATGAAAAAAACGACCATCCCGGAACAGTCGTCTTGGCCGAAATCCCGACCCCGAGCGAGCGAGCCCACGCCCACCATTTGGGGTGTGAGCCGCCTCCGGGGTGGCCCACGCTCACTGGAAAAAGCAATCCCGAGGCCGGATTTCATCCTGGAGCTGAGATATTAAAGCTCGCCGAAAGTGAAAAAAATGACAGGTCCGGGGTGGTCGTTTTTTTCACTTTTTCACTTTAGAGCGAGCGAGCCCAAACCCACCATTTGGGGTGTGAGCCGCCTCCGGGGTGGCCCACGCTCACTGGAAAAAGCAATCCCGAGGCCGGATTTCATCCTGGAGCTGAGATATTAAAGCTCGCCGAAAGTGAAAAAAACGACCACCCCGGACCTGTCGTTTTGGCCGAGATCCCGACCCCGAGCGAGCGAGCCCAAACCCACCATTTGGGGTGTGAGCTGCCTCCGGGGTGGCCCACGCTCACTGGAAAAAGCAATCCCGAGGCCGGATTTGATCCTGGAGCTGAGATATTAAAGCTCGCCGAAAGTGAAAAAAATGACAGGTCCGGGGTGGTCGTTTTTTTCACTTTTTCACTTTAGAGCGAGCGAGCCCAAACCCACCATTTGGGGTGTGAGCCGCCTCCGGGGTGGCCCACGCTCACTGGAAAAAGCAATCCCGAGGCCGGATTTCATCCTGGAGCTGAGATATTAAAGCTCGCCGAAAGTGAAAAAAATGACAGGTCCGGGGTGGTCGTTTTTTTCACTTTTTCACTTTAAAGCGAGCGAGCCCAAACCCACCATTTGGGGTGTGAGCCGCCTCCGGGGTGGCCCACGCTCACTGGAAAAAGCAATCCCGATGCCGGATTTGATCCTGGAGCTGAGATATTAAAGCTCGCCGAAAGTGAAAAAAACGACAGGTCCGGGGTGGTCGTTTTTTTTTCACTTTTTCACTTTCGGCGAGCTTTAAAATCTCAGCTCCAGGATCAAATGATCCTGGAGCTGAGATTTTAAAGCTCGCCGAAAATGAAAAAAACGACCATCCCGGAACAGTCGTCTTGGCCGAAATCCCGACCCCGAGCGAGCGAGCCCACGCCCACCATTTGGGGTGTGAGCCGCCTCCGGGGTGGCCCACGCTCACTGGAAAAAGCAATCCCGAGGCCGGATTTCATCCTGGAGCTGAGATATTAAAGCTCGCCGAAAGTGAAAAAAATGACAGGTCCGGGGTGGTCGTTTTTTTCACTTTTTCACTTTAGAGCGAGCGAGCCCAAACCCACCATTTGGGGTGTGAGCCGCCTCCGGGGTGGCCCACGCTCACTGGAAAAAGCAATCCCGAGGCCGGATTTCATCCTGGAGCTGAGATATTAAAGCTCGCCGAAAGTGAAAAAAATGACAGGTCCGGGGTGGTCGTTTTTTTCACTTTTTCACTTTAGAGCGAGCGAGCCCAAACCCACCATTTGGGGTGTGAGCCGCCTCCGGGGTGGCCCACGCTCACTGGAAAAAGCAATCCCGAGGCCGGATTTCATCCTGGAGCTGAGATATTAAAGCTCGCCGAAAATGAAAAAAACGACCACCCCGGACCTGTCGTTTTGGCCGAGATCCCGACCCCGAGCGAGCGTGCCCAAACCCACCATTTGGGGTGTGGGCCGCCTCCGGGGTGGCCCGCGCTCACTGGAAAAAGCAATCCCGAGGCCGGATTTCATCCTGGAGCTGAGATATTAAAGCTCGCCGAAAGTGAAAAAAATGACAGGTCCGGGGTGGTCGTTTTTTTCACTTTTTCACTTTAGAGCGATCGAGCCCAAACCCACCATTTGGGGTGTGAGCCGCCTCCGGGGTGGCCCACGCTCACTGGAAAAAGCAATCCCGAGGCCGGATTTCATCCTGGAGCTGAGAAATTAAAGCTCGCCGAAAGTGAAAAAAAACGACCACCCCGGACCTGTCGTTTTGGCCGAGATCCCGACCCCGAGCGAGCGTGCCCAAACCCACCATTTGGGGTGTGGGCCGCCTCCGGGGTGGCCCACGCTCACTGGAAAAAGCAATCCCGAGGCCGGATTTCATCCTGGAGCTGAGATATTAAAGCTCGCCGAAAGTGAAAAAAAACGACCACCCCGGACCTGTCGTTTTGGCCGAGATCCCGACCCCGAGCGAGCGTGCCCAAACCCACCATTTGGGGTGTGGGCCGCCTCCGGGGTGGCCCACGCTCACTGGAAAAAGCAATCCCGAGGCCGGATTTCATCCTGGAGCTGAGATATTAAAGCTCGCCGAAAATGAAAAAAACGACCACCCCGGACCTGTCGTTTTGGCCGAGATCCCGACCCCGAGCGAGCGTGCCCAAACCCACCATTTGGGGTGTGGGCCGCCTCCGGGGTGGCCCACGCTCACTGGAAAAAGCAATCCCGATGCCGGATTTCATCCTGGAGCTGAGATATTAAAGCTCGCCGAAAGTGAAAAAAAACGACCACCCCGGACCTGTCGTTTTGGCCGAGATCCCGACCCCGAGCGAGCGTGCCCAAACCCACCATTTGGGGTGTGGGCCGCCTCCGGGGTGGCCCACGCTCACTGGAAAAAGCAATCCCGAGGCCGGATTTGATCCTGGAGCTGAGATATTAAAGCTCGCCGAAAGTGAAAAAAATGACAGGTCCGGGGTGGTCGTTTTTTTCACTTTTTCACTTTAGAGCGAGCGAGCCCAAACCCACCATTTGGGGTGTGAGCCGCCTCCGGGGTGGCCCAAGCTCACTGGAACAAGCAATCCCGAGGCCGGATTTCATCCTGGAGCTGAGATATTAAAGCTCGCCGAAAATGAAAAAAACGACCACCCCGGACCTGTCGTTTTGGCCGAGATCCCGACCCCGAGCGAGCGTGCCCAAACCCACCATTTGGGGTGTGGGCCGCCTCCGGGGTGGCCCACGCTCACTGGAAAAAGCAATCCCGAGGCCGGATTTCATCCTGGAGCTGAGATATTAAAGCTCGCCGAAAGTGAAAAAAATGACAGGTCCGGGGTGGTCGTTTTTTTCACTTTTTCACTTTAGAGCGAGCGAGCCCAAACCCACCATTTGGGGTGTGAGCCGCCTCCGGGGTGGCCCACGCTCACTGGAAAAAGCAATCCCGATGCCGGATTTGATCCTGGAGCTGAGATATTAAAGCTCGCCGAAAGTGAAAAAAACGACAGGTCCGGGGTGGTCGTTTTTTTTTTCACTTTTTCACTTTCGGCGAGCTTTAAAATCTCAGCTGCAGGATCAAATGATCCTGGAGCTGAGATTTTAAAGCTCGCCGAAAATGAAAATAACGACCATCCCGGAACAGTCGTCTTGGCCGAAATCCCGACCCCGAGCGAGCGAGCCCACGCCCACCATTTGGGGTGTGAGCCGCCTCCGGGGTGGCCCACGCTCACTGGAAAAAGCAATCCCGAGGCCGGATTTCATCCTGGAGCTGAGATATTAAAGCTCGCCGAAAGTGAAAAAAAACGACCACCCCGGACCTGTCGTTTTGGCCGAGATCCCGACCCCGAGCGAGCGTGCCCAAACCCACCATTTGGGGTGTGGGCCGCCTCCGGGGTGGCCCACGCTCACTGGAAAAAGCAATCCCGAGGCCGGATTTCATCCTGGAGCTGAGATATTAAAGCTCGCCGAAAGTGAAAAAAATGACAGGTCCGGGGTGGTCGTTTTTTTCACTTTTTCACTTTAGAGCGAGCGAGCCCAAACCAACCATTTGGGGTGTGAGCCGCCTCCGGGGTGGCCCACGCTCACTGGAAAAAGCAATCCCGAGGCCGGATTTCATCCTGGAGCTGAGATATTAAAGCTCGCCGAAAATGAAAAAAACGACCACCCCGGACCTGTTGTTTTGGCCGAGATCCCGACCCCGAGCGAGCGAGCCCAAACCCACCATTTGGGGTGTGAGCTTCCTCCGGGGTGGCCCACGCTCACTGGAAAAAGCAATCACGATGCCGGATTTGTTCCTGGAGCTGAGATATTAAAGCTCGCCGAAAGTGAAAAAAAACGACCACCCCGGACCTGTCGTTTTGGCCGAGATCCAAACCCCGAGCGAGCGTGCCCAAACCCACCATTTGGGGTGTGGGCCGCCTCCGGGGTGGCCCACGCTCACTGGAAAAAGCAATCCCGAGGCCGGATTTCATCCTGGAGCTGAGATATTAAAGCTCGCCGAAAGTGAAAAAAATGACAGGTCCGGGGTGGTCGTTTTTTTCACTTTTTCACTTTAGAGCGAGCGAGCCCAAACCCACCATTTGGGGTGTGAGCCGCCTCCGGGGTGGCCCACGCTCACTGGAAAAAGCAATCCCGAGGCCGGATTTCATCCTGGAGCTGAGATATTAAAGCTCGCCGAAAGTGAAAAAAATGACAGGTCCGGGGTGGTCGTTTTTTTCACTTTTTCACTTTAGAGCGAGCGAGCCCAAACCCACCATTTGGGGTGTGAGCCGCCTCCGGGGTGGCCCACGCTCACTGGAAAAAGCAATCCCGAGGCCGGATTTCATCCTGGAGCTGAGATATTAAAGCTCGCCGAAAGTGAAAAAAACGACAGGTCCGGGGTGGTCGTTTTTTTTTTCACTTTTTCACTTTCGGCGAGCTTTAAAATCTCAGCTGCAGGATCAAATGATCCTGGAGCTGAGATTTTAAAGCTCGCCGAAAATGAAAATAACGACCATCCCGGAACAGTCGTCTTGGCCGAAATCCCGACCCCGAGCGAGCGAGCCCACGCCCACCATTTGGGGTGTGAGCCGCCTCCGGGGTGGCCCACGCTCACTGGAAAAAGCAATCCCGAGGCCGGATTTCATCCTGGAGCTGAGATATTAAAGCTCGCCGAAAATGAAAAAAACGACCACCCCGGACCTGTCGTTTTGGCCGAGATCCCGACCCCGAGCGAGCGTGCCCAAACCCACCATTTGGGGTGTGGGCCGCCTCCGGGGTGGCCCGCGCTCACTGGAAAAAGCAATCCCGAGGCCGGATTTCATCCTGGAGCTGAGATATTAAAGCTCGCCGAAAGTGAAAAAAATGACAGGTCCGGGGTGGTCGTTTTTTTCACTTTTTCACTTTAGAGCGATCGAGCCCAAACCCACCATTTGGGGTGTGAGCCGCCTCCGGGGTGGCCCACGCTCACTGGAAAAAGCAATCCCGAGGCCGGATTTCATCCTGGAGCTGAGAAATTAAAGCTCGCCGAAAGTGAAAAAAAACGACCACCCCGGACCTGTCGTTTTGGCCGAGATCCCGACCCCGAGCGAGCGTGCCCAAACCCACCATTTGGGGTGTGGGCCGCCTCCGGGGTGGCCCACGCTCACTGGAAAAAGCAATCCCGAGGCCGGATTTCATCCTGGAGCTGAGATATTAAAGCTCGCCGAAAGTGAAAAAAAACGACCACCCCGGACCTGTCGTTTTGGCCGAGATCCCGACCCCGAGCGAGCGTGCCCAAACCCACCATTTGGGGTGTGGGCCGCCTCCGGGGTGGCCCACGCTCACTGGAAAAAGCAATCCCGAGGCCGGATTTCATCCTGGAGCTGAGATATTAAAGCTCGCCGAAAATGAAAAAAACGACCACCCCGGACCTGTCGTTTTGGCCGAGATCCCGACCCCGAGCGAGCGTGCCCAAACCCACCATTTGGGGTGTGGGCCGCCTCCGGGGTGGCCCACGCTCACTGGAAAAAGCAATCCCGATGCCGGATTTCATCCTGGAGCTGAGATATTAAAGCTCGCCGAAAGTGAAAAAAAACGACCACCCCGGACCTGTCGTTTTGGCCGAGATCCCGACCCCGAGCGAGCGTGCCCAAACCCACCATTTGGGGTGTGGGCCGCCTCCGGGGTGGCCCACGCTCACTGGAAAAAGCAATCCCGAGGCCGGATTTGATCCTGGAGCTGAGATATTAAAGCTCGCCGAAAGTGAAAAAAATGACAGGTCCGGGGTGGTCGTTTTTTTCACTTTTTCACTTTAGAGCGAGCGAGCCCAAACCCACCATTTGGGGTGTGAGCCGCCTCCGGGGTGGCCCAAGCTCACTGGAACAAGCAATCCCGAGGCCGGATTTCATCCTGGAGCTGAGATATTAAAGCTCGCCGAAAATGAAAAAAACGACCACCCCGGACCTGTCGTTTTGGCCGAGATCCCGACCCCGAGCGAGCGTGCCCAAACCCACCATTTGGGGTGTGGGCCGCCTCCGGGGTGGCCCACGCTCACTGGAAAAAGCAATCCCGAGGCCGGATTTCATCCTGGAGCTGAGATATTAAAGCTCGCCGAAAGTGAAAAAAATGACAGGTCCGGGGTGGTCGTTTTTTTCACTTTTTCACTTTAGAGCGAGCGAGCCCAAACCCACCATTTGGGGTGTGAGCCGCCTCCGGGGTGGCCCACGCTCACTGGAAAAAGCAATCCCGATGCCGGATTTGATCCTGGAGCTGAGATATTAAAGCTCGCCGAAAGTGAAAAAAACGACAGGTCCGGGGTGGTCGTTTTTTTTTCACTTTTTCACTTTCGGCGAGCTTTAAAATCTCAGCTGCAGGATCAAATGATCCTGGAGCTGAGATTTTAAAGCTCGCCGAAAATGAAAATAACGACCATCCCGGAACAGTCGTCTTGGCCGAAATCCCGACCCCGAGCGAGCGAGCCCACGCCCACCATTTGGGGTGTGAGCCGCCTCCGGGGTGGCCCACGCTCACTGGAAAAAGCAATCCCGAGGCCGGATTTCATCCTGGAGCTGAGATATTAAAGCTCGCCGAAAGTGAAAAAAAACGACCACCCCGGACCTGTCGTTTTGGCCGAGATCCCGACCCCGAGCGAGCGTGCCCAAACCCACCATTTGGGGTGTGGGCCGCCTCCGGGGTGGCCCACGCTCACTGGAAAAAGCAATCCCGAGGCCGGATTTCATCCTGGAGCTGAGATATTAAAGCTCGCCGAAAGTGAAAAAAATGACAGGTCCGGGGTGGTCGTTTTTTTCACTTTTTCACTTTAGAGCGAGCGAGCCCAAACCAACCATTTGGGGTGTGAGCCGCCTCCGGGGTGGCCCACGCTCACTGGAAAAAGCAATCCCGAGGCCGGATTTCATCCTGGAGCTGAGATATTAAAGCTCGCCGAAAATGAAAAAAACGACCACCCCGGACCTGTTGTTTTGGCCGAGATCCCGACCCCGAGCGAGCGAGCCCAAACCCACCATTTGGGGTGTGAGCTTCCTCCGGGGTGGCCCACGCTCACTGGAAAAAGCAATCACGATGCCGGATTTGTTCCTGGAGCTGAGATATTAAAGCTCGCCGAAAGTGAAAAAAAACGACCACCCCGGACCTGTCGTTTTGGCCGAGATCCAAACCCCGAGCGAGCGTGCCCAAACCCACCATTTGGGGTGTGGGCCGCCTCCGGGGTGGCCCACGCTCACTGGAAAAAGCAATCCCGAGGCCGGATTTCATCCTGGAGCTGAGATATTAAAGCTCGCCGAAAGTGAAAAAAATGACAGGTCCGGGGTGGTCGTTTTTTTCACTTTTTCACTTTAGAGCGAGCGAGCCCAAACCCACCATTTGGGGTGTGAGCCGCCTCCGGGGTGGCCCACGCTCACTGGAAAAAGCAATCCCGAGGCCGGATTTCATCCTGGAGCTGAGATATTAAAGCTCGCCGAAAGTGAAAAAAATGACAGGTCCGGGGTGGTCGTTTTTTTCACTTTTTCACTTTAGAGCGAGCGAGCCCAAACCCACCATTTGGGGTGTGAGCCGCCTCCGGGGTGGCCCACGCTCACTGGAAAAAGCAATCCCGAGGCCGGATTTCATCCTGGAGCTGAGATATTAAAGCTCGCCGAAAGTGAAAAAAACGACAGGTCCGGGGTGGTCGTTTTTTTTTTCACTTTTTCACTTTCGGCGAGCTTTAAAATCTCAGCTGCAGGATCAAATGATCCTGGAGCTGAGATTTTAAAGCTCGCCGAAAATGAAAATAACGACCATCCCGGAACAGTCGTCTTGGCCGAAATCCCGACCCCGAGCGAGCGAGCCCACGCCCACCATTTGGGGTGTGAGCCGCCTCCGGGGTGGCCCACGCTCACTGGAAAAAGCAATCCCGAGGCCGGATTTCATCCTGGAGCTGAGATATTAAAGCTCGCCGAAAATGAAAAAAACGACCACCCCGGACCTGTCGTTTTGGCCGAGATCCCGACCCCGAGCGAGCGTGCCCAAACCCACCATTTGGGGTGTGGGCCGCCTCCGGGGTGGCCCGCGCTCACTGGAAAAAGCAATCCCGAGGCCGGATTTCATCCTGGAGCTGAGATATTAAAGCTCGCCGAAAGTGAAAAAAATGACAGGTCCGGGGTGGTCGTTTTTTTCACTTTTTCACTTTAGAGCGATCGAGCCCAAACCCACCATTTGGGGTGTGAGCCGCCTCCGGGGTGGCCCACGCTCACTGGAAAAAGCAATCCCGAGGCCGGATTTCATCCTGGAGCTGAGAAATTAAAGCTCGCCGAAAGTGAAAAAAAACGACCACCCCGGACCTGTCGTTTTGGCCGAGATCCCGACCCCGAGCGAGCGTGCCCAAACCCACCATTTGGGGTGTGGGCCGCCTCCGGGGTGGCCCACGCTCACTGGAAAAAGCAATCCCGAGGCCGGATTTCATCCTGGAGCTGAGATATTAAAGCTCGCCGAAAGTGAAAAAAAACGACCACCCCGGACCTGTCGTTTTGGCCGAGATCCCGACCCCGAGCGAGCGTGCCCAAACCCACCATTTGGGGTGTGGGCCGCCTCCGGGGTGGCCCACGCTCACTGGAAAAAGCAATCCCGAGGCCGGATTTCATCCTGGAGCTGAGATATTAAAGCTCGCCGAAAATGAAAAAAACGACCACCCCGGACCTGTCGTTTTGGCCGAGATCCCGACCCCGAGCGAGCGTGCCCAAACCCACCATTTGGGGTGTGGGCCGCCTCCGGGGTGGCCCACGCTCACTGGAAAAAGCAATCCCGATGCCGGATTTCATCCTGGAGCTGAGATATTAAAGCTCGCCGAAAGTGAAAAAAAACGACCACCCCGGACCTGTCGTTTTGGCCGAGATCCCGACCCCGAGCGAGCGTGCCCAAACCCACCATTTGGGGTGTGGGCCGCCTCCGGGGTGGCCCACGCTCACTGGAAAAAGCAATCCCGAGGCCGGATTTGATCCTGGAGCTGAGATATTAAAGCTCGCCGAAAGTGAAAAAAATGACAGGTCCGGGGTGGTCGTTTTTTTCACTTTTTCACTTTAGAGCGAGCGAGCCCAAACCCACCATTTGGGGTGTGAGCCGCCTCCGGGGTGGCCCAAGCTCACTGGAACAAGCAATCCCGAGGCCGGATTTCATCCTGGAGCTGAGATATTAAAGCTCGCCGAAAATGAAAAAAACGACCACCCCGGACCTGTCGTTTTGGCCGAGATCCCGACCCCGAGCGAGCGTGCCCAAACCCACCATTTGGGGTGTGGGCCGCCTCCGGGGTGGCCCACGCTCACTGGAAAAAGCAATCCCGAGGCCGGATTTCATCCTGGAGCTGAGATATTAAAGCTCGCCGAAAGTGAAAAAAATGACAGGTCCGGGGTGGTCGTTTTTTTCACTTTTTCACTTTAGAGCGAGCGAGCCCAAACCCACCATTTGGGGTGTGAGCCGCCTCCGGGGTGGCCCACGCTCACTGGAAAAAGCAATCCCGATGCCGGATTTGATCCTGGAGCTGAGATATTAAAGCTCGCCGAAAGTGAAAAAAACGACAGGTCCGGGGTGGTCGTTTTTTTTTCACTTTTTCACTTTCGGCGAGCTTTAAAATCTCAGCTGCAGGATCAAATGATCCTGGAGCTGAGATTTTAAAGCTCGCCGAAAATGAAAATAACGACCATCCCGGAACAGTCGTCTTGGCCGAAATCCCGACCCCGAGCGAGCGAGCCCACGCCCACCATTTGGGGTGTGAGCCGCCTCCGGGGTGGCCCACGCTCACTGGAAAAAGCAATCCCGAGGCCGGATTTCATCCTGGAGCTGAGATATTAAAGCTCGCCGAAAGTGAAAAAAAACGACCACCCCGGACCTGTCGTTTTGGCCGAGATCCCGACCCCGAGCGAGCGTGCCCAAACCCACCATTTGGGGTGTGGGCCGCCTCCGGGGTGGCCCACGCTCACTGGAAAAAGCAATCCCGAGGCCGGATTTCATCCTGGAGCTGAGATATTAAAGCTCGCCGAAAGTGAAAAAAACGACCACCCCGGACCTGTCGTTTTGGCCGAGATCCCGACCCCGAGCGAGCGAGCCCAAACCCACCATTTGGGGTGTGAGCCGCCTCCGGGGTGGCCCACGCTCACTGGAAAAAGCAATCCCGATGCCGGATTTGATCCTGGAGCTGAGATATTAAAGCTCGCCGAAAGTGAAAAAAAACGACCACCCCGGACCTGTCGTTTTGGCCGAGATCCCGACCCCGAGCGAGCGTGCCCAAACCCACCATTTGGGGTGTGGGCCGCCTCCGGGGTGGCCCACGCTCACTGGAAAAAGCAATCCCGAGGCCGGATTTCATCCTGGAGCTGAGATATTAAAGCTCGCCGAAAGTGAAAAAAATGACAGGTCCGGGGTGGTCGTTTTTTTCACTTTTTCACTTTAGAGCGATCGAGCCCAAACCCACCATTTGGGGTGTGAGCCGCCTCCGGGGTGGCCCACGCTCACTGGAAAAAGCAATCCCGAGGCCGGATTTCATCCTGGAGCTGAGAAATTAAAGCTCGCCGAAAGTGAAAAAAAACGACCACCCCGGACCTGTCGTTTTGGCCGAGATCCCGACCCCGAGCGAGCGTGCCCAAACCCACCATTTGGGGTGTGGGCCGCCTCCGGGGTGGCCCACGCTCACTGGAAAAAGCAATCCCGAGGCCGGATTTCATCCTGGAGCTGAGATATTAAAGCTCGCCGAAAATGAAAAAAACGACCACCCCGGACCTGTCGTTTTGGCCGAGATCCCGACCCCGAGCGAGCGTGCCCAAACCCACCATTTGGGGTGTGGGCCGCCTCCGGGGTGGCCCACGCTCACTGGAAAAAGCAATCCCGAGGCCGGATTTCATCCTGGAGCTGAGATATTAAAGCTCGCCGAAAATGAAAAAAACGACCACCCCGGACCTGTCGTTTTGGCCGAGATCCCGACCCCGAGCGAGCGTGCCCAAACCCACCATTTGGGGTGTGGGCCGCCTCCGGGGTGGCCCACGCTCACTGGAAAAAGCAATCCCGAGGCCGGATTTCATCCTGGAGCTGAGATATTAAAGCTCGCCGAAAGTGAAAAAAAACGACCACCCCGGACCTGTCGTTTTGGCCGAGATCCCGACCCCGAGCGAGCGTGCCCAAACCCACCATTTGGGGTGTGGGCCGCCTCCGGGGTGGCCCACGCTCACTGGAAAAAGCAATCCCGAGGCCGGATTTCATCCTGGAGCTGAGATATTAAAGCTCGCCGAAAGTGAAAAAAATGACAGGTCCGGGGTGGTCGTTTTTTTCACTTTTTCACTTTAGAGCGAGCGAGCCCAAACCCACCATTTGGGGTGTGAGCCGCCTCCGGGGTGGCCCACGCTCACTGGAAAAAGCAATCCCGAGGCCGGATTTCATCCTGGAGCTGAGATATTAAAGCTCGCCGAAAGTGAAAAAAACGACCACCCCGGACCTGTCGTTTTGGCCGAGATCCCGACCCCGAGCGAGCGAGCCCAAACCCACCATTTGGGGTGTGAGCCGCCTCCGGGGTGGCCCACGCTCACTGGAAAAAGCAATCCCGATGCCGGATTTGATCCTGGAGCTGAGATATTAAAGCTCGCCGAAAGTGAAAAAAAACGACCACCCCGGACCTGTCGTTTTGGCCGAGATCCCGACCCCGAGCGAGCGTGCCCAAACCCACCATTTGGGGTGTGGGCCGCCTCCGGGGTGGCCCACGCTCACTGGAAAAAGCAATCCCGAGGCCGGATTTCATCCTGGAGCTGAGATATTAAAGCTCGCCGAAAGTGAAAAAAATGACAGGTCCGGGGTGGTCGTTTTTTTCACTTTTTCACTTTAGAGCGATCGAGCCCAAACCCACCATTTGGGGTGTGAGCCGCCTCCGGGGTGGCCCACGCTCACTGGAAAAAGCAATCCCGAGGCCGGATTTCATCCTGGAGCTGAGAAATTAAAGCTCGCCGAAAGTGAAAAAAAACGACCACCCCGGACCTGTCGTTTTGGCCGAGATCCCGACCCCGAGCGAGCGTGCCCAAACCCACCATTTGGGGTGTGGGCCGCCTCCGGGGTGGCCCACGCTCACTGGAAAAAGCAATCCCGAGGCCGGATTTCATCCTGGAGCTGAGATATTAAAGCTCGCCGAAAATGAAAAAAACGACCACCCCGGACCTGTCGTTTTGGCCGAGATCCCGACCCCGAGCGAGCGTGCCCAAACCCACCATTTGGGGTGTGGGCCGCCTCCGGGGTGGCCCACGCTCACTGGAAAAAGCAATCCCGAGGCCGGATTTCATCCTGGAGCTGAGATATTAAAGCTCGCCGAAAATGAAAAAAACGACCACCCCGGACCTGTCGTTTTGGCCGAGATCCCGACCCCGAGCGAGCGTGCCCAAACCCACCATTTGGGGTGTGGGCCGCCTCTGGGGTGGCCCACGCTCACTGGAAAAAGCAATCCCGAGGCCGGATTTCATCCTGGAGCTGAGATATTAAAGCTCGCCGAAAGTGAAAAAAAACGACCACCCCGGACCTGTCGTTTTGGCCGAGATCCCGACCCCGAGCGAGCGTGCCCAAACCCACCATTTGGGGTGTGGGCCGCCTCCGGGGTGGCCCACGCTCACTGGAAAAAGCAATCCCGAGGCCGGATTTCATCCTGGAGCTGAGATATTAAAGCTCGCCGAAAGTGAAAAAAATGACAGGTCCGGGGTGGTCGTTTTTTTCACTTTTTCACTTTAGAGCGAGCGAGCCCAAACCCACCATTTGGGGTGTGAGCCGCCTCCGGGGTGGCCCACGCTCACTGGAAAAAGCAATCCCGAGGCCGGATTTCATCCTGGAGCTGAGATATTAAAGCTCGCCGAAAGTGAAAAAAACGACCACCCCGGACCTGTCGTTTTGGCCGAGATCCCGACCCCGAGCGAGCGAGCCCAAACCCACCATTTGGGGTGTGAGCCGCCTCCGGGGTGGCCCACGCTCACTGGAAAAAGCAATCCCGATGCCGGATTTGATCCTGGAGCTGAGATATTAAAGCTCGCCGAAAGTGAAAAAAAACGACCACCCCGGACCTGTCGTTTTGGCCGAGATCCCGACCCCGAGCGAGCGTGCCCAAACCCACCATTTGGGGTGTGGGCCGCCTCCGGGGTGGCCCACGCTCACTGGAAAAAGCAATCCCGAGGCCGGATTTCATCCTGGAGCTGAGATATTAAAGCTCGCCGAAAGTGAAAAAAATGACAGGTCCGGGGTGGTCGTTTTTTTCACTTTTTCACTTTAGAGCGATCGAGCCCAAACCCACCATTTGGGGTGTGAGCCGCCTCCGGGGTGGCCCACGCTCACTGGAAAAAGCAATCCCGAGGCCGGATTTCATCCTGGAGCTGAGAAATTAAAGCTCGCCGAAAGTGAAAAAAAACGACCACCCCGGACCTGTCGTTTTGGCCGAGATCCCGACCCCGAGCGAGCGTGCCCAAACCCACCATTTGGGGTGTGGGCCGCCTCCGGGGTGGCCCACGCTCACTGGAAAAAGCAATCCCGAGGCCGGATTTCATCCTGGAGCTGAGATATTAAAGCTCGCCGAAAATGAAAAAAACGACCACCCCGGACCTGTCGTTTTGGCCGAGATCCCGACCCCGAGCGAGCGTGCCCAAACCCACCATTTGGGGTGTGGGCCGCCTCCGGGGTGGCCCACGCTCACTGGAAAAAGCAATCCCGAGGCCGGATTTCATCCTGGAGCTGAGATATTAAAGCTCGCCGAAAGTGAAAAAAATGACAGGTCCGGGGTGGTCGTTTTTTTCACTTTTTCACTTTAGAGCGAGCGAGCCCAAACCCACCATTTGGGGTGTGAGCCGCCTCCGGGGTGGCCCACGCTCACTGGAAAAAGCAATCCCGATGCCGGATTTGATCCTGGAGCTGAGATATTAAAGCTCGCCGAAAGTGAAAAAAACGACAGGTCCGGGGTGGTCGTTTTTTTTTTCACTTTTTCACTTTCGGCGAGCTTTAAAATCTCAGCTGCAGGATCAAATGATCCTGGAGCTGAGATTTTAAAGCTCGCCGAAAATGAAAATAACGACCATCCCGGAACAGTCGTCTTGGCCGAAATCCCGACCCCGAGCGAGCGAGCCCACGCCCACCATTTGGGGTGTGAGCCGCCTCCGGGGTGGCCCACGCTCACTGGAAAAAGCAATCCCGAGGCCGGATTTCATCCTGGAGCTGAGATATTAAAGCTCGCCGAAAGTGAAAAAAAACGACCACCCCGGACCTGTCGTTTTGGCCGAGATCCCGACCCCGAGCGAGCGTGCCCAAACCCACCATTTGGGGTGTGGGCCGCCTCCGGGGTGGCCCACGCTCACTGGAAAAAGCAATCCCGAGGCCGGATTTCATCCTGGAGCTGAGATATTAAAGCTCGCCGAAAGTGAAAAAAATGACAGGTCCGGGGTGGTCGTTTTTTTCACTTTTTCACTTTAGAGCGAGCGAGCCCAAACCAACCATTTGGGGTGTGAGCCGCCTCCGGGGTGGCCCACGCTCACTGGAAAAAGCAATCCCGAGGCCGGATTTCATCCTGGAGCTGAGATATTAAAGCTCGCCGAAAATGAAAAAAACGACCACCCCGGACCTGTCGTTTTGGCCGAGATCCCGACCCCGAGCGAGCGAGCCCAAACCCACCATTTGGGGTGTGAGCTTCCTCCGGGGTGGCCCACGCTCACTGGAAAAAGCAATCACGATGCCGGATTTGTTCCTGGAGCTGAGATATTAAAGCTCGCCGAAAGTGAAAAAAAACGACCACCCCGGACCTGTCGTTTTGGCCGAGATCCAAACCCCGAGCGAGCGTGCCCAAACCCACCATTTGGGGTGTGGGCCGCCTCCGGGGTGGCCCACGCTCACTGGAAAAAGCAATCCCGAGGCCGGATTTCATCCTGGAGCTGAGATATTAAAGCTCGCCGAAAGTGAAAAAAATGACAGGTCCGGGGTGGTCGTTTTTTTCACTTTTTCACTTTAGAGCGAGCGAGCCCAAACCCACCATTTGGGGTGTGAGCCGCCTCCGGGGTGGCCCACGCTCACTGGAAAAAGCAATCCCGAGGCCGGATTTCATCCTGGAGCTGAGATATTAAAGCTCGCCGAAAGTGAAAAAAATGACAGGTCCGGGGTGGTCGTTTTTTTCACTTTTTCACTTTAGAGCGAGCGAGCCCAAACCCACCATTTGGGGTGTGAGCCGCCTCCGGGGTGGCCCACGCTCACTGGAAAAAGCAATCCCGAGGCCGGATTTCATCCTGGAGCTGAGATATTAAAGCTCGCCGAAAGTGAAAAAAACGACAGGTCCGGGGTGGTCGTTTTTTTTTCACTTTTTCACTTTCGGCGAGCTTTAAAATCTCAGCTGCAGGATCAAATGATCCTGGAGCTGAGATTTTAAAGCTCGCCGAAAATGAAAATAACGACCATCCCGGAACAGTCGTCTTGGCCGAAATCCCGACCCCGAGCGAGCGAGCCCACGCCCACCATTTGGGGTGTGAGCCGCCTCCGGGGTGGCCCACGCTCACTGGAAAAAGCAATCCCGAGGCCGGATTTCATCCTGGAGCTGAGATATTAAAGCTCGCCGAAAGTGAAAAAAAACGACCACCCCGGACCTGTCGTTTTGGCCGAGATCCCGACCCCGAGCGAGCGTGCCCAAACCCACCATTTGGGGTGTGGGCCGCCTCCGGGGTGGCCCACGCTCACTGGAAAAAGCAATCCCGAGGCCGGATTTCATCCTGGAGCTGAGATATTAAAGCTCGCCGAAAGTGAAAAAAATGACAGGTCCGGGGTGGTCGTTTTTTTCACTTTTTCACTTTAGAGCGAGCGAGCCCAAACCAACCATTTGGGGTGTGAGCCGCCTCCGGGGTGGCCCACGCTCACTGGAAAAAGCAATCCCGAGGCCGGATTTCATCCTGGAGCTGAGATATTAAAGCTCGCCGAAAATGAAAAAAACGACCACCCCGGACCTGTCGTTTTGGCCGAGATCCCGACCCCGAGCGAGCGAGCCCAAACCCACCATTTGGGGTGTGAGCTTCCTCCGGGGTGGCCCACGCTCACTGGAAAAAGCAATCACGATGCCGGATTTGTTCCTGGAGCTGAGATATTAAAGCTCGCCGAAAGTGAAAAAAAACGACCACCCCGGACCTGTCGTTTTGGCCGAGATCCAAACCCCGAGCGAGCGTGCCCAAACCCACCATTTGGGGTGTGGGCCGCCTCCGGGGTGGCCCACGCTCACTGGAAAAAGCAATCCCGAGGCCGGATTTCATCCTGGAGCTGAGATATTAAAGCTCGCCGAAAGTGAAAAAAATGACAGGTCCGGGGTGGTCGTTTTTTTCACTTTTTCACTTTAGAGCGAGCGAGCCCAAACCCACCATTTGGGGTGTGAGCCGCCTCCGGGGTGGCCCACGCTCACTGGAAAAAGCAATCCCGAGGCCGGATTTCATCCTGGAGCTGAGATATTAAAGCTCGCCGAAAGTGAAAAAAATGACAGGTCCGGGGTGGTCGTTTTTTTCACTTTTTCACTTTAGAGCGAGCGAGCCCAAACCCACCATTTGGGGTGTGAGCCGCCTCCGGGGTGGCCCACGCTCACTGGAAAAAGCAATCCCGAGGCCGGATTTCATCCTGGAGCTGAGATATTAAAGCTCGCCGAAAATGAAAAAAACGACCACCCCGGACCTGTCGTTTTGGCCGAGATCCCGACCCCGAGCGAGCGTGCCCAAACCCACCATTTGGGGTGTGGGCCGCCTCCGGGGTGGCCCGCGCTCACTGGAAAAAGCAATCCCGAGGCCGGATTTCATCCTGGAGCTGAGATATTAAAGCTCGCCGAAAATGAAAAAAACGACCACCCCGGACCTGTCGTTTTGGCCGAGATCCCGACCCCGAGCGAGCGTGCCCAAACCCACCATTTGGGGTGTGGGCCGCCTCCGGGTTGGCCCACGCTCACTGGAAAAAGCAATCCCGAGGCCGGATTTCATCCTGGAGCTGAGATATTAAAGCTCGCCGAAAATGAAAAAAACGACCACCCCGGACCTGTCGTTTTGGCCGAGATCCCGACCCCGAGCGAGCGTGCCCAAACCCACCATTTGGGGTGTGGGCCGCCTCTGGGGTGGCCCACGCTCACTGGAAAAAGCAATCCCGAGGCCGGATTTCATCCTGGAGCTGAGATATTAAAGCTCGCCGAAAATGAAAAAAACGACCACCCCGGACCTGTCGTTTTGGCCGAGATCCCGACCCCGAGCGAGCGTGCCCAAACCCACCATTTGGGGTGTGGGCCGCCTCCGGGGTGGCCCACGCTCACTGGAAAAAGCAATCCCGAGGCCGGATTTCATCCTGGAGCTGAGATATTAAAGCTCGCCGAAAATGAAAAAAACGACCACCCCGGACCTGTCGTTTTGGCCGAGATCCCGACCCCGAGCGAGCGTGCCCAAACCCACCATTTGGGGTGTGGGCCGCCTCCGGGGTGGCCCACGCTCACTGGAAAAAGCAGTCCCGAGGCCGGATTTCATCCTGGAGCTGAGATATTAAAGCTCGCCGAAAATGAAAAAAACGACCACCCCGGACCTGTCGTTTTGGCCGAGATCCCGACCCCGAGCGAGCGTGCCCAAACCCACCATTTGGGGTGTGGGCCGCCTCCGGGGTGGCCCACGCTCACTGGAAAAAGCAATCCCGAGGCCGGATTTCATCCTGGAGCTGAGATATTAAAGCTCGCCGAAAGTGAAAAAAAACGACCACCCCGGACCTGTCGTTTTGGCCGAGATCCCGACCCCGAGCGAGCGTGCCCAAACCCACCATTTGGGGTGTGGGCCGCCTCCGGGGTGGCCCACGCTCACTGGAAAAAGCAATCCCGAGGCCGGATTTCATCCTGGAGCTGAGATATTAAAGCTCGCCGAAAGTGAAAAAAAACGACCACCCCGGACCTGTCGTTTTGGCCGAGATCCCGACCCCGAGCGAGCGTGCCCAAACCCACCATTTGGGGTGTGGGCCGCCTCCGGGGTGGCCCACGCTCACTGGAAAAAGCAATCCCGAGGCCGGATTTCATCCTGGAGCTGAGATATTAAAGCTCGCCGAAAGTGAAAAAAAACGACCACCCCGGACCTGTCGTTTTGGCCGAGATCCCGACCCCGAGCGAGCGTGCCCAAACCCACCATTTGGGGTGTGGGCCGCCTCCGGGGTGGCCCACGCTCACTGGAAAAAGCAATCCCGAGGCCGGATTTCATCCTGGAGCTGAGATATTAAAGCTCGCCGAAAATGAAAAAAACGACCACCCCGGACCTGTCGTTTTGGCCGAGATCCCGACCCCGAGCGAGCGTGCCCAAACCCACCATTTGGGGTGTGGGCCGCCTCCGGGGTGGCCCACGCTCACTGGAAAAAGCAATCCCGAGGCCGGATTTCATCCTGGAGCTGAGATATTAAAGCTCGCCGAAAATGAAAAAAACGACCACCCCGGACCTGTCGTTTTGGCCGAGATCCCGACCCCGAGCGAGCGTGCCCAAACCCACCATTTGGGGTGTGGGCCGCCTCCGGGGTGGCCCACGCTCACTGGAAAAAGCAATCCCGAGGCCGGATTTCATCCTGGAGCTGAGATATTAAAGCTCGCCGAAAGTGAAAAAAATGACAGGTCCGGGGTGGTCGTTTTTTTCACTTTTTCACTTTAGAGCGAGCGAGCCCAAACCCACCATTTGGGGTGTGAGCCGCCTCCGGGGTGGCCCACGCTCACTGGAAAAAGCAATCCCGAGGCCGGATTTCATCCTGGAGCTGAGATATTAAAGCTCGCCGAAAGTGAAAAAAACGACCACCCCGGACCTGTCGTTTTGGCCGAGATCCCGACCCCGAGCGAGCGAGCCCAAACCCACCATTTGGGGTGTGAGCCGCCTCCGGGGTGGCCCACGCTCACTGGAAAAAGCAATCCCGATGCCGGATTTGATCCTGGAGCTGAGATATTAAAGCTCGCCGAAAGTGAAAAAAAACGACCACCCCGGACCTGTCGTTTTGGCCGAGATCCCGACCCCGAGCGAGCGTGCCCAAACCCACCATTTGGGGTGTGGGCCGCCTCCGGGGTGGCCCACGCTCACTGGAAAAAGCAATCCCGAGGCCGGATTTCATCCTGGAGCTGAGATATTAAAGCTCGCCGAAAGTGAAAAAAATGACAGGTCCGGGGTGGTCGTTTTTTTCACTTTTTCACTTTAGAGCGATCGAGCCCAAACCCACCATTTGGGGTGTGAGCCGCCTCCGGGGTGGCCCACGCTCACTTGAAAAAGCAATCCCGAGGCCGGATTTCATCCTGGAGCTGAGAAATTAAAGCTCGCCGAAAGTGAAAAAAAACGACCACCCCGGACCTGTCGTTTTGGCCGAGATCCCGACCCCGAGCGAGCGTGCCCAAACCCACCATTTGGGGTGTGGGCCGCCTCCGGGGTGGCCCACGCTCACTGGAAAAAGCAATCCCGAGGCCGGATTTCATCCTGGAGCTGAGATATTAAAGCTCGCCGAAAATGAAAAAAACGACCACCCCGGACCTGTCGTTTTGGCCGAGATCCCGACCCCGAGCGAGCGTGCCCAAACCCACCATTTGGGGTGTGGGCCGCCTCCGGGGTGGCCCACGCTCACTGGAAAAAGCAATCCCGAGGCCGGATTTCATCCTGGAGCTGAGATATTAAAGCTCGCCGAAAATGAAAAAAACGACCACCCCGGACCTGTCGTTTTGGCCGAGATCCCGACCCCGAGCGAGCGTGCCCAAACCCACCATTTGGGGTGTGGGCCGCCTCCGGGGTGGCCCACGCTCACTGGAAAAAGCAATCCCGAGGCCGGATTTCATCCTGGAGCTGAGATATTAAAGCTCGCCGAAAGTGAAAAAAAACGACCACCCCGGACCTGTCGTTTTGGCCGAGATCCCGACCCCGAGCGAGCGTGCCCAAACCCACCATTTGGGGTGTGGGCCGCCTCCGGGGTGGCCCACGCTCACTGGAAAAAGCAATCCCGAGGCCGGATTTCATCCTGGAGCTGAGATATTAAAGCTCGCCGAAAGTGAAAAAAATGACAGGTCCGGGGTGGTCGTTTTTTTCACTTTTTCACTTTAGAGCGAGCGAGCCCAAACCCACCATTTGGGGTGTGAGCCGCCTCCGGGGTGGCCCACGCTCACTGGAAAAAGCAATCCCGAGGCCGGATTTCATCCTGGAGCTGAGATATTAAAGCTCGCCGAAAGTGAAAAAAACGACCACCCCGGACCTGTCGTTTTGGCCGAGATCCCGACCCCGAGCGAGCGAGCCCAAACCCACCATTTGGGGTGTGAGCCGCCTCCGGGGTGGCCCACGCTCACTGGAAAAAGCAATCCCGATGCCGGATTTGATCCTGGAGCTGAGATATTAAAGCTCGCCGAAAGTGAAAAAAAACGACCACCCCGGACCTGTCGTTTTGGCCGAGATCCCGACCCCGAGCGAGCGTGCCCAAACCCACCATTTGGGGTGTGGGCCGCCTCCGGGGTGGCCCACGCTCACTGGAAAAAGCAATCCCGAGGCCGGATTTCATCCTGGAGCTGAGATATTAAAGCTCGCCGAAAGTGAAAAAAATGACAGGTCCGGGGTGGTCGTTTTTTTCACTTTTTCACTTTAGAGCGATCGAGCCCAAACCCACCATTTGGGGTGTGAGCCGCCTCCGGGGTGGCCCACGCTCACTGGAAAAAGCAATCCCGAGGCCGGATTTCATCCTGGAGCTGAGAAATTAAAGCTCGCCGAAAGTGAAAAAAAACGACCACCCCGGACCTGTCGTTTTGGCCGAGATCCCGACCCCGAGCGAGCGTGCCCAAACCCACCATTTGGGGTGTGGGCCGCCTCCGGGGTGGCCCACGCTCACTGGAAAAAGCAATCCCGAGGCCGGATTTCATCCTGGAGCTGAGATATTAAAGCTCGCCGAAAATGAAAAAAACGACCACCCCGGACCTGTCGTTTTGGCCGAGATCCCGACCCCGAGCGAGCGTGCCCAAACCCACCATTTGGGGTGTGGGCCGCCTCCGGGGTGGCCCACGCTCACTGGAAAAAGCAATCCCGAGGCCGGATTTCATCCTGGAGCTGAGATATTAAAGCTCGCCGAAAATGAAAAAAACGACCACCCCGGACCTGTCGTTTTGGCCGAGATCCCGACCCCGAGCGAGCGTGCCCAAACCCACCATTTGGGGTGTGGGCCGCCTCTGGGGTGGCCCACGCTCACTGGAAAAAGCAATCCCGAGGCCGGATTTCATCCTGGAGCTGAGATATTAAAGCTCGCCGAAAGTGAAAAAAAACGACCACCCCGGACCTGTCGTTTTGGCCGAGATCCCGACCCCGAGCGAGCGTGCCCAAACCCACCATTTGGGGTGTGGGCCGCCTCCGGGGTGGCCCACGCTCACTGGAAAAAGCAATCCCGAGGCCGGATTTCATCCTGGAGCTGAGATATTAAAGCTCGCCGAAAGTGAAAAAAATGACAGGTCCGGGGTGGTCGTTTTTTTCACTTTTTCACTTTAGAGCGAGCGAGCCCAAACCCACCATTTGGGGTGTGAGCCGCCTCCGGGGTGGCCCACGCTCACTGGAAAAAGCAATCCCGAGGCCGGATTTCATCCTGGAGCTGAGATATTAAAGCTCGCCGAAAGTGAAAAAAACGACCACCCCGGACCTGTCGTTTTGGCCGAGATCCCGACCCCGAGCGAGCGAGCCCAAACCCACCATTTGGGGTGTGAGCCGCCTCCGGGGTGGCCCACGCTCACTGGAAAAAGCAATCCCGATGCCGGATTTGATCCTGGAGCTGAGATATTAAAGCTCGCCGAAAGTGAAAAAAAACGACCACCCCGGACCTGTCGTTTTGGCCGAGATCCCGACCCCGAGCGAGCGTGCCCAAACCCACCATTTGGGGTGTGGGCCGCCTCCGGGGTGGCCCACGCTCACTGGAAAAAGCAATCCCGAGGCCGGATTTCATCCTGGAGCTGAGATATTAAAGCTCGCCGAAAGTGAAAAAAATGACAGGTCCGGGGTGGTCGTTTTTTTCACTTTTTCACTTTAGAGCGATCGAGCCCAAACCCACCATTTGGGGTGTGAGCCGCCTCCGGGGTGGCCCACGCTCACTGGAAAAAGCAATCCCGAGGCCGGATTTCATCCTGGAGCTGAGAAATTAAAGCTCGCCGAAAGTGAAAAAAAACGACCACCCCGGACCTGTCGTTTTGGCCGAGATCCCGACCCCGAGCGAGCGTGCCCAAACCCACCATTTGGGGTGTGGGCCGCCTCCGGGGTGGCCCACGCTCACTGGAAAAAGCAATCCCGAGGCCGGATTTCATCCTGGAGCTGAGATATTAAAGCTCGCCAAAAGTGAAAAAAAACGACCACCCCGGACCTGTCGTTTTGGCCGAGATCCCGACCCCGAGCGAGCGTGCCCAAACCCACCATTTGGGGTGTGGGCCGCCTCCGGGGTGGCCCACGCTCACTGGAAAAAGCAATCCCGAGGCCGGATTTCATCCTGGAGCTGAGATATTAAAGCTCGCCGAAAATGAAAAAAACGACCACCCCGGACCTGTCGTTTTGGCCGAGATCCCGACCCCGAGCGAGCGTGCCCAAACCCACCATTTGGGGTGTGGGCCGCCTCCGGGGTGGCCCACGCTCACTGGAAAAAGCAATCCCGATGCCGGATTTGATCCTGGAGCTGAGATATTAAAGCTCGCCGAAAGTGAAAAAAAACGACCACCCCGGACCTGTCGTTTTGGCCGAGATCCCGACCCCGAGCGAGCGTGCCCAAACCCACCATTTGGGGTGTGGGCCGCCTCCGGGGTGGCCCACGCTCACTGGAAAAAGCAATCCCGAGGCCGGATTTCATCCTGGAGCTGAGATATTAAAGCTCGCCGAAAGTGAAAAAAAACGACCACCCCGGACCTGTCGTTTTGGCCGAGATCCCGACCCCGAGCGAGCGTGCCCAAACCCACCATTTGGGGTGTGGGCCGCCTCCGGGGTGGCCCACGCTCACTGGAAAAAGCAATCCCGAGGCCGGATTTCATCCTGGAGCTGAGATATTAAAGCTCGCCGAAAATGAAAAAAACGACCACCCCGGACCTGTCGTTTTGGCCGAGATCCCGACCCCGAGCGAGCGTGCCCAAACCCACCATTTGGGGTGTGGGCCGCCTCCGGGGTGGCCCACGCTCACTGGAAAAAGCAATCCCGAGGCCGGATTTGATCCTGGAGCTGAGATATTAAAGCTCGCCGAAAGTGAAAAAAATGACAGGTCCGGGGTGGTCGTTTTTTTCACTTTTTCACTTTAGAGCGAGCGAGCCCAAACCCACCATTTGGGGTGTGAGCCGCCTCCGGGGTGGCCCACGCTCACTGGAAAAAGCAATCCCGAGGCCGGATTTCATCCTGGAGCTGAGATATTAAAGCTCGCCGAAAATGAAAAAAACGACCACCCCGGACCTGTCGTTTTGGCCGAGATCCCGACCCCGAGCGAGCGTGCCCAAACCCACCATTTGGGGTGTGGGCCGCCTCCGGGGTGGCCCACGCTCACTGGAAAAAGCAATCCCGAGGCCGGATTTCATCCTGGAGCTGAGATGTTAAAGCTCGCCGAAAGTGAAAAAAATGACAGGTCCGGGGTGGTCGTTTTTTTCACTTTTTCACTTTAGAGCGAGCGAGCCCAAACCCACCATTTGGGGTGTGAGCCGCCTCCGGGGTGGCCCACGCTCACTGGAAAAAGCAATCCCGATGCCGGATTTGATCCTGGAGCTGAGATATTAAAGCTCGCCGAAAGTGAAAAAAACGACAGGTCCGGGGTGGTCGTTTTTTTTTTCACTTTTTCACTTTCGGCGAGCTTTAAAATCTCAGCTGCAGGATCAAATGATCCTGGAGCTGAGATTTTAAAGCTCGCCGAAAATGAAAATAACAACCATCCCGGAACAGTCGTCTTGGCCGAAATCCCGACCCCGAGCGAGCGAGCCCACGCCCACCATTTGGGGTGTGAGCCGCCTCCGGGGTGGCCCACGCTCACTGGAAAAAGCAATCCCGAGGCCGGATTTCATCCTGGAGCTGAGATATTAAAGCTCGCCGAAAGTGAAAAAAAACGACCACCCCGGACCTGTCGTTTTGGCCGAGATCCCGACCCCGAGCGAGCGTGCCCAAACCCACCATTTGGGGTGTGGGCCGCCTCCGGGGTGGCCCACGCTCACTGGAAAAAGCAATCCCGAGGCCGGATTTCATCCTGGAGCTGAGATATTAAAGCTCGCCGAAAGTGAAAAAAATGACAGGTCCGGTGTGGTCGTTTTTTTCACTTTTTCACTTTAGAGCGAGCGAGCCCAAACCCACCATTTGGGGTGTGAGCCGCCTCCGGGGTGGCCCATGCTCACTGGAAAAAGCAATCCCGAGGCCGGATTTCATCCTGGAGCTGAGATATTAAAGCTCGCCGAAAATGAAAAAAACGACCACCCCGGACCTGTCGTTTTGGCCGAGATCCCGACCCCGAGCGAGCGAGCCCAAACCCACCATTTGGGGTGTGAGCTGCCTCCGGGGTGGCCCACGCTCACTGGAAAAAGCAATCCCGATGCCGGATTTGTTCCTGGAGCTGAGATATTAAAGCTCGCCGAAAGTGAAAAAAAACGACCACCCCGGACCTGTCGTTTTGGCCGAGATCCAAACCCCGAGCGAGCGTGCCCAAACCCACCATTTGGGGTGTGGGCCGCCTCCGGGGTGGCCCACGCTCACTGGAAAAAGCAATCCCGAGGCCGGATTTCATCCTGGAGCTGAGATATTAAAGCTCGCCGAAAATGAAAAAAACGACCACCCCGGACCTGTCGTTTTGGCCGAGATCCCGACCCCGAGCGAGCGTGCCCAAACCCACCATTTGGGGTGTGGGCCGCCTCCGGGGTGGCCCACGCTCACTGGAAAAAGCAATCCCGAGGCCGGATTTCATCCTGGAGCTGAGATGTTAAAGCTCGCCGAAAGTGAAAAAAATGACAGGTCCGGGGTGGTCGTTTTTTTCACTTTTTCACTTTAGAGCGAGCGAGCCCAAACCCACCATTTGGGGTGTGAGCCGCCTCCGGGGTGGCCCACGCTCACTGGAAAAAGCAATCCCGATGCCGGATTTGATCCTGGAGCTGAGATATTAAAGCTCGCCGAAAGTGAAAAAAACGACAGGTCCGGGGTGGTCGTTTTTTTTTTCACTTTTTCACTTTCGGCGAGCTTTAAAATCTCAGCTGCAGGATCAAATGATCCTGGAGCTGAGATTTTAAAGCTCGCCGAAAATGAAAATAACAACCATCCCGGAACAGTCGTCTTGGCCGAAATCCCGACCCCGAGCGAGCGAGCCCACGCCCACCATTTGGGGTGTGAGCCGCCTCCGGGGTGGCCCACGCTCACTGGAAAAAGCAATCCCGAGGCCGGATTTCATCCTGGAGCTGAGATATTAAAGCTCGCCGAAAGTGAAAAAAAACGACCACCCCGGACCTGTCGTTTTGGCCGAGATCCCGACCCCGAGCGAGCGTGCCCAAACCCACCATTTGGGGTGTGGGCCGCCTCCGGGGTGGCCCACGCTCACTGGAAAAAGCAATCCCGAGGCCGGATTTCATCCTGGAGCTGAGATATTAAAGCTCGCCGAAAGTGAAAAAAATGACAGGTCCGGGGTGGTCGTTTTTTTCACTTTTTCACTTTAGAGCGAGCGAGCCCAAACCCACCATTTGGGGTGTGAGCCGCCTCCGGGGTGGCCCATGCTCACTGGAAAAAGCAATCCCGAGGCCGGATTTCATCCTGGAGCTGAGATATTAAAGCTCGCCGAAAATGAAAAAAACGACCACCCCGGACCTGTCGTTTTGGCCGAGATCCCGACCCCGAGCGAGCGAGCCCAAACCCACCATTTGGGGTGTGAGCTGCCTCCGGGGTGGCCCACGCTCACTGGAAAAAGCAATCCCGATGCCGGATTTGTTCCTGGAGCTGAGATATTAAAGCTCGCCGAAAGTGAAAAAAAACGACCACCCCGGACCTGTCGTTTTGGCCGAGATCCAAACCCCGAGCGAGCGTGCCCAAACCCACCATTTGGGGTGTGGGCCGCCTCCGGGGTGGCCCACGCTCACTGGAAAAAGCAATCCCGAGGCCGGATTTCATCCTGGAGCTGAGATATTAAAGCTCGCCGAAAATGAAAAAAACGACCACCCCGGACCTGTCGTTTTGGCCGAGATCCCGACCCCGAGCGAGCGTGCCCAAACCCACCATTTGGGGTGTGGGCCGCCTCCGGGGTGGCCCACGCTCACTGGAAAAAGCAATCCCGAGGCCGGATTTGATCCTGGAGCTGAGATATTAAAGCTCGCCGAAAGTGAAAAAAATGACAGGTCCGGGGTGGTCGTTTTTTTCACTTTTTCACTTTAGAGCGAGCGAGCCCAAACCCACCATTTGGGGTGTGAGCCGCCTCCGGGGTGGCCCACGCTCACTGGAAAAAGCAATCCCGAGGCCGGATTTCATCCTGGAGCTGAGATATTAAAGCTCGCCGAAAATGAAAAAAACGACCACCCCGGACCTGTCGTTTTGGCCGAGATCCCGACCCCGAGCGAGCGTGCCCAAACCCACCATTTGGGGTGTGGGCCGCCTCCGGGGTGGCCCACGCTCACTGGAAAAAGCAATCCCGAGGCCGGATTTCATCCTGGAGCTGAGATATTAAAGCTCGCCGAAAGTGAAAAAAAACGACCACCCCGGACCTGTCGTTTTGGCCGAGATCCCGACCCCGAGCGAGCGAGCCCAAACCCACCATTTGGGGTGTGAGCCGCCTCCGGGGTGGCCCACGCTCACTGGAAAAAGCAATCCCGATGCCGGATTTGATCCTGGAGCTGAGATATTAAAGCTCGCCGAAAGTGAAAAAAAACGACCACCCCGGACCTGTCGTTTTGGCCGAGATCCCGACCCCGAGCGAGCGTGCCCAAACCCACCATTTGGGGTGTGGGCCGCCTCCGGGGTGGCCCACGCTCACTGGAAAAAGCAATCCCGAGGCCGGATTTCATCCTGGAGCTGAGATATTAAAGCTCGCCGAAAGTGAAAAAAAACGACCACCCCGGACCTGTCGTTTTGGCCGAGATCCCGACCCCGAGCGAGCGTGCCCAAACCCACCATTTGGGGTGTGGGCCGCCTCCGGGGTGGCCCACGCTCACTGGAAAAAGCAATCCCGAGGCCGGATTTCATCCTGGAGCTGAGATATTAAAGCTCGCCGAAAATGAAAAAAACGACCACCCCGGACCTGTCGTTTTGGCCGAGATCCCGACCCCGAGCGAGCGTGCCCAAACCCACCATTTGGGGTGTGGGCCGCCTCCGGGGTGGCCCACGCTCACTGGAAAAAGCAATCCCGAGGCCGGATTTCATCCTGGAGCTGAGATATTAAAGCTCGCCGAAAGTGAAAAAAATGACAGGTCCGGGGTGGTCGTTTTTTTCACTTTTTCACTTTCGAGCGAGCGAGCCCAAACCCACCATTTGGGGTGTGAGCCGCCTCCGGGGTGGCCCACGCTCACTGGAAAAAGCAATCCCGAGGCCGGATTTGATCCTGGAGCTGAGATATTAAAGCTCGCCGAAAGTGAAAAAAATGACAGGTCCGGGGTGGTCGTTTTTTTCACTTTTTCACTTTAGAGCGAGCGAGCCCAAACCCACCATTTGGGGTGTGAGCCGCCTCCGGGGTGGCCCACGCTCACTGGAAAAAGCAATCCCGAGGCCGGATTTCATCCTGGAGCTGAGATATTAAAGCTCGCCGAAAATGAAAAAAACGACCACCCCGGACCTGTCGTTTTGGCCGAGATCCCGACCCCGAGCGAGCGTGCCCAAACCCACCATTTGGGGTGTGGGCCGCCTCCGGGGTGGCCCACGCTCACTGGAAAAAGCAATCCCGAGGCCGGATTTGATCCTGGAGCTGAGATATTAAAGCTCGCCGAAAGTGAAAAAAATGACAGGTCCGGACCTGTCGTTTTGGCCGAGATCCCGACCCCGAGCGAGCGAGCCCAAACCCACCATTTGGGGTGTGAGCCGCCTCCGGGGTGGCCCACGCTCACTGGAAAAAGCAATCCCGATGCCGGATTTGATCCTGGAGCTGAGATATTAAAGCTCGCCGAAAGTGAAAAAAAACGACCACCCCGGACCTGTCGTTTTGGCCGAGATCCCGACCCCGAGCGAGCGTGCCCAAACCCACCATTTGGGGTGTGGGCCGCCTCCGGGGTGGCCCACGCTCACTGGAAAAAGCAATCCCGAGGCCGGATTTCATCCTGGAGCTGAGATATTAAAGCTCGCCGAAAGTGAAAAAAATGACAGGTCCGGGGTGGTCGTTTTTTTCACTTTTTCACTTTCGAGCGAGCGAGCCCAAACCCACCATTTGGGGTGTGAGCCGCCTCCGGGGTGGCCCACGCTCACTGGAAAAAGCAATCCCGAGGCCGGATTTGATCCTGGAGCTGAGATATTAAAGCTCGCCGAAAGTGAAAAAAATGACAGGTCCGGGGTGGTCGTTTTTTTCACTTTTTCACTTTAGAGCGAGCGAGCCCAAACCCACCATTTGGGGTGTGAGCCGCCTCCGGGGTGGCCCACGCTCACTGGAAAAAGCAATCCCGAGGCCGGATTTCATCCTGGAGCTGAGATATTAAAGCTCGCCGAAAGTGAAAAAAAACGACCACCCCGGACCTGTCGTTTTGGCCGAGATCCCGACCCCGAGCGAGCGTGCCCAAACCCACCATT
Organism: Karalla daura; assembly: GCA_029224185.1. Lineage (NCBI taxonomy): Eukaryota > Metazoa > Chordata > Actinopteri > Chaetodontiformes > Leiognathidae > Karalla > Karalla daura. The sequence continues at coordinate 17,598,111 of CM055203.1, read as the reverse complement.
TGGGGTGTGGGCCGCCTCCGGGGTGGCCCACGCTCACTGGAAAAAGCAATCCCGAGGCCGGATTTGATCCTGGAGCTGAGATATTAAAGCTCGCCGAAAGTGAAAAAAATGACAGGTCCGGGGTGGTCGTTTTTTTCACTTTTTCACTTTAGAGCGAGCGAGCCCAAACCCACCATTTGGGGTGTGAGCCGCCTCCGGGGTGGCCCACGCTCACTGGAAAAAGCAATCCCGAGGCCGGATTTCATCCTGGAGCTGAGATATTAAAGCTCGCCGAAAATGAAAAAAACGACCACCCCGGACCTGTCGTTTTGGCCGAGATCCCGACCCCGAGCGAGCGTGCCCAAACCCACCATTTGGGGTGTGGGCCGCCTCCGGGGTGGCCCACGCTCACTGGAAAAAGCAATCCCGAGGCCGGATTTCATCCTGGAGCTGAGATATTAAAGCTCGCCGAAAGTGAAAAAAATGACAGGTCCGGGGTGGTCGTTTTTTTCACTTTTTCACTTTAGAGCGAGCGAGCCCAAACCCACCATTTGGGGTGTGAGCCGCCTCCGGGGTGGCCCACGCTCACTGGAAAAAGCAATCCCGATGCCGGATTTGATCCTGGAGCTGAGATATTAAAGCTCGCCGAAAGTGAAAAAAACGACAGGTCCGGGGTGGTCGTTTTTTTTTTCACTTTTTCACTTTCGGCGAGCTTTAAAATCTCAGCTGCAGGATCAAATGATCCTGGAGCTGAGATTTTAAAGCTCGCCGAAAATGAAAATAACGACCATCCCGGAACAGTCGTCTTGGCCGAGATCCCGACCCCGAGCGAGCGAGCCCAAACCCACCATTTGGGGTGTGAGCCGCCTCCGGGGTGGCCCACGCTCACTGGAAAAAGCAATCCCGATGCCGGATTTGATCCTGGAGCTGAGATATTAAAGCTCGCCGAAAGTGAAAAAAAACGACCACCCCGGACCTGTCGTTTTGGCCGAGATCCCGACCCCGAGCGAGCGTGCCCAAACCCACCATTTGGGGTGTGGGCCGCCTCCGGGGTGGCCCACGCTCACTGGAAAAAGCAATCCCGAGGCCGGATTTCATCCTGGAGCTGAGAAATTAAAGCTCGCCGAAAGTGAAAAAAAACGACCACCCCGGACCTGTCGTTTTGGCCGAGATCCAAACCCCGAGCGAGCGTGCCCAAACCCACCATTTGGGGTGTGGGCCGCCTCCGGGGTGGCCCACGCTCACTGGAAAAAGCAATCCCGAGGCCGGATTTCATCCTGGAGCTGAGATATTAAAGCTCGCCGAAAGTGAAAAAAATGACAGGTCCGGGGTGGTCGTTTTTTTCACTTTTTCACTTTAGAGCGAGCGAGCCCAAACCCACCATTTGGGGTGTGAGCCGCCTCCGGGGTGGCCCACGCTCACTGGAAAAAGCAATCCCGAGGCCGGATTTCATCCTGGAGCTGAGATATTAAAGCTCGCCGAAAGTGAAAAAAATGACAGGTCCGGGGTGGTCGTTTTTTTCACTTTTTCACTTTAGAGCGAGCGAGCCCAAACCCACCATTTGGGGTGTGAGCCGCCTCCGGGGTGGCCCACGCTCACTGGAAAAAGCAATCCCGAGGCCGGATTTCATCCTGGAGCTGAGATATTAAAGCTCGCCGAAAATGAAAAAAACGACCACCCCGGACCTGTCGTTTTGGCCGAGATCCCGACCCCGAGCGAGCGTGCCCAAACCCACCATTTGGGGTGTGGGCCGCCTCCGGGGTGGCCCGCGCTCACTGGAAAAAGCAATCCCGAGGCCGGATTTCATCCTGGAGCTGAGATATTAAAGCTCGCCGAAAGTGAAAAAAATGACAGGTCCGGGGTGGTCGTTTTTTTCACTTTTTCACTTTAAAGCGAGCGAGCCCAAACCCACCATTTGGGGTGTGAGCCGCCTCCGGGGTGGCCCACGCTCACTGGAAAAAGCAATCCCGATGCCGGATTTGATCCTGGAGCTGAGATATTAAAGCTCGCCGAAAGTGAAAAAAACGACAGGTCCGGGGTGGTCGTTTTTTTTTTACTTTTTCACTTTCGGCGAGCTTTAAAATCTCAGCTCCAGGATCAAATGATCCTGGAGCTGAGATTTTAAAGCTCGCCGAAAATGAAAAAAACGACCATCCCGGAACAGTCGTCTTGGCCGAAATCCCGACCCCGAGCGAGCGAGCCCACGCCCACCATTTGGGGTGTGAGCCGCCTCCGGGGTGGCCCACGCTCACTGGAAAAAGCAATCCCGAGGCCGGATTTCATCCTGGAGCTGAGATATTAAAGCTCGCAGAAAGTGAAAAAAAACGACCACCCCGGACCTGTCGTTTTGGCCGAGATCCCGACCCCGAGCGAGCGTGCCCAAACCCACCATTTGGGGTGTGGGCCGCCTCCGGGGTGGCCCACGCTCACTGGAAAAAGCAATCCCGAGGCCGGATTTCATCCTGGAGCTGAGATATTAAAGCTCGCCGAAAATGAAAAAAACGACCACCCCGGACCTGTCGTTTTGGCCGAGATCCCGACCCCGAGCGAGCGTGCCCAAACCCACCATTTGGGGTGTGGGCCGCCTCCGGGGTGGCCCACGCTCACTGGAAAAAGCAATCCCGAGGCCGGATTTCATCCTGGAGCTGAGATATTAAAGCTCGCCGAAAATGAAAAAAACGACCACCCCGGACCTGTCGTTTTGGCCGAGATCCCGACCCCGAGCGAGCGTGCCCAAACCCACCATTTGGGGTGTGGGCCGCCTCTGGGGTGGCCCACGCTCACTGGAAAAAGCAATCCCGAGGCCGGATTTCATCCTGGAGCTGAGATATTAAAGCTCGCCGAAAGTGAAAAAAAACGACCACCCCGGACCTGTCGTTTTGGCCGAGATCCCGACCCCGAGCGAGCGTGCCCAAACCCACCATTTGGGGTGTGGGCCGCCTCCGGGGTGGCCCACGCTCACTGGAAAAAGCAATCCCGAGGCCGGATTTCATCCTGGAGCTGAGATATTAAAGCTCGCCGAAAGTGAAAAAAATGACAGGTCCGGGGTGGTCGTTTTTTTCACTTTTTCACTTTAGAGCGAGCGAGCCCAAACCCACCATTTGGGGTGTGAGCCGCCTCCGGGGTGGCCCACGCTCACTGGAAAAAGCAATCCCGAGGCCGGATTTCATCCTGGAGCTGAGATATTAAAGCTCGCCGAAAGTGAAAAAAACGACCACCCCGGACCTGTCGTTTTGGCCGAGATCCCGACCCCGAGCGAGCGAGCCCAAACCCACCATTTGGGGTGTGAGCCGCCTCCGGGGTGGCCCACGCTCACTGGAAAAAGCAATCCCGATGCCGGATTTGATCCTGGAGCTGAGATATTAAAGCTCGCCGAAAGTGAAAAAAAACGACCACCCCGGACCTGTCGTTTTGGCCGAGATCCCGACCCCGAGCGAGCGTGCCCAAACCCACCATTTGGGGTGTGGGCCGCCTCCGGGGTGGCCCACGCTCACTGGAAAAAGCAATCCCGAGGCCGGATTTCATCCTGGAGCTGAGATATTAAAGCTCGCCGAAAGTGAAAAAAATGACAGGTCCGGGGTGGTCGTTTTTTTCACTTTTTCACTTTAGAGCGATCGAGCCCAAACCCACCATTTGGGGTGTGAGCCGCCTCCGGGGTGGCCCACGCTCACTGGAAAAAGCAATCCCGAGGCCGGATTTCATCCTGGAGCTGAGAAATTAAAGCTCGCCGAAAGTGAAAAAAAACGACCACCCCGGACCTGTCGTTTTGGCCGAGATCCCGACCCCGAGCGAGCGTGCCCAAACCCACCATTTGGGGTGTGGGCCGCCTCCGGGGTGGCCCACGCTCACTGGAAAAAGCAATCCCGAGGCCGGATTTCATCCTGGAGCTGAGATATTAAAGCTCGCCAAAAGTGAAAAAAAACGACCACCCCGGACCTGTCGTTTTGGCCGAGATCCCGACCCCGAGCGAGCGTGCCCAAACCCACCATTTGGGGTGTGGGCCGCCTCCGGGGTGGCCCACGCTCACTGGAAAAAGCAATCCCGAGGCCGGATTTCATCCTGGAGCTGAGATATTAAAGCTCGCCGAAAGTGAAAAAAATGACAGGTCCGGGGTGGTCGTTTTTTTCACTTTTTCACTTTAGAGCGAGCGAGCCCAAACCCACCATTTGGGGTGTGAGCCGCCTCCGGGGTGGCCCACGCTCACTGGAAAAAGCAATCCCGAGGCCGGATTTCATCCTGGAGCTGAGATATTAAAGCTCGCCGAAAATGAAAAAAACGACCACCCCGGACCTGTCGTTTTGGCCGAGATCCCGACCCCGAGCGAGCGTGCCCAAACCCACCATTTGGGGTGTGGGCCGCCTCTGGGGTGGCCCACGCTCACTGGAAAAAGCAATCCCGAGGCCGGATTTCATCCTGGAGCTGAGATATTAAAGCTCGCCGAAAGTGAAAAAAAACGACCACCCCGGACCTGTCGTTTTGGCCGAGATCCCGACCCCGAGCGAGCGTGCCCAAACCCACCATTTGGGGTGTGGGCCGCCTCCGGGGTGGCCCACGCTCACTGGAAAAAGCAATCCCGAGGCCGGATTTCATCCTGGAGCTGAGATATTAAAGCTCGCCGAAAGTGAAAAAAATGACAGGTCCGGGGTGGTCGTTTTTTTTCACTTTTTCACTTTAGAGCGAGCGAGCCCAAACCCACCATTTGGGGTGTGAGCCGCCTCCGGGGTGGCCCACGCTCACTGGAAAAAGCAATCCCGAGGCCGGATTTCATCCTGGAGCTGAGATATTAAAGCTCGCCGAAAGTGAAAAAAACGACCACCCCGGACCTGTCGTTTTGGCCGAGATCCCGACCCCGAGCGAGCGAGCCCAAACCCACCATTTGGGGTGTGAGCCGCCTCCGGGGTGGCCCACGCTCACTGGAAAAAGCAATCCCGATGCCGGATTTGATCCTGGAGCTGAGATATTAAAGCTCGCCGAAAGTGAAAAAAAACGACCACCCCGGACCTGTCGTTTTGGCCGAGATCCCGACCCCGAGCGAGCGTGCCCAAACCCACCATTTGGGGTGTGGGCCGCCTCCGGGGTGGCCCACGCTCACTGGAAAAAGCAATCCCGAGGCCGGATTTCATCCTGGAGCTGAGATATTAAAGCTCGCCGAAAGTGAAAAAAATGACAGGTCCGGGGTGGTCGTTTTTTTCACTTTTTCACTTTAGAGCGATCGAGCCCAAACCCACCATTTGGGGTGTGAGCCGCCTCCGGGGTGGCCCACGCTCACTGGAAAAAGCAATCCCGAGGCCGGATTTCATCCTGGAGCTGAGAAATTAAAGCTCGCCGAAAGTGAAAAAAAACGACCACCCCGGACCTGTCGTTTTGGCCGAGATCCCGACCCCGAGCGAGCGTGCCCAAACCCACCATTTGGGGTGTGGGCCGCCTCCGGGGTGGCCCACGCTCACTGGAAAAAGCAATCCCGAGGCCGGATTTCATCCTGGAGCTGAGATATTAAAGCTCGCCAAAAGTGAAAAAAAAACGACCACCCCGGACCTGTCGTTTTGGCCGAGATCCCGACCCCGAGCGAGCGTGCCCAAACCCACCATTTGGGGTGTGGGCCGCCTCCGGGGTGGCCCACGCTCACTGGAAAAAGCAATCCCGAGGCCGGATTTCATCCTGGAGCTGAGATATTAAAGCTCGCCGAAAGTGAAAAAAATGACAGGTCCGGGGTGGTCGTTTTTTTCACTTTTTCACTTTAGAGCGAGCGAGCCCAAACCCACCATTTGGGGTGTGAGCCGCCTCCGGGGTGGCCCACGCTCACTGGAAAAAGCAATCCCGAGGCCGGATTTCATCCTGGAGCTGAGATATTAAAGCTCGCCGAAAATGAAAAAAACGACCACCCCGGACCTGTCGTTTTGGCCGAGATCCCGACCCCGAGCGAGCGTGCCCAAACCCACCATTTGGGGTGTGGGCCGCCTCCGGGGTGGCCCACGCTCACTGGAAAAAGCAATCCCGAGGCCGGATTTCATCCTGGAGCTGAGATATTAAAGCTCGCCGAAAGTGAAAAAAATGACAGGTCCGGGGTGGTCGTTTTTTTCACTTTTTCACTTTAGAGCGAGCGAGCCCAAACCCACCATTTGGGGTGTGAGCCGCCTCCGGGGTGGCCCACGCTCACTGGAAAAAGCAATCCCGATGCCGGATTTGATCCTGGAGCTGAGATATTAAAGCTCGCCGAAAGTGAAAAAAACGACAGGTCCGGGGTGGTCGTTTTTTTTTCACTTTTTCACTTTCGGCGAGCTTTAAAATCTCAGCTGCAGGATCAAATGATCCTGGAGCTGAGATTTTAAAGCTCGCCGAAAATGAAAATAACGACCATCCCGGAACAGTCGTCTTGGCCGAGATCCCGACCCCGAGCGAGCGAGCCCAAACCCACCATTTGGGGTGTGAGCCGCCTCCGGGGTGGCCCACGCTCACTGGAAAAAGCAATCCCGATGCCGGATTTGATCCTGGAGCTGAGATATTAAAGCTCGCCGAAAGTGAAAAAAAACGACCACCCCGGACCTGTCGTTTTGGCCGAGATCCCGACCCCGAGCGAGCGTGCCCAAACCCACCATTTGGGGTGTGGGCCGCCTCCGGGGTGGCCCACGCTCACTGGAAAAAGCAATCCCGAGGCCGGATTTCATCCTGGAGCTGAGAAATTAAAGCTCGCCGAAAGTGAAAAAAAACGACCACCCCGGACCTGTCGTTTTGGCCGAGATCCAAACCCCGAGCGAGCGTGCCCAAACCCACCATTTGGGGTGTGGGCCGCCTCCGGGGTGGCCCACGCTCACTGGAAAAAGCAATCCCGAGGCCGGATTTCATCCTGGAGCTGAGATATTAAAGCTCGCCGAAAGTGAAAAAAATGACAGGTCCGGGGTGGTCGTTTTTTTCACTTTTTCACTTTAGAGCGAGCGAGCCCAAACCCACCATTTGGGGTGTGAGCCGCCTCCGGGGTGGCCCACGCTCACTGGAAAAAGCAATCCCGAGGCCGGATTTCATCCTGGAGCTGAGATATTAAAGCTCGCCGAAAGTGAAAAAAATGACAGGTCCGGGGTGGTCGTTTTTTTCACTTTTTCACTTTAGAGCGAGCGAGCCCAAACCCACCATTTGGGGTGTGAGCCGCCTCCGGGGTGGCCCACGCTCACTGGAAAAAGCAATCCCGAGGCCGGATTTCATCCTGGAGCTGAGATATTAAAGCTCGCCGAAAATGAAAAAAACGACCACCCCGGACCTGTCGTTTTGGCCGAGATCCCGACCCCGAGCGAGCGTGCCCAAACCCACCATTTGGGGTGTGGGCCGCCTCCGGGGTGGCCCGCGCTCACTGGAAAAAGCAATCCCGAGGCCGGATTTCATCCTGGAGCTGAGATATTAAAGCTCGCCGAAAGTGAAAAAAATGACAGGTCCGGGGTGGTCGTTTTTTTCACTTTTTCACTTTAAAGCGAGCGAGCCCAAACCCACCATTTGGGGTGTGAGCCGCCTCCGGGGTGGCCCACGCTCACTGGAAAAAGCAATCCCGATGCCGGATTTGATCCTGGAGCTGAGATATTAAAGCTCGCCGAAAGTGAAAAAAACGACAGGTCCGGGGTGGTCGTTTTTTTTTTACTTTTTCACTTTCGGCGAGCTTTAAAATCTCAGCTCCAGGATCAAATGATCCTGGAGCTGAGATTTTAAAGCTCGCCGAAAATGAAAAAAACGACCATCCCGGAACAGTCGTCTTGGCCGAAATCCCGACCCCGAGCGAGCGAGCCCACGCCCACCATTTGGGGTGTGAGCCGCCTCCGGGGTGGCCCACGCTCACTGGAAAAAGCAATCCCGAGGCCGGATTTCATCCTGGAGCTGAGATATTAAAGCTCGCAGAAAGTGAAAAAAAACGACCACCCCGGACCTGTCGTTTTGGCCGAGATCCCGACCCCGAGCGAGCGTGCCCAAACCCACCATTTGGGGTGTGGGCCGCCTCCGGGGTGGCCCACGCTCACTGGAAAAAGCAATCCCGAGGCCGGATTTCATCCTGGAGCTGAGATATTAAAGCTCGCCGAAAATGAAAAAAACGACCACCCCGGACCTGTCGTTTTGGCCGAGATCCCGACCCCGAGCGAGCGTGCCCAAACCCACCATTTGGGGTGTGGGCCGCCTCCGGGGTGGCCCACGCTCACTGGAAAAAGCAATCCCGAGGCCGGATTTCATCCTGGAGCTGAGATATTAAAGCTCGCCGAAAATGAAAAAAACGACCACCCCGGACCTGTCGTTTTGGCCGAGATCCCGACCCCGAGCGAGCGTGCCCAAACCCACCATTTGGGGTGTGGGCCGCCTCTGGGGTGGCCCACGCTCACTGGAAAAAGCAATCCCGAGGCCGGATTTCATCCTGGAGCTGAGATATTAAAGCTCGCCGAAAGTGAAAAAAAACGACCACCCCGGACCTGTCGTTTTGGCCGAGATCCCGACCCCGAGCGAGCGTGCCCAAACCCACCATTTGGGGTGTGGGCCGCCTCCGGGGTGGCCCACGCTCACTGGAAAAAGCAATCCCGAGGCCGGATTTCATCCTGGAGCTGAGATATTAAAGCTCGCCGAAAGTGAAAAAAATGACAGGTCCGGGGTGGTCGTTTTTTTCACTTTTTCACTTTAGAGCGAGCGAGCCCAAACCCACCATTTGGGGTGTGAGCCGCCTCCGGGGTGGCCCACGCTCACTGGAAAAAGCAATCCCGAGGCCGGATTTCATCCTGGAGCTGAGATATTAAAGCTCGCCGAAAGTGAAAAAAACGACCACCCCGGACCTGTCGTTTTGGCCGAGATCCCGACCCCGAGCGAGCGAGCCCAAACCCACCATTTGGGGTGTGAGCCGCCTCCGGGGTGGCCCACGCTCACTGGAAAAAGCAATCCCGATGCCGGATTTGATCCTGGAGCTGAGATATTAAAGCTCGCCGAAAGTGAAAAAAAACGACCACCCCGGACCTGTCGTTTTGGCCGAGATCCCGACCCCGAGCGAGCGTGCCCAAACCCACCATTTGGGGTGTGGGCCGCCTCCGGGGTGGCCCACGCTCACTGGAAAAAGCAATCCCGAGGCCGGATTTCATCCTGGAGCTGAGATATTAAAGCTCGCCGAAAGTGAAAAAAATGACAGGTCCGGGGTGGTCGTTTTTTTCACTTTTTCACTTTAGAGCGATCGAGCCCAAACCCACCATTTGGGGTGTGAGCCGCCTCCGGGGTGGCCCACGCTCACTGGAAAAAGCAATCCCGAGGCCGGATTTCATCCTGGAGCTGAGAAATTAAAGCTCGCCGAAAGTGAAAAAAAACGACCACCCCGGACCTGTCGTTTTGGCCGAGATCCCGACCCCGAGCGAGCGTGCCCAAACCCACCATTTGGGGTGTGGGCCGCCTCCGGGGTGGCCCACGCTCACTGGAAAAAGCAATCCCGAGGCCGGATTTCATCCTGGAGCTGAGATATTAAAGCTCGCCAAAAGTGAAAAAAAACGACCACCCCGGACCTGTCGTTTTGGCCGAGATCCCGACCCCGAGCGAGCGTGCCCAAACCCACCATTTGGGGTGTGGGCCGCCTCCGGGGTGGCCCACGCTCACTGGAAAAAGCAATCCCGAGGCCGGATTTCATCCTGGAGCTGAGATATTAAAGCTCGCCGAAAATGAAAAAAACGACCACCCCGGACCTGTCGTTTTGGCCGAGATCCCGACCCCGAGCGAGCGTGCCCAAACCCACCATTTGGGGTGTGGGCCGCCTCCGGGGTGGCCCACGCTCACTGGAAAAAGCAATCCCGATGCCGGATTTGATCCTGGAGCTGAGATATTAAAGCTCGCCGAAAGTGAAAAAAAACGACCACCCCGGACCTGTCGTTTTGGCCGAGATCCCGACCCCGAGCGAGCGTGCCCAAACCCACCATTTGGGGTGTGGGCCGCCTCCGGGGTGGCCCACGCTCACTGGAAAAAGCAATCCCGAGGCCGGATTTCATCCTGGAGCTGAGATATTAAAGCTCGCCGAAAGTGAAAAAAAACGACCACCCCGGACCTGTCGTTTTGGCCGAGATCCCGACCCCGAGCGAGCGTGCCCAAACCCACCATTTGGGGTGTGGGCCGCCTCCGGGGTGGCCCACGCTCACTGGAAAAAGCAATCCCGAGGCCGGATTTCATCCTGGAGCTGAGATATTAAAGCTCGCCGAAAATGAAAAAAACGACCACCCCGGACCTGTCGTTTTGGCCGAGATCCCGACCCCGAGCGAGCGTGCCCAAACCCACCATTTGGGGTGTGGGCCGCCTCCGGGGTGGCCCACGCTCACTGGAAAAAGCAATCCCGAGGCCGGATTTGATCCTGGAGCTGAGATATTAAAGCTCGCCGAAAGTGAAAAAAATGACAGGTCCGGGGTGGTCGTTTTTTTCACTTTTTCACTTTAGAGCGAGCGAGCCCAAACCCACCATTTGGGGTGTGAGCCGCCTCCGGGGTGGCCCACGCTCACTGGAAAAAGCAATCCCGAGGCCGGATTTCATCCTGGAGCTGAGATATTAAAGCTCGCCGAAAATGAAAAAAACGACCACCCCGGACCTGTCGTTTTGGCCGAGATCCCGACCCCGAGCGAGCGTGCCCAAACCCACCATTTGGGGTGTGGGCCGCCTCCGGGGTGGCCCACGCTCACTGGAAAAAGCAATCCCGAGGCCGGATTTCATCCTGGAGCTGAGATGTTAAAGCTCGCCGAAAGTGAAAAAAATGACAGGTCCGGGGTGGTCGTTTTTTTCACTTTTTCACTTTAGAGCGAGCGAGCCCAAACCCACCATTTGGGGTGTGAGCCGCCTCCGGGGTGGCCCACGCTCACTGGAAAAAGCAATCCCGATGCCGGATTTGATCCTGGAGCTGAGATATTAAAGCTCGCCGAAAGTGAAAAAAACGACAGGTCCGGGGTGGTCGTTTTTTTTTTCACTTTTTCACTTTCGGCGAGCTTTAAAATCTCAGCTGCAGGATCAAATGATCCTGGAGCTGAGATTTTAAAGCTCGCCGAAAATGAAAATAACAACCATCCCGGAACAGTCGTCTTGGCCGAAATCCCGACCCCGAGCGAGCGAGCCCACGCCCACCATTTGGGGTGTGAGCCGCCTCCGGGGTGGCCCACGCTCACTGGAAAAAGCAATCCCGAGGCCGGATTTCATCCTGGAGCTGAGATATTAAAGCTCGCCGAAAGTGAAAAAAAACGACCACCCCGGACCTGTCGTTTTGGCCGAGATCCCGACCCCGAGCGAGCGTGCCCAAACCCACCATTTGGGGTGTGGGCCGCCTCCGGGGTGGCCCACGCTCACTGGAAAAAGCAATCCCGAGGCCGGATTTCATCCTGGAGCTGAGATATTAAAGCTCGCCGAAAGTGAAAAAAATGACAGGTCCGGGGTGGTCGTTTTTTTCACTTTTTCACTTTAGAGCGAGCGAGCCCAAACCCACCATTTGGGGTGTGAGCCGCCTCCGGGGTGGCCCATGCTCACTGGAAAAAGCAATCCCGAGGCCGGATTTCATCCTGGAGCTGAGATATTAAAGCTCGCCGAAAATGAAAAAAACGACCACCCCGGACCTGTCGTTTTGGCCGAGATCCCGACCCCGAGCGAGCGAGCCCAAACCCACCATTTGGGGTGTGAGCTGCCTCCGGGGTGGCCCACGCTCACTGGAAAAAGCAATCCCGATGCCGGATTTGTTCCTGGAGCTGAGATATTAAAGCTCGCCGAAAGTGAAAAAAAACGACCACCCCGGACCTGTCGTTTTGGCCGAGATCCAAACCCCGAGCGAGCGTGCCCAAACCCACCATTTGGGGTGTGGGCCGCCTCCGGGGTGGCCCACGCTCACTGGAAAAAGCAATCCCGAGGCCGGATTTCATCCTGGAGCTGAGATATTAAAGCTCGCCGAAAGTGAAAAAAATGACAGGTCCGGGGTGGTCGTTTTTTTCACTTTTTCACTTTAGAGCGAGCGAGCCCAAACCCACCATTTGGGGTGTGAGCCGCCTCCGGGGTGGCCCACGCTCACTGGAAAAAGCAATCCCGAGGCCGGATTTCATCCTGGAGCTGAGATATTAAAGCTCGCCGAAAGTGAAAAAAATGACAGGTCCGGGGTGGTCGTTTTTTTCACTTTTTCACTTTAGAGCGAGCGAGCCCAAACCCACCATTTGGGGTGTGAGCCGCCTCCGGGGTGGCCCACGCTCACTGGAAAAAGCAATCCCGAGGCCGGATTTCATCCTGGAGCTGAGATATTAAAGCTCGCCGAAAATGAAAAAAACGACCACCCCGGACCTGTCGTTTTGGCCGAGATCCCGACCCCGAGCGAGCGTGCCCAAACCCACCATTTGGGGTGTGGGCCGCCTCCGGGGTGGCCCGCGCTCACTGGAAAAAGCAATCCCGAGGCCGGATTTCATCCTGGAGCTGAGATATTAAAGCTCGCCGAAAGTGAAAAAAATGACAGGTCCGGGGTGGTCGTTTTTTTCACTTTTTCACTTTAAAGCGAGCGAGCCCAAACCCACCATTTGGGGTGTGAGCCGCCTCCGGGGTGGCCCACGCTCACTGGAAAAAGCAATCCCGATGCCGGATTTGATCCTGGAGCTGAGATATTAAAGCTCGCCGAAAGTGAAAAAAACGACAGGTCCGGGGTGGTCGTTTTTTTTTCACTTTTTCACTTTCGGCGAGCTTTAAAATCTCAGCTCCAGGATCAAATGATCCTGGAGCTGAGATTTTAAAGCTCGCCGAAAATGAAAAAAACGACCATCCCGGAACAGTCGTCTTGGCCGAAATCCCGACCCCGAGCGAGCGAGCCCACGCCCACCATTTGGGGTGTGAGCCGCCTCCGGGGTGGCCCACGCTCACTGGAAAAAGCAATCCCGAGGCCGGATTTCATCCTGGAGCTGAGATATTAAAGCTCGCCGAAAGTGAAAAAAAACGACCACCCCGGACCTGTCGTTTTGGCCGAGATCCCGACCCCGAGCGAGCGAGCCCAAACCCACCATTTGGGGTGTGAGCCGCCTCCGGGGTGGCCCACGCTCACTGGAAAAAGCAATCCCGATGCCGGATTTGATCCTGGAGCTGAGATATTAAAGCTCGCCGAAAGTGAAAAAAAACGACCACCCCGGACCTGTCGTTTTGGCCGAGATCCCGACCCCGAGCGAGCGTGCCCAAACCCACCATTTGGGGTGTGGGCCGCCTCCGGGGTGGCCCACGCTCACTGGAAAAAGCAATCCCGAGGCCGGATTTCATCCTGGAGCTGAGATATTAAAGCTCGCCGAAAGTGAAAAAAATGACAGGTCCGGGGTGGTCGTTTTTTTCACTTTTTCACTTTAAAGCGAGCGAGCCCAAACCCACCATTTGGGGTGTGAGCCGCCTCCGGGGTGGCCCACGCTCACTGGAAAAAGCAATCCCGATGCCGGATTTGATCCTGGAGCTGAGATATTAAAGCTCGCCGAAAGTGAAAAAAACGACAGGTCCGGGGTGGTCGTTTTTTTTTTCACTTTTTCACTTTCGGCGAGCTTTAAAATCTCAGCTCCAGGATCAAATGATCCTGGAGCTGAGATTTTAAAGCTCGCCGAAAATGAAAAAAACGACCATCCCGGAACAGTCGTCTTGGCCGAAATCCCGACCCCGAGCGAGCGAGCCCACGCCCACCATTTGGGGTGTGAGCCGCCTCCGGGGTGGCCCACGCTCACTGGAAAAAGCAATCCCGAGGCCGGATTTCATCCTGGAGCTGAGATATTAAAGCTCGCCGAAAGTGAAAAAAAACGACCACCCCGGACCTGTCGTTTTGGCCGAGATCCCGACCCCGAGCGAGCGTGCCCAAACCCACCATTTGGGGTGTGAGCCGCCTCCGGGGTGGCCCACGCTCACTGGAAAAAGCAATCCCGAGGCCGGATTTCATCCTGGAGCTGAGATATTAAAGCTCGCCGAAAGTGAAAAAAACGACCACCCCGGACCTGTCGTTTTGGCCGAGATCCCGACCCCGAGCGAGCGAGCCCAAACCCACCATTTGGGGTGTGAGCCGCCTCCGGGGTGGCCCACGCTCACTGGAAAAAGCAATCCCGATGCCGGATTTGATCCTGGAGCTGAGATATTAAAGCTCGCCGAAAGTGAAAAAAAACGACCACCCCGGACCTGTCGTTTTGGCCGAGATCCCGACCCCGAGCGAGCGTGCCCAAACCCACCATTTGGGGTGTGGGCCGCCTCCGGGGTGGCCCACGCTCACTGGAAAAAGCAATCCCGAGGCCGGATTTCATCCTGGAGCTGAGATATTAAAGCTCGCCGAAAATGAAAAAAACGACCACCCCGGACCTGTCGTTTTGGCCGAGATCCCGACCCCGAGCGAGCGAGCCCAAACCCACCATTTGGGGTGTGAGCCGCCTCCGGGGTGGCCCACGCTCACTGGAAAAAGCAATCCCGATGCCGGATTTGATCCTGGAGCTGAGATATTAAAGCTCGCCGAAAGTGAAAAAAAACGACCACCCCGGACCTGTCGTTTTGGCCGAGATCCCGACCCCGAGCGAGCGTGCCCAAACCCACCATTTGGGGTGTGGGCCGCCTCCGGGGTGGCCCACGCTCACTGGAAAAAGCAATCCCGAGGCCGGATTTCATCCTGGAGCTGAGATATTAAAGCTCGCCGAAAGTGAAAAAAATGACAGGTCCGGGGTGGTCGTTTTTTTCACTTTTTCACTTTAAAGCGAGCGAGCCCAAACCCACCATTTGGGGTGTGAGCCGCCTCCGGGGTGGCCCACGCTCACTGGAAAAAGCAATCCCGATGCCGGATTTGATCCTGGAGCTGAGATATTAAAGCTCGCCGAAAGTGAAAAAAACGACAGGTCCGGGGTGGTCGTTTTTTTTTCACTTTTTCACTTTCGGCGAGCTTTAAAATCAAATGATCCTGGAGCTGAGATTTTAAAGCTCGCCGAAAATGAAAAAAACGACCATCCCGGAACAGTCGTCTTGGCCGAAATCCCGACCCCGAGCGAGCGAGCCCACGCCCACCATTTGGGGTGTGAGCCGCCTCCGGGGTGGCCCACGCTCACTGGAAAAAGCAATCCCGAGGCCGGATTTGATCCTGGAGCTGAGATATTAAA
Source organism: Karalla daura (assembly GCA_029224185.1). Classification (NCBI taxonomy): domain Eukaryota; kingdom Metazoa; phylum Chordata; class Actinopteri; order Chaetodontiformes; family Leiognathidae; genus Karalla; species Karalla daura. Next base: position 17,583,046 of record CM055203.1, on the reverse strand, counting down.
GCTCGCCGAAAGTGAAAAAAATGACAGGTCCGGGGTGGTCGTTTTTTTCACTTTTTCACTTTAGAGCGAGCGAGCCCAAACCCACCATTTGGGGTGTGAGCCGCCTCCGGGGTGGCCCACGCTCACTGGAAAAAGCAATCCCGAGGCCGGATTTCATCCTGGAGCTGAGATATTAAAGCTCGCCGAAAATGAAAAAAACGACCACCCCGGACCTGTCGTTTTGGCCGAGATCCCGACCCCGAGCGAGCGTGCCCAAACCCACCATTTGGGGTGTGGGCCGCCTCCGGGGTGGCCCACGCTCACTGGAAAAAGCAATCCCGAGGCCGGATTTCATCCTGGAGCTGAGATATTAAAGCTCGCCGAAAGTGAAAAAAATGACAGGTCCGGGGTGGTCGTTTTTTTCACTTTTTCACTTTAGAGCGAGCGAGCCCAAACCCACCATTTGGGGTGTGAGCCGCCTCCGGGGTGGCCCACGCTCACTGGAAAAAGCAATCCCGATGCCGGATTTGATCCTGGAGCTGAGATATTAAAGCTCGCCGAAAGTGAAAAAAACGACAGGTCCGGGGTGGTCGTTTTTTTTTCACTTTTTCACTTTCGGCGAGCTTTAAAATCTCAGCTGCAGGATCAAATGATCCTGGAGCTGAGATTTTAAAGCTCGCCGAAAATGAAAATAACGACCATCCCGGAACAGTCGTCTTGGCCGAGATCCCGACCCCGAGCGAGCGAGCCCAAACCCACCATTTGGGGTGTGAGCCGCCTCCGGGGTGGCCCACGCTCACTGGAAAAAGCAATCCCGATGCCGGATTTGATCCTGGAGCTGAGATATTAAAGCTCGCCGAAAGTGAAAAAAAACGACCACCCCGGACCTGTCGTTTTGGCCGAGATCCCGACCCCGAGCGAGCGTGCCCAAACCCACCATTTGGGGTGTGGGCCGCCTCCGGGGTGGCCCACGCTCACTGGAAAAAGCAATCCCGAGGCCGGATTTCATCCTGGAGCTGAGAAATTAAAGCTCGCCGAAAGTGAAAAAAAACGACCACCCCGGACCTGTCGTTTTGGCCGAGATCCAAACCCCGAGCGAGCGTGCCCAAACCCACCATTTGGGGTGTGGGCCGCCTCCGGGGTGGCCCACGCTCACTGGAAAAAGCAATCCCGAGGCCGGATTTCATCCTGGAGCTGAGATATTAAAGCTCGCCGAAAGTGAAAAAAATGACAGGTCCGGGGTGGTCGTTTTTTTCACTTTTTCACTTTAGAGCGAGCGAGCCCAAACCCACCATTTGGGGTGTGAGCCGCCTCCGGGGTGGCCCACGCTCACTGGAAAAAGCAATCCCGAGGCCGGATTTCATCCTGGAGCTGAGATATTAAAGCTCGCCGAAAGTGAAAAAAATGACAGGTCCGGGGTGGTCGTTTTTTTCACTTTTTCACTTTAGAGCGAGCGAGCCCAAACCCACCATTTGGGGTGTGAGCCGCCTCCGGGGTGGCCCACGCTCACTGGAAAAAGCAATCCCGAGGCCGGATTTGATCCTGGAGCTGAGATATTAAAGCTCGCCGAAAATGAAAAAAACGACCACCCCGGACCTGTCGTTTTGGCCGAGATCCCGACCCCGAGCGAGCGTGCCCAAACCCACCATTTGGGGTGTGGGCCGCCTCCGGGGTGGCCCGCGCTCACTGGAAAAAGCAATCCCGAGGCCGGATTTCATCCTGGAGCTGAGATATTAAAGCTCGCCGAAAGTGAAAAAAATGACAGGTCCGGGGTGGTCGTTTTTTTCACTTTTTCACTTTAAAGCGAGCGAGCCCAAACCCACCATTTGGGGTGTGAGCCGCCTCCGGGGTGGCCCACGCTCACTGGAAAAAGCAATCCCGATGCCGGATTTGATCCTGGAGCTGAGATATTAAAGCTCGCCGAAAGTGAAAAAAACGACAGGTCCGGGGTGGTCGTTTTTTTTTTACTTTTTCACTTTCGGCGAGCTTTAAAATCTCAGCTCCAGGATCAAATGATCCTGGAGCTGAGATTTTAAAGCTCGCCGAAAATGAAAAAAACGACCATCCCGGAACAGTCGTCTTGGCCGAAATCCCGACCCCGAGCGAGCGAGCCCACGCCCACCATTTGGGGTGTGAGCCGCCTCCGGGGTGGCCCACGCTCACTGGAAAAAGCAATCCCGAGGCCGGATTTCATCCTGGAGCTGAGATATTAAAGCTCGCAGAAAGTGAAAAAAAACGACCACCCCGGACCTGTCGTTTTGGCCGAGATCCCGACCCCGAGCGAGCGTGCCCAAACCCACCATTTGGGGTGTGGGCCGCCTCCGGGGTGGCCCACGCTCACTGGAAAAAGCAATCCCGAGGCCGGATTTCATCCTGGAGCTGAGATATTAAAGCTCGCCGAAAATGAAAAAAACGACCACCCCGGACCTGTCGTTTTGGCCGAGATCCCGACCCCGAGCGAGCGTGCCCAAACCCACCATTTGGGGTGTGGGCCGCCTCCGGGGTGGCCCACGCTCACTGGAAAAAGCAATCCCGAGGCCGGATTTCATCCTGGAGCTGAGATATTAAAGCTCGCCGAAAATGAAAAAAACGACCACCCCGGACCTGTCGTTTTGGCCGAGATCCCGACCCCGAGCGAGCGTGCCCAAACCCACCATTTGGGGTGTGGGCCGCCTCTGGGGTGGCCCACGCTCACTGGAAAAAGCAATCCCGAGGCCGGATTTCATCCTGGAGCTGAGATATTAAAGCTCGCCGAAAGTGAAAAAAATGACAGGTCCGGGGTGGTCGTTTTTTTCACTTTTTCACTTTAGAGCGAGCGAGCCCAAACCCACCATTTGGGGTGTGAGCCGCCTCCGGGGTGGCCCACGCTCACTGGAAAAAGCAATCCCGAGGCCGGATTTCATCCTGGAGCTGAGATATTAAAGCTCGCCGAAAGTGAAAAAAACGACCACCCCGGACCTGTCGTTTTGGCCGAGATCCCGACCCCGAGCGAGCGAGCCCAAACCCACCATTTGGGGTGTGAGCCGCCTCCGGGGTGGCCCACGCTCACTGGAAAAAGCAATCCCGATGCCGGATTTGATCCTGGAGCTGAGATATTAAAGCTCGCCGAAAGTGAAAAAAAACGACCACCCCGGACCTGTCGTTTTGGCCGAGATCCCGACCCCGAGCGAGCGTGCCCAAACCCACCATTTGGGGTGTGGGCCGCCTCCGGGGTGGCCCACGCTCACTGGAAAAAGCAATCCCGAGGCCGGATTTCATCCTGGAGCTGAGATATTAAAGCTCGCCGAAAGTGAAAAAAATGACAGGTCCGGGGTGGTCGTTTTTTTCACTTTTTCACTTTAGAGCGATCGAGCCCAAACCCACCATTTGGGGTGTGAGCCGCCTCCGGGGTGGCCCACGCTCACTGGAAAAAGCAATCCCGAGGCCGGATTTCATCCTGGAGCTGAGAAATTAAAGCTCGCCGAAAGTGAAAAAAAACGACCACCCCGGACCTGTCGTTTTGGCCGAGATCCCGACCCCGAGCGAGCGTGCCCAAACCCACCATTTGGGGTGTGGGCCGCCTCCGGGGTGGCCCACGCTCACTGGAAAAAGCAATCCCGAGGCCGGATTTCATCCTGGAGCTGAGATATTAAAGCTCGCCAAAAGTGAAAAAAAACGACCACCCCGGACCTGTCGTTTTGGCCGAGATCCCGACCCCGAGCGAGCGTGCCCAAACCCACCATTTGGGGTGTGGGCCGCCTCCGGGGTGGCCCACGCTCACTGGAAAAAGCAATCCCGAGGCCGGATTTCATCCTGGAGCTGAGATATTAAAGCTCGCCGAAAATGAAAAAAACGACCACCCCGGACCTGTCGTTTTGGCCGAGATCCCGACCCCGAGCGAGCGTGCCCAAACCCACCATTTGGGGTGTGGGCCGCCTCCGGGGTGGCCCACGCTCACTGGAAAAAGCAATCCCGATGCCGGATTTGATCCTGGAGCTGAGATATTAAAGCTCGCCGAAAGTGAAAAAAAACGACCACCCCGGACCTGTCGTTTTGGCCGAGATCCCGACCCCGAGCGAGCGTGCCCAAACCCACCATTTGGGGTGTGGGCCGCCTCCGGGGTGGCCCACGCTCACTGGAAAAAGCAATCCCGAGGCCGGATTTCATCCTGGAGCTGAGATATTAAAGCTCGCCGAAAGTGAAAAAAAAACGACCACCCCGGACCTGTCGTTTTGGCCGAGATCCCGACCCCGAGCGAGCGTGCCCAAACCCACCATTTGGGGTGTGGGCCGCCTCCGGGGTGGCCCACGCTCACTGGAAAAAGCAATCCCGAGGCCGGATTTCATCCTGGAGCTGAGATATTAAAGCTCGCCGAAAATGAAAAAAACGACCACCCCGGACCTGTCGTTTTGGCCGAGATCCCGACCCCGAGCGAGCGTGCCCAAACCCACCATTTGGGGTGTGGGCCGCCTCCGGGGTGGCCCACGCTCACTGGAAAAAGCAATCCCGAGGCCGGATTTGATCCTGGAGCTGAGATATTAAAGCTCGCCGAAAGTGAAAAAAATGACAGGTCCGGGGTGGTCGTTTTTTTCACTTTTTCACTTTAGAGCGAGCGAGCCCAAACCCACCATTTGGGGTGTGAGCCGCCTCCGGGGTGGCCCACGCTCACTGGAAAAAGCAATCCCGAGGCCGGATTTCATCCTGGAGCTGAGATATTAAAGCTCGCCGAAAATGAAAAAAACGACCACCCCGGACCTGTCGTTTTGGCCGAGATCCCGACCCCGAGCGAGCGTGCCCAAACCCACCATTTGGGGTGTGGGCCGCCTCCGGGGTGGCCCACGCTCACTGGAAAAAGCAATCCCGAGGCCGGATTTCATCCTGGAGCTGAGATGTTAAAGCTCGCCGAAAGTGAAAAAAATGACAGGTCCGGGGTGGTCGTTTTTTTCACTTTTTCACTTTAGAGCGAGCGAGCCCAAACCCACCATTTGGGGTGTGAGCCGCCTCCGGGGTGGCCCACGCTCACTGGAAAAAGCAATCCCGATGCCGGATTTGATCCTGGAGCTGAGATATTAAAGCTCGCCGAAAGTGAAAAAAACGACAGGTCCGGGGTGGTCGTTTTTTTTTCACTTTTTCACTTTCGGCGAGCTTTAAAATCTCAGCTGCAGGATCAAATGATCCTGGAGCTGAGATTTTAAAGCTCGCCGAAAATGAAAATAACAACCATCCCGGAACAGTCGTCTTGGCCGAAATCCCGACCCCGAGCGAGCGAGCCCACGCCCACCATTTGGGGTGTGAGCCGCCTCCGGGGTGGCCCACGCTCACTGGAAAAAGCAATCCCGAGGCCGGATTTCATCCTGGAGCTGAGATATTAAAGCTCGCCGAAAGTGAAAAAAAACGACCACCCCGGACCTGTCGTTTTGGCCGAGATCCCGACCCCGAGCGAGCGTGCCCAAACCCACCATTTGGGGTGTGGGCCGCCTCCGGGGTGGCCCACGCTCACTGGAAAAAGCAATCCCGAGGCCGGATTTCATCCTGGAGCTGAGATATTAAAGCTCGCCGAAAGTGAAAAAAATGACAGGTCCGGGGTGGTCGTTTTTTTCACTTTTTCACTTTAGAGCGAGCGAGCCCAAACCCACCATTTGGGGTGTGAGCCGCCTCCGGGGTGGCCCATGCTCACTGGAAAAAGCAATCCCGAGGCCGGATTTCATCCTGGAGCTGAGATATTAAAGCTCGCCGAAAATGAAAAAAACGACCACCCCGGACCTGTCGTTTTGGCCGAGATCCCGACCCCGAGCGAGCGAGCCCAAACCCACCATTTGGGGTGTGAGCTGCCTCCGGGGTGGCCCACGCTCACTGGAAAAAGCAATCCCGATGCCGGATTTGTTCCTGGAGCTGAGATATTAAAGCTCGCCGAAAGTGAAAAAAAACGACCACCCCGGACCTGTCGTTTTGGCCGAGATCCAAACCCCGAGCGAGCGTGCCCAAACCCACCATTTGGGGTGTGGGCCGCCTCCGGGGTGGCCCACGCTCACTGGAAAAAGCAATCCCGAGGCCGGATTTCATCCTGGAGCTGAGATATTAAAGCTCGCCGAAAGTGAAAAAAATGACAGGTCCGGGGTGGTCGTTTTTTTCACTTTTTCACTTTAGAGCGAGCGAGCCCAAACCCACCATTTGGGGTGTGAGCCGCCTCCGGGGTGGCCCACGCTCACTGGAAAAAGCAATCCCGAGGCCGGATTTCATCCTGGAGCTGAGATATTAAAGCTCGCCGAAAGTGAAAAAAATGACAGGTCCGGGGTGGTCGTTTTTTTCACTTTTTCACTTTAGAGCGAGCGAGCCCAAACCCACCATTTGGGGTGTGAGCCGCCTCCGGGGTGGCCCACGCTCACTGGAAAAAGCAATCCCGAGGCCGGATTTCATCCTGGAGCTGAGATATTAAAGCTCGCCGAAAATGAAAAAAACGACCACCCCGGACCTGTCGTTTTGGCCGAGATCCCGACCCCGAGCGAGCGTGCCCAAACCCACCATTTGGGGTGTGGGCCGCCTCCGGGGTGGCCCGCGCTCACTGGAAAAAGCAATCCCGAGGCCGGATTTCATCCTGGAGCTGAGATATTAAAGCTCGCCGAAAGTGAAAAAAATGACAGGTCCGGGGTGGTCGTTTTTTTCACTTTTTCACTTTAAAGCGAGCGAGCCCAAACCCACCATTTGGGGTGTGAGCCGCCTCCGGGGTGGCCCACGCTCACTGGAAAAAGCAATCCCGATGCCGGATTTGATCCTGGAGCTGAGATATTAAAGCTCGCCGAAAGTGAAAAAAACGACAGGTCCGGGGTGGTCGTTTTTTTTTCACTTTTTCACTTTCGGCGAGCTTTAAAATCTCAGCTCCAGGATCAAATGATCCTGGAGCTGAGATTTTAAAGCTCGCCGAAAATGAAAAAAACGACCATCCCGGAACAGTCGTCTTGGCCGAAATCCCGACCCCGAGCGAGCGAGCCCACGCCCACCATTTGGGGTGTGAGCCGCCTCCGGGGTGGCCCACGCTCACTGGAAAAAGCAATCCCGAGGCCGGATTTCATCCTGGAGCTGAGATATTAAAGCTCGCCGAAAGTGAAAAAAAACGACCACCCCGGACCTGTCGTTTTGGCCGAGATCCCGACCCCGAGCGAGCGTGCCCAAACCCACCATTTGGGGTGTGAGCCGCCTCCGGGGTGGCCCACGCTCACTGGAAAAAGCAATCCCGAGGCCGGATTTCATCCTGGAGCTGAGATATTAAAGCTCGCCGAAAGTGAAAAAAACGACCACCCCGGACCTGTCGTTTTGGCCGAGATCCCGACCCCGAGCGAGCGAGCCCAAACCCACCATTTGGGGTGTGAGCCGCCTCCGGGGTGGCCCACGCTCACTGGAAAAAGCAATCCCGATGCCGGATTTGATCCTGGAGCTGAGATATTAAAGCTCGCCGAAAGTGAAAAAAAACGACCACCCCGGACCTGTCGTTTTGGCCGAGATCCCGACCCCGAGCGAGCGTGCCCAAACCCACCATTTGGGGTGTGGGCCGCCTCCGGGGTGGCCCACGCTCACTGGAAAAAGCAATCCCGAGGCCGGATTTCATCCTGGAGCTGAGATATTAAAGCTCGCCGAAAGTGAAAAAAAACGACCACCCCGGACCTGTCGTTTTGGCCGAGATCCCGACCCCGAGCGAGCGTGCCCAAACCCACCATTTGGGGTGTGGGCCGCCTCCGGGGTGGCCCACGCTCACTGGAAAAAGCAATCCCGAGGCCGGATTTCATCCTGGAGCTGAGATATTAAAGCTCGCCGAAAATGAAAAAAACGACCACCCCGGACCTGTCGTTTTGGCCGAGATCCCGACCCCGAGCGAGCGAGCCCAAACCCACCATTTGGGGTGTGAGCCGCCTCCGGGGTGGCCCACGCTCACTGGAAAAAGCAATCCCGATGCCGGATTTGATCCTGGAGCTGAGATATTAAAGCTCGCCGAAAGTGAAAAAAAACGACCACCCCGGACCTGTCGTTTTGGCCGAGATCCCGACCCCGAGCGAGCGTGCCCAAACCCACCATTTGGGGTGTGGGCCGCCTCCGGGGTGGCCCACGCTCACTGGAAAAAGCAATCCCGAGGCCGGATTTCATCCTGGAGCTGAGATATTAAAGCTCGCCGAAAGTGAAAAAAATGACAGGTCCGGGGTGGTCGTTTTTTTCACTTTTTCACTTTAAAGCGAGCGAGCCCAAACCCACCATTTGGGGTGTGAGCCGCCTCCGGGGTGGCCCACGCTCACTGGAAAAAGCAATCCCGATGCCGGATTTGATCCTGGAGCTGAGATATTAAAGCTCGCCGAAAGTGAAAAAAACGACAGGTCCGGGGTGGTCGTTTTTTTTTCACTTTTTCACTTTCGGCGAGCTTTAAAATCTCAGCTCCAGGATCAAATGATCCTGGAGCTGAGATTTTAAAGCTCGCCGAAAATGAAAAAAACGACCATCCCGGAACAGTCGTCTTGGCCGAAATCCCGACCCCGAGCGAGCGAGCCCACGCCCACCATTTGGGGTGTGAGCCGCCTCCGGGGTGGCCCACGCTCACTGGAAAAAGCAATCCCGAGGCCGGATTTCATCCTGGAGCTGAGATATTAAAGCTCGCAGAAAGTGAAAAAAAACGACCACCCCGGACCTGTCGTTTTGGCCGAGATCCCGACCCCGAGCGAGCGTGCCCAAACCCACCATTTGGGGTGTGGGCCGCCTCCGGGGTGGCCCACGCTCACTGGAAAAAGCAATCCCGAGGCCGGATTTCATCCTGGAGCTGAGATATTAAAGCTCGCCGAAAATGAAAAAAACGACCACCCCGGACCTGTCGTTTTGGCCGAGATCCCGACCCCGAGCGAGCGTGCCCAAACCCACCATTTGGGGTGTGGGCCGCCTCCGGGGTGGCCCACGCTCACTGGAAAAAGCAATCCCGAGGCCGGATTTCATCCTGGAGCTGAGATATTAAAGCTCGCCGAAAATGAAAAAAACGACCACCCCGGACCTGTCGTTTTGGCCGAGATCCCGACCCCGAGCGAGCGTGCCCAAACCCACCATTTGGGGTGTGGGCCGCCTCCGGGGTGGCCCACGCTCACTGGAAAAAGCAATCCCGAGGCCGGATTTGATCCTGGAGCTGAGATATTAAAGCTCGCCGAAAGTGAAAAAAATGACAGGTCCGGGGTGGTCGTTTTTTTCACTTTTTCACTTTAGAGCGAGCGAGCCCAAACCCACCATTTGGGGTGTGAGCCGCCTCCGGGGTGGCCCACGCTCACTGGAAAAAGCAATCCCGAGGCCGGATTTCATCCTGGAGCTGAGATATTAAAGCTCGCCGAAAATGAAAAAAACGACCACCCCGGACCTGTCGTTTTGGCCGAGATCCCGACCCCGAGCGAGCGTGCCCAAACCCACCATTTGGGGTGTGGGCCGCCTCCGGGGTGGCCCACGCTCACTGGAAAAAGCAATCCCGAGGCCGGATTTCATCCTGGAGCTGAGATGTTAAAGCTCGCCGAAAGTGAAAAAAATGACAGGTCCGGGGTGGTCGTTTTTTTCACTTTTTCACTTTAGAGCGAGCGAGCCCAAACCCACCATTTGGGGTGTGAGCCGCCTCCGGGGTGGCCCACGCTCACTGGAAAAAGCAATCCCGATGCCGGATTTGATCCTGGAGCTGAGATATTAAAGCTCGCCGAAAGTGAAAAAAACGACAGGTCCGGGGTGGTCGTTTTTTTTTTCACTTTTTCACTTTCGGCGAGCTTTAAAATCTCAGCTGCAGGATCAAATGATCCTGGAGCTGAGATTTTAAAGCTCGCCGAAAATGAAAATAACAACCATCCCGGAACAGTCGTCTTGGCCGAAATCCCGACCCCGAGCGAGCGAGCCCACGCCCACCATTTGGGGTGTGAGCCGCCTCCGGGGTGGCCCACGCTCACTGGAAAAAGCAATCCCGAGGCCGGATTTCATCCTGGAGCTGAGATATTAAAGCTCGCCGAAAGTGAAAAAAAACGACCACCCCGGACCTGTCGTTTTGGCCGAGATCCCGACCCCGAGCGAGCGTGCCCAAACCCACCATTTGGGGTGTGGGCCGCCTCCGGGGTGGCCCACGCTCACTGGAAAAAGCAATCCCGAGGCCGGATTTCATCCTGGAGCTGAGATATTAAAGCTCGCCGAAAGTGAAAAAAATGACAGGTCCGGGGTGGTCGTTTTTTTCACTTTTTCACTTTAGAGCGAGCGAGCCCAAACCCACCATTTGGGGTGTGAGCCGCCTCCGGGGTGGCCCATGCTCACTGGAAAAAGCAATCCCGAGGCCGGATTTCATCCTGGAGCTGAGATATTAAAGCTCGCCGAAAATGAAAAAAACGACCACCCCGGACCTGTCGTTTTGGCCGAGATCCCGACCCCGAGCGAGCGAGCCCAAACCCACCATTTGGGGTGTGAGCTGCCTCCGGGGTGGCCCACGCTCACTGGAAAAAGCAATCCCGATGCCGGATTTGTTCCTGGAGCTGAGATATTAAAGCTCGCCGAAAGTGAAAAAAAACGACCACCCCGGACCTGTCGTTTTGGCCGAGATCCAAACCCCGAGCGAGCGTGCCCAAACCCACCATTTGGGGTGTGGGCCGCCTCCGGGGTGGCCCACGCTCACTGGAAAAAGCAATCCCGAGGCCGGATTTCATCCTGGAGCTGAGATATTAAAGCTCGCCGAAAGTGAAAAAAATGACAGGTCCGGGGTGGTCGTTTTTTTCACTTTTTCACTTTAGAGCGAGCGAGCCCAAACCCACCATTTGGGGTGTGAGCCGCCTCCGGGGTGGCCCACGCTCACTGGAAAAAGCAATCCCGAGGCCGGATTTCATCCTGGAGCTGAGATATTAAAGCTCGCCGAAAGTGAAAAAAATGACAGGTCCGGGGTGGTCGTTTTTTTCACTTTTTCACTTTAGAGCGAGCGAGCCCAAACCCACCATTTGGGGTGTGAGCCGCCTCCGGGGTGGCCCACGCTCACTGGAAAAAGCAATCCCGAGGCCGGATTTCATCCTGGAGCTGAGATATTAAAGCTCGCCGAAAATGAAAAAAACGACCACCCCGGACCTGTCGTTTTGGCCGAGATCCCGACCCCGAGCGAGCGTGCCCAAACCCACCATTTGGGGTGTGGGCCGCCTCCGGGGTGGCCCGCGCTCACTGGAAAAAGCAATCCCGAGGCCGGATTTCATCCTGGAGCTGAGATATTAAAGCTCGCCGAAAGTGAAAAAAATGACAGGTCCGGGGTGGTCGTTTTTTTCACTTTTTCACTTTAAAGCGAGCGAGCCCAAACCCACCATTTGGGGTGTGAGCCGCCTCCGGGGTGGCCCACGCTCACTGGAAAAAGCAATCCCGATGCCGGATTTGATCCTGGAGCTGAGATATTAAAGCTCGCCGAAAGTGAAAAAAACGACAGGTCCGGGGTGGTCGTTTTTTTTTCACTTTTTCACTTTCGGCGAGCTTTAAAATCTCAGCTCCAGGATCAAATGATCCTGGAGCTGAGATTTTAAAGCTCGCCGAAAATGAAAAAAACGACCATCCCGGAACAGTCGTCTTGGCCGAAATCCCGACCCCGAGCGAGCGAGCCCACGCCCACCATTTGGGGTGTGAGCCGCCTCCGGGGTGGCCCACGCTCACTGGAAAAAGCAATCCCGAGGCCGGATTTCATCCTGGAGCTGAGATATTAAAGCTCGCCGAAAGTGAAAAAAAACGACCACCCCGGACCTGTCGTTTTGGCCGAGATCCCGACCCCGAGCGAGCGTGCCCAAACCCACCATTTGGGGTGTGAGCCGCCTCCGGGGTGGCCCACGCTCACTGGAAAAAGCAATCCCGAGGCCGGATTTCATCCTGGAGCTGAGATATTAAAGCTCGCCGAAAGTGAAAAAAATGACAGGTCCGGGTTGGTCGTTTTTTTCACTTTTTCACTTTAGAGCGAGCGAGCCCAAACCCACCATTTGGGGTGTGAGCCGCCTCCGGGGTGGCCCACGCTCACTGGAAAAAGCAATCCCGAGGCCGGATTTCATCCTGGAGCTGAGATATTAAAGCTCGCCGAAAATGAAAAAAACGACCATCCCGGAACAGTCGTCTTGGCCGAAATCCCGACCCCGAGCGAGCGAGCCCACGCCCACCATTTGGGGTGTGAGCCGCCTCCGGGGTGGCCCACGCTCACTGGAAAAAGCAATCCCGAGGCCGGATTTCATCCTGGAGCTGAGATATTAAAGCTCGCCGAAAGTGAAAAAAAACGACCACCCCGGACCTGTCGTTTTGGCCGAGATCCCGACCCCGAGCGAGCGTGCCCAAACCCACCATTTGGGGTGTGAGCCGCCTCCGGGGTGGCCCACGCTCACTGGAAAAAGCAATCCCGAGGCCGGATTTCATCCTGGAGCTGAGATATTAAAGCTCGCCGAAAGTGAAAAAAATGACAGGTCCGGGTTGGTCGTTTTTTTCACTTTTTCACTTTAGAGCGAGCGAGCCCAAACCCACCATTTGGGGTGTGAGCCGCCTCCGGGGTGGCCCACGCTCACTGGAAAAAGCAATCCCGAGGCCGGATTTCATCCTGGAGCTGAGATATTAAAGCTCGCCGAAAATGAAAAAAACGACCACCCCGGACCTGTCGTTTTGGCCGAGATCCCGACCCCGAGCGAGCGAGCCCAAACCCACCATTTGGGGTGTGAGCCGCCTCCGGGGTGGCCCACGCTCACTGGAAAAAGCAATCCCGAGGCCGGATTTCATCCTGGAGCTGAGATATTAAAGCTCGCCGAAAGTGAAAAAAATGACAGGTCCGGGTTGGTCGTTTTTTTCACTTTTTCACTTTAGAGCGAGCGAGCCCAAACCCACCATTTGGGGTGTGAGCCGCCTCCGGGGTGGCCCACGCTCACTGGAAAAAGCAATCCCGAGGCCGGATTTCATCCTGGAGCTGAGATATTAAAGCTCGCCGAAAATGAAAAAAACGACCACCCCGGACCTGTCGTTTTGGCCGAGATCCCGACCCCGAGCGAGCGAGCCCAAACCCATATGGGGTGTGAGCCGCCTCCGGGGTGGCCCACGCTCACTGGAAAAAGCAATCCCGAGGCCGGATTTGATCCTGGAGCTGAGATATTAAAGCTCGCCGAAAATGAAAAAAACGACCACCCCGGACCTGTCGTTTTGGCCGAGATCCCGACCCCGAGCGAGCGAGCCCAAACCCACCATTTGGGGTGTGAGCCGCCTCCGGGGTGGCCCACGCTCACTGGAAAAAGCAATCCCGAGGCGGGATTTCATCCTGGAGCTGAGATATTAAAGCTCGCCGAAAATGAAAAAAACGACCACCCCGGACCTGTCGTTTTGGCCGAGATCCCGACCCCGAGCGAGCGAGCCCAAACCCATATGGGGTGTGAGCCGCCTCCGGGGTGGCCCACGCTCACTTGAAAAAGCAATCCCGAGGCCGGATTTGATCCTGGAGCTGAGATATTAAAGCTCGCCGAAAGTGAAAAAAAACGACCACCCCGGACCTGTCGTTTTGGCCGAGATCCCGACCCCGAGCGAGCGTGCCCAAACCCACCATTTGGGGTGTGGGCCGCCTCCGGGGTGGCCCACGCTCACTGGAAAAAGCAATCCCGAGGCCGGATTTCATCCTGGAGCTGAGATATTAAAGCTCGCCGAAAGTGAAAAAAATGACAGGTCCGGGGTGGTCGTTTTTTTCACTTTTTCACTTTAGAGCGATCGAGCCCAAACCCACCATTTGGGGTGTGAGCCGCCTCCGGGGTGGCCCACGCTCACTGGAAAAAGCAATCCCGAGGCCGGATTTCATCCTGGAGCTGAGAAATTAAAGCTCGCCGAAAGTGAAAAAAAACGACCACCCCGGACCTGTCGTTTTGGCCGAGATCCCGACCCCGAGCGAGCGTGCCCAAACCCACCATTTGGGGTGTGGGCCGCCTCCGGGGTGGCCCACGCTCACTGGAAAAAGCAATCCCGAGGCCGGATTTCATCCTGGAGCTGAGATATTAAAGCTCGCCAAAAGTGAAAAAAAACGACCACCCCGGACCTGTCGTTTTGGCCGAGATCCCGACCCCGAGCGAGCGTGCCCAAACCCACCATTTGGGGTGTGGGCCGCCTCCGGGGTGGCCCACGCTCACTGGAAAAAGCAATCCCGAGGCCGGATTTCATCCTGGAGCTGAGATATTAAAGCTCGCCGAAAATGAAAAAAACGACCACCCCGGACCTGTCGTTTTGGCCGAGATCCCGACCCCGAGCGAGCGTGCCCAAACCCACCATTTGGGGTGTGGGCCGCCTCCGGGGTGGCCCACGCTCACTGGAAAAAGCAATCCCGATGCCGGATTTGATCCTGGAGCTGAGATATTAAAGCTCGCCGAAAGTGAAAAAAAACGACCACCCCGGACCTGTCGTTTTGGCCGAGATCCCGACCCCGAGCGAGCGTGCCCAAACCCACCATTTGGGGTGTGGGCCGCCTCCGGGGTGGCCCACGCTCACTGGAAAAAGCAATCCCGAGGCCGGATTTCATCCTGGAGCTGAGATATTAAAGCTCGCCGAAAGTGAAAAAAATGACAGGTCCGGGGTGGTCGTTTTTTTCACTTTTTCACTTTAGAGCGAGCGAGCCCAAACCCACCATTTGGGGTGTGAGCCGCCTCCGGGGTGGCCCACGCTCACTGGAAAAAGCAATCCCGAGGCCGGATTTCATCCTGGAGCTGAGATATTAAAGCTCGCCGAAAGTGAAAAAAATGACAGGTCCGGGGTGGTCGTTTTTTTCACTTTTTCACTTTAGAGCGAGCGAGCCCAAACCCACCATTTGGGGTGTGAGCCGCCTCCGGGGTGGCCCACGCTCACTGGAAAAAGCAATCCCGAGGCCGGATTTCATCCTGGAGCTGAGATATTAAAGCTCGCCGAAAATGAAAAAAACGACCACCCCGGACCTGTCGTTTTGGCCGAGATCCCGACCCCGAGCGAGCGTGCCCAAACCCACCATTTGGGGTGTGGGCCGCCTCCGGGGTGGCCCGCGCTCACTGGAAAAAGCAATCCCGAGGCCGGATTTCATCCTGGAGCTGAGATATTAAAGCTCGCCGAAAGTGAAAAAAATGACAGGTCCGGGGTGGTCGTTTTTTTCACTTTTTCACTTTAAAGCGAGCGAGCCCAAACCCACCATTTGGGGTGTGAGCCGCCTCCGGGGTGGCCCACGCTCACTGGAAAAAGCAATCCCGATGCCGGATTTGATCCTGGAGCTGAGATATTAAAGCTCGCCGAAAGTGAAAAAAACGACAGGTCCGGGGTGGTCGTTTTTTTTTTCACTTTTTCACTTTCGGCGAGCTTTAAAATCTCAGCTCCAGGATCAAATGATCCTGGAGCTGAGATTTTAAAGCTCGCCGAAAATGAAAAAAACGACCATCCCGGAACAGTCGTCTTGGCCGAAATCCCGACCCCGAGCGAGCGAGCCCACGCCCACCATTTGGGGTGTGAGCCGCCTCCGGGGTGGCCCACGCTCACTGGAAAAAGCAATCCCGAGGCCGGATTTCATCCTGGAGCTGAGATATTAAAGCTCGCCGAAAGTGAAAAAAAACGACCACCCCGGACCTGTCGTTTTGGCCGAGATCCCGACCCCGAGCGAGCGTGCCCAAACCCACCATTTGGGGTGTGAGCCGCCTCCGGGGTGGCCCACGCTCACTGGAAAAAGCAATCCCGAGGCCGGATTTCATCCTGGAGCTGAGATATTAAAGCTCGCCGAAAGTGAAAAAAATGACAGGTCCGGGTTGGTCGTTTTTTTCACTTTTTCACTTTAGAGCGAGCGAGCCCAAACCCACCATTTGGGGTGTGAGCCGCCTCCGGGGTGGCCCACGCTCACTGGAAAAAGCAATCCCGAGGCCGGATTTCATCCTGGAGCTGAGATATTAAAGCTCGCCGAAAATGAAAAAAACGACCACCCCGGACCTGTCGTTTTGGCCGAGATCCCGACCCCGAGCGAGCGAGCCCAAACCCATATGGGGTGTGAGCCGCCTCCGGGGTGGCCCACGCTCACTGGAAAAAGCAATCCCGAGGCCGGATTTGATCCTGGAGCTGAGATATTAAAGCTCGCCGAAAATGAAAAAAACGACCACCCCGGACCTGTCGTTTTGGCCGAGATCCCGACCCCGAGCGAGCGAGCCCAAACCCACCATTTGGGGTGTGAGCCGCCTCCGGGGTGGCCCACGCTCACTGGAAAAAGCAATCCCGAGGCGGGATTTCATCCTGGAGCTGAGATATTAAAGCTCGCCGAAAATGAAAAAAACGACCACCCCGGACCTGTCGTTTTGGCCGAGATCCCGACCCCGAGCGAGCGAGCCCAAACCCATATGGGGTGTGAGCCGCCTCCGGGGTGGCCCACGCTCACTTGAAAAAGCAATCCCGAGGCCGGATTTGATCCTGGAGCTGAGATATTAAAGCTCGCCGAAAGTGAAAAAAAACGACCACCCCGGACCTGTCGTTTTGGCCGAGATCCCGACCCCGAGCGAGCGTGCCCAAACCCACCATTTGGGGTGTGGGCCGCCTCCGGGGTGGCCCACGCTCACTGGAAAAAGCAATCCCGAGGCCGGATTTCATCCTGGAGCTGAGATATTAAAGCTCGCCGAAAGTGAAAAAAATGACAGGTCCGGGGTGGTCGTTTTTTTCACTTTTTCACTTTAGAGCGATCGAGCCCAAACCCACCATTTGGGGTGTGAGCCGCCTCCGGGGTGGCCCACGCTCACTGGAAAAAGCAATCCCGAGGCCGGATTTCATCCTGGAGCTGAGAAATTAAAGCTCGCCGAAAGTGAAAAAAAACGACCACCCCGGACCTGTCGTTTTGGCCGAGATCCCGACCCCGAGCGAGCGTGCCCAAACCCACCATTTGGGGTGTGGGCCGCCTCCGGGGTGGCCCACGCTCACTGGAAAAAGCAATCCCGAGGCCGGATTTCATCCTGGAGCTGAGATATTAAAGCTCGCCAAAAGTGAAAAAAAACGACCACCCCGGACCTGTCGTTTTGGCCGAGATCCCGACCCCGAGCGAGCGTGCCCAAACCCACCATTTGGGGTGTGGGCCGCCTCCGGGGTGGCCCACGCTCACTGGAAAAAGCAATCCCGAGGCCGGATTTCATCCTGGAGCTGAGATATTAAAGCTCGCCGAAAATGAAAAAAACGACCACCCCGGACCTGTCGTTTTGGCCGAGATCCCGACCCCGAGCGAGCGTGCCCAAACCCACCATTTGGGGTGTGGGCCGCCTCCGGGGTGGCCCACGCTCACTGGAAAAAGCAATCCCGATGCCGGATTTGATCCTGGAGCTGAGATATTAAAGCTCGCCGAAAGTGAAAAAAAACGACCACCCCGGACCTGTCGTTTTGGCCGAGATCCCGACCCCGAGCGAGCGTGCCCAAACCCACCATTTGGGGTGTGGGCCGCCTCCGGGGTGGCCCACGCTCACTGGAAAAAGCAATCCCGAGGCCGGATTTGATCCTGGAGCTGAGATATTAAAGCTCGCCGAAAGTGAAAAAAATGACAGGTCCGGGGTGGTCGTTTTTTTCACTTTTTCACTTTAGAGCGAGCGAGCCCAAACCCACCATTTGGGGTGTGAGCCGCCTCCGGGGTGGCCCACGCTCACTGGAAAAAGCAATCCCGAGGCCGGATTTCATCCTGGAGCTGAGATATTAAAGCTCGCCGAAAATGAAAAAAACGACCACCCCGGACCTGTCGTTTTGGCCGAGATCCCGACCCCGAGCGAGCGTGCCCAAACCCACCATTTGGGGTGTGGGCCGCCTCCGGGGTGGCCCACGCTCACTGGAAAAAGCAATCCCGAGGCCGGATTTCATCCTGGAGCTGAGATGTTAAAGCTCGCCGAAAGTGAAAAAAATGACAGGTCCGGGGTGGTCGTTTTTTTCACTTTTTCACTTTAGAGCGAGCGAGCCCAAACCCACCATTTGGGGTGTGAGCCGCCTCCGGGGTGGCCCACGCTCACTGGAAAAAGCAATCCCGATGCCGGATTTGATCCTGGAGCTGAGATATTAAAGCTCGCCGAAAGTGAAAAAAACGACAGGTCCGGGGTGGTCGTTTTTTTTTTCACTTTTTCACTTTCGGCGAGCTTTAAAATCTCAGCTGCAGGATCAAATGATCCTGGAGCTGAGATTTTAAAGCTCGCCGAAAATGAAAATAACAACCATCCCGGAACAGTCGTCTTGGCCGAAATCCCGACCCCGAGCGAGCGAGCCCACGCCCACCATTTGGGGTGTGAGCCGCCTCCGGGGTGGCCCACGCTCACTGGAAAAAGCAATCCCGAGGCCGGATTTCATCCTGGAGCTGAGATATTAAAGCTCGCCGAAAGTGAAAAAAATGACAGGTCCGGGGTGGTCGTTTTTTTCACTTTTTCACTTTAGAGCGAGCGAGCCCAAACCCACCATTTGGGGTGTGAGCCGCCTCCGGGGTGGCCCACGCTCACTGGAAAAAGCAATCCCGAGGCCGGATTTCATCCTGGAGCTGAGATATTAAAGCTCGCCGAAAATGAAAAAAACGACCACCCCGGACCTGTCGTTTTGGCCGAGATCCCGACCCCGAGCGAGCGTGCCCAAACCCACCATTTGGGGTGTGGGCCGCCTCCGGGGTGGCCCGCGCTCACTGGAAAAAGCAATCCCGAGGCCGGATTTCATCCTGGAGCTGAGATATTAAAGCTCGCCGAAAGTGAAAAAAATGACAGGTCCGGGGTGGTCGTTTTTTTCACTTTTTCACTTTAAAGCGAGCGAGCCCAAACCCACCATTTGGGGTGTGAGCCGCCTCCGGGGTGGCCCACGCTCACTGGAAAAAGCAATCCCGATGCCGGATTTGATCCTGGAGCTGAGATATTAAAGCTCGCCGAAAGTGAAAAAAACGACAGGTCCGGGGTGGTCGTTTTTTTTTTCACTTTTTCACTTTCGGCGAGCTTTAAAATCTCAGCTCCAGGATCAAATGATCCTGGAGCTGAGATTTTAAAGCTCGCCGAAAATGAAAAAAACGACCATCCCGGAACAGTCGTCTTGGCCGAAATCCCGACCCCGAGCGAGCGAGCCCACGCCCACCATTTGGGGTGTGAGCCGCCTCCGGGGTGGCCCACGCTCACTGGAAAAAGCAATCCCGAGGCCGGATTTCATCCTGGAGCTGAGATATTAAAGCTCGCCGAAAGTGAAAAAAAACGACCACCCCGGACCTGTCGTTTTGGCCGAGATCCCGACCCCGAGCGAGCGTGCCCAAACCCACCATTTGGGGTGTGAGCCGCCTCCGGGGTGGCCCACGCTCACTGGAAAAAGCAATCCCGAGGCCGGATTTCATCCTGGAGCTGAGATATTAAAGCTCGCCGAAAGTGAAAAAAATGACAGGTCCGGGTTGGTCGTTTTTTTCACTTTTTCACTTTAGAGCGAGCGAGCCCAAACCCACCATTTGGGGTGTGAGCCGCCTCCGGGGTGGCCCACGCTCACTGGAAAAAGCAATCCCGAGGCCGGATTTCATCCTGGAGCTGAGATATTAAAGCTCGCCGAAAATGAAAAAAACGACCACCCCGGACCTGTCGTTTTGGCCGAGATCCCGACCCCGAGCGAGCGAGCCCAAACCCACCATTTGGGGTGTGAGCCGCCTCCGGGGTGGCCCACGCTCACTGGAAAAAGCAATCCCGAGGCCGGATTTCATCCTGGAGCTGAGATATTAAAGCTCGCCGAAAGTGAAAAAAATGACAGGTCCGGGTTGGTCGTTTTTTTCACTTTTTCACTTTAGAGCGAGCGAGCCCAAACCCACCATTTGGGGTGTGAGCCGCCTCCGGGGTGGCCCACGCTCACTGGAAAAAGCAATCCCGAGGCCGGATTTCATCCTGGAGCTGAGATATTAAAGCTCGCCGAAAATGAAAAAAACGACCACCCCGGACCTGTCGTTTTGGCCGAGATCCCGACCCCGAGCGAGCGAGCCCAAACCCATATGGGGTGTGAGCCGCCTCCGGGGTGGCCCACGCTCACTGGAAAAAGCAATCCCGAGGCCGGATTTGATCCTGGAGCTGAGATATTAAAGCTCGCCGAAAATGAAAAAAACGACCACCCCGGACCTGTCGTTTTGGCCGAGATCCCGACCCCGAGCGAGCGAGCCCAAACCCACCATTTGGGGTGTGAGCCGCCTCCGGGGTGGCCCACGCTCACTGGAAAAAGCAATCCCGAGGCGGGATTTCATCCTGGAGCTGAGATATTAAAGCTCGCCGAAAATGAAAAAAACGACCACCCCGGACCTGTCGTTTTGGCCGAGATCCCGACCCCGAGCGAGCGAGCCCAAACCCATATGGGGTGTGAGCCGCCTCCGGGGTGGCCCACGCTCACTTGAAAAAGCAATCCCGAGGCCGGATTTGATCCTGGAGCTGAGATATTAAAGCTCGCCGAAAGTGAAAAAAAACGACCACCCCGGACCTGTCGTTTTGGCCGAGATCCCGACCCCGAGCGAGCGTGCCCAAACCCACCATTTGGGGTGTGGGCCGCCTCCGGGGTGGCCCACGCTCACTGGAAAAAGCAATCCCGAGGCCGGATTTCATCCTGGAGCTGAGATATTAAAGCTCGCCGAAAGTGAAAAAAATGACAGGTCCGGGGTGGTCGTTTTTTTCACTTTTTCACTTTAGAGCGATCGAGCCCAAACCCACCATTTGGGGTGTGAGCCGCCTCCGGGGTGGCCCACGCTCACTGGAAAAAGCAATCCCGAGGCCGGATTTCATCCTGGAGCTGAGAAATTAAAGCTCGCCGAAAGTGAAAAAAAACGACCACCCCGGACCTGTCGTTTTGGCCGAGATCCCGACCCCGAGCGAGCGTGCCCAAACCCACCATTTGGGGTGTGGGCCGCCTCCGGGGTGGCCCACGCTCACTGGAAAAAGCAATCCCGAGGCCGGATTTCATCCTGGAGCTGAGATATTAAAGCTCGCCAAAAGTGAAAAAAAACGACCACCCCGGACCTGTCGTTTTGGCCGAGATCCCGACCCCGAGCGAGCGTGCCCAAACCCACCATTTGGGGTGTGGGCCGCCTCCGGGGTGGCCCACGCTCACTGGAAAAAGCAATCCCGAGGCCGGATTTCATCCTGGAGCTGAGATATTAAAGCTCGCCGAAAATGAAAAAAACGACCACCCCGGACCTGTCGTTTTGGCCGAGATCCCGACCCCGAGCGAGCGTGCCCAAACCCACCATTTGGGGTGTGGGCCGCCTCCGGGGTGGCCCACGCTCACTGGAAAAAGCAATCCCGATGCCGGATTTGATCCTGGAGCTGAGATATTAAAGCTCGCCGAAAGTGAAAAAAAACGACCACCCCGGACCTGTCGTTTTGGCCGAGATCCCGACCCCGAGCGAGCGTGCCCAAACCCACCATTTGGGGTGTGGGCCGCCTCCGGGGTGGCCCACGCTCACTGGAAAAAGCAATCCCGAGGCCGGATTTCATCCTGGAGCTGAGATATTAAAGCTCGCCGAAAGTGAAAAAAAACGACCACCCCGGACCTGTCGTTTTGGCCGAGATCCCGACCCCGAGCGAGCGTGCCCAAACCCACCATTTGGGGTGTGGGCCGCCTCCGGGGTGGCCCACGCTCACTGGAAAAAGCAATCCCGAGGCCGGATTTCATCCTGGAGCTGAGATATTAAAGCTCGCCGAAAATGAAAAAAACGACCACCCCGGACCTGTCGTTTTGGCCGAGATCCCGACCCCGAGCGAGCGTGCCCAAACCCACCATTTGGGGTGTGGGCCGCCTCCGGGGTGGCCCACGCTCACTGGAAAAAGCAATCCCGAGGCCGGATTTGATCCTGGAGCTGAGATATTAAAGCTCGCCGAAAGTGAAAAAAATGACAGGTCCGGGGTGGTCGTTTTTTTCACTTTTTCACTTTAGAGCGAGCGAGCCCAAACCCACCATTTGGGGTGTGAGCCGCCTCCGGGGTGGCCCACGCTCACTGGAAAAAGCAATCCCGAGGCCGGATTTCATCCTGGAGCTGAGATATTAAAGCTCGCCGAAAATGAAAAAAACGACCACCCCGGACCTGTCGTTTTGGCCGAGATCCCGACCCCGAGCGAGCGTGCCCAAACCCACCATTTGGGGTGTGGGCCGCCTCCGGGGTGGCCCACGCTCACTGGAAAAAGCAATCCCGAGGCCGGATTTCATCCTGGAGCTGAGATGTTAAAGCTCGCCGAAAGTGAAAAAAATGACAGGTCCGGGGTGGTCGTTTTTTTCACTTTTTCACTTTAGAGCGAGCGAGCCCAAACCCACCATTTGGGGTGTGAGCCGCCTCCGGGGTGGCCCACGCTCACTGGAAAAAGCAATCCCGATGCCGGATTTGATCCTGGAGCTGAGATATTAAAGCTCGCCGAAAGTGAAAAAAACGACAGGTCCGGGGTGGTCGTTTTTTTTTTCACTTTTTCACTTTCGGCGAGCTTTAAAATCTCAGCTGCAGGATCAAATGATCCTGGAGCTGAGATTTTAAAGCTCGCCGAAAATGAAAATAACAACCATCCCGGAACAGTCGTCTTGGCCGAAATCCCGACCCCGAGCGAGCGAGCCCACGCCCACCATTTGGGGTGTGAGCCGCCTCCGGGGTGGCCCACGCTCACTGGAAAAAGCAATCCCGAGGCCGGATTTCATCCTGGAGCTGAGATATTAAAGCTCGCCGAAAGTGAAAAAAAACGACCACCCCGGACCTGTCGTTTTGGCCGAGATCCCGACCCCGAGCGAGCGTGCCCAAACCCACCATTTGGGGTGTGGGCCGCCTCCGGGGTGGCCCACGCTCACTGGAAAAAGCAATCCCGAGGCCGGATTTCATCCTGGAGCTGAGATATTAAAGCTCGCCGAAAGTGAAAAAAATGACAGGTCCGGGGTGGTCGTTTTTTTCACTTTTTCACTTTAGAGCGAGCGAGCCCAAACCCACCATTTGGGGTGTGAGCCGCCTCCGGGGTGGCCCATGCTCACTGGAAAAAGCAATCCCGAGGCCGGATTTCATCCTGGAGCTGAGATATTAAAGCTCGCCGAAAATGAAAAAAACGACCACCCCGGACCTGTCGTTTTGGCCGAGATCCCGACCCCGAGCGAGCGAGCCCAAACCCACCATTTGGGGTGTGAGCTGCCTCCGGGGTGGCCCACGCTCACTGGAAAAAGCAATCCCGATGCCGGATTTGTTCCTGGAGCTGAGATATTAAAGCTCGCCGAAAGTGAAAAAAAACGACCACCCCGGACCTGTCGTTTTGGCCGAGATCCAAACCCCGAGCGAGCGTGCCCAAACCCACCATTTGGGGTGTGGGCCGCCTCCGGGGTGGCCCACGCTCACTGGAAAAAGCAATCCCGAGGCCGGATTTCATCCTGGAGCTGAGATATTAAAGCTCGCCGAAAGTGAAAAAAATGACAGGTCCGGGGTGGTCGTTTTTTTCACTTTTTCACTTTAGAGCGAGCGAGCCCAAACCCACCATTTGGGGTGTGAGCCGCCTCCGGGGTGGCCCACGCTCACTGGAAAAAGCAATCCCGAGGCCGGATTTCATCCTGGAGCTGAGATATTAAAGCTCGCCGAAAGTGAAAAAAATGACAGGTCCGGGGTGGTCGTTTTTTTCACTTTTTCACTTTAGAGCGAGCGAGCCCAAACCCACCATTTGGGGTGTGAGCCGCCTCCGGGGTGGCCCACGCTCACTGGAAAAAGCAATCCCGAGGCCGGATTTCATCCTGGAGCTGAGATATTAAAGCTCGCCGAAAATGAAAAAAACGACCACCCCGGACCTGTCGTTTTGGCCGAGATCCCGACCCCGAGCGAGCGTGCCCAAACCCACCATTTGGGGTGTGGGCCGCCTCCGGGGTGGCCCGCGCTCACTGGAAAAAGCAATCCCGAGGCCGGATTTCATCCTGGAGCTGAGATATTAAAGCTCGCCGAAAGTGAAAAAAATGACAGGTCCGGGGTGGTCGTTTTTTTCACTTTTTCACTTTAAAGCGAGCGAGCCCAAACCCACCATTTGGGGTGTGAGCCGCCTCCGGGGTGGCCCACGCTCACTGGAAAAAGCAATCCCGATGCCGGATTTGATCCTGGAGCTGAGATATTAAAGCTCGCCGAAAGTGAAAAAAACGACAGGTCCGGGGTGGTCGTTTTTTTTTCACTTTTTCACTTTCGGCGAGCTTTAAAATCTCAGCTCCAGGATCAAATGATCCTGGAGCTGAGATTTTAAAGCTCGCCGAAAATGAAAAAAACGACCATCCCGGAACAGTCGTCTTGGCCGAAATCCCGACCCCGAGCGAGCGAGCCCACGCCCACCATTTGGGGTGTGAGCCGCCTCCGGGGTGGCCCACGCTCACTGGAAAAAGCAATCCCGAGGCCGGATTTCATCCTGGAGCTGAGATATTAAAGCTCGCCGAAAGTGAAAAAAAACGACCACCCCGGACCTGTCGTTTTGGCCGAGATCCCGACCCCGAGCGAGCGTGCCCAAACCCACCATTTGGGGTGTGAGCCGCCTCCGGGGTGGCCCACGCTCACTGGAAAAAGCAATCCCGAGGCCGGATTTCATCCTGGAGCTGAGATATTAAAGCTCGCCGAAAGTGAAAAAAACGACCACCCCGGACCTGTCGTTTTGGCCGAGATCCCGACCCCGAGCGAGCGAGCCCAAACCCACCATTTGGGGTGTGAGCCGCCTCCGGGGTGGCCCACGCTCACTGGAAAAAGCAATCCCGATGCCGGATTTGATCCTGGAGCTGAGATATTAAAGCTCGCCGAAAGTGAAAAAAAACGACCACCCCGGACCTGTCGTTTTGGCCGAGATCCCGACCCCGAGCGAGCGTGCCCAAACCCACCATTTGGGGTGTGGGCCGCCTCCGGGGTGGCCCACGCTCACTGGAAAAAGCAATCCCGAGGCCGGATTTCATCCTGGAGCTGAGATATTAAAGCTCGCCGAAAGTGAAAAAAAACGACCACCCCGGACCTGTCGTTTTGGCCGAGATCCCGACCCCGAGCGAGCGTGCCCAAACCCACCATTTGGGGTGTGGGCCGCCTCCGGGGTGGCCCACGCTCACTGGAAAAAGCAATCCCGAGGCCGGATTTCATCCTGGAGCTGAGATATTAAAGCTCGCCGAAAATGAAAAAAACGACCACCCCGGACCTGTCGTTTTGGCCGAGATCCCGACCCCGAGCGAGCGAGCCCAAACCCACCATTTGGGGTGTGAGCCGCCTCCGGGGTGGCCCACGCTCACTGGAAAAAGCAATCCCGATGCCGGATTTGATCCTGGAGCTGAGATATTAAAGCTCGCCGAAAGTGAAAAAAAACGACCACCCCGGACCTGTCGTTTTGGCCGAGATCCCGACCCCGAGCGAGCGTGCCCAAACCCACCATTTGGGGTGTGGGCCGCCTCCGGGGTGGCCCACGCTCACTGGAAAAAGCAATCCCGAGGCCGGATTTCATCCTGGAGCTGAGATATTAAAGCTCGCCGAAAGTGAAAAAAATGACAGGTCCGGGGTGGTCGTTTTTTTCACTTTTTCACTTTAAAGCGAGCGAGCCCAAACCCACCATTTGGGGTGTGAGCCGCCTCCGGGGTGGCCCACGCTCACTGGAAAAAGCAATCCCGATGCCGGATTTGATCCTGGAGCTGAGATATTAAAGCTCGCCGAAAGTGAAAAAAACGACAGGTCCGGGGTGGTCGTTTTTTTTTCACTTTTTCACTTTCGGCGAACTTTAAAATCTCAGCTCCAGGATCAAATGATCCTGGAGCTGAGATTTTAAAGCTCGCCGAAAATGAAAAAAACGACCATCCCGGAACAGTCGTCTTGGCCGAAATCCCGACCCCGAGCGAGCGAGCCCACGCCCACCATTTGGGGTGTGAGCCGCCTCCGGGGTGGCCCACGCTCACTGGAAAAAGCAATCCCGAGGCCGGATTTCATCCTGGAGCTGAGATATTAAAGCTCGCAGAAAGTGAAAAAAAACGACCACCCCGGACCTGTCGTTTTGGCCGAGATCCCGACCCCGAGCGAGCGTGCCCAAACCCACCATTTGGGGTGTGGGCCGCCTCCGGGGTGGCCCACGCTCACTGGAAAAAGCAATCCCGAGGCCGGATTTCATCCTGGAGCTGAGATATTAAAGCTCGCCGAAAATGAAAAAAACGACCACCCCGGACCTGTCGTTTTGGCCGAGATCCCGACCCCGAGCGAGCGTGCCCAAACCCACCATTTGGGGTGTGGGCCGCCTCCGGGGTGGCCCACGCTCACTGGAAAAAGCAATCCCGAGGCCGGATTTCATCCTGGAGCTGAGATATTAAAGCTCGCCGAAAATGAAAAAAACGACCACCCCGGACCTGTCGTTTTGGCCGAGATCCCGACCCCGAGCGAGCGTGCCCAAACCCACCATTTGGGGTGTGGGCCGCCTCCGGGGTGGCCCACGCTCACTGGAAAAAGCAATCCCGAGGCCGGATTTGATCCTGGAGCTGAGATATTAAAGCTCGCCGAAAGTGAAAAAAATGACAGGTCCGGGGTGGTCGTTTTTTTCACTTTTTCACTTTAGAGCGAGCGAGCCCAAACCCACCATTTGGGGTGTGAGCCGCCTCCGGGGTGGCCCACGCTCACTGGAAAAAGCAATCCCGAGGCCGGATTTCATCCTGGAGCTGAGATATTAAAGCTCGCCGAAAATGAAAAAAACGACCACCCCGGACCTGTCGTTTTGGCCGAGATCCCGACCCCGAGCGAGCGTGCCCAAACCCACCATTTGGGGTGTGGGCCGCCTCCGGGGTGGCCCACGCTCACTGGAAAAAGCAATCCCGAGGCCGGATTTCATCCTGGAGCTGAGATGTTAAAGCTCGCCGAAAGTGAAAAAAATGACAGGTCCGGGGTGGTCGTTTTTTTCACTTTTTCACTTTAGAGCGAGCGAGCCCAAACCCACCATTTGGGGTGTGAGCCGCCTCCGGGGTGGCCCACGCTCACTGGAAAAAGCAATCCCGATGCCGGATTTGATCCTGGAGCTGAGATATTAAAGCTCGCCGAAAGTGAAAAAAACGACAGGTCCGGGGTGGTCGTTTTTTTTTCACTTTTTCACTTTCGGCGAGCTTTAAAATCTCAGCTGCAGGATCAAATGATCCTGGAGCTGAGATTTTAAAGCTCGCCGAAAATGAAAATAACAACCATCCCGGAACAGTCGTCTTGGCCGAAATCCCGACCCCGAGCGAGCGAGCCCACGCCCACCATTTGGGGTGTGAGCCGCCTCCGGGGTGGCCCACGCTCACTGGAAAAAGCAATCCCGAGGCCGGATTTCATCCTGGAGCTGAGATATTAAAGCTCGCCGAAAGTGAAAAAAAACGACCACCCCGGACCTGTCGTTTTGGCCGAGATCCCGACCCCGAGCGAGCGTGCCCAAACCCACCATTTGGGGTGTGGGCCGCCTCCGGGGTGGCCCACGCTCACTGGAAAAAGCAATCCCGAGGCCGGATTTCATCCTGGAGCTGAGATATTAAAGCTCGCCGAAAGTGAAAAAAATGACAGGTCCGGGGTGGTCGTTTTTTTCACTTTTTCACTTTAGAGCGAGCGAGCCCAAACCCACCATTTGGGGTGTGAGCCGCCTCCGGGGTGGCCCATGCTCACTGGAAAAAGCAATCCCGAGGCCGGATTTCATCCTGGAGCTGAGATATTAAAGCTCGCCGAAAATGAAAAAAACGACCACCCCGGACCTGTCGTTTTGGCCGAGATCCCGACCCCGAGCGAGCGAGCCCAAACCCACCATTTGGGGTGTGAGCTGCCTCCGGGGTGGCCCACGCTCACTGGAAAAAGCAATCCCGATGCCGGATTTGTTCCTGGAGCTGAGATATTAAAGCTCGCCGAAAGTGAAAAAAAAACGACCACCCCGGACCTGTCGTTTTGGCCGAGATCCAAACCCCGAGCGAGCGTGCCCAAACCCACCATTTGGGGTGTGGGCCGCCTCCGGGGTGGCCCACGCTCACTGGAAAAAGCAATCCCGAGGCCGGATTTCATCCTGGAGCTGAGATATTAAAGCTCGCCGAAAGTGAAAAAAATGACAGGTCCGGGGTGGTCGTTTTTTTCACTTTTTCACTTTAGAGCGAGCGAGCCCAAACCCACCATTTGGGGTGTGAGCCGCCTCCGGGGTGGCCCACGCTCACTGGAAAAAGCAATCCCGAGGCCGGATTTCATCCTGGAGCTGAGATATTAAAGCTCGCCGAAAGTGAAAAAAATGACAGGTCCGGGGTGGTCGTTTTTTTCACTTTTTCACTTTAGAGCGAGCGAGCCCAAACCCACCATTTGGGGTGTGAGCCGCCTCCGGGGTGGCCCACGCTCACTGGAAAAAGCAATCCCGAGGCCGGATTTCATCCTGGAGCTGAGATATTAAAGCTCGCCGAAAATGAAAAAAACGACCACCCCGGACCTGTCGTTTTGGCCGAGATCCCGACCCCGAGCGAGCGTGCCCAAACCCACCATTTGGGGTGTGGGCCGCCTCCGGGGTGGCCCGCGCTCACTGGAAAAAGCAATCCCGAGGCCGGATTTCATCCTGGAGCTGAGATATTAAAGCTCGCCGAAAGTGAAAAAAACGACCACCCCGGACCTGTCGTTTTGGCCGAGATCCCGACCCCGAGCGAGCGAGCCCAAACCCACCATTTGGGGTGTGAGCCGCCTCCGGGGTGGCCCACGCTCACTGGAAAAAGCAATCCCGATGCCGGATTTGATCCTGGAGCTGAGATATTAAAGCTCGCCGAAAGTGAAAAAAAACGACCACCCCGGACCTGTCGTTTTGGCCGAGATCCCGACCCCGAGCGAGCGTGCCCAAACCCACCATTTGGGGTGTGGGCCGCCTCCGGGGTGGCCCACGCTCACTGGAAAAAGCAATCCCGAGGCCGGATTTCATCCTGGAGCTGAGATATTAAAGCTCGCCGAAAATGAAAAAAACGACCACCCCGGACCTGTCGTTTTGGCCGAGATCCCGACCCCGAGCGAGCGAGCCCAAACCCACCATTTGGGGTGTGAGCCGCCTCCGGGGTGGCCCACGCTCACTGGAAAAAGCAATCCCGATGCCGGATTTGATCCTGGAGCTGAGATATTAAAGCTCGCCGAAAGTGAAAAAAAACGACCACCCCGGACCTGTCGTTTTGGCCGAGATCCCGACCCCGAGCGAGCGTGCCCAAACCCACCATTTGGGGTGTGGGCCGCCTCCGGGGTGGCCCACGCTCACTGGAAAAAGCAATCCCGAGGCCGGATTTCATCCTGGAGCTGAGATATTAAAGCTCGCCGAAAGTGAAAAAAATGACAGGTCCGGGGTGGTCGTTTTTTTCACTTTTTCACTTTAAAGCGAGCGAGCCCAAACCCACCATTTGGGGTGTGAGCCGCCTCCGGGGTGGCCCACGCTCACTGGAAAAAGCAATCCCGATGCCGGATTTGATCCTGGAGCTGAGATATTAAAGCTCGCCGAAAGTGAAAAAAACGACAGGTCCGGGGTGGTCGTTTTTTTTTCACTTTTTCACTTTCGGCGAGCTTTAAAATCTCAGCTCCAGGATCAAATGATCCTGGAGCTGAGATTTTAAAGCTCGCCGAAAATGAAAAAAACGACCATCCCGGAACAGTCGTCTTGGCCGAAATCCCGACCCCGAGCGAGCGAGCCCACGCCCACCATTTGGGGTGTGAGCCGCCTCCGGGGTGGCCCACGCTCACTGGAAAAAGCAATCCCGAGGCCGGATTTCATCCTGGAGCTGAGATATTAAAGCTCGCAGAAAGTGAAAAAAAACGACCACCCCGGACCTGTCGTTTTGGCCGAGATCCCGACCCCGAGCGAGCGTGCCCAAACCCACCATTTGGGGTGTGGGCCGCCTCCGGGGTGGCCCACGCTCACTGGAAAAAGCAATCCCGAGGCCGGATTTCATCCTGGAGCTGAGATATTAAAGCTCGCCGAAAATGAAAAAAACGACCACCCCGGACCTGTCGTTTTGGCCGAGATCCCGACCCCGAGCGAGCGTGCCCAAACCCACCATTTGGGGTGTGGGCCGCCTCCGGGGTGGCCCACGCTCACTGGAAAAAGCAATCCCGAGGCCGGATTTCATCCTGGAGCTGAGATATTAAAGCTCGCCGAAAATGAAAAAAACGACCACCCCGGACCTGTCGTTTTGGCCGAGATCCCGACCCCGAGCGAGCGTGCCCAAACCCACCATTTGGGGTGTGGGCCGCCTCTGGGGTGGCCCACGCTCACTGGAAAAAGCAATCCCGAGGCCGGATTTCATCCTGGAGCTGAGATATTAAAGCTCGCCGAAAGTGAAAAAAAACGACCACCCCGGACCTGTCGTTTTGGCCGAGATCCCGACCCCGAGCGAGCGTGCCCAAACCCACCATTTGGGGTGTGGGCCGCCTCCGGGGTGGCCCACGCTCACTGGAAAAAGCAATCCCGAGGCCGGATTTCATCCTGGAGCTGAGATATTAAAGCTCGCCGAAAGTGAAAAAAATGACAGGTCCGGGGTGGTCGTTTTTTTCACTTTTTCACTTTAGAGCGAGCGAGCCCAAACCCACCATTTGGGGTGTGAGCCGCCTCCGGGGTGGCCCACGCTCACTGGAAAAAGCAATCCCGAGGCCGGATTTCATCCTGGAGCTGAGATATTAAAGCTCGCCGAAAGTGAAAAAAACGACCACCCCGGACCTGTCGTTTTGGCCGAGATCCCGACCCCGAGCGAGCGAGCCCAAACCCACCATTTGGGGTGTGAGCCGCCTCCGGGGTGGCCCACGCTCACTGGAAAAAGCAATCCCGATGCCGGATTTGATCCTGGAGCTGAGATATTAAAGCTCGCCGAAAGTGAAAAAAAACGACCACCCCGGACCTGTCGTTTTGGCCGAGATCCCGACCCCGAGCGAGCGTGCCCAAACCCACCATTTGGGGTGTGGGCCGCCTCCGGGGTGGCCCACGCTCACTGGAAAAAGCAATCCCGAGGCCGGATTTCATCCTGGAGCTGAGATATTAAAGCTCGCCGAAAGTGAAAAAAATGACAGGTCCGGGGTGGTCGTTTTTTTCACTTTTTCACTTTAGAGCGATCGAGCCCAAACCCACCATTTGGGGTGTGAGCCGCCTCCGGGGTGGCCCACGCTCACTGGAAAAAGCAATCCCGAGGCCGGATTTCATCCTGGAGCTGAGAAATTAAAGCTCGCCGAAAGTGAAAAAAAACGACCACCCCGGACCTGTCGTTTTGGCCGAGATCCCGACCCCGAGCGAGCGTGCCCAAACCCACCATTTGGGGTGTGGGCCGCCTCCGGGGTGGCCCACGCTCACTGGAAAAAGCAATCCCGAGGCCGGATTTCATCCTGGAGCTGAGATATTAAAGCTCGCCAAAAGTGAAAAAAAACGACCACCCCGGACCTGTCGTTTTGGCCGAGATCCCGACCCCGAGCGAGCGTGCCCAAACCCACCATTTGGGGTGTGGGCCGCCTCCGGGGTGGCCCACGCTCACTGGAAAAAGCAATCCCGAGGCCGGATTTCATCCTGGAGCTGAGATATTAAAGCTCGCCGAAAATGAAAAAAACGACCACCCCGGACCTGTCGTTTTGGCCGAGATCCCGACCCCGAGCGAGCGTGCCCAAACCCACCATTTGGGGTGTGGGCCGCCTCCGGGGTGGCCCACGCTCACTGGAAAAAGCAATCCCGATGCCGGATTTGATCCTGGAGCTGAGATATTAAAGCTCGCCGAAAGTGAAAAAAAACGACCACCCCGGACCTGTCGTTTTGGCCGAGATCCCGACCCCGAGCGAGCGTGCCCAAACCCACCATTTGGGGTGTGGGCCGCCTCCGGGGTGGCCCACGCTCACTGGAAAAAGCAATCCCGAGGCCGGATTTCATCCTGGAGCTGAGATATTAAAGCTCGCCGAAAGTGAAAAAAAACGACCACCCCGGACCTGTCGTTTTGGCCGAGATCCCGACCCCGAGCGAGCGTGCCCAAACCCACCATTTGGGGTGTGGGCCGCCTCCGGGGTGGCCCACGCTCACTGGAAAAAGCAATCCCGAGGCCGGATTTCATCCTGGAGCTGAGATATTAAAGCTCGCCGAAAATGAAAAAAACGACCACCCCGGACCTGTCGTTTTGGCCGAGATCCCGACCCCGAGCGAGCGTGCCCAAACCCACCATTTGGGGTGTGGGCCGCCTCCGGGGTGGCCCACGCTCACTGGAAAAAGCAATCCCGAGGCCGGATTTGATCCTGGAGCTGAGATATTAAAGCTCGCCGAAAGTGAAAAAAATGACAGGTCCGGGGTGGTCGTTTTTTTCACTTTTTCACTTTAGAGCGAGCGAGCCCAAACCCACCATTTGGGGTGTGAGCCGCCTCCGGGGTGGCCCACGCTCACTGGAAAAAGCAATCCCGAGGCCGGATTTCATCCTGGAGCTGAGATATTAAAGCTCGCCGAAAATGAAAAAAACGACCACCCCGGACCTGTCGTTTTGGCCGAGATCCCGACCCCGAGCGAGCGTGCCCAAACCCACCATTTGGGGTGTGGGCCGCCTCCGGGGTGGCCCACGCTCACTGGAAAAAGCAATCCCGAGGCCGGATTTCATCCTGGAGCTGAGATGTTAAAGCTCGCCGAAAGTGAAAAAAATGACAGGTCCGGGGTGGTCGTTTTTTTCACTTTTTCACTTTAGAGCGAGCGAGCCCAAACCCACCATTTGGGGTGTGAGCCGCCTCCGGGGTGGCCCACGCTCACTGGAAAAAGCAATCCCGATGCCGGATTTGATCCTGGAGCTGAGATATTAAAGCTCGCCGAAAGTGAAAAAAACGACAGGTCCGGGGTGGCCGTTTTTTTTTCACTTTTTCACTTTCGGCGAGCTTTAAAATCTCAGCTGCAGGATCAAATGATCCTGGAGCTGAGATTTTAAAGCTC
Source organism: Karalla daura (assembly GCA_029224185.1). Lineage (NCBI taxonomy): Eukaryota > Metazoa > Chordata > Actinopteri > Chaetodontiformes > Leiognathidae > Karalla > Karalla daura. The sequence goes on along the minus strand of CM055203.1, from coordinate 17,550,251 downwards.
GCCGAAAATGAAAATAACAACCATCCCGGAACAGTCGTCTTGGCCGAAATCCCGACCCCGAGCGAGCGAGCCCACGCCCACCATTTGGGGTGTGAGCCGCCTCCGGGGTGGCCCACGCTCACTGGAAAAAGCAATCCCGAGGCCGGATTTCATCCTGGAGCTGAGATATTAAAGCTCGCCGAAAGTGAAAAAAAACGACCACCACGGACCTGTCGTTTTGGCCGAGATCCCGACCCCGAGCGAGCGTGCCCAAACCCACCATTTGGGGTGTGGGCCGCCTCCGGGGTGGCCCACGCTCACTGGAAAAAGCAATCCCGAGGCCGGATTTCATCCTGGAGCTGAGATATTAAAGCTCGCCGAAAGTGAAAAAAATGACAGGTCCGGGGTGGTCGTTTTTTTCACTTTTTCACTTTAGAGCGAGCGAGCCCAAACCCACCATTTGGGGTGTGAGCCGCCTCCGGGGTGGCCCATGCTCACTGGAAAAAGCAATCCCGAGGCCGGATTTCATCCTGGAGCTGAGATATTAAAGCTCGCCGAAAATGAAAAAAACGACCACCCCGGACCTGTCGTTTTGGCCGAGATCCCGACCCCGAGCGAGCGAGCCCAAACCCACCATTTGGGGTGTGAGCTGCCTCCGGGGTGGCCCACGCTCACTGGAAAAAGCAATCCCGATGCCGGATTTGTTCCTGGAGCTGAGATATTAAAGCTCGCCGAAAGTGAAAAAAAACGACCACCCCGGACCTGTCGTTTTGGCCGAGATCCAAACCCCGAGCGAGCGTGCCCAAACCCACCATTTGGGGTGTGGGCCGCCTCCGGGGTGGCCCACGCTCACTGGAAAAAGCAATCCCGAGGCCGGATTTCATCCTGGAGCTGAGATATTAAAGCTCGCCGAAAGTGAAAAAAATGACAGGTCCGGGGTGGTCGTTTTTTTCACTTTTTCACTTTAGAGCGAGCGAGCCCAAACCCACCATTTGGGGTGTGAGCCGCCTCCGGGGTGGCCCACGCTCACTGGAAAAAGCAATCCCGAGGCCGGATTTCATCCTGGAGCTGAGATATTAAAGCTCGCCGAAAGTGAAAAAAATGACAGGTCCGGGGTGGTCGTTTTTTTCACTTTTTCACTTTAGAGCGAGCGAGCCCAAACCCACCATTTGGGGTGTGAGCCGCCTCCGGGGTGGCCCACGCTCACTGGAAAAAGCAATCCCGAGGCCGGATTTCATCCTGGAGCTGAGATATTAAAGCTCGCCGAAAATGAAAAAAACGACCACCCCGGACCTGTCGTTTTGGCCGAGATCCCGACCCCGAGCGAGCGTGCCCAAACCCACCATTTGGGGTGTGGGCCGCCTCCGGGGTGGCCCGCGCTCACTGGAAAAAGCAATCCCGAGGCCGGATTTCATCCTGGAGCTGAGATATTAAAGCTCGCCGAAAGTGAAAAAAATGACAGGTCCGGGGTGGTCGTTTTTTTCACTTTTTCACTTTAAAGCGAGCGAGCCCAAACCCACCATTTGGGGTGTGAGCCGCCTCCGGGGTGGCCCACGCTCACTGGAAAAAGCAATCCCGATGCCGGATTTGATCCTGGAGCTGAGATATTAAAGCTCGCCGAAAGTGAAAAAAACGACAGGTCCGGGGTGGTCGTTTTTTTTTCACTTTTTCACTTTCGGCGAGCTTTAAAATCTCAGCTCCAGGATCAAATGATCCTGGAGCTGAGATTTTAAAGCTCGCCGAAAATGAAAAAAACGACCATCCCGGAACAGTCGTCTTGGCCGAAATCCCGACCCCGAGCGAGCGAGCCCACGCCCACCATTTGGGGTGTGAGCCGCCTCCGGGGTGGCCCACGCTCACTGGAAAAAGCAATCCCGAGGCCGGATTTCATCCTGGAGCTGAGATATTAAAGCTCGCCGAAAGTGAAAAAAAACGACCACCCCGGACCTGTCGTTTTGGCCGAGATCCCGACCCCGAGCGAGCGTGCCCAAACCCACCATTTGGGGTGTGAGCCGCCTCCGGGGTGGCCCACGCTCACTGGAAAAAGCAATCCCGAGGCCGGATTTCATCCTGGAGCTGAGATATTAAAGCTCGCCGAAAGTGAAAAAAATGACAGGTCCGGGTTGGTCGTTTTTTTCACTTTTTCACTTTAGAGCGAGCGAGCCCAAACCCACCATTTGGGGTGTGAGCCGCCTCCGGGGTGGCCCACGCTCACTGGAAAAAGCAATCCCGAGGCCGGATTTCATCCTGGAGCTGAGATATTAAAGCTCGCCGAAAATGAAAAAAACGACCACCCCGGACCTGTCGTTTTGGCCGAGATCCCGACCCCGAGCGAGCGAGCCCAAACCCACCATTTGGGGTGTGAGCCGCCTCCGGGGTGGCCCACGCTCACTGGAAAAAGCAATCCCGAGGCCGGATTTCATCCTGGAGCTGAGATATTAAAGCTCGCCGAAAGTGAAAAAAATGACAGGTCCGGGTTGGTCGTTTTTTTCACTTTTTCACTTTAGAGCGAGCGAGCCCAAACCCACCATTTGGGGTGTGAGCCGCCTCCGGGGTGGCCCACGCTCACTGGAAAAAGCAATCCCGAGGCCGGATTTCATCCTGGAGCTGAGATATTAAAGCTCGCCGAAAATGAAAAAAACGACCACCCCGGACCTGTCGTTTTGGCCGAGATCCCGACCCCGAGCGAGCGAGCCCAAACCCATATGGGGTGTGAGCCGCCTCCGGGGTGGCCCACGCTCACTGGAAAAAGCAATCCCGAGGCCGGATTTGATCCTGGAGCTGAGATATTAAAGCTCGCCGAAAATGAAAAAAACGACCACCCCGGACCTGTCGTTTTGGCCGAGATCCCGACCCCGAGCGAGCGAGCCCAAACCCACCATTTGGGGTGTGAGCCGCCTCCGGGGTGGCCCACGCTCACTGGAAAAAGCAATCCCGAGGCGGGATTTCATCCTGGAGCTGAGATATTAAAGCTCGCCGAAAATGAAAAAAACGACCACCCCGGACCTGTCGTTTTGGCCGAGATCCCGACCCCGAGCGAGCGAGCCCAAACCCATATGGGGTGTGAGCCGCCTCCGGGGTGGCCCACGCTCACTTGAAAAAGCAATCCCGAGGCCGGATTTGATCCTGGAGCTGAGATATTAAAGCTCGCCGAAAGTGAAAAAAAACGACCACCCCGGACCTGTCGTTTTGGCCGAGATCCCGACCCCGAGCGAGCGTGCCCAAACCCACCATTTGGGGTGTGGGCCGCCTCCGGGGTGGCCCACGCTCACTGGAAAAAGCAATCCCGAGGCCGGATTTCATCCTGGAGCTGAGATATTAAAGCTCGCCGAAAGTGAAAAAAATGACAGGTCCGGGGTGGTCGTTTTTTTCACTTTTTCACTTTAGAGCGATCGAGCCCAAACCCACCATTTGGGGTGTGAGCCGCCTCCGGGGTGGCCCACGCTCACTGGAAAAAGCAATCCCGAGGCCGGATTTCATCCTGGAGCTGAGAAATTAAAGCTCGCCGAAAGTGAAAAAAAACGACCACCCCGGACCTGTCGTTTTGGCCGAGATCCCGACCCCGAGCGAGCGTGCCCAAACCCACCATTTGGGGTGTGGGCCGCCTCCGGGGTGGCCCACGCTCACTGGAAAAAGCAATCCCGAGGCCGGATTTCATCCTGGAGCTGAGATATTAAAGCTCGCCAAAAGTGAAAAAAAACGACCACCCCGGACCTGTCGTTTTGGCCGAGATCCCGACCCCGAGCGAGCGTGCCCAAACCCACCATTTGGGGTGTGGGCCGCCTCCGGGGTGGCCCACGCTCACTGGAAAAAGCAATCCCGAGGCCGGATTTCATCCTGGAGCTGAGATATTAAAGCTCGCCGAAAATGAAAAAAACGACCACCCCGGACCTGTCGTTTTGGCCGAGATCCCGACCCCGAGCGAGCGTGCCCAAACCCACCATTTGGGGTGTGGGCCGCCTCCGGGGTGGCCCACGCTCACTGGAAAAAGCAATCCCGATGCCGGATTTGATCCTGGAGCTGAGATATTAAAGCTCGCCGAAAGTGAAAAAAAACGACCACCCCGGACCTGTCGTTTTGGCCGAGATCCCGACCCCGAGCGAGCGTGCCCAAACCCACCATTTGGGGTGTGGGCCGCCTCCGGGGTGGCCCACGCTCACTGGAAAAAGCAATCCCGAGGCCGGATTTCATCCTGGAGCTGAGATATTAAAGCTCGCCGAAAGTGAAAAAAATGACAGGTCCGGGGTGGTCGTTTTTTTCACTTTTTCACTTTAGAGCGAGCGAGCCCAAACCCACCATTTGGGGTGTGAGCCGCCTCCGGGGTGGCCCACGCTCACTGGAAAAAGCAATCCCGAGGCCGGATTTCATCCTGGAGCTGAGATATTAAAGCTCGCCGAAAGTGAAAAAAATGACAGGTCCGGGGTGGTCGTTTTTTTCACTTTTTCACTTTAGAGCGAGCGAGCCCAAACCCACCATTTGGGGTGTGAGCCGCCTCCGGGGTGGCCCACGCTCACTGGAAAAAGCAATCCCGAGGCCGGATTTCATCCTGGAGCTGAGATATTAAAGCTCGCCGAAAATGAAAAAAACGACCACCCCGGACCTGTCGTTTTGGCCGAGATCCCGACCCCGAGCGAGCGTGCCCAAACCCACCATTTGGGGTGTGGGCCGCCTCCGGGGTGGCCCGCGCTCACTGGAAAAAGCAATCCCGAGGCCGGATTTCATCCTGGAGCTGAGATATTAAAGCTCGCCGAAAGTGAAAAAAATGACAGGTCCGGGGTGGTCGTTTTTTTCACTTTTTCACTTTAAAGCGAGCGAGCCCAAACCCACCATTTGGGGTGTGAGCCGCCTCCGGGGTGGCCCACGCTCACTGGAAAAAGCAATCCCGATGCCGGATTTGATCCTGGAGCTGAGATATTAAAGCTCGCCGAAAGTGAAAAAAACGACAGGTCCGGGGTGGTCGTTTTTTTTTCACTTTTTCACTTTCGGCGAGCTTTAAAATCTCAGCTCCAGGATCAAATGATCCTGGAGCTGAGATTTTAAAGCTCGCCGAAAATGAAAAAAACGACCATCCCGGAACAGTCGTCTTGGCCGAAATCCCGACCCCGAGCGAGCGAGCCCACGCCCACCATTTGGGGTGTGAGCCGCCTCCGGGGTGGCCCACGCTCACTGGAAAAAGCAATCCCGAGGCCGGATTTCATCCTGGAGCTGAGATATTAAAGCTCGCCGAAAGTGAAAAAAAACGACCACCCCGGACCTGTCGTTTTGGCCGAGATCCCGACCCCGAGCGAGCGTGCCCAAACCCACCATTTGGGGTGTGAGCCGCCTCCGGGGTGGCCCACGCTCACTGGAAAAAGCAATCCCGAGGCCGGATTTCATCCTGGAGCTGAGATATTAAAGCTCGCCGAAAGTGAAAAAAATGACAGGTCCGGGTTGGTCGTTTTTTTCACTTTTTCACTTTAGAGCGAGCGAGCCCAAACCCACCATTTGGGGTGTGAGCCGCCTCCGGGGTGGCCCACGCTCACTGGAAAAAGCAATCCCGAGGCCGGATTTCATCCTGGAGCTGAGATATTAAAGCTCGCCGAAAATGAAAAAAACGACCACCCCGGACCTGTCGTTTTGGCCGAGATCCCGACCCCGAGCGAGCGAGCCCAAACCCACCATTTGGGGTGTGAGCCGCCTCCGGGGTGGCCCACGCTCACTGGAAAAAGCAATCCCGAGGCCGGATTTCATCCTGGAGCTGAGATATTAAAGCTCGCCGAAAGTGAAAAAAATGACAGGTCCGGGTTGGTCGTTTTTTTCACTTTTTCACTTTAGAGCGAGCGAGCCCAAACCCACCATTTGGGGTGTGGGCCGCCTCCGGGGTGGCCCACGCTCACTGGAAAAAGCAATCCCGAGGCCGGATTTCATCCTGGAGCTGAGATATTAAAGCTCGCCGAAAGTGAAAAAAATGACAGGTCCGGGGTGGTCGTTTTTTTCACTTTTTCACTTTAGAGCGATCGAGCCCAAACCCACCATTTGGGGTGTGAGCCGCCTCCGGGGTGGCCCACGCTCACTGGAAAAAGCAATCCCGAGGCCGGATTTCATCCTGGAGCTGAGAAATTAAAGCTCGCCGAAAGTGAAAAAAAACGACCACCCCGGACCTGTCGTTTTGGCCGAGATCCCGACCCCGAGCGAGCGTGCCCAAACCCACCATTTGGGGTGTGGGCCGCCTCCGGGGTGGCCCACGCTCACTGGAAAAAGCAATCCCGAGGCCGGATTTCATCCTGGAGCTGAGATATTAAAGCTCGCCAAAAGTGAAAAAAAACGACAACCCCGGACCTGTCGTTTTGGCCGAGATCCCGACCCCGAGCGAGCGTGCCCAAACCCACCATTTGGGGTGTGGGCCGCCTCCGGGGTGGCCCACGCTCACTGGAAAAAGCAATCCCGAGGCCGGATTTCATCCTGGAGCTGAGATATTAAAGCTCGCCGAAAATGAAAAAAACGACCACCCCGGACCTGTCGTTTTGGCCGAGATCCCGACCCCGAGCGAGCGTGCCCAAACCCACCATTTGGGGTGTGGGCCGCCTCCGGGGTGGCCCACGCTCACTGGAAAAAGCAATCCCGATGCCGGATTTGATCCTGGAGCTGAGATATTAAAGCTCGCCGAAAGTGAAAAAAAACGACCACCCCGGACCTGTCGTTTTGGCCGAGATCCCGACCCCGAGCGAGCGTGCCCAAACCCACCATTTGGGGTGTGGGCCGCCTCCGGGGTGGCCCACGCTCACTGGAAAAAGCAATCCCGAGGCCGGATTTCATCCTGGAGCTGAGATATTAAAGCTCGCCGAAAGTGAAAAAAATGACAGGTCCGGGGTGGTCGTTTTTTTCACTTTTTCACTTTAGAGCGAGCGAGCCCAAACCCACCATTTGGGGTGTGAGCCGCCTCCGGGGTGGCCCACGCTCACTGGAAAAAGCAATCCCGAGGCCGGATTTCATCCTGGAGCTGAGATATTAAAGCTCGCCGAAAGTGAAAAAAATGACAGGTCCGGGGTGGTCGTTTTTTTCACTTTTTCACTTTAGAGCGAGCGAGCCCAAACCCACCATTTGGGGTGTGAGCCGCCTCCGGGGTGGCCCACGCTCACTGGAAAAAGCAATCCCGAGGCCGGATTTCATCCTGGAGCTGAGATATTAAAGCTCGCCGAAAATGAAAAAAACGACCACCCCGGACCTGTCGTTTTGGCCGAGATCCCGACCCCGAGCGAGCGTGCCCAAACCCACCATTTGGGGTGTGGGCCGCCTCCGGGGTGGCCCGCGCTCACTGGAAAAAGCAATCCCGAGGCCGGATTTCATCCTGGAGCTGAGATATTAAAGCTCGCCGAAAGTGAAAAAAATGACAGGTCCGGGGTGGTCGTTTTTTTCACTTTTTCACTTTAAAGCGAGCGAGCCCAAACCCACCATTTGGGGTGTGAGCCGCCTCCGGGGTGGCCCACGCTCACTGGAAAAAGCAATCCCGATGCCGGATTTGATCCTGGAGCTGAGATATTAAAGCTCGCCGAAAGTGAAAAAAACGACAGGTCCGGGGTGGTCGTTTTTTTTTCACTTTTTCACTTTCGGCGAGCTTTAAAATCTCAGCTCCAGGATCAAATGATCCTGGAGCTGAGATTTTAAAGCTCGCCGAAAATGAAAAAAACGACCATCCCGGAACAGTCGTCTTGGCCGAAATCCCGACCCCGAGCGAGCGAGCCCACGCCCACCATTTGGGGTGTGAGCCGCCTCCGGGGTGGCCCACGCTCACTGGAAAAAGCAATCCCGAGGCCGGATTTCATCCTGGAGCTGAGATATTAAAGCTCGCCGAAAGTGAAAAGAAACGACCACCCCGGACCTGTCGTTTTGGCCGAGATCCCGACCCCGAGCGAGCGTGCCCAAACCCACCATTTGGGGTGTGAGCCGCCTCCGGGGTGGCCCACGCTCACTGGAAAAAGCAATCCCGAGGCCGGATTTCATCCTGGAGCTGAGATATTAAAGCTCGCCGAAAGTGAAAAAAATGACAGGTCCGGGTTGGTCGTTTTTTTCACTTTTTCACTTTAGAGCGAGCGAGCCCAAACCCACCATTTGGGGTGTGAGCCGCCTCCGGGGTGGCCCACGCTCACTGGAAAAAGCAATCCCGAGGCCGGATTTCATCCTGGAGCTGAGATATTAAAGCTCGCCGAAAATGAAAAAAACGACCACCCCGGACCTGTCGTTTTGGCCGAGATCCCGACCCCGAGCGAGCGAGCCCAAACCCACCATTTGGGGTGTGAGCCGCCTCCGGGGTGGCCCACGCTCACTGGAAAAAGCAATCCCGAGGCCGGATTTCATCCTGGAGCTGAGATATTAAAGCTCGCCGAAAGTGAAAAAAATGACAGGTCCGGGTTGGTCGTTTTTTTCACTTTTTCACTTTAGAGCGAGCGAGCCCAAACCCACCATTTGGGGTGTGAGCCGCCTCCGGGGTGGCCCACGCTCACTGGAAAAAGCAATCCCGAGGCCGGATTTCATCCTGGAGCTGAGATATTAAAGCTCGCCGAAAATGAAAAAAACGACCACCCCGGACCTGTCGTTTTGGCCGAGATCCCGACCCCGAGCGAGCGAGCCCAAACCCATATGGGGTGTGAGCCGCCTCCGGGGTGGCCCACGCTCACTGGAAAAAGCAATCCCGAGGCCGGATTTGATCCTGGAGCTGAGATATTAAAGCTCGCCGAAAATGAAAAAAACGACCACCCCGGACCTGTCGTTTTGGCCGAGATCCCGACCCCGAGCGAGCGAGCCCAAACCCACCATTTGGGGTGTGAGCCGCCTCCGGGGTGGCCCACGCTCACTGGAAAAAGCAATCCCGAGGCGGGATTTCATCCTGGAGCTGAGATATTAAAGCTCGCCGAAAATGAAAAAAACGACCACCCCGGACCTGTCGTTTTGGCCGAGATCCCGACCCCGAGCGAGCGAGCCCAAACCCATATGGGGTGTGAGCCGCCTCCGGGGTGGCCCACGCTCACTTGAAAAAGCAATCCCGAGGCCGGATTTGATCCTGGAGCTGAGATATTAAAGCTCGCCGAAAGTGAAAAAAAACGACCACCCCGGACCTGTCGTTTTGGCCGAGATCCCGACCCCGAGCGAGCGTGCCCAAACCCACCATTTGGGGTGTGGGCCGCCTCCGGGGTGGCCCACGCTCACTGGAAAAAGCAATCCCGAGGCCGGATTTCATCCTGGAGCTGAGATATTAAAGCTCGCCGAAAGTGAAAAAAATGACAGGTCCGGGGTGGTCGTTTTTTTCACTTTTTCACTTTAGAGCGATCGAGCCCAAACCCACCATTTGGGGTGTGAGCCGCCTCCGGGGTGGCCCACGCTCACTGGAAAAAGCAATCCCGAGGCCGGATTTCATCCTGGAGCTGAGAAATTAAAGCTCGCCGAAAGTGAAAAAAAACGACCACCCCGGACCTGTCGTTTTGGCCGAGATCCCGACCCCGAGCGAGCGTGCCCAAACCCACCATTTGGGGTGTGGGCCGCCTCCGGGGTGGCCCACGCTCACTGGAAAAAGCAATCCCGAGGCCGGATTTCATCCTGGAGCTGAGATATTAAAGCTCGCCAAAAGTGAAAAAAAACGACCACCCCGGACCTGTCGTTTTGGCCGAGATCCCGACCCCGAGCGAGCGTGCCCAAACCCACCATTTGGGGTGTGGGCCGCCTCCGGGGTGGCCCACGCTCACTGGAAAAAGCAATCCCGAGGCCGGATTTCATCCTGGAGCTGAGATATTAAAGCTCGCCGAAAATGAAAAAAACGACCACCCCGGACCTGTCGTTTTGGCCGAGATCCCGACCCCGAGCGAGCGTGCCCAAACCCACCATTTGGGGTGTGGGCCGCCTCCGGGGTGGCCCACGCTCACTGGAAAAAGCAATCCCGATGCCGGATTTGATCCTGGAGCTGAGATATTAAAGCTCGCCGAAAGTGAAAAAAAACGACCACCCCGGACCTGTCGTTTTGGCCGAGATCCCGACCCCGAGCGAGCGTGCCCAAACCCACCATTTGGGGTGTGGGCCGCCTCCGGGGTGGCCCACGCTCACTGGAAAAAGCAATCCCGAGGCCGGATTTCATCCTGGAGCTGAGATATTAAAGCTCGCCGAAAGTGAAAAAAATGACAGGTCCGGGGTGGTCGTTTTTTTCACTTTTTCACTTTAGAGCGAGCGAGCCCAAACCCACCATTTGGGGTGTGAGCCGCCTCCGGGGTGGCCCACGCTCACTGGAAAAAGCAATCCCGAGGCCGGATTTCATCCTGGAGCTGAGATATTAAAGCTCGCCGAAAGTGAAAAAAATGACAGGTCCGGGGTGGTCGTTTTTTTCACTTTTTCACTTTAGAGCGAGCGAGCCCAAACCCACCATTTGGGGTGTGAGCCGCCTCCGGGGTGGCCCACGCTCACTGGAAAAAGCAATCCCGAGGCCGGATTTCATCCTGGAGCTGAGATATTAAAGCTCGCCGAAAATGAAAAAAACGACCACCCCGGACCTGTCGTTTTGGCCGAGATCCCGACCCCGAGCGAGCGTGCCCAAACCCACCATTTGGGGTGTGGGCCGCCTCCGGGGTGGCCCGCGCTCACTGGAAAAAGCAATCCCGAGGCCGGATTTCATCCTGGAGCTGAGATATTAAAGCTCGCCGAAAGTGAAAAAAATGACAGGTCCGGGGTGGTCGTTTTTTTCACTTTTTCACTTTAAAGCGAGCGAGCCCAAACCCACCATTTGGGGTGTGAGCCGCCTCCGGGGTGGCCCACGCTCACTGGAAAAAGCAATCCCGATGCCGGATTTGATCCTGGAGCTGAGATATTAAAGCTCGCCGAAAGTGAAAAAAACGACAGGTCCGGGGTGGTCGTTTTTTTTTTCACTTTTTCACTTTCGGCGAGCTTTAAAATCTCAGCTCCAGGATCAAATGATCCTGGAGCTGAGATTTTAAAGCTCGCCGAAAATGAAAAAAACGACCATCCCGGAACAGTCGTCTTGGCCGAAATCCCGACCCCGAGCGAGCGAGCCCACGCCCACCATTTGGGGTGTGAGCCGCCTCCGGGGTGGCCCACGCTCACTGGAAAAAGCAATCCCGAGGCCGGATTTCATCCTGGAGCTGAGATATTAAAGCTCGCCGAAAGTGAAAAAAAACGACCACCCCGGACCTGTCGTTTTGGCCGAGATCCCGACCCCGAGCGAGCGTGCCCAAACCCACCATTTGGGGTGTGAGCCGCCTCCGGGGTGGCCCACGCTCACTGGAAAAAGCAATCCCGAGGCCGGATTTCATCCTGGAGCTGAGATATTAAAGCTCGCCGAAAGTGAAAAAAATGACAGGTCCGGGTTGGTCGTTTTTTTCACTTTTTCACTTTAGAGCGAGCGAGCCCAAACCCACCATTTGGGGTGTGAGCCGCCTCCGGGGTGGCCCACGCTCACTGGAAAAAGCAATCCCGAGGCCGGATTTCATCCTGGAGCTGAGATATTAAAGCTCGCCGAAAATGAAAAAAACGACCACCCCGGACCTGTCGTTTTGGCCGAGATCCCGACCCCGAGCGAGCGAGCCCAAACCCACCATTTGGGGTGTGAGCCGCCTCCGGGGTGGCCCACGCTCACTGGAAAAAGCAATCCCGAGGCCGGATTTCATCCTGGAGCTGAGATATTAAAGCTCGCCGAAAGTGAAAAAAATGACAGGTCCGGGTTGGTCGTTTTTTTCACTTTTTCACTTTAGAGCGAGCGAGCCCAAACCCACCATTTGGGGTGTGAGCCGCCTCCGGGGTGGCCCACGCTCACTGGAAAAAGCAATCCCGAGGCCGGATTTCATCCTGGAGCTGAGATATTAAAGCTCGCCGAAAATGAAAAAAACGACCACCCCGGACCTGTCGTTTTGGCCGAGATCCCGACCCCGAGCGAGCGAGCCCAAACCCATATGGGGTGTGAGCCGCCTCCGGGGTGGCCCACGCTCACTGGAAAAAGCAATCCCGAGGCCGGATTTGATCCTGGAGCTGAGATATTAAAGCTCGCCGAAAATGAAAAAAACGACCACCCCGGACCTGTCGTTTTGGCCGAGATCCCGACCCCGAGCGAGCGAGCCCAAACCCACCATTTGGGGTGTGAGCCGCCTCCGGGGTGGCCCACGCTCACTGGAAAAAGCAATCCCGAGGCGGGATTTCATCCTGGAGCTGAGATATTAAAGCTCGCCGAAAATGAAAAAAACGACCACCCCGGACCTGTCGTTTTGGCCGAGATCCCGACCCCGAGCGAGCGAGCCCAAACCCATATGGGGTGTGAGCCGCCTCCGGGGTGGCCCACGCTCACTTGAAAAAGCAATCCCGAGGCCGGATTTGATCCTGGAGCTGAGATATTAAAGCTCGCCGAAAGTGAAAAAAAACGACCACCCCGGACCTGTCGTTTTGGCCGAGATCCCGACCCCGAGCGAGCGTGCCCAAACCCACCATTTGGGGTGTGGGCCGCCTCCGGGGTGGCCCACGCTCACTGGAAAAAGCAATCCCGAGGCCGGATTTCATCCTGGAGCTGAGATATTAAAGCTCGCCGAAAGTGAAAAAAATGACAGGTCCGGGGTGGTCGTTTTTTTCACTTTTTCACTTTAGAGCGATCGAGCCCAAACCCACCATTTGGGGTGTGAGCCGCCTCCGGGGTGGCCCACGCTCACTGGAAAAAGCAATCCCGAGGCCGGATTTCATCCTGGAGCTGAGAAATTAAAGCTCGCCGAAAGTGAAAAAAAACGACCACCCCGGACCTGTCGTTTTGGCCGAGATCCCGACCCCGAGCGAGCGTGCCCAAACCCACCATTTGGGGTGTGGGCCGCCTCCGGGGTGGCCCACGCTCACTGGAAAAAGCAATCCCGAGGCCGGATTTCATCCTGGAGCTGAGATATTAAAGCTCGCCAAAAGTGAAAAAAAACGACCACCCCGGACCTGTCGTTTTGGCCGAGATCCCGACCCCGAGCGAGCGTGCCCAAACCCACCATTTGGGGTGTGGGCCGCCTCCGGGGTGGCCCACGCTCACTGGAAAAAGCAATCCCGAGGCCGGATTTCATCCTGGAGCTGAGATATTAAAGCTCGCCGAAAATGAAAAAAACGACCACCCCGGACCTGTCGTTTTGGCCGAGATCCCGACCCCGAGCGAGCGTGCCCAAACCCACCATTTGGGGTGTGGGCCGCCTCCGGGGTGGCCCACGCTCACTGGAAAAAGCAATCCCGATGCCGGATTTGATCCTGGAGCTGAGATATTAAAGCTCGCCGAAAGTGAAAAAAAACGACCACCCCGGACCTGTCGTTTTGGCCGAGATCCCGACCCCGAGCGAGCGTGCCCAAACCCACCATTTGGGGTGTGGGCCGCCTCCGGGGTGGCCCACGCTCACTGGAAAAAGCAATCCCGAGGCCGGATTTCATCCTGGAGCTGAGATATTAAAGCTCGCCGAAAGTGAAAAAAAACGACCACCCCGGACCTGTCGTTTTGGCCGAGATCCCGACCCCGAGCGAGCGTGCCCAAACCCACCATTTGGGGTGTGGGCCGCCTCCGGGGTGGCCCACGCTCACTGGAAAAAGCAATCCCGAGGCCGGATTTCATCCTGGAGCTGAGATATTAAAGCTCGCCGAAAATGAAAAAAACGACCACCCCGGACCTGTCGTTTTGGCCGAGATCCCGACCCCGAGCGAGCGTGCCCAAACCCACCATTTGGGGTGTGGGCCGCCTCCGGGGTGGCCCACGCTCACTGGAAAAAGCAATCCCGAGGCCGGATTTGATCCTGGAGCTGAGATATTAAAGCTCGCCGAAAGTGAAAAAAATGACAGGTCCGGGGTGGTCGTTTTTTTCACTTTTTCACTTTAGAGCGAGCGAGCCCAAACCCACCATTTGGGGTGTGAGCCGCCTCCGGGGTGGCCCACGCTCACTGGAAAAAGCAATCCCGATGCCGGATTTGATCCTGGAGCTGAGATATTAAAGCTCGCCGAAAGTGAAAAAAACGACAGGTCCGGGGTGGTCGTTTTTTTTTTCACTTTTTCACTTTCGGCGAGCTTTAAAATCTCAGCTGCAGGATCAAATGATCCTGGAGCTGAGATTTTAAAGCTCGCCGAAAATGAAAATAACAACCATCCCGGAACAGTCGTCTTGGCCGAAATCCCGACCCCGAGCGAGCGAGCCCACGCCCACCATTTGGGGTGTGAGCCGCCTCCGGGGTGGCCCACGCTCACTGGAAAAAGCAATCCCGAGGCCGGATTTCATCCTGGAGCTGAGATATTAAAGCTCGCCGAAAGTGAAAAAAAACGACCACCCCGGACCTGTCGTTTTGGCCGAGATCCCGACCCCGAGCGAGCGTGCCCAAACCCACCATTTGGGGTGTGGGCCGCCTCCGGGGTGGCCCACGCTCACTGGAAAAAGCAATCCCGAGGCCGGATTTCATCCTGGAGCTGAGATATTAAAGCTCGCCGAAAGTGAAAAAAATGACAGGTCCGGGGTGGTCGTTTTTTTCACTTTTTCACTTTAGAGCGAGCGAGCCCAAACCCACCATTTGGGGTGTGAGCCGCCTCCGGGGTGGCCCATGCTCACTGGAAAAAGCAATCCCGAGGCCGGATTTCATCCTGGAGCTGAGATATTAAAGCTCGCCGAAAATGAAAAAAACGACCACCCCGGACCTGTCGTTTTGGCCGAGATCCCGACCCCGAGCGAGCGAGCCCAAACCCACCATTTGGGGTGTGAGCTGCCTCCGGGGTGGCCCACGCTCACTGGAAAAAGCAATCCCGATGCCGGATTTGTTCCTGGAGCTGAGATATTAAAGCTCGCCGAAAGTGAAAAAAAACGACCACCCCGGACCTGTCGTTTTGGCCGAGATCCAAACCCCGAGCGAGCGTGCCCAAACCCACCATTTGGGGTGTGGGCCGCCTCCGGGGTGGCCCACGCTCACTGGAAAAAGCAATCCCGAGGCCGGATTTCATCCTGGAGCTGAGATATTAAAGCTCGCCGAAAGTGAAAAAAATGACAGGTCCGGGGTGGTCGTTTTTTTCACTTTTTCACTTTAGAGCGAGCGAGCCCAAACCCACCATTTGGGGTGTGAGCCGCCTCCGGGGTGGCCCACGCTCACTGGAAAAAGCAATCCCGAGGCCGGATTTCATCCTGGAGCTGAGATATTAAAGCTCGCCGAAAGTGAAAAAAATGACAGGTCCGGGGTGGTCGTTTTTTTCACTTTTTCACTTTAGAGCGAGCGAGCCCAAACCCACCATTTGGGGTGTGAGCCGCCTCCGGGGTGGCCCACGCTCACTGGAAAAAGCAATCCCGAGGCCGGATTTCATCCTGGAGCTGAGATATTAAAGCTCGCCGAAAATGAAAAAAACGACCACCCCGGACCTGTCGTTTTGGCCGAGATCCCGACCCCGAGCGAGCGTGCCCAAACCCACCATTTGGGGTGTGGGCCGCCTCCGGGGTGGCCCGCGCTCACTGGAAAAAGCAATCCCGAGGCCGGATTTCATCCTGGAGCTGAGATATTAAAGCTCGCCGAAAGTGAAAAAAATGACAGGTCCGGGGTGGTCGTTTTTTTCACTTTTTCACTTTAAAGCGAGCGAGCCCAAACCCACCATTTGGGGTGTGAGCCGCCTCCGGGGTGGCCCACGCTCACTGGAAAAAGCAATCCCGATGCCGGATTTGATCCTGGAGCTGAGATATTAAAGCTCGCCGAAAGTGAAAAAAACGACAGGTCCGGGGTGGTCGTTTTTTTTTCACTTTTTCACTTTCGGCGAGCTTTAAAATCTCAGCTCCAGGATCAAATGATCCTGGAGCTGAGATTTTAAAGCTCGCCGAAAATGAAAAAAACGACCATCCCGGAACAGTCGTCTTGGCCGAAATCCCGACCCCGAGCGAGCGAGCCCACGCCCACCATTTGGGGTGTGAGCCGCCTCCGGGGTGGCCCACGCTCACTGGAAAAAGCAATCCCGAGGCCGGATTTCATCCTGGAGCTGAGATATTAAAGCTCGCCGAAAGTGAAAAAAAACGACCACCCCGGACCTGTCGTTTTGGCCGAGATCCCGACCCCGAGCGAGCGTGCCCAAACCCACCATTTGGGGTGTGAGCCGCCTCCGGGGTGGCCCACGCTCACTGGAAAAAGCAATCCCGAGGCCGGATTTCATCCTGGAGCTGAGATATTAAAGCTCGCCGAAAGTGAAAAAAACGACCACCCCGGACCTGTCGTTTTGGCCGAGATCCCGACCCCGAGCGAGCGAGCCCAAACCCACCATTTGGGGTGTGAGCCGCCTCCGGGGTGGCCCACGCTCACTGGAAAAAGCAATCCCGATGCCGGATTTGATCCTGGAGCTGAGATATTAAAGCTCGCCGAAAGTGAAAAAAAACGACCACCCCGGACCTGTCGTTTTGGCCGAGATCCCGACCCCGAGCGAGCGTGCCCAAACCCACCATTTGGGGTGTGGGCCGCCTCCGGGGTGGCCCACGCTCACTGGAAAAAGCAATCCCGAGGCCGGATTTCATCCTGGAGCTGAGATATTAAAGCTCGCCGAAAGTGAAAAAAAACGACCACCCCGGACCTGTCGTTTTGGCCGAGATCCCGACCCCGAGCGAGCGTGCCCAAACCCACCATTTGGGGTGTGGGCCGCCTCCGGGGTGGCCCACGCTCACTGGAAAAAGCAATCCCGAGGCCGGATTTCATCCTGGAGCTGAGATATTAAAGCTCGCCGAAAATGAAAAAAACGACCACCCCGGACCTGTCGTTTTGGCCGAGATCCCGACCCCGAGCGAGCGAGCCCAAACCCACCATTTGGGGTGTGAGCCGCCTCCGGGGTGGCCC
Source organism: Karalla daura (assembly GCA_029224185.1). Lineage (NCBI taxonomy): Eukaryota > Metazoa > Chordata > Actinopteri > Chaetodontiformes > Leiognathidae > Karalla > Karalla daura. Next base: position 17,533,464 of record CM055203.1, on the reverse strand, counting down.
ACGCTCACTGGAAAAAGCAATCCCGATGCCGGATTTGATCCTGGAGCTGAGATATTAAAGCTCGCCGAAAGTGAAAAAAAACGACCACCCCGGACCTGTCGTTTTGGCCGAGATCCCGACCCCGAGCGAGCGTGCCCAAACCCACCATTTGGGGTGTGGGCCGCCTCCGGGGTGGCCCACGCTCACTGGAAAAAGCAATCCCGAGGCCGGATTTCATCCTGGAGCTGAGATATTAAAGCTCGCCGAAAGTGAAAAAAATGACAGGTCCGGGGTGGTCGTTTTTTTCACTTTTTCACTTTAAAGCGAGCGAGCCCAAACCCACCATTTGGGGTGTGAGCCGCCTCCGGGGTGGCCCACGCTCACTGGAAAAAGCAATCCCGATGCCGGATTTGATCCTGGAGCTGAGATATTAAAGCTCGCCGAAAGTGAAAAAAACGACAGGTCCGGGGTGGTCGTTTTTTTTTCACTTTTTCACTTTCGGCGAACTTTAAAATCTCAGCTCCAGGATCAAATGATCCTGGAGCTGAGATTTTAAAGCTCGCCGAAAATGAAAAAAACGACCATCCCGGAACAGTCGTCTTGGCCGAAATCCCGACCCCGAGCGAGCGAGCCCACGCCCACCATTTGGGGTGTGAGCCGCCTCCGGGGTGGCCCACGCTCACTGGAAAAAGCAATCCCGAGGCCGGATTTCATCCTGGAGCTGAGATATTAAAGCTCGCAGAAAGTGAAAAAAAACGACCACCCCGGACCTGTCGTTTTGGCCGAGATCCCGACCCCGAGCGAGCGTGCCCAAACCCACCATTTGGGGTGTGGGCCGCCTCCGGGGTGGCCCACGCTCACTGGAAAAAGCAATCCCGAGGCCGGATTTCATCCTGGAGCTGAGATATTAAAGCTCGCCGAAAATGAAAAAAACGACCACCCCGGACCTGTCGTTTTGGCCGAGATCCCGACCCCGAGCGAGCGTGCCCAAACCCACCATTTGGGGTGTGGGCCGCCTCCGGGGTGGCCCACGCTCACTGGAAAAAGCAATCCCGAGGCCGGATTTCATCCTGGAGCTGAGATATTAAAGCTCGCCGAAAATGAAAAAAACGACCACCCCGGACCTGTCGTTTTGGCCGAGATCCCGACCCCGAGCGAGCGTGCCCAAACCCACCATTTGGGGTGTGGGCCGCCTCCGGGGTGGCCCACGCTCACTGGAAAAAGCAATCCCGAGGCCGGATTTGATCCTGGAGCTGAGATATTAAAGCTCGCCGAAAGTGAAAAAAATGACAGGTCCGGGGTGGTCGTTTTTTTCACTTTTTCACTTTAGAGCGAGCGAGCCCAAACCCACCATTTGGGGTGTGAGCCGCCTCCGGGGTGGCCCACGCTCACTGGAAAAAGCAATCCCGAGGCCGGATTTCATCCTGGAGCTGAGATATTAAAGCTCGCCGAAAATGAAAAAAACGACCACCCCGGACCTGTCGTTTTGGCCGAGATCCCGACCCCGAGCGAGCGTGCCCAAACCCACCATTTGGGGTGTGGGCCGCCTCCGGGGTGGCCCACGCTCACTGGAAAAAGCAATCCCGAGGCCGGATTTCATCCTGGAGCTGAGATGTTAAAGCTCGCCGAAAGTGAAAAAAATGACAGGTCCGGGGTGGTCGTTTTTTTCACTTTTTCACTTTAGAGCGAGCGAGCCCAAACCCACCATTTGGGGTGTGAGCCGCCTCCGGGGTGGCCCACGCTCACTGGAAAAAGCAATCCCGATGCCGGATTTGATCCTGGAGCTGAGATATTAAAGCTCGCCGAAAGTGAAAAAAACGACAGGTCCGGGGTGGTCGTTTTTTTTTCACTTTTTCACTTTCGGCGAGCTTTAAAATCTCAGCTGCAGGATCAAATGATCCTGGAGCTGAGATTTTAAAGCTCGCCGAAAATGAAAATAACAACCATCCCGGAACAGTCGTCTTGGCCGAAATCCCGACCCCGAGCGAGCGAGCCCACGCCCACCATTTGGGGTGTGAGCCGCCTCCGGGGTGGCCCACGCTCACTGGAAAAAGCAATCCCGAGGCCGGATTTCATCCTGGAGCTGAGATATTAAAGCTCGCCGAAAGTGAAAAAAAACGACCACCCCGGACCTGTCGTTTTGGCCGAGATCCCGACCCCGAGCGAGCGTGCCCAAACCCACCATTTGGGGTGTGGGCCGCCTCCGGGGTGGCCCACGCTCACTGGAAAAAGCAATCCCGAGGCCGGATTTCATCCTGGAGCTGAGATATTAAAGCTCGCCGAAAGTGAAAAAAATGACAGGTCCGGGGTGGTCGTTTTTTTCACTTTTTCACTTTAGAGCGAGCGAGCCCAAACCCACCATTTGGGGTGTGAGCCGCCTCCGGGGTGGCCCATGCTCACTGGAAAAAGCAATCCCGAGGCCGGATTTCATCCTGGAGCTGAGATATTAAAGCTCGCCGAAAATGAAAAAAACGACCACCCCGGACCTGTCGTTTTGGCCGAGATCCCGACCCCGAGCGAGCGAGCCCAAACCCACCATTTGGGGTGTGAGCTGCCTCCGGGGTGGCCCACGCTCACTGGAAAAAGCAATCCCGATGCCGGATTTGTTCCTGGAGCTGAGATATTAAAGCTCGCCGAAAGTGAAAAAAAACGACCACCCCGGACCTGTCGTTTTGGCCGAGATCCAAACCCCGAGCGAGCGTGCCCAAACCCACCATTTGGGGTGTGGGCCGCCTCCGGGGTGGCCCACGCTCACTGGAAAAAGCAATCCCGAGGCCGGATTTCATCCTGGAGCTGAGATATTAAAGCTCGCCGAAAGTGAAAAAAATGACAGGTCCGGGGTGGTCGTTTTTTTCACTTTTTCACTTTAGAGCGAGCGAGCCCAAACCCACCATTTGGGGTGTGAGCCGCCTCCGGGGTGGCCCACGCTCACTGGAAAAAGCAATCCCGAGGCCGGATTTCATCCTGGAGCTGAGATATTAAAGCTCGCCGAAAGTGAAAAAAATGACAGGTCCGGGGTGGTCGTTTTTTTCACTTTTTCACTTTAGAGCGAGCGAGCCCAAACCCACCATTTGGGGTGTGAGCCGCCTCCGGGGTGGCCCACGCTCACTGGAAAAAGCAATCCCGAGGCCGGATTTCATCCTGGAGCTGAGATATTAAAGCTCGCCGAAAATGAAAAAAACGACCACCCCGGACCTGTCGTTTTGGCCGAGATCCCGACCCCGAGCGAGCGTGCCCAAACCCACCATTTGGGGTGTGGGCCGCCTCCGGGGTGGCCCGCGCTCACTGGAAAAAGCAATCCCGAGGCCGGATTTCATCCTGGAGCTGAGATATTAAAGCTCGCCGAAAGTGAAAAAAATGACAGGTCCGGGGTGGTCGTTTTTTTCACTTTTTCACTTTAAAGCGAGCGAGCCCAAACCCACCATTTGGGGTGTGAGCCGCCTCCGGGGTGGCCCACGCTCACTGGAAAAAGCAATCCCGATGCCGGATTTGATCCTGGAGCTGAGATATTAAAGCTCGCCGAAAGTGAAAAAAACGACAGGTCCGGGGTGCTCGTTTTTTTTTCACTTTTTCACTTTCGGCGAGCTTTAAAATCTCAGCTCCAGGATCAAATGATCCTGGAGCTGAGATTTTAAAGCTCGCCGAAAATGAAAAAAACGACCATCCCGGAACAGTCGTCTTGGCCGAAATCCCGACCCCGAGCGAGCGAGCCCACGCCCACCATTTGGGGTGTGAGCCGCCTCCGGGGTGGCCCACGCTCACTGGAAAAAGCAATCCCGAGGCCGGATTTCATCCTGGAGCTGAGATATTAAAGCTCGCCGAAAGTGAAAAAAAACGACCACCCCGGACCTGTCGTTTTGGCCGAGATCCCGACCCCGAGCGAGCGTGCCCAAACCCACCATTTGGGGTGTGAGCCGCCTCCGGGGTGGCCCACGCTCACTGGAAAAAGCAATCCCGAGGCCGGATTTCATCCTGGAGCTGAGATATTAAAGCTCGCCGAAAGTGAAAAAAACGACCACCCCGGACCTGTCGTTTTGGCCGAGATCCCGACCCCGAGCGAGCGAGCCCAAACCCACCATTTGGGGTGTGAGCCGCCTCCGGGGTGGCCCACGCTCACTGGAAAAAGCAATCCCGATGCCGGATTTGATCCTGGAGCTGAGATATTAAAGCTCGCCGAAAGTGAAAAAAAACGACCACCCCGGACCTGTCGTTTTGGCCGAGATCCCGACCCCGAGCGAGCGTGCCCAAACCCACCATTTGGGGTGTGGGCCGCCTCCGGGGTGGCCCACGCTCACTGGAAAAAGCAATCCCGAGGCCGGATTTCATCCTGGAGCTGAGATATTAAAGCTCGCCGAAAGTGAAAAAAAACGACCACCCCGGACCTGTCGTTTTGGCCGAGATCCCGACCCCGAGCGAGCGTGCCCAAACCCACCATTTGGGGTGTGGGCCGCCTCCGGGGTGGCCCACGCTCACTGGAAAAAGCAATCCCGAGGCCGGATTTCATCCTGGAGCTGAGATATTAAAGCTCGCCGAAAATGAAAAAAACGACCACCTCGGACCTGTCGTTTTGGCCGAGATCCCGACCCCGAGCGAGCGTGCCCAAACCCACCATTTGGGGTGTGAGCCGCCTCCGGGGTGGCCCACGCTCACTGGAAAAAGCAATCCCGATGCCGGATTTGATCCTGGAGCTGAGATATTAAAGCTCGCCGAAAGTGAAAAAAAACGACCACCCCGGACCTGTCGTTTTGGCCGAGATCCCGACCCCGAGCGAGCGTGCCCAAACCCACCATTTGGGGTGTGGGCCGCCTCCGGGGTGGCCCACGCTCACTGGAAAAAGCAATCCCGAGGCCGGATTTCATCCTGGAGCTGAGATATTAAAGCTCGCCGAAAGTGAAAAAAATGACAGGTCCGGGGTGGTCGTTTTTTTCACTTTTTCACTTTAGAGCGATCGAGCCCAAACCCACCATTTGGGGTGTGAGCCGCCTCCGGGGTGGCCCACGCTCACTGGAAAAAGCAATCCCGAGGCCGGATTTCATCCTGGAGCTGAGAAATTAAAGCTCGCCGAAAGTGAAAAAAAACGACCACCCCGGACCTGTCGTTTTGGCCGAGATCCCGACCCCGAGCGAGCGTGCCCAAACCCACCATTTGGGGTGTGGGCCGCCTCCGGGGTGGCCCACGCTCACTGGAAAAAGCAATCCCGAGGCCGGATTTCATCCTGGAGCTGAGATATTAAAGCTCGCCAAAAGTGAAAAAAAACGACCACCCCGGACCTGTCGTTTTGGCCGAGATCCCGACCCCGAGCGAGCGTGCCCAAACCCACCATTTGGGGTGTGGGCCGCCTCCGGGGTGGCCCACGCTCACTGGAAAAAGCAATCCCGAGGCCGGATTTCATCCTGGAGCTGAGATATTAAAGCTCGCCGAAAATGAAAAAAACGACCACCCCGGACCTGTCGTTTTGGCCGAGATCCCGACCCCGAGCGAGCGTGCCCAAACCCACCATTTGGGGTGTGGGCCGCCTCCGGGGTGGCCCACGCTCACTGGAAAAAGCAATCCCGATGCCGGATTTGATCCTGGAGCTGAGATATTAAAGCTCGCCGAAAGTGAAAAAAAACGACCACCCCGGACCTGTCGTTTTGGCCGAGATCCCGACCCCGAGCGAGCGTGCCCAAACCCACCATTTGGGGTGTGGGCCGCCTCCGGGGTGGCCCACGCTCACTGGAAAAAGCAATCCCGAGGCCGGATTTCATCCTGGAGCTGAGATATTAAAGCTCGCCGAAAGTGAAAAAAAACGACCACCCCGGACCTGTCGTTTTGGCCGAGATCCCGACCCCGAGCGAGCGTGCCCAAACCCACCATTTGGGGTGTGGGCCGCCTCCGGGGTGGCCCACGCTCACTGGAAAAAGCAATCCCGAGGCCGGATTTGATCCTGGAGCTGAGATATTAAAGCTCGCCGAAAGTGAAAAAAATGACAGGTCCGGGGTGGTCGTTTTTTTCACTTTTTCACTTTAGAGCGAGCGAGCCCAAACCCACCATTTGGGGTGTGAGCTGCCTCCGGGGTGGCCCACGCTCACTGGAAAAAGCAATCCCGAGGCCGGATTTCATCCTGGAGCTGAGATATTAAAGCTCGCCGAAAGTGAAAAAAATGACAGGTCCGGGGTGGTCGTTTTTTTCACTTTTTCACTTTAGAGCGAGCGAGCCCAAACCCACCATTTGGGGTGTGAGCCGCCTCCGGGGTGGCCCACGCTCACTGGAAAAAGCAATCCCGAGGCCGGATTTCATCCTGGAGCTGAGATATTAAAGCTCGCCGAAAATGAAAAAAACGACCACCCCGGACCTGTCGTTTTGGCCGAGATCCCGCCCCCGAGCGAGCGTGCCCAAACCCACCATTTGGGGTGTGGGCCGCCTCCGGGGTGGCCCACGCTCACTGGAAAAAGCAATCCCGAGGCCGGATTTCATCCTGGAGCTGAGATATTAAAGCTTGCCGAAAATGAAAAAAACGACCACCCCGGACCTGTCGTTTTGGCCGAGATCCCGACCCCGAGCGAGCGAGCCCAAACCCACCATTTGGGGTGTGAGCTGCCTCCGGGGTGGCCCACGCTCACTGGAAAAAGCAATCCCGATGCCGGATTTGTTCCTGGAGCTTAGATATTAAAGCTCGCCGAAAATGAAAAAAAACGACCACCCCGGACCTGTCGTTTTGGCCGAGATCCAAACCCCGAGCGAGCGTGCCCAAACCCACCATTTGGGGTGTGGGCCGCCTCCGGGGTGGCCCACGCTCACTGGAAAAAGCAATCCCGAGGCCGGATTTCATCCTGGAGCTGAGATATTAAAGCTCGCCGAAAGTGAAAAAAATGACAGGTCCGGGGTGGTCGTTTTTTTCACTTTTTCACTTTAGAGCGAGCGAGCCCAAACCCACCATTTGGGGTGTGAGCCGCCTCCGGGGTGGCCCACGCTCACTGGAAAAAGCAATCCCGAGGCCGGATTTCATCCTGGAGCTGAGATATTAAAGCTCGCCGAAAGTGAAAAAAATGACAGGTCCGGGGTGGTCGTTTTTTTCACTTTTTCACTTTAGAGCGAGCGAGCCCAAACCCACCATTTGGGGTGTGAGCCGCCTCCGGGGTGGCCCACGCTCACTGGAAAAAGCAATCCCGAGGCCGGATTTCATCCTGGAGCTGAGATATTAAAGCTCGCCGAAAATGAAAAAAACGACCACCCCGGACCTGTCGTTTTGGCCGAGATCCCGACCCCGAGCGAGCGTGCCCAAACCCACCATTTGGGGTGTGGGCCGCCTCCGGGGTGGCCCACGCTCACTGGAAAAAGCAATCCCGAGGCCGGATTTCATCCTGGAGCTGAGATATTAAAGCTCGCCGAAAGTGAAAAAAATGACAGGTCCGGGGTGGTCGTTTTTTTCACTTTTTCACTTTAAAGCGAGCGAGCCCAAACCCACCATTTGGGGTGTGAGCCGCCTCCGGGGTGGCCCACGCTCACTGGAAAAAGCAATCCCGATGCCGGATTTGATCCTGGAGCTGAGATATTAAAGCTCGCCGAAAATGAAAAAAACGACCATCCCGGAACAGTCGTCTTGGCCGAAATCCCGACCCCGAGCGAGCGAGCCCACGCCCACCATTTGGGGTGTGAGCCGCCTCCGGGGTGGCCCACGCTCACTGGAAAAAGCAATCCCGAGGCCGGATTTCATCCTGGAGCTGAGATATTAAAGCTCGCCGAAAGTGAAAAAAAACGACCACCCCGGACCTGTCGTTTTGGCCGAGATCCCGACCCCGAGCGAGCGTGCCCAAACCCACCATTTGGGGTGTGGGCCGCCTCCGGGGTGGCCCACGCTCACTGGAAAAAGCAATCCCGAGGCCGGATTTCATCCTGGAGCTGAGATATTAAAGCTCGCCGAAAATGAAAAAAACGACCACCCCGGACCTGTCGTTTTGGCCGAGATCCCGACCCCGAGCGAGCGAGCCCAAACCCACCATTTGGGGTGTGAGCCGCCTCCGGGGTGGCCCACGCTCACTGGAAAAAGCAATCCCGAGGCCGGATTTCATCCTGGAGCTGAGATATTAAAGCTCGCCGAAAGTGAAAAAAATGACAGGTCCGGGGTGGTCGTTTTTTTCACTTTTTCACTTTAGAGCGAGCGAGCCCAAACCCACCATTTGGGGTGTGAGCCGCCTCCGGGGTGGCCCACGCTCACTGGAAAAAGCAATCCCGAGGCCGGATTTCATCCTGGAGCTGAGATATTAAAGCTCGCCGAAAGTGAAAAAAACGACCACCCCGGACCTGTCGTTTTGGCCGAGATCCCGACCCCGAGCGAGCGAGCCCAAACCCAAAATTTGGGGTGTGAGCCGCCTCCGGGGTGGCCCACGCTCACTGGAAAAAGCAATCCCGATGCCGGATTTGATCCTGGAGCTGAGATATTAAAGCTCGCCGAAAGTGAAAAAAAACGACCACCCCGGACCTGTCGTTTTGGCCGAGATCCCGACCCCGAGCGAGCGTGCCCAAACCCACCATTTGGGGTGTGGGCCGCCTCCGGGGTGGCCCACGCTCACTGGAAAAAGCAATCCCGAGGCCGGATTTCATCCTGGAGCTGAGATATTAAAGCTCGCCGAAAGTGAAAAAAAACGACCACCCCGGACCTGTCGTTTTGGCCGAGATCCCGACCCCGAGCGAGCGTGCCCAAACCCACCATTTGGGGTGTGGGCCGCCTCCGGGGTGGCCCACGCTCACTGGAAAAAGCAATCCCGAGGCCGGATTTCATCCTGGAGCTGAGATATTAAAGCTCGCCGAAAATGAAAAAAACGACCACCCCGGACCTGTCGTTTTGGCCGAGATCCCGACCCCGAGCGAGCGAGCCCAAACCCACCATTTGGGGTGTGAGCCGCCTCCGGGGTGGCCCACGCTCACTGGAAAAAGCAATCCCGATGCCGGATTTGATCCTGGAGCTGAGATATTAAAGCTCGCCGAAAGTGAAAAAAAACGACCACCCCGGACCTGTCGTTTTGGCCGAGATCCCGACCCCGAGCGAGCGTGCCCAAACCCACCATTTGGGGTGTGGGCCGCCTCCGGGGTGGCCCACGCTCACTGGAAAAAGCAATCCCGAGGCCGGATTTCATCCTGGAGCTGAGATATTAAAGCTCGCCGAAAATGAAAAAAACGACCACCCCGGACCTGTCGTTTTGGCCGAGATCCCGACCCCGAGCGAGCGAGCCCAAACCCACCATTTGGGGTGTGAGCCGCCTCCGGGGTGGCCCACGCTCACTGGAAAAAGCAATCCCGATGCCGGATTTGATCCTGGAGCTGAGATATTAAAGCTCGCCGAAAGTGAAAAAAAACGACCACCCCGGACCTGTCGTTTTGGCCGAGATCCCGACCCCGAGCGAGCGTGCCCAAACCCACCATTTGGGGTGTGGGCCGCCTCCGGGGTGGCCCACGCTCACTGGAAAAAGCAATCCCGAGGCCGGATTTCATCCTGGAGCTGAGATATTAAAGCTCGCCGAAAGTGAAAAAAATGACAGGTCCGGGGTGGTCGTTTTTTTCACTTTTTCACTTTAGAGCGATCGAGCCCAAACCCACCATTTGGGGTGTGAGCCGCCTCCGGGGTGGCCCACGCTCACTGGAAAAAGCAATCCCGAGGCCGGATTTCATCCTGGAGCTGAGAAATTAAAGCTCGCCGAAAGTGAAAAAAAACGACCACCCCGGACCTGTCGTTTTGGCCGAGATCCCGACCCCGAGCGAGCGTGCCCAAACCCACCATTTGGGGTGTGGGCCGCCTCCGGGGTGGCCCACGCTCACTGGAAAAAGCAATCCCGAGGCCGGATTTCATCCTGGAGCTGAGATATTAAAGCTCGCCGAAAATGAAAAAAACGACCACCCCGGACCTGTCGTTTTGGCCGAGATCCCGACCCCGAGCGAGCGTGCCCAAACCCACCATTTGGGGTGTGGGCCGCCTCCGGGGTGGCCCACGCTCACTGGAAAAAGCAATCCCGAGGCCGGATTTCATCCTGGAGCTGAGATATTAAAGCTCGCCGAAAGTGAAAAAAAACGACCACCCCGGACCTGTCGTTTTGGCCGAGATCCCGACCCCGAGCGAGCGTGCCCAAACCCACCATTTGGGGTGTGGGCCGCCTCCGGGGTGGCCCACGCTCACTGGAAAAAGCAATCCCGAGGCCGGATTTCATCCTGGAGCTGAGATATTAAAGCTCGCCGAAAATGAAAAAAACGACCACCCCGGACCTGTCGTTTTGGCCGAGATCCCGACCCCGAGCGAGCGTGCCCAAACCCACCATTTGGGGTGTGGGCCGCCTCCGGGGTGGCCCACGCTCACTGGAAAAAGCAATCCCGAGGCCGGATTTGATCCTGGAGCTGAGATATTAAAGCTCGCCGAAAGTGAAAAAAATGACAGGTCCGGGGTGGTCGTTTTTTTCACTTTTTCACTTTAGAGCGAGCGAGCCCAAACCCACCATTTGGGGTGTGAGCCGCCTCCGGGGTGGCCCACGCTCACTGGAAAAAGCAATCCCGAGGCCGGATTTCATCCTGGAGCTGAGATATTAAAGCTCGCCGAAAGTGAAAAAAAACGACCACCCCGGACCTGTCGTTTTGGCCGAGATCCCGACCCCGAGCGAGCGTGCCCAAACCCACCATTTGGGGTGTGGGCCGCCTCCGGGGTGGCCCACGCTCACTGGAAAAAGCAATCCCGAGGCCGGATTTCATCCTGGAGCTGAGATATTAAATCTCGCCGAAAGTGAAAAAAATGACAGGTCCGGGGTGGTCGTTTTTTTCACTTTTTCACTTTAGAGCGAGCGAGCCCAAACCCACCATTTGGGGTGTGAGCCGCCTCCGGGGTGGCCCACGCTCACTGGAAAAAGCAATCCCGAGGCCGGATTTCATCCTGGAGCTGAGATATTAAAGCTCGCCGAAAGTGAAAAAAACGACCACCCCGGACCTGTCGTTTTGGCCGAGATCCCGACCCCGAGCGAGCGAGCCCAAACCCACCATTTGGGGTGTGAGCCGCCTCCGGGGTGGCCCACGCTCACTGGAAAAAGCAATCCCGATGCCGGATTTCATCCTGGAGCTGAGATATTAAAGCTCGCCGAAAGTGAAAAAAAACGACCACCCCGGACCTGTCGTTTTGGCCGAGATCCCGACCCCGAGCGAGCGTGCCCAAACCCACCATTTGGGGTGTGGGCCGCCTCCGGGGTGGCCCACGCTCACTGGAAAAAGCAATCCCGAGGCCGGATTTCATCCTGGAGCTGAGATATTAAAGCTCGCCGAAAGTGAAAAAAATGACAGGTCCGGGGTGGTCGTTTTTTTCACTTTTTCACTTTAGAGCGATCGAGCCCAAACCCACCATTTGGGGTGTGAGCCGCCTCCGGGGTGGCCCACGCTCACTGGAAAAAGCAATCCCGAGGCCGGATTTCATCCTGGAGCTGAGAAATTAAAGCTCGCCGAAAGTGAAAAAAAAACGACCACCCCGGACCTGTCGTTTTGGCCGAGATCCCGACCCCGAGCGAGCGTGCCCAAACCCACCATTTGGGGTGTGGGCCGCCTCCGGGGTGGCCCACGCTCACTGGAAAAAGCAATCCCGAGGCCGGATTTCATCCTGGAGCTGAGATATTAAAGCTCGCCGAAAGTGAAAAAAAACGACCACCCCGGACCTGTCGTTTTGGCCGAGATCCCGACCCCGAGCGAGCGTGCCCAAACCCACCATTTGGGGTGTGGGCCGCCTCCGGGGTGGCCCACGCTCACTGGAAAAAGCAATCCCGAGGCCGGATTTCATCCTGGAGCTGAGATATTAAAGCTCGCCGAAAATGAAAAAAAACGACCACCCCGGACCTGTCGTTTTGGCCGAGATCCCGACCCCGAGCGAGCGAGCCCAAACCCACCATTTGGGGTGTGAGCCGCCTCCGGGGTGGCCCACGCTCACTGGAAAAAGCAATCCCGATGCCGGATTTGATCCTGGAGCTGAGATATTAAAGCTCGCCGAAAGTGAAAAAAAACGACCACCCCGGACCTGTCGTTTTGGCCGAGATCCCGACCCCGAGCGAGCGTGCCCAAACCCACCATTTGGGGTGTGGGCCGCCTCCGGGGTGGCCCACGCTCACTGGAAAAAGCAATCCCGAGGCCGGATTTCATCCTGGAGCTGAGATATTAAAGCTCGCCGAAAGTGAAAAAAATGACAGGTCCGGGGTGGTCGTTTTTTTCACTTTTTCACTTTAGAGCGATCGAGCCCAAACCCACCATTTGGGGTGTGAGCCGCCTCCGGGGTGGCCCACGCTCACTGGAAAAAGCAATCCCGAGGCCGGATTTCATCCTGGAGCTGAGAAATTAAAGCTCGCCGAAAGTGAAAAAAAACGACCACCCCGGACCTGTCGTTTTGGCCGAGATCCCGACCCCGAGCGAGCGTGCCCAAACCCACCATTTGGGGTGTGGGCCGCCTCCGGGGTGGCCCACGCTCACTGGAAAAAGCAATCCCGAGGCCGGATTTCATCCTGGAGCTGAGATATTAAAGCTCGCCGAAAATGAAAAAAACGACCACCCCGGACCTGTCGTTTTGGCCGAGATCCCGACCCCGAGCGAGCGTGCCCAAACCCACCATTTGGGGTGTGGGCCGCCTCCGGGGTGGCCCACGCTCACTGGAAAAAGCAATCCCGAGGCCGGATTTCATCCTGGAGCTGAGATATTAAAGCTCGCCGAAAGTGAAAAAAATGACAGGTCCGGGGTGGTCGTTTTTTTCACTTTTTCACTTTAGAGCGAGCGAGCCCAAACCCACCATTTGGGGTGTGAGCCGCCTCCGGGGTGGCCCACGCTCACTGGAAAAAGCAATCCCGATGCCGGATTTGATCCTGGAGCTGAGATATTAAAGCTCGCCGAAAGTGAAAAAAACGACAGGTCCGGGGTGGTCGTTTTTTTTTTCACTTTTTCACTTTCGGCGAGCTTTAAAATCTCAGCTCCAGGATCAAATGATCCTGGAGCTGAGATTTTAAAGCTCGCCGAAAATGAAAATAACGACCATCCCGGAACAGTCGTCTTGGCCGAAATCCCGACCCCGAGCGAGCGAGCCCACGCCCACCATTTGGGGTGTGAGCCGCCTCCGGGGTGGCCCACGCTCACTGGAAAAAGCAATCCCGAGGCCGGATTTCATCCTGGAGCTGAGATATTAAAGCTCGCCGAAAGTGAAAAAAAACGACCACCCCGGACCTGTCGTTTTGGCCGAGATCCCGACCCCGAGCGAGCGTGCCCAAACCCACCATTTGGGGTGTGGGCCGCCTCCGGGGTGGCCCACGCTCACTGGAAAAAGCAATCCCGAGGCCGGATTTCATCCTGGAGCTGAGATATTAAAGCTCGCCGAAAGTGAAAAAAATGACAGGTCCGGGGTGGTCGTTTTTTTCACTTTTTCACTTTAGAGCGAGCGAGCCCAAACCCACCATTTGGGGTGTGAGCCGCCTCCGGGGTGGCCCACGCTCACTGGAAAAAGCAATCCCGAGGCCGGATTTCATCCTGGAGCTGAGATATTAAAGCTCGCCGAAAGTGAAAAAAACGACCACCCCGGACCTGTCGTTTTGGCCGAGATCCCGACCCCGAGCGAGCGAGCCCAAACCCACCATTTGGGGTGTGAGCCGCCTCCGGGGTGGCCCACGCTCACTGGAAAAAGCAATCCCGATGCCGGATTTCATCCTGGAGCTGAGATATTAAAGCTCGCCGAAAGTGAAAAAAAACGACCACCCCGGACCTGTCGTTTTGGCCGAGATCCCGACCCCGAGCGAGCGTGCCCAAACCCACCATTTGGGGTGTGGGCCGCCTCCGGGGTGGCCCACGCTCACTGGAAAAAGCAATCCCGAGGCCGGATTTCATCCTGGAGCTGAGATATTAAAGCTCGCCGAAAGTGAAAAAAATGACAGGTCCGGGGTGGTCGTTTTTTTCACTTTTTCACTTTAGAGCGATCGAGCCCAAACCCACCATTTGGGGTGTGAGCCGCCTCCGGGGTGGCCCACGCTCACTGGAAAAAGCAATCCCGAGGCCGGATTTCATCCTGGAGCTGAGAAATTAAAGCTCGCCGAAAGTGAAAAAAAACGACCACCCCGGACCTGTCGTTTTGGCCGAGATCCCGACCCCGAGCGAGCGTGCCCAAACCCACCATTTGGGGTGTGGGCCGCCTCCGGGGTGGCCCACGCTCACTGGAAAAAGCAATCCCGAGGCCGGATTTCATCCTGGAGCTGAGATATTAAAGCTCGCCGAAAATGAAAAAAACGACCACCCCCGGACCTGTCGTTTTGGCCGAGATCCCGACCCCGAGCGAGCGTGCCCAAACCCACCATTTGGGGTGTGGGCCGCCTCCGGGGTGGCCCACGCTCACTGGAAAAAGCAATCCCGAGGCCGGATTTCATCCTGGAGCTGAGATATTAAAGCTCGCCGAAAGTGAAAAAAAACGACCACCCCGGACCTGTCGTTTTGGCCGAGATCCCGACCCCGAGCGAGCGTGCCCAAACCCACCATTTGGGGTGTGGGCCGCCTCCGGGGTGGCCCACGCTCACTGGAAAAAGCAATCCCGAGGCCGGATTTCATCCTGGAGCTGAGATATTAAAGCTCGCCGAAAATGAAAAAAACGACCACCCCGGACCTGTCGTTTTGGCCGAGATCCCGACCCCGAGCGAGCGTGCCCAAACCCACCATTTGGGGTGTGGGCCGCCTCCGGGGTGGCCCACGCTCACTGGAAAAAGCAATCCCGAGGCCGGATTTGATCCTGGAGCTGAGATATTAAAGCTCGCCGAAAGTGAAAAAAATGACAGGTCCGGGGTGGTCGTTTTTTTCACTTTTTCACTTTAGAGCGAGCGAGCCCAAACCCACCATTTGGGGTGTGAGCCGCCTCCGGGGTGGCCCACGCTCACTGGAAAAAGCAATCCCGAGGCCGGATTTCATCCTGGAGCTGAGATATTAAAGCTCGCCGAAAGTGAAAAAAACGACCACCCCGGACCTGTCGTTTTGGCCGAGATCCCGACCCCGAGCGAGCGAGCCCAAACCCACCATTTGGGGTGTGAGCCGCCTCCGGGGTGGCCCACGCTCACTGGAAAAAGCAATCCCGATGCCGGATTTGATCCTGGAGCTGAGATATTAAAGCTCGCCGAAAGTGAAAAAAAACGACCACCCCGGACCTGTCGTTTTGGCCGAGATCCCGACCCCGAGCGAGCGTGCCCAAACCCACCATTTGGGGTGTGGGCCGCCTCCGGGGTGGCCCACGCTCACTGGAAAAAGCAATCCCGAGGCCGGATTTCATCCTGGAGCTGAGATATTAAAGCTCGCCGAAAGTGAAAAAAAACGACCACCCCGGACCTGTCGTTTTGGCCGAGATCCCGACCCCGAGCGAGCGTGCCCAAACCCACCATTTGGGGTGTGGGCCGCCTCCGGGGTGGCCCACGCTCACTGGAAAAAGCAATCCCGAGGCCGGATTTCATCCTGGAGCTGAGATATTAAAGCTCGCCGAAAATGAAAAAAACGACCACCCCGGACCTGTCGTTTTGGCCGAGATCCCGACCCCGAGCGAGCGAGCCCAAACCCACCATTTGGGGTGTGAGCCGCCTCCGGGGTGGCCCACGCTCACTGGAAAAAGCAATCCCGATGCCGGATTTGATCCTGGAGCTGAGATATTAAAGCTCGCCGAAAGTGAAAAAAAACGACCACCCCGGACCTGTCGTTTTGGCCGAGATCCCGACCCCGAGCGAGCGTGCCCAAACCCACCATTTGGGGTGTGGGCCGCCTCCGGGGTGGCCCACGCTCACTGGAAAAAGCAATCCCGAGGCCGGATTTCATCCTGGAGCTGAGATATTAAAGCTCGCCGAAAGTGAAAAAAATGACAGGTCCGGGGTGGTCGTTTTTTTCACTTTTTCACTTTAGAGCGATCGAGCCCAAACCCACCATTTGGGGTGTGAGCCGCCTCCGGGGTGGCCCACGCTCACTGGAAAAAGCAATCCCGAGGCCGGATTTCATCCTGGAGCTGAGAAATTAAAGCTCGCCGAAAGTGAAAAAAAACGACCACCCCGGACCTGTCGTTTTGGCCGAGATCCCGACCCCGAGCGAGCGTGCCCAAACCCACCATTTGGGGTGTGGGCCGCCTCCGGGGTGGCCCACGCTCACTGGAAAAAGCAATCCCGAGGCCGGATTTCATCCTGGAGCTGAGATATTAAAGCTCGCCGAAAATGAAAAAAACGACCACCCCGGACCTGTCGTTTTGGCCGAGATCCCGACCCCGAGCGAGCGTGCCCAAACCCACCATTTGGGGTGTGGGCCGCCTCCGGGGTGGCCCACGCTCACTGGAAAAAGCAATCCCGAGGCCGGATTTCATCCTGGAGCTGAGATATTAAAGCTCGCCGAAAGTGAAAAAAAACGACCACCCCGGACCTGTCGTTTTGGCCGAGATCCCGACCCCGAGCGAGCGTGCCCAAACCCACCATTTGGGGTGTGGGCCGCCTCCGGGGTGGCCCACGCTCACTGGAAAAAGCAATCCCGAGGCCGGATTTCATCCTGGAGCTGAGATATTAAAGCTCGCCGAAAGTGAAAAAAAACGACCACCCCGGACCTGTCGTTTTGGCCGAGATCCCGACCCCGAGCGAGCGTGCCCAAACCCACCATTTGGGGTGTGGGCCGCCTCCGGGGTGGCCCACGCTCACTGGAAAAAGCAATCCCGAGGCCGGATTTCATCCTGGAGCTGAGATATTAAAGCTCGCCGAAAGTGAAAAAAATGACAGGTCCGGGGTGGTCGTTTTTTTCACTTTTTCACTTTAGAGCGATCGAGCCCAAACCCACCATTTGGGGTGTGAGCCGCCTCCGGGGTGGCCCACGCTCACTGGAAAAAGCAATCCCGAGGCCGGATTTCATCCTGGAGCTGAGAAATTAAAGCTCGCCGAAAGTGAAAAAAAACGACCACCCCGGACCTGTCGTTTTGGCCGAGATCCCGACCCCGAGCGAGCGTGCCCAAACCCACCATTTGGGGTGTGGGCCGCCTCCGGGGTGGCCCACGCTCACTGGAAAAAGCAATCCCGAGGCCGGATTTCATCCTGGAGCTGAGATATTAAAGCTCGCCGAAAATGAAAAAAACGACCACCCCGGACCTGTCGTTTTGGCCGAGATCCCGACCCCGAGCGAGCGTGCCCAAACCCACCATTTGGGGTGTGGGCCGCCTCCGGGGTGGCCCACGCTCACTGGAAAAAGCAATCCCGAGGCCGGATTTCATCCTGGAGCTGAGATATTAAAGCTCGCCGAAAGTGAAAAAAAACGACCACCCCGGACCTGTCGTTTTGGCCGAGATCCCGACCCCGAGCGAGCGTGCCCAAACCCACCATTTGGGGTGTGGGCCGCCTCCGGGGTGGCCCACGCTCACTGGAAAAAGCAATCCCGAGGCCGGATTTCATCCTGGAGCTGAGATATTAAAGCTCGCCGAAAGTGAAAAAAAACGACCACCCCGGACCTGTCGTTTTGGCCGAGATCCCGACCCCGAGCGAGCGTGCCCAAACCCACCATTTGGGGTGTGGGCCGCCTCCGGGGTGGCCCACGCTCACTGGAAAAAGCAATCCCGAGGCCGGATTTCATCCTGGAGCTGAGATATTAAAGCTCGCCGAAAGTGAAAAAAATGACAGGTCCGGGGTGGTCGTTTTTTTCACTTTTTCACTTTAGAGCGATCGAGCCCAAACCCACCATTTGGGGTGTGGCCGCCTCCGGGGTGGCCCACGCTCACTGGAAAAAGCAATCCCGAGGCCGGATTTCATCCTGGAGCTGAGAAATTAAAGCTCGCCGAAAGTGAAAAAAAACGACCACCCCGGACCTGTCGTTTTGGCCGAGATCCCGACCCCGAGCGAGCGTGCCCAAACCCACCATTTGGGGTGTGGGCCGCCTCCGGGGTGGCCCACGCTCACTGGAAAAAGCAATCCCGAGGCCGGATTTCATCCTGGAGCTGAGATATTAAAGCTCGCCGAAAATGAAAAAAACGACCACCCCGGACCTGTCGTTTTGGCCGAGATCCCGACCCCGAGCGAGCGTGCCCAAACCCACCATTTGGGGTGTGGGCCGCCTCCGGGGTGGCCCACGCTCACTGGAAAAAGCAATCCCGAGGCCGGATTTCATCCTGGAGCTGAGATATTAAAGCTCGCCGAAAGTGAAAAAAAACGACCACCCCGGACCTGTCGTTTTGGCCGAGATCCCGACCCCGAGCGAGCGTGCCCAAACCCACCATTTGGGGTGTGGGCCGCCTCCGGGGTGGCCCACGCTCACTGGAAAAAGCAATCCCGAGGCCGGATTTCATCCTGGAGCTGAGATATTAAAGCTCGCCGAAAATGAAAAAAACGACCACCCCGGACCTGTCGTTTTGGCCGAGATCCCGACCCCGAGCGAGCGTGCCCAAACCCACCATTTGGGGTGTGGGCCGCCTCCGGGGTGGCCCACGCTCACTGGAAAAAGCAATCCCGAGGCCGGATTTGATCCTGGAGCTGAGATATTAAAGCTCGCCGAAAGTGAAAAAAATGACAGGTCCGGGGTGGTCGTTTTTTTCACTTTTTCACTTTAGAGCGAGCGAGCCCAAACCCACCATTTGGGGTGTGAGCCGCCTCCGGGGTGGCCCACGCTCACTGGAAAAAGCAATCCCGAGGCCGGATTTCATCCTGGAGCTGAGATATTAAAGCTCGCCGAAAGTGAAAAAAAACGACCACCCCGGACCTGTCGTTTTGGCCGAGATCCCGACCCCGAGCGAGCGTGCCCAAACCCACCATTTGGGGTGTGGGCCGCCTCCGGGGTGGCCCACGCTCACTGGAAAAAGCAATCCCGAGGCCGGATTTCATCCTGGAGCTGAGATATTAAAGCTCGCCGAAAGTGAAAAAAATGACAGGTCCGGGGTGGTCGTTTTTTTCACTTTTTCACTTTAGAGCGAGCGAGCCCAAACCCACCATTTGGGGTGTGAGCCGCCTCCGGGGTGGCCCACGCTCACTGGAAAAAGCAATCCCGAGGCCGGATTTCATCCTGGAGCTGAGATATTAAAGCTCGCCGAAAGTGAAAAAAACGACCACCCCGGACCTGTCGTTTTGGCCGAGATCCCGACCCCGAGCGAGCGTGCCCAAACCCACCATTTGGGGTGTGGGCCGCCTCCGGGGTGGCCCACGCTCACTGGAAAAAGCAATCCCGAGGCCGGATTTCATCCTGGAGCTGAGATATTAAAGCTCGCCGAAAGTGAAAAAAAACGACCACCCCGGACCTGTCGTTTTGGCCGAGATCCCGACCCCGAGCGAGCGTGCCCAAACCCACCATTTGGGGTGTGGGCCGCCTCCGGGGTGGCCCACGCTCACTGGAAAAAGCAATCCCGAGGCCGGATTTCATCCTGGAGCTGAGATATTAAAGCTCGCCGAAAATGAAAAAAACGACCACCCCGGACCTGTCGTTTTGGCCGAGATCCCGACCCCGAGCGAGCGTGCCCAAACCCACCATTTGGGGTGTGGGCCGCCTCCGGGGTGGCCCACGCTCACTGGAAAAAGCAATCCCGAGGCCGGATTTCATCCTGGAGCTGAGATATTAAAGCTCGCCGAAAATGAAAAAAACGACCACCCCGGACCTGTCGTTTTGGCCGAGATCCCGACCCCGAGCGAGCGAGCCCAAACCCACCATTTGGGGTGTGAGCCGCCTCCGGGGTGGCCCACGCTCACTGGAAAAAGCAATCCCGATGCCGGATTTGATCCTGGAGCTGAGATATTAAAGCTCGCCGAAAGTGAAAAAAAACGACCACCCCGGACCTGTCGTTTTGGCCGAGATCCCGACCCCGAGCGAGCGTGCCCAAACCCACCATTTGGGGTGTGGGCCGCCTCCGGGGTGGCCCACGCTCACTGGAAAAAGCAATCCCGAGGCCGGATTTCATCCTGGAGCTGAGATATTAAAGCTCGCCGAAAGTGAAAAAAAACGACCACCCCGGACCTGTCGTTTTGGCCGAGATCCCGACCCCGAGCGAGCGTGCCCAAACCCACCATTTGGGGTGTGGGCCGCCTCCGGGGTGGCCCACGCTCACTGGAAAAAGCAATCCCGAGGCCGGATTTCATCCTGGAGCTGAGATATTAAAGCTCGCCGAAAGTGAAAAAAATGACAGGTCCGGGGTGGTCGTTTTTTTCACTTTTTCACTTTAGAGCGAGCGAGCCCAAACCCACCATTTGGGGTGTGAGCCGCCTCCGGGGTGGCCCACGCTCACTGGAAAAAGCAATCCCGAGGCCGGATTTCATCCTGGAGCTGAGATATTAAAGCTCGCCGAAAGTGAAAAAAACGACCACCCCGGACCTGTCGTTTTGGCCGAGATCCCGACCCCGAGCGAGCGAGCCCAAACCCACCATTTGGGGTGTGAGCCGCCTCCGGGGTGGCCCACGCTCACTGGAAAAAGCAATCCCGATGCCGGATTTGATCCTGGAGCTGAGATATTAAAGCTCGCCGAAAGTGAAAAAAAACGACCACCCCGGACCTGTCGTTTTGGCCGAGATCCCGACCCCGAGCGAGCGTGCCCAAACCCACCATTTGGGGTGTGGGCCGCCTCCGGGGTGGCCCACGCTCACTGGAAAAAGCAATCCCGAGGCCGGATTTCATCCTGGAGCTGAGATATTAAAGCTCGCCGAAAGTGAAAAAAATGACAGGTCCGGGGTGGTCGTTTTTTTCACTTTTTCACTTTAGAGCGATCGAGCCCAAACCCACCATTTGGGGTGTGAGCCGCCTCCGGGGTGGCCCACGCTCACTGGAAAAAGCAATCCCGAGGCCGGATTTCATCCTGGAGCTGAGAAATTAAAGCTCGCCGAAAGTGAAAAAAAACGACCACCCCGGACCTGTCGTTTTGGCCGAGATCCCGACCCCGAGCGAGCGTGCCCAAACCCACCATTTGGGGTGTGGGCCGCCTCCGGGGTGGCCCACGCTCACTGGAAAAAGCAATCCCGAGGCCGGATTTCATCCTGGAGCTGAGATATTAAAGCTCGCCGAAAGTGAAAAAAAACGACCACCCCGGACCTGTCGTTTTGGCCGAGATCCCGACCCCGAGCGAGCGTGCCCAAACCCACCATTTGGGGTGTGGGCCGCCTCCGGGGTGGCCCACGCTCACTGGAAAAAGCAATCCCGAGGCCGGATTTCATCCTGGAGCTGAGATATTAAAGCTCGCCGAAAATGAAAAAAACGACCACCCCGGACCTGTCGTTTTGGCCGAGATCCCGACCCCGAGCGAGCGTGCCCAAACCCACCATTTGGGGTGTGGGCCGCCTCCGGGGTGGCCCACGCTCACTGGAAAAAGCAATCCCGAGGCCGGATTTCATCCTGGAGCTGAGATATTAAAGCTCGCCGAAAATGAAAAAAACGACCACCCCGGACCTGTCGTTTTGGCCGAGATCCCGACCCCGAGCGAGCGAGCCCAAACCCACCATTTGGGGTGTGAGCCGCCTCCGGGGTGGCCCACGCTCACTGGAAAAAGCAATCCCGATGCCGGATTTGATCCTGGAGCTGAGATATTAAAGCTCGCCGAAAGTGAAAAAAAACGACCACCCCGGACCTGTCGTTTTGGCCGAGATCCCGACCCCGAGCGAGCGTGCCCAAACCCACCATTTAAGGTGTGGGCCGCCTCCGGGGTGGCCCACGCTCACTGGAAAAAGCAATCCCGAGGCCGGATTTCATCCTGGAGCTGAGATATTAAAGCTCGCCGAAAGTGAAAAAAATGACAGGTCCGGGGTGGTCGTTTTTTTCACTTTTTCACTTTAGAGCGATCGAGCCCAAACCCACCATTTGGGGTGTGAGCCGCCTCCGGGGTGGCCCACGCTCACTGGAAAAAGCAATCCCGAGGCCGGATTTCATCCTGGAGCTGAGAAATTAAAGCTCGCCGAAAGTGAAAAAAAACGACCACCCCGGACCTGTCGTTTTGGCCGAGATCCCGACCCCGAGCGAGCGTGCCCAAACCCACCATTTGGGGTGTGGGCCGCCTCCGGGGTGGCCCACGCTCACTGGAAAAAGCAATCCCGAGGCCGGATTTCATCCTGGAGCTGAGATATTAAAGCTCGCCGAAAGTGAAAAAAAACGACCACCCCGGACCTGTCGTTTTGGCCGAGATCCCGACCCCGAGCGAGCGTGCCCAAACCCACCATTTGGGGTGTGGGCCGCCTCCGGGGTGGCCCACGCTCACTGGAAAAAGCAATCCCGAGGCCGGATTTCATCCTGGAGCTGAGATATTAAAGCTCGCCGAAAATGAAAAAAACGACCACCCCGGACCTGTCGTTTTGGCCGAGATCCCGACCCCGAGCGAGCGTGCCCAAACCCACCATTTGGGGTGTGGGCCGCCTCCGGGGTGGCCCACGCTCACTGGAAAAAGCAATCCCGATGCCGGATTTGATCCTGGAGCTGAGATATTAAAGCTCGCCGAAAGTGAAAAAAAACGACCACCCCGGACCTGTCGTTTTGGCCGAGATCCCGACCCCGAGCGAGCGTGCCCAAACCCACCATTTGGGGTGTGGGCCGCCTCCGGGGTGGCCCACGCTCACTGGAAAAAGCAATCCCGATGCCGGATTTCATCCTGGAGCTGAGATATTAAAGCTCGCCGAAAGTGAAAAAAAACGACCACCCCGGACCTGTCGTTTTGGCCGAGATCCCGACCCCGAGCGAGCGTGCCCAAACCCACCATTTGGGGTGTGGGCCGCCTCCGGGGTGGCCCACGCTCACTGGAAAAAGCAATCCCGAGGCCGGATTTCATCCTGGAGCTGAGATATTAAAGCTCGCCGAAAGTGAAAAAAATGACAGGTCCGGGGTGGTCGTTTTTTTCACTTTTTCACTTTAGAGCGAGCGAGCCCAAACCCACCATTTGGGGTGTGAGCCGCCTCCGGGGTGGCCCACGCTCACTGGAAAAAGCAATCCCGAGGCCGGATTTCATCCTGGAGCTGAGATATTAAAGCTCGCCGAAAATGAAAAAAACGACCACCCCGGACCTGTCGTTTTGGCCGAGATCCCGACCCCGAGCGAGCGTGCCCAAACCCACCATTTGGGGTGTGGGCCGCCTCCGGGGTGGCCCACGCTCACTGGAAAAAGCAATCCCGAGGCCGGATTTCATCCTGGAGCTGAGATATTAAAGCTCGCCGAAAGTGAAAAAAATGACAGGTCCGGGGTGGTCGTTTTTTTCACTTTTTCACTTTAGAGCGAGTGAGCCCAAACCCACCATTTGGGGTGTGAGCCGCCTCCGGGGTGGCCCACGCTCACTGGAAAAAGCAATCCCGAGGCCGGATTTCATCCTGGAGCTGAGATATTAAAGCTCGCCGAAAGTGAAAAAAACGACCACCCCGGACCTGTCGTTTTGGCCGAGATCCCGACCCCGAGCGAGCGAGCCCAAACCCACCATTTGGGGTGTGGGCCGCCTCCGGGGTGGCCCACGCTCACTGGAAAAAGCAATCCCGAGGCCGGATTTGATCCTGGAGCTGAGATATTAAAGCTCGCCGAAAATGAAAAAAACGACCACCCCGGACCTGTCGTTTTGGCCGAGATCCCGACCCCGAGCGAGCGAGCCCAAACCCACCATTTGGGGTGTGGGCCGCCTCCGGGGTGGCCCACGCTCACTGGAAAAAGCAATCCCGAGGCCGGATTTGATCCTGGAGCTGAGATATTAAAGCTCGCCGAAAATGAAAAAAACGACCACCCCGGACCTGTCGTTTTGGCCGAGATCCCGACCCCGAGCGAGCGTGCCCAAACCCACCATTTGGGGTGTGGGCCGCCTCCGGGGTGGCCCACGCTCACTGGAAAAAGCAATCCCGAGGCCGGATTTC
Source organism: Karalla daura (assembly GCA_029224185.1). Taxonomy (NCBI): domain Eukaryota; kingdom Metazoa; phylum Chordata; class Actinopteri; order Chaetodontiformes; family Leiognathidae; genus Karalla; species Karalla daura. The sequence goes on along the minus strand of CM055203.1, from coordinate 17,509,696 downwards.
ATCCTGGAGCTGAGATATTAAAGCTCGCCGAAAATGAAAAAAACGACCACCCCGGACCTGTCGTTTTGGCCGAGATCCCGACCCCGAGCGAGCGTGCCCAAACCCACCATTTGGGGTGTGAGCCGCCTCCGGGGTGGCCCACGCTCACTGGAAAAAGCAATCCCGAGGCCGGATTTCATCCTGGAGCTGAGATATTAAAGCTCGCCGAAAGTGAAAAAAACGACCACCCCGGACCTGTCGTTTTGGCCGAGATCCCGACCCCGAGCGAGCGAGCCCAAACCCACCATTTGGGGTGTGAGCCGCCTCCGGGGTGGCCCACGCTCACTGGAAAAAGCAATCCCGAGGCCGGATTTCATCCTGGAGCTGAGATATTAAAGCTCGCCGAAAGTGAAAAAAATGACAGGTCCGGGGTGGTCGTTTTTTTCACTTTTTCACTTTAGAGCGAGCGAGCCCAAACCCACCATTTGGGGTGTGAGCCGCCTCCGGGGTGGCCCACGCTCACTGGAAAAAGCAATCCCGAGGCCGGATTTCATCCTGGAGCTGAGATATTAAAGCTCGCCGAAAGTGAAAAAAACGACCACCCCGGACCTGTCGTTTTGGCCGAGATCCCGACCCCGAGCGAGCGAGCCCAAACCCACCATTTGGGGTGTGGGCCGCCTCCGGGGTGGCCCACGCTCACTGGAAAAAGCAATCCCGAGGCCGGATTTCATCCTGGAGCTGAGATATTAAAGCTCGCCGAAAGTGAAAAAAAACGACCACCCCGGACCTGTCGTTTTGGCCGAGATCCCGACCCCGAGCGAGCGTGCCCAAACCCACCATTTGGGGTGTGGGCCGCCTCCGGGGTGGCCCACGCTCACTGGAAAAAGCAATCCCGAGGCCGGATTTCATCCTGGAGCTGAGATATTAAAGCTCGCCGAAAGTGAAAAAAAACGACCACCCCGGACCTGTCGTTTTGGCCGAGATCCCGACCCCGAGCGAGCGTGCCCAAACCCACCATTTGGGGTGTGGGCCGCCTCCGGGGTGGCCCACGCTCACTGGAAAAAGCAATCCCGAGGCCGGATTTCATCCTGGAGCTGAGATATTAAAGCTCGCCGAAAGTGAAAAAAAACGACCACCCCGGACCTGTCGTTTTGGCCGAGATCCCGACCCCGAGCGAGCGTGCCCAAACCCACCATTTGGGGTGTGGGCCGCCTCCGGGGTGGCCCACGCTCACTGGAAAAAGCAATCCCGAGGCCGGATTTCATCCTGGAGCTGAGATATTAAAGCTCGCCGAAAATGAAAAAAACGACCACCCCGGACCTGTCGTTTTGGCCGAGATCCCGACCCCGAGCGAGCGAGCCCAAACCCACCATTTGGGGTGTGAGCCGCCTCCGGGGTGGCCCACGCTCACTGGAAAAAGCAATCCCGAGGCCGGATTTCATCCTGGAGCTGAGATATTAAAGCTCGCCGAAAGTGAAAAAAAACGACCACCCCGGACCTGTCGTTTTGGCCGAGATCCCGACCCCGAGCGAGCGTGCCCAAACCCACCATTTGGGGTGTGGGCCGCCTCCGGGGTGGCCCACGCTCACTGGAAAAAGCAATCCCGAGGCCGGATTTCATCCTGGAGCTGAGATATTAAAGCTCGCCGAAAATGAAAAAAACGACCACCCCGGACCTGTCGTTTTGGCCGAGATCCCGACCCCGAGCGAGCGTGCCCAAACCCACCATTTGGGGTGTGGGCCGCCTCCGGGGTGGCCCACGCTCACTGGAAAAAGCAATCCCGAGGCCGGATTTCATCCTGGAGCTGAGATATTAAAGCTCGCCGAAAATGAAAAAAACGACCACCCCGGACCTGTCGTTTTGGCCGAGATCCCGACCCCGAGCGAGCGTGCCCAAACCCACCATTTGGGGTGTGAGCCGCCTCCGGGGTGGCCCACGCTCACTGGAAAAAGCAATCCCGAGGCCGGATTTCATCCTGGAGCTGAGATATTAAAGCTCGCCGAAAATGAAAAAAACGACCACCCCGGACCTGTCGTTTTGGCCGAGATCCCGACCCCGAGCGAGCGTGCCCAAACCATCCATTTGGGGTGTGAGCCGCCTCCGGGGTGGCCCACGCTCACTGGAAAAAGCAATCCCGAGGCCGGATTTCATCCTGGAGCTGAGATATTAAAGCTCGCTGAAAGTGAAAAAAAACGACCACCCCGGACCTGTCGTTTTGGCCGAGATCCCGACCCCGAGCGAGCGTGCCCAAACCCACCATTTGGGGTGTGGGCCGCCTCCGGGGTGGCCCACGCTCACTGGAAAAAGCAATCCCGAGGCCGGATTTCATCCTGGAGCTGAGATATTAAAGCTCGCCGAAAATGAAAAAAACGACCACCCCGGACCTGTCGTTTTGGCCGAGATCCCGACCCCGAGCGAGCGAGCCCAAACCCACCATTTGGGGTGTGAGCCGCCTCCGGGGTGGCCCACGCTCACTGGAAAAAGCAATTCCGAGGCCGGATTTCATCCTGGAGCTGAGATATTAAAGCTCGCCGAAAATGAAAAAAACGACCACCCCGGACCTGTCGTTTTGGCCGAGATCCCGACCCCGAGCGAGCGAGCCCAAACCCACCATTTGGGGTGTGAGCCGCCTCCGGGGTGGCCCACGCTCACTGGAAAAAGCAATTCCGAGGCCGGATTTCATCCTGGAGCTGAGATATTAAAGCTCGCCGAAAATGAAAAAAACGACCACCCCGGACCTGTCGTTTTGGCCGAGATCCCGACCCCGAGCGAGCGTGCCCAAACCCACCATTTGGGGTGTGGGCCGCCACCGGGGTGGCCCACGCTCACTGGAAAAAGCAATCCCGAGGCCGGATTTCATCCTGGAGCTGAGATATTAAAGCTCGCCGAAAGTGAAAAAAAACGACCACCCCGGACCTGTCGTTTTGGCCGAGATCCCGACCCCGAGCGAGCGTGCCCAAACCCACCATTTGGGGTGTGGGCCGCCTCCGGGGTGGCCCACGCTCACTGGAAAAAGCAATCCCGAGGCCGGATTTCATCCTGGAGCTGAGATATTAAAGCTCGCCGAAAATGAAAAAAACGACCACCCCGGACCTGTCGTTTTGGCCGAGATCCCGACCCCGAGCGAGCGTGCCCAAACCCACCATTTGGGGTGTGGGCCGCCTCCGGGGTGGCCCACGCTCACTGGAAAAAGCAATCCCGAGGCCGGATTTCATCCTGGAGCTGAGATATTAAAGCTCGCCGAAAGTGAAAAAAAACGACCACCCCGGACCTGTCGTTTTGGCCGAGATCCCGACCCCGAGCGAGCGTGCCCAAACCCACCATTTGGGGTGTGGGCCGCCTCCGGGGTGGCCCACGCTCACTGGAAAAAGCAATCCCGAGGCCGGATTTCATCCTGGAGCTGAGATATTAAAGCTCGCCGAAAGTGAAAAAAAACGACCACCCCGGACCTGTCGTTTTGGCCGAGATCCCGACCCCGAGCGAGCGTGCCCAAACCCACCATTTGGGGTGTGGGCCGCCTCCGGGGTGGCCCACGCTCACTGGAAAAAGCAATCCCGAGGCCGGATTTCATCCTGGAGCTGAGATATTAAAGCTCGCCGAAAATGAAAAAAACGACCACCCCGGACCTGTCGTTTTGGCCGAGATCCCGACCCCGAGCGAGCGAGCCCAAACCCACCATTTGGGGTGTGAGCCGCCTCCGGGGTGGCCCACGCTCACTGGAAAAAGCAATCCCGAGGCCGGATTTCATCCTGGAGCTGAGATATTAAAGCTCGCCGAAAGTGAAAAAAAACGACCACCCCGGACCTGTCGTTTTGGCCGAGATCCCGACCCCGAGCGAGCGTGCCCAAACCCACCATTTGGGGTGTGGGCCGCCTCCGGGGTGGCCCACGCTCACTGGAAAAAGCAATCCCGAGGCCGGATTTCATCCTGGAGCTGAGATATTAAAGCTCGCCGAAAATGAAAAAAACGACCACCCCGGACCTGTCGTTTTGGCCGAGATCCCGACCCCGAGCGAGCGTGCCCAAACCCACCATTTGGGGTGTGGGCCGCCTCCGGGGTGGCCCACGCTCACTGGAAAAAGCAATCCCGAGGCCGGATTTCATCCTGGAGCTGAGATATTAAAGCTCGCCGAAAATGAAAAAAACGACCACCCCGGACCTGTCGTTTTGGCCGAGATCCCGACCCCGAGCGAGCGTGCCCAAACCCACCATTTGGGGTGTGAGCCGCCTCCGGGGTGGCCCACGCTCACTGGAAAAAGCAATCCCGAGGCCGGATTTCATCCTGGAGCTGAGATATTAAAGCTCGCCGAAAATGAAAAAAACGACCACCCCGGACCTGTCGTTTTGGCCGAGATCCCGACCCCGAGCGAGCATGCCCAAACCCACCATTTGGGGTGTGAGCCGCCTCCGGGGTGGCCCACGCTCACTGGAAAAAGCAATCCCGAGGCCGGATTTCATCCTGGAGCTGAGATATTAAAGCTCGCTGAAAGTGAAAAAAAACGACCACCCCGGACCTGTCGTTTTGGCCGAGATCCCGACCCCGAGCGAGCGTGCCCAAACCCACCATTTGGGGTGTGGGCCGCCTCCGGGGTGGCCCACGCTCACTGGAAAAAGCAATCCCGAGGCCGGATTTCATCCTGGAGCTGAGATATTACAGCTCGCCGAAAATGAAAAAAACGACCACCCCCCGGACCTGTCGTTTTGGCCGAGATCCCGACCCCGAGCGAGCGAGCCCAAACCCACCATTTGGGGTGTGAGCCGCCTCCGGGGTGGCCCACGCTCACTGGAAAAAGCAATCCCGAGGCCGGATTTCATCCTGGAGCTGAGATATTAAAGCTCGCCGAACGTGAAAAAAAACGACCACCCCGGACCTGTCGTTTTGGCCGAGATCCCGACCCCGAGCGAGCGTGCCCAAACCCACCATTTGGGGTGTGGGCCGCCTCCGGGGTGGCCCACGCTCACTGGAAAAAGCAATCCCGAGGCCGGATTTCATCCTGGAGCTGAGATATTAAAGCTCGCCGAAAATGAAAAAAACGACCACCCCGGACCTGTCGTTTTGGCCGAGATCCCGACCCCGAGCGAGCGTGCCCAAACCCACCATTTGGGGTGTGAGCCGCCTCCGGGGTGGCCCACGCTCACTGGAAAAAGCAATCCCGAGGCCGGATTTCATCCTGGAGCTGAGATATTAAAGCTCGCCGAAAGTGAAAAAAACGACCACCCCGGACCTGTCGTTTTGGCCGAGATCCCGACCCCGAGCGAGCGAGCCCAAACCCACCATTTGGGGTGTGAGCCGCCTCCGGGGTGGCCCACGCTCACTGGAAAAAGCAATCCCGAGGCCGGATTTGATCCTGGAGCTGAGATATTAAAGCTCGCCGAAAATGAAAAAAACGACCACCCCGGACCTGTCGTTTTGGCCGAGATCCCGACCCCGAGCGAGCGAGCCCAAACCCACCATTTGGGGTGTGAGCCGCCTCCGGGGTGGCCCACGCTCACTGGAAAAAGCAATCCCGAGGCCGGATTTCATCCTGGAGCTGAGATATTAAAGCTCGCCGAAAATGAAAAAAACGACCACCCCGGACCTGTCGTTTTGGCCGAGATCCCGACCCCGAGCGAGCGACCCCAAACCCACCATTTGGGGTGTGAGCCGCCTCCGGGGTGGCCCACGCTCACTGGAAAAAGCAATCCCGAGGCCGGATTTCATCCTGGAGCTGAGATATTAAAGCTCGGCGAAAGTGAAAAAAACGACCACCCCGGACCTGTCGTTTTGGCCGAGATCCCGACCCCGAGCGAGCGTGCCCAAACCCACCATTTGGAGTGTGGGCCGCCTCCGGGGTGGCCCACACTCACTGGAAAAAGCAATCCCGAGGCCGGATTTCATCCTGGAGCTGAGATATGAAAGCTCGCCGAAAATGAAAAAAACGACCACCCCGGACCTGTCGTTTCGGCCGAGATCCCGACCCCGAGCGAGCGAGCCCAAACCCACCATTTGGGGTGTGAGCCGCCTCCGGGGTGGCCCACGCTCACTGGAAAAAGCAATCCCGAGGCCGGATTTGATCCTGGAGCTGAGATATTAAAGCTCGCCGAAAATGAAAAAAACGACCACCCCGGACCTGTCGTTTTGGCCGAGATCCCGACCCCGAGCGAGCGAGCCCAAACCCACCATTTGGGGTGTGAGCCGCCTCCGGGGTGGCCCACGCTCACTGGAAAAAGCAATCCCGAGGCCGGATTTGATCCTGGAGCTGAGATATTAAAGCTCGCCGAAAATGAAAAAAACGACCACCCCGGACCTGTCGTTTTGGCCGAGATCCCGACCCCGAGCGAGCGAGCCCAAACCCACCATTTGGGGTGTGAGCCGCCTCCGGGGTGGCCTACGCTCACTGGAAAAAGCAATCCCGAGGCCGGATTTCATCCTGGAGCTGAGATATTAAAGCTCGCCGAAAATGAAAAAAACGACCACCCCGGACCTGTCGTTTTGGCCGAGATCCCGACCCCGAGCGAGCGTGCCCAAACCCACCATTTGGGGTGTGGGCCGCCTCCGGGGTGGCCCACGCTCACTGGAAAAAGCAATCCCGAGGCCGGATTTCATCCTGGAGCTGAGATATTAAAGCTCGCTGAAAGTGAAAAAAAACGACCACCCCGGACCTGTCGTTTTGGCCGAGATCCCGACCCCGAGCGAGCGTGCCCAAACCCACCATTTGGGGTGTGGGCCGCCTCCGGGGTGGCCCACGCTCACTGGAAAAAGCAATCCCGAGGCCGGATTTCATCCTGGAGCTGAGATATTAAAGCTCGCCGAAAGTGAAAAAAATGACAGGTCCGGGGTGGTCGTTTTTTTCACTTTTTCACTTTCGAGCGAGCGAGCCCAAACCCACCATTTGGGGTGTGGGCCGCCTCCGGGGTGGCCCACGCTCACTGGAAAAAGCAATCCCGAGGCCGGATTTCATCCTGGAGCTGAGATATTAAAGCTCGCCGAAAATGAAAAAAACGACCACCCCGGACCTGTCGTTTTGGCCGAGATCCCGACCCCGAGCGAGCGAGCCCAAACCCACCATTTGGGGTGTGAGCCGCCTCCGGGGTGGCCCACGCTCACTGGAAAAAGCAATCCCGAGGCCGGATTTCATCCTGGAGCTGAGATATTAAAGCTCGCCGAAAGTGAAGAAAATGACAGGTCCGGGGTGGTCGTTTTTTTCACTTTTTCACTTTCGAGCGAGCGAGCCCAAACCCACCATTTGGGGTGTGAGCCGCCTCCGGGGTGGCCCACGCTCACTGGAAAAAGCAATCCCGAGGCCGGATTTGATCCTGGAGCTGAGATATTAAAGCTCGCCGAAAATGAAAAAAACGACCACCCCGGACCTGTCGTTTTGGCCGAGATCCCGACCCCGAGCGAGCGTGCCCAAACCCACCATTTGGGGTGTGGGCCGCCTCCGGGGTGGCCCACGCTCACTGGAAAAAGCAATCCCGAGGCCGGATTTCATCCTGGAGCTGAGATATTAAAGCTCGCCGAAAGTGAAAAAAATGACAGGTCCGGGGTGGTCGTTTTTTTCACTTTTTCACTTTAGAGCGAGCGAGCCCAAACCCACCATTTGGGGTGTGAGCCGCCTCCGGGGTGGCCCACGCTCACTGGAAAAAGCAATCCCGAGGCCGGATTTCATCCTGGAGCTGAGATATTAAAGCTCGCTGAAAGTGAAAAAAAACGACCACCCCGGACCTGTCGTTTTGGCCGAGATCCCGACCCCGAGCGAGCGTGCCCAAACCCACCATTTGGGGTGTGGGCCGCCTCCGGGGTGGCCCACGCTCACTGGAAAAAGCAATCCCGAGGCCGGATTTCATCCTGGAGCTGAGATATTAAAGCTCGCCGAAAATGAAAAAAACGACCACCCCGGACCTGTCGTTTTGGCCGAGATCCCGACCCCGAGCGAACGTGCCCAAACCCACCATTTGGGGTGTGAGCCGCCTCCGGGGTGGCCCACGCTCACTGGAAAAAGCAATCCCGAGGCCGGATTTGATCCTGGAGCTGAGATATTAAAGCTCGCCGAAAATGAAAAAAACGACCACCCCCCGGACCTGTCGTTTTGGCCGAGATCCCGACCCCGAGCGAGCGAGCCCAAACCCACCATTTGGGGTGTGAGCCGCCTCCGGGGTGGCCCACGCTCACTGGAAAAAGCAATCCCGAGGCCGGATTTCATCCTGGAGCTGAGATATTAAAGCTCGCCGAACGTGAAAAAAAACGACCACCCCGGACCTGTCGTTTTGGCCGAGATCCCGACCCCGAGCGAGCGTGCCCAAACCCACCATTTGGGGTGTGGGCCGCCTCCGGGGTGGCCCACGCTCACTGGAAAAAGCAATCCCGAGGCCGGATTTCATCCTGGAGCTGAGATATTAAAGCTCGCCGAAAATGAAAAAAATGACAGGTCCGGGGTGGTCGTTTTTTTCACTTTTTCACTTTAGAGCGAGCGAGCCCAAACCCACCATTTGGGGTGTGAGCCGCCTCCGGGGTGGCCCACGCTCACTGGAAAAAGCAATCCCGAGGCCGGATTTCATCCTGGAGCTGAGATATTAAAGCTCGCCGAAAGTGAAAAAAACGACCACCCCGGACCTGTCGTTTTGGCCGAGATCCCGACCCCGAGCGAGCGAGCCCAAACCCACCATTTGGGGTGTGAGCCGCCTCCGGGGTGGCCCACGCTCACTGGAAAAAGCAATCCCGAGGCCGGATTTCATCCTGGAGCTGAGATATTAAAGCTCGCCGAAAATGAAAAAAACGACCACCCCGGACCTGTCGTTTTGGCCGAGATCCCGACCCCGAGCGAGCGAGCCCAAACCCACCATTTGGGGTGTGAGCCGCCTCCGGGGTGGCCCACGCTCACTGGAAAAAGCAATCCCGAGGCCGGATTTGATCCTGGAGCTGAGATATGAAAGCTCGCCGAAAATGAAAAAAACGACCACCCCGGACCTGTCGTTTTGGCCGAGATCCCGACCCCGAGCGAGCGAGCCCAAACCCACCATTTGGGGTGTGAGCCGCCTCCGGGGTGGCCCACGCTCACTGGAAAAAGCAATCCCGAGGCCGGATTTCATCCTGGAGCTGAGATATTAAAGCTCGCCGAAAGTGAAAAAAACGACCACCCCGGACCTGTCGTTTTGGCCGAGATCCCGACCCCGAGCGAGCGAGCCCAAACCCACCATTTGGGGTGTGAGCCGCCTCCGGGGTGGCCCACGCTCACTGGAAAAAGCAATCCCGAGGCCGGATTTGATCCTGGAGCTGAGATATTAAAGCTCGCCGAAAATGAAAAAAACGACCACCCCGGACCTGTCGTTTTGGCCGAGATCCCGACCCCGAGCGAGCGAGCCCAAACCCACCATTTGGGGTGTGAGCCGCCTCCGGGGTGGCCCACGCTCACTGGAAAAAGCAATCCCGAGGCCGGATTTGATCCTGGAGCTGAGATATTAAAGCTCGCTGAAAGTGAAAAAAAACGACCACCCCGGACCTGTCGTTTTGGCCGAGATCCCGACCCCGAGCGAGCGACCCCAAACCCACCATTTGGGGTGTGAGCCGCCTCCGGGGTGGCCCACGCTCACTGGAAAAAGCAATCCCGAGGCCGGATTTCATCCTGGAGCTGAGATATTAAAGCTCGCCGAAAGTGAAAAAAACGACCACCCCGGACCTGTCGTTTTGGCCGAGATCCCGACCCCGAGCGAGCGTGCCCAAACCCACCATTTGGGGTGTGGGCCGCCTCCGGGGTGGCCCACGCTCACTGGAAAAAGCAATCCCGAGGCCGGATTTCATCCTGGAGCTGAGATATGAAAGCTCGCCGAAAATGAAAAAAACGACCACCCCGGACCTGTCGTTTTGGCCGAGATCCCGACCCCGAGCGAGCGAGCCCAAACCCACCATTTGGGGTGTGAGCCGCCTCCGGGGTGGCCCACGCTCACTGGAAAAAGCAATCCCGAGGCCGGATTTCATCCTGGAGCTGAGATATTAAAGCTCGCCGAAAATGAAAAAAACGACCACCCCGGACCTGTCGTTTTGGCCGAGATCCCGACCCCGAGCGAGCGTGCCCAAACCCACCATTTGGGGTGTGGGCCGCCTCCGGGGTGGCCCACGCTCACTGGAAAAAGCAATCCCGAGGCCGGATTTCATCCTGGAGCTGAGATATTAAAGCTCGCTGAAAGTGAAAAAAAACGACCACCCCGGACCTGTCGTTTTGGCCGAGATCCCGACCCCGAGCGAGCGTGCCCAAACCCACCATTTGGGGTGTGGGCCGCCTCCGGGGTGGCCCACGCTCACTGGAAAAAGCAATCCCGAGGCCGGATTTCATCCTGGAGCTGAGATATTAAAGCTCGCCGAAAGTGAAAAAAATGACAGGTCCGGGGTGGTCGTTTTTTTCACTTTTTCACTTTAGAGCGAGCGAGCCCAAACCCACCATTTGGGGTGTGAGCCGCCTCCGGGGTGGCCCATGCTCACTGGAAAAAGCAATCCCGAGGCCGGATTTCATCCTGGAGCTGAGATATTAAAGCTCGCTGAAAGTGAAAAAAAACGACCACCCCGGACCTGTCGTTTTGGCCGAGATCCCGACCCCGAGCGAGCGTGCCCAAACCCACCATTTGGGGTGTGGGCCACCTCCGGGGTGGCCCACGCTCACTGGAAAAAGCAATCCCGAGGCCGGATTTCATCTTGGAGCTGAGATATTAAAGCTCGCCGAAAATGAAAAAAACGACCACCCCGGACCTGTCGTTTTGGCCGAGATCCCGACCCCGAGCGAGCGTGCCCAAACCCACCATTTGGGGTGTGAGCCGCCTCCGGGGTGGCCCACGCTCACTGGAAAAAGCAATCCCGAGGCCGGATTTGATCCTGGAGCTGAGATATTAAAGCTCGCCGAAAATGAAAAAAACGACCACCCCCCGGACCTGTCGTTTTGGCCGAGATCCCGACCCCGAGCGAGCGAGCCCAAACCCACCATTTGGGGTGTGAGCCGCCTCCGGGGTGGCCCACGCTCACTGGAAAAAGCAATCCCGAGGCCGGATTTCATCCTGGAGCTGAGATATTAAAGCTCGCCGAACGTGAAAAAAAACGACCACCCCGGACCTGTCGTTTTGGCCGAGATCCCGACCCCGAGCGAGCGTGCCCAAACCCACCATTTGGGGTGTGGGCCGCCTCCGGGGTGGCCCACGCTCACTGGAAAAAGCAATCCCGAGGCCGGATTTCATCCTGGAGCTGAGATATTAAAGCTCGCCGAAAATGAAAAAAACGACCACCCCGGACCTGTCGTTTTGGCCGAGATCCCGACCCCGAGCGAGCGAGCCCAAACCCACCATTTGGGGTGTGAGCCGCCTCCGGGGTGGCCCACGCTCACTGGAAAAAGCAATCCCGAGGCCGGATTTCATCCTGGAGCTGAGATATGAAAGCTCGCCGAAAATGAAAAAAACGACCACCCCGGACCTGTCGTTTTGGCCGAGATCCCGACCCCGAGCGAGCGAGCCCAAACCCACCATTTGGGGTGTGAGCCGCCTCCGGGGTGGCCCACGCTCACTGGAAAAAGCAATCCCGAGGCCGGATTTCATCCTGGAGCTGAGATATTAAAGCTCGCCGAAAGTGAAAAAAACGACCACCCCGGACCTGTCGTTTTGGCCGAGATCCCGACCCCGAGCGAGCGAGCCCAAACCCACCATTTGGGGTGTGAGCCGCCTCCGGGGTGGCCCACGCTCACTGGAAAAAGCAATCCCGAGGCCGGATTTGATCCTGGAGCTGAGATATTAAAGCTCGCCGAAAATGAAAAAAACGACCACCCCGGACCTGTCGTTTTGGCCGAGATCCCGACCCCGAGCGAGCGAGCCCAAACCCACCATTTGGGGTGTGAGCCGCCTCCGGGGTGGCCCACGCTCACTGGAAAAAGCAATCCCGAGGCCGGATTTGATCCTGGAGCTGAGATATTAAAGCTCGCCGAAAATGAAAAAAACGACCACCCCGGACCTGTCGTTTTGGCCGAGATCCCGACCCCGAGCGAGCGTGCCCAAACCCACCATTTGGGGTGTGGGCCGCCTCCGGGGTGGCCCACGCTCACTGGAAAAAGCAATCCCGAGGCCGGATTTCATCCTGGAGCTGAGATATGAAAGCTCGCCGAAAATGAAAAAAACGACCACCCCGGACCTGTCGTTTTGGCCGAGATCCCGACCCCGAGCGAGCGAGCCCAAACCCACCATTTGGGGTGTGAGCCGCCTCCGGGGTGGCCCACGCTCACTGGAAAAAGCAATCCCGAGGCCGGATTTCATCCTGGAGCTGAGATATTAAAGCTCGCCGAAAGTGAAAAAAACGACCACCCCGGACCTGTCGTTTTGGCCGAGATCCCGACCCCGAGCGAGCGAGCCCAAACCCACCATTTGGGGTGTGAGCCGCCTCCGGGGTGGCCCACGCTCACTGGAAAAAGCAATCCCGAGGCCGGATTTGATCCTGGAGCTGAGATATTAAAGCTCGCCGAAAATGAAAAAAACGACCACCCCGGACCTGTCGTTTTGGCCGAGATCCCGACCCCGAGCGAGCGAGCCCAAACCCACCATTTGGGGTGTGAGCCGCCTCCGGGGTGGCCTACGCTCACTGGAAAAAGCAATCCCGAGGCCGGATTTCATCCTGGAGCTGAGATATTAAAGCTCGCCGAAAATGAAAAAAACGACCACCCCGGACCTGTCGTTTTGGCCGAGATCCCGACCCCGAGCGAGCGTGCCCAAACCCACCATTTGGGGTGTGGGCCGCCTCCGGGGTGGCCCACGCTCACTGGAAAAAGCAATCCCGAGGCCGGATTTCATCCTGGAGCTGAGATATTAAAGCTCGCTGAAAGTGAAAAAAAACGACCACCCCGGACCTGTCGTTTTGGCCGAGATCCCGACCCCGAGCGAGCGTGCCCAAACCCACCATTTGGGGTGTGGGCCGCCTCCGGGGTGGCCCACGCTCACTGGAAAAAGCAATCCCGAGGCCGGATTTCATCCTGGAGCTGAGATATTAAAGCTCGCCGAAAGTGAAAAAAATGACAGGTCCGGGGTGGTCGTTTTTTTCACTTTTTCACTTTCGAGCGAGCGAGCCCAAACCCACCATTTGGGGTGTGGGCCGCCTCCGGGGTGGCCCACGCTCACTGGAAAAAGCAATCCCGAGGCCGGATTTGATCCTGGAGCTGAGATATTAAAGCTCGCCGAAAATGAAAAAAACGACCACCCCGGACCTGTCGTTTTGGCCGAGATCCCGACCCCGAGCGAGCGAGCCCAAACCCACCATTTGGGGTGTGAGCCGCCTCCGGGGTGGCCCACGCTCACTGGAAAAAGCAATCCCGAGGCCGGATTTGATCCTGGAGCTGAGATATTAAAGCTCGCCGAAAGTGAAAAAAATGACAGGTCCGGGGTGGTCGTTTTTTTCACTTTTTCACTTTCGAGCGAGCGAGCCCAAACCCACCATTTGGGGTGTGGGCCGCCTCCGGGGTGGCCCACGCTCACTGGAAAAAGCAATCCCGAGGCCGGATTTGATCCTGGAGCTGAGATATTAAAGCTCGCCGAAAGTGAAAAAAACGACCACCCCGGACCTGTCGTTTTGGCCGAGATCCCGACCCCGAGCGAGCGAGCCCAAACCCACCATTTGGGGTGTGAGCCGCCTCCGGGGTGGCCCACGCTCACTGGAAAAAGCAATCCCGAGGCCGGATTTCATCCTGGAGCTGAGATATTAAAGCTCGCCGAAAGTGAAAAAAAACGACCACCCCGGACCTGTCGTTTTGGCCGATATCCCGACCCCGAGCGAGCGTGCCCAAACCCACCATTTGGGGTGTGGGCCGCCTCCGGGGTGGCCCACGCTCACTGGAAAAAGCAATCCCGAGGCCGGATTTCATCCTGGAGCTGAGATATTAAAGCTCGCCGAAAATGAAAAAAACGACCACCCCGGACCTGTCGTTTTGGCCGAGATCCCGACCCCGAGCGAGCGTGCCCAAACCCACCATTTGGGGTGTGGGCCGCCTCCGGGGTGGCCCACGCTCACTGGAAAAAGCAATCCCGAGGCCGGATTTCATCCTGGAGCTGAGATATTAAAGCTCGCTGAAAGTGAAAAAAAACGACCACCCCGGACCTGTCGTTTTGGCCGAGATCCCGACCCCGAGCGAGCGTGCCCAAACCCACCATTTGGGGTGTGGGCCGCCTCCGGGGTGGCCCACGCTCACTGGAAAAAGCAATCCCGAGGCCGGATTTCATCCTGGAGCTGAGATATTAAAGCTCGCCGAAAGTGAAAAAAATGACAGGTCCGGGGTGGTCGTTTTTTTCACTTTTTCACTTTCGAGCGAGCGAGCCCAAACCCACCATTTGGGGTGTGGGCCGCCTCCGGGGTGGCCCACGCTCACTGGAAAAAGCAATCCCGAGGCCGGATTTCATCCTGGAGCTGAGATATTAAAGCTCGCCGAAAATGAAAAAAACGACCACCCCGGACCTGTCGTTTTGGCCGAGATCCCGACCCCGAGCGAGCGTGCCCAAACCCACCATTTGGGGTGTGAGCCGCCTCCGGGGTGGCCCACGCTCACTGGAAAAAGCAATCCCGAGGCCGGATTTGATCCTGGAGCTGAGATATTAAAGCTCGCCGAAAATGAAAAAAACGACCACCCCCCGGACCTGTCGTTTTGGCCGAGATCCCGACCCCGAGCGAGCGAGCCCAAACCCACCATTTGGGGTGTGAGCCGCCTCCGGGGTGGCCCACGCTCACTGGAAAAAGCAATCCCGAGGCCGGATTTCATCCTGGAGCTGAGATATTAAAGCTCGCCGAAAATGAAAAAAATGACAGGTCCGGGGTGGTCGTTTTTTTCACTTTTTCACTTTAGAGCGAGCGAGCCCAAACCCACCATTTGGGGTGTGAGCCGCCTCCGGGGTGGCCCATGCTCACTGGAAAAAGCAATCCCGAGGCCGGATTTCATCCTGGAGCTGAGATATTAAAGCTCGCTGAAAGTGAAAAAAAACGACCACCCCGGACCTGTCGTTTTGGCCGAGATCCCGACCCCGAGCGAGCGTGCCCAAACCCACCATTTGGGGTGTGGGCCACCTCCGGGGTGGCCCACGCTCACTGGAAAAAGCAATCCCGAGGCCGGATTTCATCCTGGAGCTGAGATATTAAAGCTCGCCGAAAATGAAAAAAACGACCACCCCGGACCTGTCGTTTTGGCCGAGATCCCGACCCCGAGCGAGCGTGCCCAAACCCACCATTTGGGGTGTGAGCCGCCTCCGGGGTGGCCCACGCTCACTGGAAAAAGCAATCCCGAGGCCGGATTTGATCCTGGAGCTGAGATATTAAAGCTCGCCGAAAATGAAAAAAACGACCACCCCCCGGACCTGTCGTTTTGGCCGAGATCCCGACCCCGAGCGAGCGAGCCCAAACCCACCATTTGGGGTGTGAGCCGCCTCCGGGGTGGCCCACGCTCACTGGAAAAAGCAATCCCGAGGCCGGATTTGATCCTGGAGCTGAGATATTAAAGCTCGCCGAAAGTGAAAAAAACGACCACCCCGGACCTGTCGTTTTGGCCGAGATCCCGACCCCGAGCGAGCGAGCCCAAACCCACCATTTGGGGTGTGAGCCGCCTCCGGGGTGGCCCACGCTCACTGGAAAAAGCAATCCCGAGGCCGGATTTCATCCTGGAGCTGAGATATGAAAGCTCGCCGAAAATGAAAAAAACGACCACCCCCGGACCTGTCGTTTTGGCCGAGATCCCGACCCCGAGCGAGCGAGCCCAAACCCACCATTTGGGGTGTGAGCCGCCTCCGGGGTGGCCCACGCTCACTGGAAAAAGCAATCCCGAGGCCGGATTTCATCCTGGAGCTGAGATATTAAAGCTCGCCGAAAGTGAAAAAAACGACCACCCCGGACCTGTCGTTTTGGCCGAGATCCCGACCCCGAGCGAGCGAGCCCAAACCCACCATTTGGGGTGTGAGCCGCCTCCGGGGTGGCCCACGCTCACTGGAAAAAGCAATCCCGAGGCCGGATTTGATCCTGGAGCTGAGATATTAAAGCTCGCCGAAAATGAAAAAAACGACCACCCCGGACCTGTCGTTTTGGCCGAGATCCCGACCCCGAGCGAGCGAGCCCAAACCCACCATTTGGGGTGTGAGCCGCCTCCGGGGTGGCCCACGCTCACTGGAAAAAGCAATCCCGAGGCCGGATTTGATCCTGGAGCTGAGATATTAAAGCTCGCCGAAAATGAAAAAAACGACCACCCCGGACCTGTCGTTTTGGCCGAGATCCCGACCCCGAGTGAGCGAGCCCAAACCCACCATTTGGGGTGTGAGCCGCCTCCGGGGTGGCCTACGCTCACTGGAAAAAGCAATCCCGAGGCCGGATTTCATCCTGGAGCTGAGATATTAAAGCTCGCCGAAAATGAAAAAAACGACCACCCCGGACCTGTCGTTTTGGCCGAGATCCCGACCCCGAGCGAGCGTGCCCAAACCCACCATTTGGGGTGTGGGCCGCCTCCGGGGTGGCCCACGCTCACTGGAAAAAGCAATCCCGAGGCCGGATTTCATCCTGGAGCTGAGATATTAAAGCTCGCTGAAAGTGAAAAAAAACGACCACCCCGGACCTGTCGTTTTGGCCGAGATCCCGACCCCGAGCGAGCGTGCCCAAACCCACCATTTGGGGTGTGGGCCGCCTCCGGGGTGGCCCACGCTCACTGGAAAAAGCAATCCCGAGGCCGGATTTCATCCTGGAGCTGAGATATTAAAGCTCGCCGAAAGTGAAAAAAATGACAGGTCCGGGGTGGTCGTTTTTTTCACTTTTTCACTTTCGAGCGAGCGAGCCCAAACCCACCATTTGGGGTGTGGGCCGCCTCCGGGGTGGCCCACGCTCACTGGAAAAAGCAATCCCGAGGCCGGATTTCATCCTGGAGCTGAGATATTAAAGCTCGCCGAAAATGAAAAAAACGACCACCCCGGACCTGTCGTTTTGGCCGAGATCCCGACCCCGAGCGAGCGAGCCCAAACCCACCATTTGGGGTGTGAGCCGCCTCCGGGGTGGCCCACGCTCACTGGAAAAAGCAATCCCGAGGCCGGATTTCATCCTGGAGCTGAGATATTAAAGCTCGCCGAAAATGAAAAAAACGACCACCCCGGACCTGTCGTTTTGGCCGATATCCCGACCCCGAGCGAGCGAGCCCAAACCCACCATTTGGGGTGTGAGCCGCCTCCGGGGTGGCCCACGCTCACTGGAAAAAGCAATCCCGAGGCCGGATTTGATCCTGGAGCTGAGATATTAAAGCTCGCCGAAAATGAAAAAAACGACCACCCCGGACCTGTCGTTTTGGCCGAGATCCCGACCCCGAGCGAGCGAGCCCAAACCCACCATTTGGGGTGTGAGCCGCCTCCGGGGTGGCCTACGCTCACTGGAAAAAGCAATCCCGAGGCCGGATTTCATCCTGGAGCTGAGATATTAAAGCTCGCCGAAAATGAAAAAAACGACCACCCCGGACCTGTCGTTTTGGCCGAGATCCCGACCCCGAGCGAGCGTGCCCAAACCCACCATTTGGGGTGTGGGCCGCCTCCGGGGTGGCCCACGCTCACTGGAAAAAGCAATCCCGAGGCCGGATTTCATCCTGGAGCTGAGATATTAAAGCTCGCTGAAAGTGAAAAAAAACGACCACCCCGGACCTGTCGTTTTGGCCGAGATCCCGACCCCGAGCGAGCGTGCCCAAACCCACCATTTGGGGTGTGGGCCGCCTCCGGGGTGGCCCACGCTCACTGGAAAAAGCAATCCCGAGGCCGGATTTCATCCTGGAGCTGAGATATTAAAGCTCGCCGAAAGTGAAAAAAATGACAGGTCCGGGGTGGTCGTTTTTTTCACTTTTTCACTTTCGAGCGAGCGAGCCCAAACCCACCATTTGGGGTGTGGGCCGCCTCCGGGGTGGCCCACGCTCACTGGAAAAAGCAATCCCGAGGCCGGATTTCATCCTGGAGCTGAGATATTAAAGCTCGCCGAAAATGAAAAAAACGACCACCCCGGACCTGTCGTTTTGGCCGAGATCCCGACCCCGAGCGAGCGAGCCCAAACCCACCATTTGGGGTGTGAGCCGCCTCCGGGGTGGCCCACGCTCACTGGAAAAAGCAATCCCGAGGCCGGATTTCATCCTGGAGCTGAGATATTAAAGCTCGCCGAAAATGAAAAAAACGACCACCCCGGACCTGTCGTTTTGGCCGATATCCCGACCCCGAGCGAGCGAGCCCAAACCCACCATTTGGGGTGTGAGCCGCCTCCGGGGTGGCCCACGCTCACTGGAAAAAGCAATCCCGAGGCCGGATTTGATCCTGGAGCTGAGATATTAAAGCTCGCCGAAAATGAAAAAAACGACCACCCCGGACCTGTCGTTTTGGCCGAGATCCCGACCCCGAGCGAGCGAGCCCAAACCCACCATTTGGGGTGTGAGCCGCCTCCGGGGTGGCCTACGCTCACTGGAAAAAGCAATCCCGAGGCCGGATTTCATCCTGGAGCTGAGATATTAAAGCTCGCCGAAAATGAAAAAAACGACCACCCCGGACCTGTCGTTTTGGCCGAGATCCCGACCCCGAGCGAGCGTGCCCAAACCCACCATTTGGGGTGTGGGCCGCCTCCGGGGTGGCCCACGCTCACTGGAAAAAGCAATCCCGAGGCCGGATTTCATCCTGGAGCTGAGATATTAAAGCTCGCTGAAAGTGAAAAAAAACGACCACCCCGGACCTGTCGTTTTGGCCGAGATCCCGACCCCGAGCGAGCGTGCCCAAACCCACCATTTGGGGTGTGGGCCGCCTCCGGGGTGGCCCACGCTCACTGGAAAAAGCAATCCCGAGGCCGGATTTCATCCTGGAGCTGAGATATTAAAGCTCGCCGAAAGTGAAAAAAATGACAGGTCCGGGGTGGTCGTTTTTTTCACTTTTTCACTTTCGAGCGAGCGAGCCCAAACCCACCATTTGGGGTGTGGGCCGCCTCCGGGGTGGCCCACGCTCACTGGAAAAAGCAATCCCGAGGCCGGATTTGATCCTGGAGCTGAGATATTAAAGCTCGCCGAAAATGAAAAAAACGACCACCCCGGACCTGTCGTTTTGGCCGAGATCCCGACCCCGAGCGAGCGTGCCCAAACCCACCATTTGGGGTGTGAGCCGCCTCCGGGGTGGCCCACGCTCACTGGAAAAAGCAATCCCGAGGCCGGATTTGATCCTGGAGCTGAGATATTAAAGCTCGCCGAAAATGAAAAAAACGACCACCCCCCGGACCTGTCGTTTTGGCCGAGATCCCGACCCCGAGCGAGCGAGCCCAAACCCACCATTTGGGGTGTGAGCCGCCTCCGGGGTGGCCCACGCTCACTGGAAAAAGCAATCCCGAGGCCGGATTTCATCCTGGAGCTGAGATATTAAAGCTCGCCGAACGTGAAAAAAAACGACCACCCCGGACCTGTCGTTTTGGCCGAGATCCCGACCCCGAGCGAGCGTGCCCAAACCCACCATTTGGGGTGTGGGCCGCCTCCGGGGTGGCCCACGCTCACTGGAAAAAGCAATCCCGAGGCCGGATTTCATCCTGGAGCTGAGATATTAAAGCTCGCCGAAAATGAAAAAAATGACAGGTCCGGGGTGGTCGTTTTTTTCACTTTTTCACTTTAGAGCGAGCGAGCCCAAACCCACCATTTGGGATGTGAGCCGCCTCCGGGGTGGCCCACGCTCACTGGAAAAAGCAATCCCGAGGCCGGATTTCATCCTGGAGCTGAGATTTTAAAGCTCGCCGAAAATGAAAAAAACGACCATGCCGGAACAGTCGTCTTGGCCGAGATCCCGACCCCGAGCGAGCGTGCCCAAACCCACCATTTGGGGTGTGGGCCGCCTCCGGGGTGGCCCACGCTCACTGGAAAAAGCAATCCCGAGGCCGGATTTCATCCTGGAGCTGAGATATTAAAGCTCGCCGAAAATGAAAAAAACGACCACCCCGGACCTGTCGTTTTGGCCGAGATCCCGACCCCGAGCGAGCGTGCCCAAACCCACCATTTGGGGTGTGAGCCGCCTCCGGGGTGGCCCACGCTCACTGGAAAAAGCAATCCCGAGGCCGGATTTGATCCTGGAGCTGAGATATTAAAGCTCGCCGAAAATGAAAAAAACGACCACCCCCCGGACCTGTCGTTTTGGCCGAGATCCCGACCCCGAGCGAGCGAGCCCAAACCCACCATTTGGGGTGTGAGCCGCCTCCGGGGTGGCCCACGCTCACTGGAAAAAGCAATCCCGAGGCCGGATTTCATCCTGGAGCTGAGATATTAAAGCTCGCCGAAAGTGAAAAAAACGACCACCCCGGACCTGTCGTTTTGGCCGAGATCCCGACCCCGAGCGAGCGTGCCCAAACCCACCATTTGGGGTGTGAGCCGCCTCCGGGGTGGCCCACGCTCACTGGAAAAAGCAATCCCGAGGCCGGATTTGATCCTGGAGCTGAGATATTAAAGCTCGCCGAAAATGAAAAAAACGACCACCCCGGACCTGTCGTTTTGGCCGAGATCCCGACCCCGAGCGAGCGAGCCCAAACCCACCATTTGGGGTGTGAGCCGCCTCCGGGGTGGCCCACGCTCACTGGAAAAAGCAATCCCGAGGCCGGATTTGATCCTGGAGCTGAGATATTAAAGCTCGCTGAAAGTGAAAAAAAACGACCACCCCGGACCTGTCGTTTTGGCCGAGATCCCGACCCCGAGCGAGCGACCCCAAACCCACCATTTGGGGTGTGAGCCGCCTCCGGGGTGGCCCACGCTCACTGGAAAAAGCAATCCCGAGGCCGGATTTCATCCTGGAGCTGAGATATTAAAGCTCGCCGAAAGTGAAAAAAACGACCACCCCGGACCTGTCGTTTTGGCCGAGATCCCGACCCCGAGCGAGCGTGCCCAAACCCACCATTTGGGGTGTGGGCCGCCTCCGGGGTGGCCCACGCTCACTGGAAAAAGCAATCCCGAGGCCGGATTTCATCCTGGAGCTGAGATATGAAAGCTCGCCGAAAATGAAAAAAACGACCACCCCGGACCTGTCGTTTTGGCCGAGATCCCGACCCCGAGCGAGCGAGCCCAAACCCACCATTTGGGGTGTGAGCCGCCTCCGGGGTGGCCCACGCTCACTGGAAAAAGCAATCCCGAGGCCGGATTTCATCCTGGAGCTGAGATATTAAAGCTCGCCGAAAGTGAAAAAAACGACCACCCCGGACCTGTCGTTTTGGCCGAGATCCCGACCCCGAGCGAGCGAGCCCAAACCCACCATTTGGGGTGTGAGCCGCCTCCGGGGTGGCCCACGCTCACTGGAAAAAGCAATCCCGAGGCCGGATTTGATCCTGGAGCTGAGATATTAAAGCTCGCCGAAAATGAAAAAAACGACCACCCCGGACCTGTCGTTTTGGCCGAGATCCCGACCCCGAGCGAGCGAGCCCAAACCCACCATTTGGGGTGTGAGCCGCCTCCGGGGTGGCCTACGCTCACTGGAAAAAGCAATCCCGAGGCCGGATTTCATCCTGGAGCTGAGATATTAAAGCTCGCCGAAAATGAAAAAAACGACCACCCCGGACCTGTCGTTTTGGCCGAGATCCCGACCCCGAGCGAGCGTGCCCAAACCCACCATTTGGGGTGTGGGCCGCCTCCGGGGTGGCCCACGCTCACTGGAAAAAGCAATCCCGAGGCCGGATTTCATCCTGGAGCTGAGATATTAAAGCTCGCCGAAAGTGAAAAAAATGACAGGTCCGGGGTGGTCGTTTTTTTCACTTTTTCACTTTCGAGCGAGCGAGCCCAAACCCACCATTTGGGGTGTGGGCCGCCTCCGGGGTGGCCCACGCTCACTGGAAAAAGCAATCCCGAGGCCGGATTTCATCCTGGAGCTGAGATATTAAAGCTCGCCGAAAATGAAAAAAACGACCACCCCGGACCTGTCGTTTTGGCCGAGATCCCGACCCCGAGCGAGCGAGCCCAAACCCACCATTTGGGGTGTGAGCCGCCTCCGGGGTGGCCCACGCTCACTGGAAAAAGCAATCCCGAGGCCGGATTTCATCCTGGAGCTGAGATATTAAAGCTCGCCGAAAGTGAAAAAAAACGACCACCCCGGACCTGTCGTTTTGGCCGATATCCCGACCCCGAGCGAGCGTGCCCAAACCCACCATTTGGGGTGTGGGCCGCCTCCGGGGTGGCCCACGCTCACTGGAAAAAGCAATCCCGAGGCCGGATTTCATCCTGGAGCTGAGATATTAAAGCTCGCCGAAAATGAAAAAAACGACCACCCCGGACCTGTCGTTTTGGCCGAGATCCCGACCCCGAGCGAGCGTGCCCAAACCCACCATTTGGGGTGTGAGCCGCCTCCGGGGTGGCCCACGCTCACTGGAAAAAGCAATCCCGAGGCCGGATTTGATCCTGGAGCTGAGATATTAAAGCTCGCCGAAAATGAAAAAAACGACCACCCCCCGGACCTGTCGTTTTGGCCGAGATCCCGACCCCGAGCGAGCGAGCCCAAACCCACCATTTGGGGTGTGAGCCGCCTCCGGGGTGGCCCACGCTCACTGGAAAAAGCAATCCCGAGGCCGGATTTCATCCTGGAGCTGAGATATTAAAGCTCGCCGAACGTGAAAAAAAACGACCACCCCGGACCTGTCGTTTTGGCCGAGATCCCGACCCCGAGCGAGCGAGCCCAAACCCACCATTTGGGGTGTGAGCCGCCTCCGGGGTGGCCCACGCTCACTGGAAAAAGCAATCCTGAGGCCGGATTTCATCCTGGAGCTGAGATATTAAAGCTCGCCGAAAGTGAAAAAAACGACCACCCCGGACCTGTCGTTTTGGCCGAGATCCCGACCCCGAGCGAGCGAGCCCAAACCCACCATTTGGGGTGTGAGCCGCCTCCGGGGTGGCCCACGCTCACTGGAAAAAGCAATCCCGAGGCCGGATTTGATCCTGGAGCTGAGATATTAAAGCTCGCCGAAAATGAAAAAAACGACCACCCCGGACCTGTCGTTTTGGCCGAGATCCCGACCCCGAGCGAGCGAGCCCAAACCCACCATTTGGGGTGTGAGCCGCCTCCGGGGTGGCCCACGCTCACTGGAAAAAGCAATCCCGAGGCCGGATTTCATCCTGGAGCTGAGATATGAAAGCTCGCCGAAAATGAAAAAAACGACCACCCCGGACCTGTCGTTTTGGCCGAGATCCCGACCCCGAGCGAGCGAGCCCAAACCCACCATTTGGGGTGTGAGCCGCCTCCGGGGTGGCCCACGCTCACTGGAAAAAGCAATCCCGAGGCCGGATTTCATCCTGGAGCTGAGATATTAAAGCTCGCCGAAAGTGAAAAAAACGACCACCCCGGACCTGTCGTTTTGGCCGAGATCCCGACCCCGAGCGAGCGAGCCCAAACCCACCATTTGGGGTGTGAGCCGCCTCCGGGGTGGCCCACGCTCACTGGAAAAAGCAATCCCGAGGCCGGATTTGATCCTGGAGCTGAGATATTAAAGCTCGCCGAAAATGAAAAAAACGACCACCCCGGACCTGTCGTTTTGGCCGAGATCCCGACCCCGAGCGAGCGAGCCCAAACCCACCATTTGGGGTGTGAGCCGCCTCCGGGGTGGCCCACGCTCACTGGAAAAAGCAATCCCGAGGCCGGATTTGATCCTGGAGCTGAGATATTAAAGCTCGCTGAAAGTGAAAAAAAACGACCACCCCGGACCTGTCGTTTTGGCCGAGATCCCGACCCCGAGCGAGCGACCCCAAACCCACCATTTGGGGTGTGAGCCGCCTCCGGGGTGGCCCACGCTCACTGGAAAAAGCAATCCCGAGGCCGGATTTCATCCTGGAGCTGAGATATTAAAGCTCGCCGAAAATGAAAAAAATGACAGGTCCGGGGTGGTCGTTTTTTTCACTTTTTCACTTTAGAGCGAGCGAGCCCAAACCCACCATTTGGGGTGTGAGCCGCCTCCGGGGTGGCCCACGCTCACTGGAAAAAGCAATCCCGAGGCCGGATTTCATCCTGGAGCTGAGATATTAAAGCTCGCCGAAAGTGAAAAAAACGACCACCCCGGACCTGTCGTTTTGGCCGAGATCCCGACCCCGAGCGAGCGAGCCCAAACCCACCATTTGGGGTGTGAGCCGCCTCCGGGGTGGCCTACGCTCACTGGAAAAAGCAATCCCGAGGCCGGATTTCATCCTGGAGCTGAGATATTAAAGCTCGCCGAAAATGAAAAAAACGACCACCCCGGACCTGTCGTTTTGGCCGAGATCCCGACCCCGAGCGAGCGTGCCCAAACCCACCATTTGGGGTGTGGGCCGCCTCCGGGGTGGCCCACGCTCACTGGAAAAAGCAATCCCGAGGCCGGATTTCATCCTGGAGCTGAGATATGAAAGCTCGCCGAAAATGAAAAAAACGACCACCCCGGACCTGTCGTTTTGGCCGAGATCCCGACCCCGAGCGAGCGTGCCCAAACCCACCATTTGGG
The DNA here is from genome assembly GCA_029224185.1 of Karalla daura. Lineage (NCBI taxonomy): Eukaryota > Metazoa > Chordata > Actinopteri > Chaetodontiformes > Leiognathidae > Karalla > Karalla daura. Next base: position 17,485,285 of record CM055203.1, on the reverse strand, counting down.
GTGTGGGCCGCCTCCGGGGTGGCCCACGCTCACTGGAAAAAGCAATCCCGAGGCCGGATTTCATCCTGGAGCTGAGATATTAAAGCTCGCTGAAAGTGAAAAAAAACGACCACCCCGGACCTGTCGTTTTGGCCGAGATCCCGACCCCGAGCGAGCGTGCCCAAACCCACCATTTGGGGTGTGGGCCGCCTCCGGGGTGGCCCACGCTCACTGGAAAAAGCAATCCCGAGGCCGGATTTCATCCTGGAGCTGAGATATTAAAGCTCGCCGAAAGTGAAAAAAATGACAGGTCCGGGGTGGTCGTTTTTTTCACTTTTTCACTTTCGAGCGAGCGAGCCCAAACCCACCATTTGGGGTGTGGGCCGCCTCCGGGGTGGCCCACGCTCACTGGAAAAAGCAATCCCGAGGCCGGATTTCATCCTGGAGCTGAGATATTAAAGCTCGCCGAAAATGAAAAAAACGACCACCCCGGACCTGTCGTTTTGGCCGAGATCCCGACCCCGAGCGAGCGAGCCCAAACCCACCATTTGGGGTGTGAGCCGCCTCCGGGGTGGCCCACGCTCACTGGAAAAAGCAATCCCGAGGCCGGATTTCATCCTGGAGCTGAGATATTAAAGCTCGCCGAAAGTGAAAAAAAACGACCACCCCGGACCTGTCGTTTTGGCCGATATCCCGACCCCGAGCGAGCGTGCCCAAACCCACCATTTGGGGTGTGGGCCGCCTCCGGGGTGGCCCACGCTCACTGGAAAAAGCAATCCCGAGGCCGGATTTCATCCTGGAGCTGAGATATTAAAGCTCGCCGAAAATGAAAAAAACGACCACCCCGGACCTGTCGTTTTGGCCGAGATCCCGACCCCGAGCGAGCGTGCCCAAACCCACCATTTGGGGTGTGGGCCGCCTCCGGGGTGGCCCACGCTCACTGGAAAAAGCAATCCCGAGGCCGGATTTCATCCTGGAGCTGAGATATTAAAGCTCGCTGAAAGTGAAAAAAAACGACCACCCCGGACCTGTCGTTTTGGCCGAGATCCCGACCCCGAGCGAGCGTGCCCAAACCCACCATTTGGGGTGTGGGCCGCCTCCGGGGTGGCCCACGCTCACTGGAAAAAGCAATCCCGAGGCCGGATTTCATCCTGGAGCTGAGATATTAAAGCTCGCCGAAAGTGAAAAAAATGACAGGTCCGGGGTGGTCGTTTTTTTCACTTTTTCACTTTCGAGCGAGCGAGCCCAAACCCACCATTTGGGGTGTGGGCCGCCTCCGGGGTGGCCCACGCTCACTGGAAAAAGCAATCCCGAGGCCGGATTTCATCCTGGAGCTGAGATATTAAAGCTCGCCGAAAATGAAAAAAACGACCACCCCGGACCTGTCGTTTTGGCCGAGATCCCGACCCCGAGCGAGCGAGCCCAAACCCACCATTTGGGGTGTGAGCCGCCTCCGGGGTGGCCCACGCTCACTGGAAAAAGCAATCCCGAGGCCGGATTTCATCCTGGAGCTGAGATATTAAAGCTCGCCGAAAGTGAAAAAAAACGACCACCCCGGACCTGTCGTTTTGGCCGATATCCCGACCCCGAGCGAGCGTGCCCAAACCCACCATTTGGGGTGTGGGCCGCCTCCGGGGTGGCCCACGCTCACTGGAAAAAGCAATCCCGAGGCCGGATTTCATCCTGGAGCTGAGATATTAAAGCTCGCCGAAAATGAAAAAAACGACCACCCCGGACCTGTCGTTTTGGCCGAGATCCCGACCCCGAGCGAGCGAGCCCAAACCCACCATTTGGGGTGTGAGCCGCCTCCGGGGTGGCCCACGCTCACTGGAAAAAGCAATCCCGAGGCCGGATTTCATCCTGGAGCTGAGATATTAAAGCTCGCCGAAAGTGAAAAAAACGACCACCCCGGACCTGTCGTTTTGGCCGAGATCCCGACCCCGAGCGAGCGAGCCCAAACCCACCATTTGGGGTGTGAGCCGCCTCCGGGGTGGCCCACGCTCACTGGAAAAAGCAATCCCGAGGCCGGATTTGATCCTGGAGCTGAGATATTAAAGCTCGCCGAAAATGAAAAAAACGACCACCCCGGACCTGTCGTTTTGGCCGAGATCCCGACCCCGAGCGAGCGAGCCCAAACCCACCATTTGGGGTGTGAGCCGCCTCCGGGGTGGCCTACGCTCACTGGAAAAAGCAATCCCGAGGCCGGATTTCATCCTGGAGCTGAGATATTAAAGCTCGCCGAAAATGAAAAAAACGACCACCCCGGACCTGTCGTTTTGGCCGAGATCCCGACCCCGAGCGAGCGTGCCCAAACCCACCATTTGGGGTGTGGGCCGCCTCCGGGGTGGCCCACGCTCACTGGAAAAAGCAATCCCGAGGCCGGATTTCATCCTGGAGCTGAGATATTAAAGCTCGCCGAAAGTGAAAAAAATGACAGGTCCGGGGTGGTCGTTTTTTTCACTTTTTCACTTTCGAGCGAGCGAGCCCAAACCCACCATTTGGGGTGTGGGCCGCCTCCGGGGTGGCCCACGCTCACTGGAAAAAGCAATCCCGAGGCCGGATTTCATCCTGGAGCTGAGATATTAAAGCTCGCCGAAAATGAAAAAAACGACCACCCCGGACCTGTCGTTTTGGCCGAGATCCCGACCCCGAGCGAGCGAGCCCAAACCCACCATTTGGGGTGTGAGCCGCCTCCGGGGTGGCCCACGCTCACTGGAAAAAGCAATCCCGAGGCCGGATTTCATCCTGGAGCTGAGATATTAAAGCTCGCCGAAAGTGAAAAAAAACGACCACCCCGGACCTGTCGTTTTGGCCGATATCCCGACCCCGAGCGAGCGTGCCCAAACCCACCATTTGGGGTGTGGGCCGCCTCCGGGGTGGCCCACGCTCACTGGAAAAAGCAATCCCGAGGCCGGATTTCATCCTGGAGCTGAGATATTAAAGCTCGCCGAAAATGAAAAAAACGACCACCCCGGACCTGTCGTTTTGGCCGAGATCCCGACCCCGAGCGAGCGTGCCCAAACCCACCATTTGGGGTGTGAGCCGCCTCCGGGGTGGCCCACGCTCACTGGAAAAAGCAATCCCGAGGCCGGATTTGATCCTGGAGCTGAGATATTAAAGCTCGCCGAAAATGAAAAAAACGACCACCCCCCGGACCTGTCGTTTTGGCCGAGATCCCGACCCCGAGCGAGCGAGCCCAAACCCACCATTTGGGGTGTGAGCCGCCTCCGGGGTGGCCCACGCTCACTGGAAAAAGCAATCCCGAGGCCGGATTTCATCCTGGAGCTGAGATATTAAAGCTCGCCGAACGTGAAAAAAAACGACCACCCCGGACCTGTCGTTTTGGCCGAGATCCCGACCCCGAGCGAGCGTGCCCAAACCCACCATTTGGGGTGTGGGCCGCCTCCGGGGTGGCCCACGCTCACTGGAAAAAGCAATCCCGAGGCCGGATTTCATCCTGGAGCTGAGATATTAAAGCTCGCCGAAAATGAAAAAAACGACCACCCCGGACCTGTCGTTTTGGCCGAGATCCCGACCCCGAGCGAGCGAGCCCAAACCCACCATTTGGGGTGTGAGCCGCCTCCGGGGTGGCCCACGCTCACTGGAAAAAGCAATCCTGAGGCCGGATTTCATCCTGGAGCTGAGATATTAAAGCTCGCCGAAAGTGAAAAAAACGACCACCCCGGACCTGTCGTTTTGGCCGAGATCCCGACCCCGAGCGAGCGAGCCCAAACCCACCATTTGGGGTGTGAGCCGCCTCCGGGGTGGCCCACGCTCACTGGAAAAAGCAATCCCGAGGCCGGATTTGATCCTGGAGCTGAGATATTAAAGCTCGCCGAAAATGAAAAAAACGACCACCCCGGACCTGTCGTTTTGGCCGAGATCCCGACCCCGAGCGAGCGAGCCCAAACCCACCATTTGGGGTGTGAGCCGCCTCCGGGGTGGCCCACGCTCACTGGAAAAAGCAATCCCGAGGCCGGATTTCATCCTGGAGCTGAGATATGAAAGCTCGCCGAAAATGAAAAAAACGACCACCCCGGACCTGTCGTTTTGGCCGAGATCCCGACCCCGAGCGAGCGAGCCCAAACCCACCATTTGGGGTGTGAGCCGCCTCCGGGGTGGCCCACGCTCACTGGAAAAAGCAATCCCGAGGCCGGATTTCATCCTGGAGCTGAGATATTAAAGCTCGCCGAAAGTGAAAAAAACGACCACCCCGGACCTGTCGTTTTGGCCGAGATCCCGACCCCGAGCGAGCGAGCCCAAACCCACCATTTGGGGTGTGAGCCGCCTCCGGGGTGGCCCACGCTCACTGGAAAAAGCAATCCCGAGGCCGGATTTGATCCTGGAGCTGAGATATTAAAGCTCGCCGAAAATGAAAAAAACGACCACCCCGGACCTGTCGTTTTGGCCGAGATCCCGACCCCGAGCGAGCGAGCCCAAACCCACCATTTGGGGTGTGAGCCGCCTCCGGGGTGGCCCACGCTCACTGGAAAAAGCAATCCCGAGGCCGGATTTGATCCTGGAGCTGAGATATTAAAGCTCGCTGAAAGTGAAAAAAAACGACCACCCCGGACCTGTCGTTTTGGCCGAGATCCCGACCCCGAGCGAGCGACCCCAAACCCACCATTTGGGGTGTGAGCCGCCTCCGGGGTGGCCCACGCTCACTGGAAAAAGCAATCCCGAGGCCGGATTTCATCCTGGAGCTGAGATATTAAAGCTCGCCGAAAATGAAAAAAATGACAGGTCCGGGGTGGTCGTTTTTTTCACTTTTTCACTTTAGAGCGAGCGAGCCCAAACCCACCATTTGGGGTGTGAGCCGCCTCCGGGGTGGCCCACGCTCACTGGAAAAAGCAATCCCGAGGCCGGATTTCATCCTGGAGCTGAGATATTAAAGCTCGCCGAAAGTGAAAAAAACGACCACCCCGGACCTGTCGTTTTGGCCGAGATCCCGACCCCGAGCGAGCGAGCCCAAACCCACCATTTGGGGTGTGAGCCGCCTCCGGGGTGGCCTACGCTCACTGGAAAAAGCAATCCCGAGGCCGGATTTCATCCTGGAGCTGAGATATTAAAGCTCGCCGAAAATGAAAAAAACGACCACCCCGGACCTGTCGTTTTGGCCGAGATCCCGACCCCGAGCGAGCGTGCCCAAACCCACCATTTGGGGTGTGGGCCGCCTCCGGGGTGGCCCACGCTCACTGGAAAAAGCAATCCCGAGGCCGGATTTCATCCTGGAGCTGAGATATGAAAGCTCGCCGAAAATGAAAAAAACGACCACCCCGGACCTGTCGTTTTGGCCGAGATCCCGACCCCGAGCGAGCGTGCCCAAACCCACCATTTGGGGTGTGGGCCGCCTCCGGGGTGGCCCACGCTCACTGGAAAAAGCAATCCCGAGGCCGGATTTCATCCTGGAGCTGAGATATTAAAGCTCGCTGAAAGTGAAAAAAAACGACCACCCCGGACCTGTCGTTTTGGCCGAGATCCCGACCCCGAGCGAGCGTGCCCAAACCCACCATTTGGGGTGTGGGCCGCCTCCGGGGTGGCCCACGCTCACTGGAAAAAGCAATCCCGAGGCCGGATTTCATCCTGGAGCTGAGATATTAAAGCTCGCCGAAAGTGAAAAAAATGACAGGTCCGGGGTGGTCGTTTTTTTCACTTTTTCACTTTCGAGCGAGCGAGCCCAAACCCACCATTTGGGGTGTGGGCCGCCTCCGGGGTGGCCCACGCTCACTGGAAAAAGCAATCCCGAGGCCGGATTTCATCCTGGAGCTGAGATATTAAAGCTCGCCGAAAATGAAAAAAACGACCACCCCGGACCTGTCGTTTTGGCCGAGATCCCGACCCCGAGCGAGCGAGCCCAAACCCACCATTTGGGGTGTGAGCCGCCTCCGGGGTGGCCCACGCTCACTGGAAAAAGCAATCCCGAGGCCGGATTTCATCCTGGAGCTGAGATATTAAAGCTCGCCGAAAGTGAAAAAAAACGACCACCCCGGACCTGTCGTTTTGGCCGATATCCCGACCCCGAGCGAGCGTGCCCAAACCCACCATTTGGGGTGTGGGCCGCCTCCGGGGTGGCCCACGCTCACTGGAAAAAGCAATCCCGAGGCCGGATTTCATCCTGGAGCTGAGATATTAAAGCTCGCCGAAAATGAAAAAAACGACCACCCCGGACCTGTCGTTTTGGCCGAGATCCCGACCCCGAGCGAGCGTGCCCAAACCCACCATTTGGGGTGTGGGCCGCCTCCGGGGTGGCCCACGCTCACTGGAAAAAGCAATCCCGAGGCCGGATTTCATCCTGGAGCTGAGATATTAAAGCTCGCTGAAAGTGAAAAAAAACGACCACCCCGGACCTGTCGTTTTGGCCGAGATCCCGACCCCGAGCGAGCGTGCCCAAACCCACCATTTGGGGTGTGGGCCGCCTCCGGGGTGGCCCACGCTCACTGGAAAAAGCAATCCCGAGGCCGGATTTCATCCTGGAGCTGAGATATTAAAGCTCGCCGAAAGTGAAAAAAATGACAGGTCCGGGGTGGTCGTTTTTTTCACTTTTTCACTTTCGAGCGAGCGAGCCCAAACCCACCATTTGGGGTGTGGGCCGCCTCCGGGGTGGCCCACGCTCACTGGAAAAAGCAATCCCGAGGCCGGATTTCATCCTGGAGCTGAGATATTAAAGCTCGCCGAAAATGAAAAAAACGACCACCCCGGACCTGTCGTTTTGGCCGAGATCCCGACCCCGAGCGAGCGAGCCCAAACCCACCATTTGGGGTGTGAGCCGCCTCCGGGGTGGCCCACGCTCACTGGAAAAAGCAATCCCGAGGCCGGATTTCATCCTGGAGCTGAGATATTAAAGCTCGCCGAAAGTGAAAAAAAACGACCACCCCGGACCTGTCGTTTTGGCCGATATCCCGACCCCGAGCGAGCGTGCCCAAACCCACCATTTGGGGTGTGGGCCGCCTCCGGGGTGGCCCACGCTCACTGGAAAAAGCAATCCCGAGGCCGGATTTCATCCTGGAGCTGAGATATTAAAGCTCGCCGAAAATGAAAAAAACGACCACCCCGGACCTGTCGTTTTGGCCGAGATCCCGACCCCGAGCGAGCGAGCCCAAACCCACCATTTGGGGTGTGAGCCGCCTCCGGGGTGGCCCACGCTCACTGGAAAAAGCAATCCCGAGGCCGGATTTCATCCTGGAGCTGAGATATTAAAGCTCGCCGAAAATGAAAAAAACGACCACCCCGGACCTGTCGTTTTGGCCGAGATCCCGACCCCGAGCGAGCGTGCCCAAACCCACCATTTGGGGTGTGGGCCGCCTCCGGGGTGGCCCACGCTCACTGGAAAAAGCAATCCCGAGGCCGGATTTCATCCTGGAGCTGAGATATTAAAGCTCGCCGAAAGTGAAAAAAATGACAGGTCCGGGGTGGTCGTTTTTTTCACTTTTTCACTTTAGAGCGAGCGAGCCCAAACCCACCATTTGGGGTGTGAGCCGCCTCCGGGGTGGCCCACGCTCACTGGAAAAAGCAATCCCGAGGCCGGATTTCATCCTGGAGCTGAGATATTAAAGCTCGCTGAAAGTGAAAAAAAACGACCACCCCGGACCTGTCGTTTTGGCCGAGATCCCGACCCCGAGCGAGCGTGCCCAAACCCACCATTTGGGGTGTGGGCCGCCTCCGGGGTGGCCCACGCTCACTGGAAAAAGCAATCCCGAGGCCGGATTTCATCCTGGAGCTGAGATATTAAAGCTCGCCGAAAATGAAAAAAACGACCACCCCGGACCTGTCGTTTTGGCCGAGATCCCGACCCCGAGCGAGCGACCCCAAACCCACCATTTGGGGTGTGAGCCGCCTCCGGGGTGGCCCACGCTCACTGGAAAAAGCAATCCCGAGGCCGGATTTCATCCTGGAGCTGAGATATTAAAGCTCGCCGAAAGTGAAAAAAACGACCACCCCGGACCTGTCGTTTTGGCCGAGATCCCGACCCCGAGCGAGCGTGCCCAAACCCACCATTTGGGGTGTGGGCCGCCTCCGGGGTGGCCCACGCTCACTGGAAAAAGCAATCCCGAGGCCGGATTTCATCCTGGAGCTGAGATATGAAAGCTCGCCGAAAATGAAAAAAACGACCACCCCGGACCTGTCGTTTTGGCCGAGATCCCGACCCCGAGCGAGCGAGCCCAAACCCACCATTTGGGGTGTGAGCCGCCTCCGGGGTGGCCCACGCTCACTGGAAAAAGCAATCCCGAGGCCGGATTTCATCCTGGAGCTGAGATATTAAAGCTCGCCGAAAGTGAAAAAAATGACAGGTCCGGGGTGGTCGTTTTTTTCACTTTTTCACTTTCGAGCGAGCGAGCCCAAACCCACCATTTGGGGTGTGGGCCGCCTCCGGGGTGGCCCACGCTCACTGGAAAAAGCAATCCCGAGGCCGGATTTCATCCTGGAGCTGAGATATTAAAGCTCGCCGAAAATGAAAAAAACGACCACCCCGGACCTGTCGTTTTGGCCGAGATCCCGACCCCGAGCGAGCGTGCCCAAACCCACCATTTGGGGTGTGGGCCGCCTCCGGGGTGGCCCACGCTCACTGGAAAAAGCAATCCCGAGGCCGGATTTCATCCTGGAGCTGAGATATTAAAGCTCGCTGAAAGTGAAAAAAAACGACCACCCCGGACCTGTCGTTTTGGCCGAGATCCCGACCCCGAGCGAGCGTGCCCAAACCCACCATTTGGGGTGTGGGCCGCCTCCGGGGTGGCCCACGCTCACTGGAAAAAGCAATCCCGAGGCCGGATTTCATCCTGGAGCTGAGATATTAAAGCTCGCCGAAAGTGAAAAAAATGACAGGTCCGGGGTGGTCGTTTTTTTCACTTTTTCACTTTCGAGCGAGCGAGCCCAAACCCACCATTTGGGGTGTGGGCCGCCTCCGGGGTGGCCCACGCTCACTGGAAAAAGCAATCCCGAGGCCGGATTTCATCCTGGAGCTGAGATATTAAAGCTCGCCGAAAATGAAAAAAACGACCACCCCGGACCTGTCGTTTTGGCCGAGATCCCGACCCCGAGCGAGCGTGCCCAAACCCACCATTTGGGGTGTGAGCCGCCTCCGGGGTGGCCCACGCTCACTGGAAAAAGCAATCCCGAGGCCGGATTTGATCCTGGAGCTGAGATATTAAAGCTCGCCGAAAATGAAAAAAACGACCACCCCCCGGACCTGTCGTTTTGGCCGAGATCCCGACCCCGAGCGAGCGAGCCCAAACCCACCATTTGGGGTGTGAGCCGCCTCCGGGGTGGCCCACGCTCACTGGAAAAAGCAATCCCGAGGCCGGATTTCATCCTGGAGCTGAGATATTAAAGCTCGCCGAACGTGAAAAAAAACGACCACCCCGGACCTGTCGTTTTGGCCGAGATCCCGACCCCGAGCGAGCGTGCCCAAACCCACCATTTGGGGTGTGGGCCGCCTCCGGGGTGGCCCACGCTCACTGGAAAAAGCAATCCCGAGGCCGGATTTCATCCTGGAGCTGAGATATTAAAGCTCGCCGAAAATGAAAAAAATGACAGGTCCGGGGTGGTCGTTTTTTTCACTTTTTCACTTTAGAGCGAGCGAGCCCAAACCCACCATTTGGGATGTGAGCCGCCTCCGGGGTGGCCCACGCTCACTGGAAAAAGCAATCCCGAGGCCGGATTTCATCCTGGAGCTGAGATTTTAAAGCTCGCCGAAAATGAAAAAAACGACCATGCCGGAACAGTCGTCTTGGCCGAGATCCCGACCCCGAGCGAGCGTGCCCAAACCCACCATTTGGGGTGTGGGCCGCCTCCGGGGTGGCCCACGCTCACTGGAAAAAGCAATCCCGAGGCCGGATTTCATCCTGGAGCTGAGATATTAAAGCTCGCCGAAAATGAAAAAAACGACCACCCCGGACCTGTCGTTTTGGCCGAGATCCCGACCCCGAGCGAGCGTGCCCAAACCCACCATTTGGGGTGTGAGCCGCCTCCGGGGTGGCCCACGCTCACTGGAAAAAGCAATCCCGAGGCCGGATTTGATCCTGGAGCTGAGATATTAAAGCTCGCCGAAAATGAAAAAAACGACCACCCCCCGGACCTGTCGTTTTGGCCGAGATCCCGACCCCGAGCGAGCGAGCCCAAACCCACCATTTGGGGTGTGAGCCGCCTCCGGGGTGGCCCACGCTCACTGGAAAAAGCAATCCCGAGGCCGGATTTCATCCTGGAGCTGAGATATTAAAGCTCGCCGAAAGTGAAAAAAACGACCACCCCGGACCTGTCGTTTTGGCCGAGATCCCGACCCCGAGCGAGCGTGCCCAAACCCACCATTTGGGGTGTGAGCCGCCTCCGGGGTGGCCCACGCTCACTGGAAAAAGCAATCCCGAGGCCGGATTTGATCCTGGAGCTGAGATATTAAAGCTCGCCGAAAATGAAAAAAACGACCACCCCGGACCTGTCGTTTTGGCCGAGATCCCGACCCCGAGCGAGCGAGCCCAAACCCACCATTTGGGGTGTGAGCCGCCTCCGGGGTGGCCCACGCTCACTGGAAAAAGCAATCCCGAGGCCGGATTTGATCCTGGAGCTGAGATATTAAAGCTCGCTGAAAGTGAAAAAAAACGACCACCCCGGACCTGTCGTTTTGGCCGAGATCCCGACCCCGAGCGAGCGTGCCCAAACCCACCATTTGGGGTGTGGGCCGCCTCCGGGGTGGCCCACGCTCACTGGAAAAAGCAATCCCGAGGCCGGATTTCATCCTGGAGCTGAGATATTAAAGCTCGCCGAAAGTGAAAAAAATGACAGGTCCGGGGTGGTCGTTTTTTTCACTTTTTCACTTTCGAGCGAGCGAGCCCAAACCCACCATTTGGGGTGTGGGCCGCCTCCGGGGTGGCCCACGCTCACTGGAAAAAGCAATCCCGAGGCCGGATTTCATCCTGGAGCTGAGATATTAAAGCTCGCCGAAAATGAAAAAAACGACCACCCCGGACCTGTCGTTTTGGCCGAGATCCCGACCCCGAGCGAGCGTGCCCAAACCCACCATTTGGGGTGTGAGCCGCCTCCGGGGTGGCCCACGCTCACTGGAAAAAGCAATCCCGAGGCCGGATTTGATCCTGGAGCTGAGATATTAAAGCTCGCCGAAAATGAAAAAAACGACCACCCCCCGGACCTGTCGTTTTGGCCGAGATCCCGACCCCGAGCGAGCGAGCCCAAACCCACCATTTGGGGTGTGAGCCGCCTCCGGGGTGGCCCACGCTCACTGGAAAAAGCAATCCCGAGGCCGGATTTCATCCTGGAGCTGAGATATTAAAGCTCGCCGAACGTGAAAAAAAACGACCACCCCGGACCTGTCGTTTTGGCCGAGATCCCGACCCCGAGCGAGCGTGCCCAAACCCACCATTTGGGGTGTGGGCCGCCTCCGGGGTGGCCCACGCTCACTGGAAAAAGCAATCCCGAGGCCGGATTTCATCCTGGAGCTGAGATATTAAAGCTCGCCGAAAATGAAAAAAATGACAGGTCCGGGGTGGTCGTTTTTTTCACTTTTTCACTTTAGAGCGAGCGAGCCCAAACCCACCATTTGGGATGTGAGCCGCCTCCGGGGTGGCCCACGCTCACTGGAAAAAGCAATCCCGAGGCCGGATTTCATCCTGGAGCTGAGATTTTAAAGCTCGCCGAAAATGAAAAAAACGACCATGCCGGAACAGTCGTCTTGGCCGAGATCCCGACCCCGAGCGAGCGTGCCCAAACCCACCATTTGGGGTGTGGGCCGCCTCCGGGGTGGCCCACGCTCACTGGAAAAAGCAATCCCGAGGCCGGATTTCATCCTGGAGCTGAGATATTAAAGCTCGCCGAAAATGAAAAAAACGACCACCCCGGACCTGTCGTTTTGGCCGAGATCCCGACCCCGAGCGAGCGTGCCCAAACCCACCATTTGGGGTGTGAGCCGCCTCCGGGGTGGCCCACGCTCACTGGAAAAAGCAATCCCGAGGCCGGATTTGATCCTGGAGCTGAGATATTAAAGCTCGCCGAAAATGAAAAAAACGACCACCCCCCGGACCTGTCGTTTTGGCCGAGATCCCGACCCCGAGCGAGCGAGCCCAAACCCACCATTTGGGGTGTGAGCCGCCTCCGGGGTGGCCCACGCTCACTGGAAAAAGCAATCCCGAGGCCGGATTTCATCCTGGAGCTGAGATATTAAAGCTCGCCGAAAGTGAAAAAAACGACCACCCCGGACCTGTCGTTTTGGCCGAGATCCCGACCCCGAGCGAGCGTGCCCAAACCCACCATTTGGGGTGTGAGCCGCCTCCGGGGTGGCCCACGCTCACTGGAAAAAGCAATCCCGAGGCCGGATTTGATCCTGGAGCTGAGATATTAAAGCTCGCCGAAAATGAAAAAAACGACCACCCCGGACCTGTCGTTTTGGCCGAGATCCCGACCCCGAGCGAGCGAGCCCAAACCCACCATTTGGGGTGTGAGCCGCCTCCGGGGTGGCCCACGCTCACTGGAAAAAGCAATCCCGAGGCCGGATTTGATCCTGGAGCTGAGATATTAAAGCTCGCTGAAAGTGAAAAAAAACGACCACCCCGGACCTGTCGTTTTGGCCGAGATCCCGACCCCGAGCGAGCGACCCCAAACCCACCATTTGGGGTGTGAGCCGCCTCCGGGGTGGCCCACGCTCACTGGAAAAAGCAATCCCGAGGCCGGATTTCATCCTGGAGCTGAGATATTAAAGCTCGCCGAAAGTGAAAAAAACGACCACCCCGGACCTGTCGTTTTGGCCGAGATCCCGACCCCGAGCGAGCGTGCCCAAACCCACCATTTGGGGTGTGGGCCGCCTCCGGGGTGGCCCACGCTCACTGGAAAAAGCAATCCCGAGGCCGGATTTCATCCTGGAGCTGAGATATGAAAGCTCGCCGAAAATGAAAAAAACGACCACCCCGGACCTGTCGTTTTGGCCGAGATCCCGACCCCGAGCGAGCGAGCCCAAACCCACCATTTGGGGTGTGAGCCGCCTCCGGGGTGGCCCACGCTCACTGGAAAAAGCAATCCCGAGGCCGGATTTCATCCTGGAGCTGAGATATTAAAGCTCGCCGAAAGTGAAAAAAACGACCACCCCGGACCTGTCGTTTTGGCCGAGATCCCGACCCCGAGCGAGCGAGCCCAAACCCACCATTTGGGGTGTGAGCCGCCTCCGGGGTGGCCCACGCTCACTGGAAAAAGCAATCCCGAGGCCGGATTTGATCCTGGAGCTGAGATATTAAAGCTCGCCGAAAATGAAAAAAACGACCACCCCGGACCTGTCGTTTTGGCCGAGATCCCGACCCCGAGCGAGCGAGCCCAAACCCACCATTTGGGGTGTGAGCCGCCTCCGGGGTGGCCTACGCTCACTGGAAAAAGCAATCCCGAGGCCGGATTTCATCCTGGAGCTGAGATATTAAAGCTCGCCGAAAATGAAAAAAACGACCACCCCGGACCTGTCGTTTTGGCCGAGATCCCGACCCCGAGCGAGCGTGCCCAAACCCACCATTTGGGGTGTGGGCCGCCTCCGGGGTGGCCCACGCTCACTGGAAAAAGCAATCCCGAGGCCGGATTTCATCCTGGAGCTGAGATATTAAAGCTCGCCGAAAGTGAAAAAAATGACAGGTCCGGGGTGGTCGTTTTTTTCACTTTTTCACTTTCGAGCGAGCGAGCCCAAACCCACCATTTGGGGTGTGGGCCGCCTCCGGGGTGGCCCACGCTCACTGGAAAAAGCAATCCCGAGGCCGGATTTCATCCTGGAGCTGAGATATTAAAGCTCGCCGAAAATGAAAAAAACGACCACCCCGGACCTGTCGTTTTGGCCGAGATCCCGACCCCGAGCGAGCGAGCCCAAACCCACCATTTGGGGTGTGAGCCGCCTCCGGGGTGGCCCACGCTCACTGGAAAAAGCAATCCCGAGGCCGGATTTCATCCTGGAGCTGAGATATTAAAGCTCGCCGAAAGTGAAAAAAAACGACCACCCCGGACCTGTCGTTTTGGCCGATATCCCGACCCCGAGCGAGCGTGCCCAAACCCACCATTTGGGGTGTGGGCCGCCTCCGGGGTGGCCCACGCTCACTGGAAAAAGCAATCCCGAGGCCGGATTTCATCCTGGAGCTGAGATATTAAAGCTCGCCGAAAATGAAAAAAACGACCACCCCGGACCTGTCGTTTTGGCCGAGATCCCGACCCCGAGCGAGCGTGCCCAAACCCACCATTTGGGGTGTGAGCCGCCTCCGGGGTGGCCCACGCTCACTGGAAAAAGCAATCCCGAGGCCGGATTTGATCCTGGAGCTGAGATATTAAAGCTCGCCGAAAATGAAAAAAACGACCACCCCCCGGACCTGTCGTTTTGGCCGAGATCCCGACCCCGAGCGAGCGAGCCCAAACCCACCATTTGGGGTGTGAGCCGCCTCCGGGGTGGCCCACGCTCACTGGAAAAAGCAATCCCGAGGCCGGATTTCATCCTGGAGCTGAGATATTAAAGCTCGCCGAACGTGAAAAAAAACGACCACCCCGGACCTGTCGTTTTGGCCGAGATCCCGACCCCGAGCGAGCGTGCCCAAACCCACCATTTGGGGTGTGGGCCGCCTCCGGGGTGGCCCACGCTCACTGGAAAAAGCAATCCCGAGGCCGGATTTCATCCTGGAGCTGAGATATTAAAGCTCGCCGAAAATGAAAAAAACGACCACCCCGGACCTGTCGTTTTGGCCGAGATCCCGACCCCGAGCGAGCGAGCCCAAACCCACCATTTGGGGTGTGAGCCGCCTCCGGGGTGGCCCACGCTCACTGGAAAAAGCAATCCCGAGGCCGGATTTCATCCTGGAGCTGAGATATTAAAGCTCGCCGAAAGTGAAAAAAACGACCACCCCGGACCTGTCGTTTTGGCCGAGATCCCGACCCCGAGCGAGCGAGCCCAAACCCACCATTTGGGGTGTGAGCCGCCTCCGGGGTGGCCCACGCTCACTGGAAAAAGCAATCCCGAGGCCGGATTTGATCCTGGAGCTGAGATATTAAAGCTCGCCGAAAATGAAAAAAACGACCACCCCGGACCTGTCGTTTTGGCCGAGATCCCGACCCCGAGCGAGCGAGCCCAAACCCACCATTTGGGGTGTGAGCCGCCTCCGGGGTGGCCCACGCTCACTGGAAAAAGCAATCCCGAGGCCGGATTTCATCCTGGAGCTGAGATATGAAAGCTCGCCGAAAATGAAAAAAACGACCACCCCGGACCTGTCGTTTTGGCCGAGATCCCGACCCCGAGCGAGCGAGCCCAAACCCACCATTTGGGGTGTGAGCCGCCTCCGGGGTGGCCCACGCTCACTGGAAAAAGCAATCCCGAGGCCGGATTTCATCCTGGAGCTGAGATATTAAAGCTCGCCGAAAGTGAAAAAAACGACCACCCCGGACCTGTCGTTTTGGCCGAGATCCCGACCCCGAGCGAGCGAGCCCAAACCCACCATTTGGGGTGTGAGCCGCCTCCGGGGTGGCCCACGCTCACTGGAAAAAGCAATCCCGAGGCCGGATTTGATCCTGGAGCTGAGATATTAAAGCTCGCCGAAAATGAAAAAAACGACCACCCCGGACCTGTCGTTTTGGCCGAGATCCCGACCCCGAGCGAGCGAGCCCAAACCCACCATTTGGGGTGTGAGCCGCCTCCGGGGTGGCCTACGCTCACTGGAAAAAGCAATCCCGAGGCCGGATTTCATCCTGGAGCTGAGATATTAAAGCTCGCCGAAAATGAAAAAAACGACCACCCCGGACCTGTCGTTTTGGCCGAGATCCCGACCCCGAGCGAGCGTGCCCAAACCCACCATTTGGGGTGTGGGCCGCCTCCGGGGTGGCCCACGCTCACTGGAAAAAGCAATCCCGAGGCCGGATTTCATCCTGGAGCTGAGATATGAAAGCTCGCCGAAAATGAAAAAAACGACCACCCCGGACCTGTCGTTTTGGCCGAGATCCCGACCCCGAGCGAGCGTGCCCAAACCCACCATTTGGGGTGTGGGCCGCCTCCGGGGTGGCCCACGCTCACTGGAAAAAGCAATCCCGAGGCCGGATTTCATCCTGGAGCTGAGATATTAAAGCTCGCTGAAAGTGAAAAAAAACGACCACCCCGGACCTGTCGTTTTGGCCGAGATCCCGACCCCGAGCGAGCGTGCCCAAACCCACCATTTGGGGTGTGGGCCGCCTCCGGGGTGGCCCACGCTCACTGGAAAAAGCAATCCCGAGGCCGGATTTCATCCTGGAGCTGAGATATTAAAGCTCGCCGAAAGTGAAAAAAATGACAGGTCCGGGGTGGTCGTTTTTTTCACTTTTTCACTTTCGAGCGAGCGAGCCCAAACCCACCATTTGGGGTGTGGGCCGCCTCCGGGGTGGCCCACGCTCACTGGAAAAAGCAATCCCGAGGCCGGATTTCATCCTGGAGCTGAGATATTAAAGCTCGCCGAAAATGAAAAAAACGACCACCCCGGACCTGTCGTTTTGGCCGAGATCCCGACCCCGAGCGAGCGAGCCCAAACCCACCATTTGGGGTGTGAGCCGCCTCCGGGGTGGCCCACGCTCACTGGAAAAAGCAATCCCGAGGCCGGATTTCATCCTGGAGCTGAGATATTAAAGCTCGCCGAAAGTGAAAAAAATGACAGGTCCGGGGTGGTCGTTTTTTTCACTTTTTCACTTTCGAGCGAGCGAGCCCAAACCCACCATTTGGGGTGTGGGCCGCCTCCGGGGTGGCCCACGCTCACTGGAAAAAGCAATCCCGAGGCCGGATTTCATCCTGGAGCTGAGATATTAAAGCTCGCCGAAAATGAAAAAAACGACCACCCCGGACCTGTCGTTTTGGCCGAGATCCCGACCCCGAGCGAGCGAGCCCAAACCCACCATTTGGGGTGTGAGCCGCCTCCGGGGTGGCCCACGCTCACTGGAAAAAGCAATCCCGAGGCCGGATTTCATCCTGGAGCTGAGATATTAAAGCTCGCCGAAAGTGAAAAAAAACGACCACCCCGGACCTGTCGTTTTGGCCGATATCCCGACCCCGAGCGAGCGTGCCCAAACCCACCATTTGGGGTGTGGGCCGCCTCCGGGGTGGCCCACGCTCACTGGAAAAAGCAATCCCGAGGCCGGATTTCATCCTGGAGCTGAGATATTAAAGCTCGCCGAAAATGAAAAAAACGACCACCCCGGACCTGTCGTTTTGGCCGAGATCCCGACCCCGAGCGAGCGTGCCCAAACCCACCATTTGGGGTGTGGGCCGCCTCCGGGGTGGCCCACGCTCACTGGAAAAAGCAATCCCGAGGCCGGATTTCATCCTGGAGCTGAGATATTAAAGCTCGCTGAAAGTGAAAAAAAACGACCACCCCGGACCTGTCGTTTTGGCCGAGATCCCGACCCCGAGCGAGCGTGCCCAAACCCACCATTTGGGGTGTGGGCCGCCTCCGGGGTGGCCCACGCTCACTGGAAAAAGCAATCCCGAGGCCGGATTTCATCCTGGAGCTGAGATATTAAAGCTCGCCGAAAGTGAAAAAAATGACAGGTCCGGGGTGGTCGTTTTTTTCACTTTTTCACTTTCGAGCGAGCGAGCCCAAACCCACCATTTGGGGTGTGGGCCGCCTCCGGGGTGGCCCACGCTCACTGGAAAAAGCAATCCCGAGGCCGGATTTCATCCTGGAGCTGAGATATTAAAGCTCGCCGAAAATGAAAAAAACGACCACCCCGGACCTGTCGTTTTGGCCGAGATCCCGACCCCGAGCGAGCGAGCCCAAACCCACCATTTGGGGTGTGAGCCGCCTCCGGGGTGGCCCACGCTCACTGGAAAAAGCAATCCCGAGGCCGGATTTCATCCTGGAGCTGAGATATTAAAGCTCGCCGAAAGTGAAAAAAAACGACCACCCCGGACCTGTCGTTTTGGCCGATATCCCGACCCCGAGCGAGCGTGCCCAAACCCACCATTTGGGGTGTGGGCCGCCTCCGGGGTGGCCCACGCTCACTGGAAAAAGCAATCCCGAGGCCGGATTTCATCCTGGAGCTGAGATATTAAAGCTCGCCGAAAATGAAAAAAACGACCACCCCGGACCTGTCGTTTTGGCCGAGATCCCGACCCCGAGCGAGCGAGCCCAAACCCACCATTTGGGGTGTGAGCCGCCTCCGGGGTGGCCCACGCTCACTGGAAAAAGCAATCCCGAGGCCGGATTTGATCCTGGAGCTGAGATATTAAAGCTCGCCGAAAATGAAAAAAACGACCACCCCGGACCTGTCGTTTTGGCCGAGATCCCGACCCCGAGCGAGCGTGCCCAAACCCACCATTTGGGGTGTGGGCCGCCTCCGGGGTGGCCCACGCTCACTGGAAAAAGCAATCCCGAGGCCGGATTTCATCCTGGAGCTGAGATATTAAAGCTCGCCGAAAGTGAAAAAAATGACAGGTCCGGGGTGGTCGTTTTTTTCACTTTTTCACTTTAGAGCGAGCGAGCCCAAACCCACCATTTGGGGTGTGAGCCGCCTCCGGGGTGGCCCACGCTCACTGGAAAAAGCAATCCCGAGGCCGGATTTCATCCTGGAGCTGAGATATGAAAGCTCGCCGAAAATGAAAAAAACGACCACCCCGGACCTGTCGTTTTGGCCGAGATCCCGACCCCGAGCGAGCGAGCCCAAACCCACCATTTGGGGTGTGAGCCGCCTCCGGGGTGGCCCACGCTCACTGGAAAAAGCAATCCCGAGGCCGGATTTCATCCTGGAGCTGAGATATTAAAGCTCGCCGAAAGTGAAAAAAACGACCACCCCGGACCTGTCGTTTTGGCCGAGATCCCGACCCCGAGCGAGCGAGCCCAAACCCACCATTTGGGGTGTGAGCCGCCTCCGGGGTGGCCCACGCTCACTGGAAAAAGCAATCCCGAGGCCGGATTTGATCCTGGAGCTGAGATATTAAAGCTCGCCGAAAATGAAAAAAACGACCACCCCGGACCTGTCGTTTTGGCCGAGATCCCGACCCCGAGCGAGCGAGCCCAAACCCACCATTTGGGGTGTGAGCCGCCTCCGGGGTGGCCCACGCTCACTGGAAAAAGCAATCCCGAGGCCGGATTTGATCCTGGAGCTGAGATATTAAAGCTCGCTGAAAGTGAAAAAAAACGACCACCCCGGACCTGTCGTTTTGGCCGAGATCCCGACCCCGAGCGAGCGACCCCAAACCCACCATTTGGGGTGTGAGCCGCCTCCGGGGTGGCCCACGCTCACTGGAAAAAGCAATCCCGAGGCCGGATTTCATCCTGGAGCTGAGATATTAAAGCTCGCCGAAAGTGAAAAAAACGACCACCCCGGACCTGTCGTTTTGGCCGAGATCCCGACCCCGAGCGAGCGTGCCCAAACCCACCATTTGGGGTGTGGGCCGCCTCCGGGGTGGCCCACGCTCACTGGAAAAAGCAATCCCGAGGCCGGATTTCATCCTGGAGCTGAGATATGAAAGCTCGCCGAAAATGAAAAAAACGACCACCCCGGACCTGTCGTTTTGGCCGAGATCCCGACCCCGAGCGAGCGAGCCCAAACCCACCATTTGGGGTGTGAGCCGCCTCCGGGGTGGCCCACGCTCACTGGAAAAAGCAATCCCGAGGCCGGATTTCATCCTGGAGCTGAGATATTAAAGCTCGCCGAAAGTGAAAAAAACGACCACCCCGGACATGTCGTTTTGGCCGAGATCCCGACCCCGAGCGAGCGAGCCCAAACCCACCATTTGGGGTGTGAGCCGCCTCCGGGGTGGCCCACGCTCACTGGAAAAAGCAATCCCGAGGCCGGATTTGATCCTGGAGCTGAGATATTAAAGCTCGCCGAAAATGAAAAAAACGACCACCCCGGACCTGTCGTTTTGGCCGAGATCCCGACCCCGAGCGAGCGAGCCCAAACCCACCATTTGGGGTGTGAGCCGCCTCCGGGGTGGCCTACGCTCACTGGAAAAAGCAATCCCGAGGCCGGATTTCATCCTGGAGCTGAGATATTAAAGCTCGCCGAAAATGAAAAAAACGACCACCCCGGACCTGTCGTTTTGGCCGAGATCCCGACCCCGAGCGAGCGTGCCCAAACCCACCATTTGGGGTGTGGGCCGCCTCCGGGGTGGCCCACGCTCACTGGAAAAAGCAATCCCGAGGCCGGATTTCATCCTGGAGCTGAGATATGAAAGCTCGCCGAAAATGAAAAAAACGACCACCCCGGACCTGTCGTTTTGGCCGAGATCCCGACCCCGAGCGAGCGTGCCCAAACCCACCATTTGGGGTGTGGGCCGCCTCCGGGGTGGCCCACGCTCACTGGAAAAAGCAATCCCGAGGCCGGATTTCATCCTGGAGCTGAGATATTAAAGCTCGCTGAAAGTGAAAAAAAACGACCACCCCGGACCTGTCGTTTTGGCCGAGATCCCGACCCCGAGCGAGCGTGCCCAAACCCACCATTTGGGGTGTGGGCCGCCTCCGGGGTGGCCCACGCTCACTGGAAAAAGCAATCCCGAGGCCGGATTTCATCCTGGAGCTGAGATATTAAAGCTCGCCGAAAGTGAAAAAAATGACAGGTCCGGGGTGGTCGTTTTTTTCACTTTTTCACTTTCGAGCGAGCGAGCCCAAACCCACCATTTGGGGTGTGGGCCGCCTCCGGGGTGGCCCACGCTCACTGGAAAAAGCAATCCCGAGGCCGGATTTCATCCTGGAGCTGAGATATTAAAGCTCGCCGAAAATGAAAAAAACGACCACCCCGGACCTGTCGTTTTGGCCGAGATCCCGACCCCGAGCGAGCGAGCCCAAACCCACCATTTGGGGTGTGAGCCGCCTCCGGGGTGGCCCACGCTCACTGGAAAAAGCAATCCCGAGGCCGGATTTCATCCTGGAGCTGAGATATTAAAGCTCGCCGAAAGTGAAAAAAAACGACCACCCCGGACCTGTCGTTTTGGCCGATATCCCGACCCCGAGCGAGCGTGCCCAAACCCACCATTTGGGGTGTGGGCCGCCTCCGGGGTGGCCCACGCTCACTGGAAAAAGCAATCCCGAGGCCGGATTTCATCCTGGAGCTGAGATATTAAAGCTCGCCGAAAATGAAAAAAACGACCACCCCGGACCTGTCGTTTTGGCCGAGATCCCGACCCCGAGCGAGCGTGCCCAAACCCACCATTTGGGGTGTGGGCCGCCTCCGGGGTGGCCCACGCTCACTGGAAAAAGCAATCCCGAGGCCGGATTTCATCCTGGAGCTGAGATATTAAAGCTCGCTGAAAGTGAAAAAAAACGACCACCCCGGACCTGTCGTTTTGGCCGAGATCCCGACCCCGAGCGAGCGTGCCCAAACCCACCATTTGGGGTGTGGGCCGCCTCCGGGGTGGCCCACGCTCACTGGAAAAAGCAATCCCGAGGCCGGATTTCATCCTGGAGCTGAGATATTAAAGCTCGCCGAAAGTGAAAAAAATGACAGGTCCGGGGTGGTCGTTTTTTTCACTTTTTCACTTTCGAGCGAGCGAGCCCAAACCCACCATTTGGGGTGTGGGCCGCCTCCGGGGTGGCCCACGCTCACTGGAAAAAGCAATCCCGAGGCCGGATTTCATCCTGGAGCTGAGATATTAAAGCTCGCCGAAAATGAAAAAAACGACCACCCCGGACCTGTCGTTTTGGCCGAGATCCCGACCCCGAGCGAGCGAGCCCAAACCCACCATTTGGGGTGTGAGCCGCCTCCGGGGTGGCCCACGCTCACTGGAAAAAGCAATCCCGAGGCCGGATTTCATCCTGGAGCTGAGATATTAAAGCTCGCCGAAAGTGAAAAAAAACGACCACCCCGGACCTGTCGTTTTGGCCGATATCCCGACCCCGAGCGAGCGTGCCCAAACCCACCATTTGGGGTGTGGGCCGCCTCCGGGGTGGCCCACGCTCACTGGAAAAAGCAATCCCGAGGCCGGATTTCATCCTGGAGCTGAGATATTAAAGCTCGCCGAAAATGAAAAAAACGACCACCCCGGACCTGTCGTTTTGGCCGAGATCCCGACCCCGAGCGAGCGAGCCCAAACCCACCATTTGGGGTGTGAGCCGCCTCCGGGGTGGCCCACGCTCACTGGAAAAAGCAATCCCGAGGCCGGATTTGATCCTGGAGCTGAGATATTAAAGCTCGCCGAAAATGAAAAAAACGACCACCCCGGACCTGTCGTTTTGGCCGAGATCCCGACCCCGAGCGAGCGTGCCCAAACCCACCATTTGGGGTGTGGGCCGCCTCCGGGGTGGCCCACGCTCACTGGAAAAAGCAATCCCGAGGCCGGATTTCATCCTGGAGCTGAGATATTAAAGCTCGCCGAAAGTGAAAAAAATGACAGGTCCGGGGTGGTCGTTTTTTTCACTTTTTCACTTTAGAGCGAGCGAGCCCAAACCCACCATTTGGGGTGTGAGCCGCCTCCGGGGTGGCCCACGCTCACTGGAAAAAGCAATCCCGAGGCCGGATTTCATCCTGGAGCTGAGATATTAAAGCTCGCTGAAAGTGAAAAAAAACGACCACCCCGGACCTGTCGTTTTGGCCGAGATCCCGACCCCGAGCGAGCGTGCCCAAACCCACCATTTGGGGTGTGGGCCGCCTCCGGGGTGGCCCACGCTCACTGGAAAAAGCAATCCCGAGGCCGGATTTCTACCTGGAGCTGAGATATTAAAGCTCGCCGAAAATGAAAAAAACGACCACCCCGGACCTGTCGTTTTGGCCGAGATCCCGACCCCGAGCGAGCGAGCCCAAACCCACCATTTGGGGTGTGAGCCGCCTCCGGGGTGGCCCACGCTCACTGGAAAAAGCAATCCCGAGGCCGGATTTGATCCTGGAGCTGAGATATTAAAGCTCGCTGAAAGTGAAAAAAAACGACCACCCCGGACCTGTCGTTTTGGCCGAGATCCCGACCCCGAGCGAGCGACCCCAAACCCACCATTTGGGGTGTGAGCCGCCTCCGGGGTGGCCCACGCTCACTGGAAAAAGCAATCCCGAGGCCGGATTTCATCCTGGAGCTGAGATATTAAAGCTCGCCGAAAGTGAAAAAAACGACCACCCCGGACCTGTCGTTTTGGCCGAGATCCCGACCCCGAGCGAGCGTGCCCAAACCCACCATTTGGGGTGTGGGCCGCCTCCGGGGTGGCCCACGCTCACTGGAAAAAGCAATCCCGAGGCCGGATTTCATCCTGGAGCTGAGATATGAAAGCTCGCCGAAAATGAAAAAAACGACCACCCCGGACCTGTCGTTTTGGCCGAGATCCCGACCCCGAGCGAGCGAGCCCAAACCCACCATTTGGGGTGTGAGCCGCCTCCGGGGTGGCCCACGCTCACTGGAAAAAGCAATCCCGAGGCCGGATTTCATCCTGGAGCTGAGATATTAAAGCTCGCCGAAAGTGAAAAAAATGACAGGTCCGGGGTGGTCGTTTTTTTCACTTTTTCACTTTCGAGCGAGCGAGCCCAAACCCACCATTTGGGGTGTGGGCCGCCTCCGGGGTGGCCCACGCTCACTGGAAAAAGCAATCCCGAGGCCGGATTTGATCCTGGAGCTGAGATATTAAAGCTCGCCGAAAATGAAAAAAACGACCACCCCGGACCTGTCGTTTTGGCCGAGATCCCGACCCCGAGCGAGCGAGCCCAAACCCACCATTTGGGGTGTGAGCCGCCTCCGGGGTGGCCCACGCTCACTGGAAAAAGCAATCCCGAGGCCGGATTTCATCCTGGAGCTGAGATATTAAAGCTCGCCGAAAGTGAAAAAAAACGACCACCCCGGACCTGTCGTTTTGGCCGATATCCCGACCCCGAGCGAGCGTGCCCAAACCCACCATTTGGGGTGTGGGCCGCCTCCGGGGTGGCCCACGCTCACTGGAAAAAGCAATCCCGAGGCCGGATTTCATCCTGGAGCTGAGATATTAAAGCTCGCCGAAAATGAAAAAAACGACCACCCCGGACCTGTCGTTTTGGCCGAGATCCCGACCCCGAGCGAGCGTGCCCAAACCCACCATTTGGGGTGTGGGCCGCCTCCGGGGTGGCCCACGCTCACTGGAAAAAGCAATCCCGAGGCCGGATTTCATCCTGGAGCTGAGATATTAAAGCTCGCTGAAAGTGAAAAAAAACGACCACCCCGGACCTGTCGTTTTGGCCGAGATCCCGACCCCGAGCGAGCGTGCCCAAACCCACCATTTGGGGTGTGGGCCGCCTCCGGGGTGGCCCACGCTCACTGGAAAAAGCAATCCCGAGGCCGGATTTCATCCTGTAGCTGAGATATTAAAGCTCGCCGAAAGTGAAAAAAATGACAGGTCCGGGGTGGTCGTTTTTTTCACTTTTTCACTTTCGAGCGAGCGAGCCCAAACCCACCATTTGGGGTGTGGGCCGCCTCCGGGGTGGCCCACGCTCACTGGAAAAAGCAATCCCGAGGCCGGATTTCATCCTGGAGCTGAGATATTAAAGCTCGCCGAAAATGAAAAAAACGACCACCCCGGACCTGTCGTTTTGGCCGAGATCCCGACCCCGAGCGAGCGAGCCCAAACCCACCATTTGGGGTGTGAGCCGCCTCCGGGGTGGCCCACGCTCACTGGAAAAAGCAATCCCGAGGCCGGATTTCATCCTGGAGCTGAGATATTAAAGCTCGCCGAAAGTGAAAAAAAACGACCACCCCGGACCTGTCGTTTTGGCCGATATCCCGACCCCGAGCGAGCGTGCCCAAACCCACCATTTGGGGTGTGGGCCGCCTCCGGGGTGGCCCACGCTCACTGGAAAAAGCAATCCCGAGGCCGGATTTCATCCTGGAGCTGAGATATTAAAGCTCGCCGAAAATGAAAAAAACGACCACCCCGGACCTGTCGTTTTGGCCGAGATCCCGACCCCGAGCGAGCGAGCCCAAACCCACCATTTGGGGTGTGAGCCGCCTCCGGGGTGGCCCACGCTCACTGGAAAAAGCAATCCCGAGGCCGGATTTGATCCTGGAGCTGAGATATTAAAGCTCGCCGAAAATGAAAAAAACGACCACCCCGGACCTGTCGTTTTGGCCGAGATCCCGACCCCGAGCGAGCGTGCCCAAACCCACCATTTGGGGTGTGGGCCGCCTCCGGGGTGGCCCACGCTCACTGGAAAAAGCAATCCCGAGGCCGGATTTCATCCTGGAGCTGAGATATTAAAGCTCGCCGAAAGTGAAAAAAATGACAGGTCCGGGGTGGTCGTTTTTTTCACTTTTTCACTTTAGAGCGAGCGAGCCCAAACCCACCATTTGGGGTGTGAGCCGCCTCCGGGGTGGCCCACGCTCACTGGAAAAAGCAATCCCGAGGCCGGATTTCATCCTGGAGCTGAGATATTAAAGCTCGCTGAAAGTGAAAAAAAACGACCACCCCGGACCTGTCGTTTTGGCCGAGATCCCGACCCCGAGCGAGCGTGCCCAAACCCACCATTTGGGGTGTGGGCCGCCTCCGGGGTGGCCCACGCTCACTGGAAAAAGCAATCCCGAGGCCGGATTTCATCCTGGAGCTGAGATATTAAAGCTCGCCGAAAATGAAAAAAACGACCACCCCGGACCTGTCGTTTTGGCCGAGATCCCGACCCCGAGCGAGCGTGCCCAAACCCACCATTTGGGGTGTGAGCCGCCTCCGGGGTGGCCCACGCTCACTGGAAAAAGCAATCCCGAGGCCGGATTTGATCCTGGAGCTGAGATATTAAAGCTCGCCGAAAATGAAAAAAACGACCACCCCCCGGACCTGTCGTTTTGGCCGAGATCCCGACCCCGAGCGAGCGAGCCCAAACCCACCATTTGGGGTGTGAGCCGCCTCCGGGGTGGCCCACGCTCACTGGAAAAAGCAATCCCGAGGCCGGATTTCATCCTGGAGCTGAGATATTAAAGCTCGCCGAACGTGAAAAAAAACGACCACCCCGGACCTGTCGTTTTGGCCGAGATCCCGACCCCGAGCGAGCGAGCCCAAACCCACCATTTGGGGTGTGAGCCGCCTCCGGGGTGGCCCACGCTCACTGGAAAAAGCAATCCCGAGGCCGGATTTGATCCTGGAGCTGAGATATTAAAGCTCGCCGAAAATGAAAAAAACGACCACCCCGGACCTGTCGTTTTGGCCGAGATCCCGACCCCGAGCGAGCGAGCCCAAACCCACCATTTGGGGTGTGAGCCGCCTCCGGGGTGGCCCACGCTCACTGGAAAAAGCAATCCCGAGGCCGGATTTCATCCTGGAGCTGAGATATTAAAGCTCGCCGAAAGTGAAAAAAACGACCACCCCGGACCTGTCGTTTTGGCCGAGATCCCGACCCCGAGCGAGCGAGCCCAAACCCACCATTTGGGGTGTGAGCCGCCTCCGGGGTGGCCCACGCTCACTGGAAAAAGCAATCCCGAGGCCGGATTTGATCCTGGAGCTGAGATATTAAAGCTCGCCGAAAATGAAAAAAACGACCACCCCGGACCTGTCGTTTTGGCCGAGATCCCGACCCCGAGCGAGCGAGCCCAAACCCACCATTTGGGGTGTGAGCCGCCTCCGGGGTGGCCCACGCTCACTGGAAAAAGCAATCCCGAGGCCGGATTTCATCCTGGAGCTGAGATATTAAAGCTCGCTGAAAGTGAAAAAAAACGACCACCCCGGACCTGTCGTTTTGGCCGAGATCCCGACCCCGAGCGAGCGTGCCCAAACCCACCATTTGGGGTGTGAGCCGCCTCCGGGGTGGCCCACGCTCACTGGAAAAAGCAATCCCGAGGCCGGATTTCATCCTGGAGCTGAGATATTAAAGCTCGCCGAAAGTGAAAAAAATGACAGGTCCGGGGTGGTCATTTTTTTCACTTTTTCACTTTCGAGCGAGCGAGCCCAAACCCACCATTTGGGGTGTGGGCCGCCTCCGGGGTGGCCCACGCTCACTGGAAAAAGCAATCCCGAGGCCGGATTTCATCCTGGAGCTGAGATATTAAAGCTCGCCGAAAATGAAAAAAACGACCACCCCGGACCTGTCGTTTTGGCCGAGATCCCGACCCCGAGCGAGCGAGCCCAAACCCACCATTTGGGGTGTGAGCCGCCTCCGGGGTGGCCCACGCTCACTGGAAAAAGCAATCCCGAGGCCGGATTTCATCCTGGAGCTGAGATATTAAAGCTCGCCGAAAATGAAAAAAACGACCACCCCGGACCTGTCGTTTTGGCCGAGATCCCGACCCCGAGCGAGCGAGCCCAAACCCACCATTTGGGGTGTGAGCCGCCTCCGGGGTGGCCCACGCTCACTGGAAAAAGCAATCCCGAGGCCGGATTTGATCCTGGAGCTGAGATATTAAAGCTCGCCGAAAATGAAAAAAACGACCACCCCGGACCTGTCGTTTTGGCCGAGATCCCGACCCCGAGCGAGCGTGCCCAAACCCACCATTTGGGGTGTGAGCCGCCTCCGGGGTGGCCCACGCTCACTGGAAAAAGCAATCCCGAGGCCGGATTTCATCCTGGAGCTGAGATATTAAAGCTCGCCGAAAGTGAAAAAAATGACAGGTCCGGGGTGGTCGTTTTTTTCACTTTTTCACTTTAGAGCGAGCGAGCCCAAACCCACCATTTGGGGTGTGAGCCGCCTCCGGGGTGGCCCACGCTCACTGGAAAAAGCAATCCCGAGGCCGGATTTGATCCTGGAGCTGAGATATTAAAGCTCGCCGAAAATGAAAAAAACGACCACCCCGGACCTGTCGTTTTGGCCGAGATCCCGACCCCGAGCGAGCGTGCCCAAACCCACCATTTGGGGTGTGGGCCGCCTCCGGGGTGGCCCACGCTCACTGGAAAAAGCAATCCCGAGGCCGGATTTCATCCTGGAGCTGAGATATTAAAGCTCGCCGAAAATGAAAAAAACGACCACCCCGGACCTGTCGTTTTGGCCGAGATCCCGACCCCGAGCGAGCGTGCCCAAACCCACCATTTGGGGTGTGGGCCGCCTCCGGGGTGGCCCACGCTCACTGGAAAAAGCAATCCCGAGGCCGGATTTCATCCTGGAGCTGAGATATTAAAGCTCGCTGAAAGTGAAAAAAAACGACCACCCCGGACCTGTCGTTTTGGCCGAGATCCCGACCCCGAGCGAGCGTGCCCAAACCCACCATTTGGGGTGTGGGCCGCCTCCGGGGTGGCCCACGCTCACTGGAAAAAGCAATCCCGAGGCCGGATTTCATCCTGGAGCTGAGATATTAAAGCTCGCCGAAAGTGAAAAAAATGACAGGTCCGGGGTGGTCGTTTTTTTCACTTTTTCACTTTCGAGCGAGCGAGCCCAAACCCACCATTTGGGGTGTGGGCCGCCTCCGGGGTGGCCCACGCTCACTGGAAAAAGCAATCCCGAGGCCGGATTTCATCCTGGAGCTGAGATATTAAAGCTCGCCGAAAATGAAAAAAACGACCACCCCGGACCTGTCGTTTTGGCCGAGATCCCGACCCCGAGCGAGCGAGCCCAAACCCACCATTTGGGGTGTGAGCCGCCTCCGGGGTGGCCCACGCTCACTGGAAAAAGCAATCCCGAGGCCGGATTTCATCCTGGAGCTGAGATATTAAAGCTCGCCGAAAGTGAAAAAAAACGACCACCCCGGACCTGTCGTTTTGGCCGATATCCCGACCCCGAGCGAGCGTGCCCAAACCCACCATTTGGGGTGTGGGCCGCCTCCGGGGTGGCCCACGCTCACTGGAAAAAGCAATCCCGAGGCCGGATTTGATCCTGGAGCTGAGATATTAAAGCTCGCCGAAAATGAAAAAAACGACCACCCCGGACCTGTCGTTTTGGCCGAGATCCCGACCCCGAGCGAGCGAGCCCAAACCCACCATTTGGGGTGTGAGCCGCCTCCGGGGTGGCCTACGCTCACTGGAAAAAGCAATCCCGAGGCCGGATTTCATCCTGGAGCTGAGATATTAAAGCTCGCCGAAAATGAAAAAAACGACCACCCCGGACGTGTCGTTTTGGCCGAGATCCCGACCCCGAGCGAGCGTGCCCAAACCCACCATTTGGGGTGTGGGCCGCCTCCGGGGTGGCCCACGCTCACTGGAAAAAGCAATCCCGAGGCCGGATTTCATCCTGGAGCTGAGATATTAAAGCTCGCTGAAAGTGAAAAAAAACGACCACCCCGGACCTGTCGTTTTGGCCGAGATCCCGACCCCGAGCGAGCGTGCCCAAACCCACCATTTGGGGTGTGGGCCGCCTCCGGGGTGGCCCACGCTCACTGGAAAAAGCAATCCCGAGGCCGGATTTCATCCTGGAGCTGAGATATTAAAGCTCGCCGAAAGTGAAAAAAATGACAGGTCCGGGGTGGTCGTTTTTTTCACTTTTTCACTTTCGAGCGAGCGAGCCCAAACCCACCATTTGGGGTGTGGGCCGCCTCCGGGGTGGCCCACGCTCACTGGAAAAAGCAATCCCGAGGCCGGATTTCATCCTGGAGCTGAGATATTAAAGCTCGCCGAAAATGAAAAAAACGACCACCCCGGACCTGTCGTTTTGGCCGAGATCCCGACCCCGAGCGAGCGTGCCCAAACCCACCATTTGGGGTGTGAGCCGCCTCCGGGGTGGCCCACGCTCACTGGAAAAAGCAATCCCGAGGCCGGATTTGATCCTGGAGCTGAGATATTAAAGCTCGCCGAAAATGAAAAAAACGACCACCCCCCGGACCTGTCGTTTTGGCCGAGATCCCGACCCCGAGCGAGCGAGCCCAAACCCACCATTTGGGGTGTGAGCCGCCTCCGGGGTGGCCCACGCTCACTGGAAAAAGCAATCCCGAGGCCGGATTTCATCCTGGAG
Organism: Karalla daura; assembly: GCA_029224185.1. Classification (NCBI taxonomy): domain Eukaryota; kingdom Metazoa; phylum Chordata; class Actinopteri; order Chaetodontiformes; family Leiognathidae; genus Karalla; species Karalla daura. The sequence goes on along the minus strand of CM055203.1, from coordinate 17,455,600 downwards.
CTGAGATATTAAAGCTCGCCGAACGTGAAAAAAAACGACCACCCCGGACCTGTCGTTTTGGCCGAGATCCCGACCCCGAGCGAGCGTGCCCAAACCCACCATTTGGGGTGTGGGCCGCCTCCGGGGTGGCCCACGCTCACTGGAAAAAGCAATCCCGAGGCCGGATTTCATCCTGGAGCTGAGATATTAAAGCTCGCCGAAAATGAAAAAAATGACAGGTCCGGGGTGGTCGTTTTTTTCACTTTTTCACTTTAGAGCGAGCGAGCCCAAACCCACCATTTGGGGTGTGAGCCGCCTCCGGGGTGGCCCACGCTCACTGGAAAAAGCAATCCCGAGGCCGGATTTCATCCTGGAGCTGAGATATTAAAGCTCGCTGAAAGTGAAAAAAAACGACCACCCCGGACCTGTCGTTTTGGCCGAGATCCCGACCCCGAGCGAGCGTGCCCAAACCCACCATTTGGGGTGTGGGCCGCCTCCGGGGTGGCCCACGCTCACTGGAAAAAGCAATCCCGAGGCCGGATTTCATCCTGGAGCTGAGATATTAAAGCTCGCCGAAAATGAAAAAAACGACCACCCCGGACCTGTCGTTTTGGCCGAGATCCCGACCCCGAGCGAGCGTGCCCAAACCCACCATTTGGGGTGTGAGCCGCCTCCGGGGTGGCCCACGCTCACTGGAAAAAGCAATCCCGAGGCCGGATTTGATCCTGGAGCTGAGATATTAAAGCTCGCCGAAAATGAAAAAAACGACCACCCCCCGGACCTGTCGTTTTGGCCGAGATCCCGACCCCGAGCGAGCGAGCCCAAACCCACCATTTGGGGTGTGAGCCGCCTCCGGGGTGGCCCACGCTCACTGGAAAAAGCAATCCCGAGGCCGGATTTCATCCTGGAGCTGAGATATTAAAGCTCGCCGAACGTGAAAAAAAACGACCACCCCGGACCTGTCGTTTTGGCCGAGATCCCGACCCCGAGCGAGCGTGCCCAAACCCACCATTTGGGGTGTGGGCCGCCTCCGGGGTGGCCCACGCTCACTGGAAAAAGCAATCCCGAGGCCGGATTTCATCCTGGAGCTGAGATATTGAAGCTCGCCGAAAGTGAAAAAAACGACCACCCCGGACCTGTCGTTTTGGCCGAGATCCCGACCCCGAGCGAGCGTGCCCAAACCCACCATTTGGGGTGTGGGCCGCCTCCGGGGTGGCCCACGCTCACTGGAAAAAGCAATCCCGAGGCCGGATTTCATCCTGGAGCTGAGATATTAAAGCTCGCTGAAAGTGAAAAAAAACGACCACCCCGGACCTGTCGTTTTGGCCGAGATCCCGACCCCGAGCGAGCGTGCCCAAACCCACCATTTGGGGTGTGGGCCGCCTCCGGGGTGGCCCACGCTCACTGGAAAAAGCAATCCCGAGGCCGGATTTCATCCTGGAGCTGAGATATTAAAGCTCGCCGAAAGTGAAAAAAATGACAGGTCCGGGGTGGTCGTTTTTTTCACTTTTTCACTTTCGAGCGAGCGAGCCCAAACCCACCATTTGGGGTGTGGGCCGCCTCCGGGGTGGCCCACGCTCACTGGAAAAAGCAATCCCGAGGCCGGATTTCATCCTGGAGCTGAGATATTAAAGCTCGCCGAAAATGAAAAAAACGACCACCCCGGACCTGTCGTTTTGGCCGAGATCCCGACCCCGAGCGAGCGAGCCCAAAGCCACCATTTGGGGTGTGAGCCGCCTCCGGGGTGGCCCACGCTCACTGGAAAAAGCAATCCCGAGGCCGGATTTCATCCTGGAGCTGAGATATTAAAGCTCGCCGAAAGTGAAAAAAAACGACCACCCCGGACCTGTCGTTTTGGCCGAGATCCCGACCCCGAGCGAGCGTGCCCAAACCCACCATTTGGGGTGTGAGCCGCCTCCGGGGTGGCCCACGCTCACTGGAAAAAGCAATCCCGAGGCCGGATTTGATCCTGGAGCTGAGATATTAAAGCTCGCCGAAAATGAAAAAAACGACCACCCCCCGGACCTGTCGTTTTGGCCGAGATCCCGACCCCGAGCGAGCGAGCCCAAACCCACCATTTGGGGTGTGAGCCGCCTCCGGGGTGGCCCACGCTCACTGGAAAAAGCAATCCCGAGGCCGGATTTCATCCTGGAGCTGAGATATTAAAGCTCGCCGAACGTGAAAAAAAACGACCACCCCGGACCTGTCGTTTTGGCCGAGATCCCGACCCCGAGCGAGCGTGCCCAAACCCACCATTTGGGGTGTGGGCCGCCTCCGGGGTGGCCCACGCTCACTGGAAAAAGCAATCCCGAGGCCGGATTTCATCCTGGAGCTGAGATATTAAAGCTCGCCGAAAATGAAAAAAATGACAGGTCCGGGGTGGTCGTTTTTTTCACTTTTTCACTTTAGAGCGAGCGAGCCCAAACCCACCATTTGGGGTGTGAGCCGCCTCCGGGGTGGCCCACGCTCACTGGAAAAAGCAATCCCGAGGCCGGATTTCATCCTGGAGCTGAGATATTAAAGCTCGCTGAAAGTGAAAAAAAACGACCACCCCGGACCTGTCGTTTTGGCCGAGATCCCGACCCCGAGCGAGCGTGCCCAAACCCACCATTTGGGGTGTGGGCCGCCTCCGGGGTGGCCCACGCTCACTGGAAAAAGCAATCCCGAGGCCGGATTTCATCCTGGAGCTGAGATATTAAAGCTCGCCGAAAATGAAAAAAACGACCACCCCGGACCTGTCGTTTTGGCCGAGATCCCGACCCCGAGCGAGCGTGCCCAAACCCACCATTTGGGGTGTGAGCCGCCTCCGGGGTGGCCCACGCTCACTGGAAAAAGCAATCCCGAGGCCGGATTTGATCCTGGAGCTGAGATATTAAAGCTCGCCGAAAATGAAAAAAACGACCACCCCCCGGACCTGTCGTTTTGGCCGAGATCCCGACCCCGAGCGAGCGAGCCCAAACCCACCATTTGGGGTGTGAGCCGCCTCCGGGGTGGCCCACGCTCACTGGAAAAAGCAATCCCGAGGCCGGATTTCATCCTGGAGCTGAGATATTAAAGCTCGCCGAACGTGAAAAAAAACGACCACCCCGGACCTGTCGTTTTGGCCGAGATCCCGACCCCGAGCGAGCGTGCCCAAACCCACCATTTGGGGTGTGGGCCGCCTCCGGGGTGGCCCACGCTCACTGGAAAAAGCAATCCCGAGGCCGGATTTCATCCTGGAGCTGAGATATTAAAGCTCGCCGAAAATGAAAAAAACGACCACCCCGGACCTGTCGTTTTGGCCGAGATCCCGACCCCGAGCGAGCGAGCCCAAACCCACCATTTGGGGTGTGAGCCGCCTCCGGGGTGGCCCACGCTCACTGGAAAAAGCAATCCCGAGGCCGGATTTCATCCTGGAGCTGAGATATTAAAGCTCGCCGAAAGTGAAAAAAACGACCACCCCGGACCTGTCGTTTTGGCCGAGATCCCGACCCCGAGCGAGCGTGCCCAAACCCACCATTTGGGGTGTGGGCCGCCTCCGGGGTGGCCCACGCTCACTGGAAAAAGCAATCCCGAGGCCGGATTTCATCCTGGAGCTGAGATATTAAAGCTCGCCGAAAGTGAAAAAAATGACAGGTCCGGGGTGGTCGTTTTTTTCACTTTTTCACTTTCGAGCGAGCGAGCCCAAACCCACCATTTGGGGTGTGGGCCGCCTCCGGGGTGGCCCACGCTCACTGGAAAAAGCAATCCCGAGGCCGGATTTCATCCTGGAGCTGAGATATTAAAGCTCGCCGAAAATGAAAAAAACGACCACCCCGGACCTGTCGTTTTGGCCGAGATCCCGACCCCGAGCGAGCGAGCCCAAAGCCACCATTTGGGGTGTGAGCCGCCTCCGGGGTGGCCCACGCTCACTGGAAAAAGCAATCCCGAGGCCGGATTTCATCCTGGAGCTGAGATATTAAAGCTCGCCGAAAGTGAAAAAAAACGACCACCCCGGACCTGTCGTTTTGGCCGATATCCCGACCCCGAGCGAGCGTGCCCAAACCCACCATTTGGGGTGTGGGCCGCCTCCGGGGTGGCCCACGCTCACTGGAAAAAGCAATCCCGAGGCCGGATTTCATCCTGGAGCTGAGATATGAAAGCTCGCCGAAAATGAAAAAAACGACCACCCCGGACCTGTCGTTTTGGCCGAGATCCTGACCCCGAGCGAGCGAGCCCAAACCCACCATTTGGGGTGTGAGCCGCCTCCGGGGTGGCCCACGCTCACTGGAAAAAGCAATCCCGAGGCCGGATTTGATCCTGGAGCTGAGATATTAAAGCTCGCCGAAAATGAAAAAAACGACCACCCCGGACCTGTCGTTTTGGCCGAGATCCCGACCCCGAGCGAGCGTGCCCAAACCCACCATTTGGGGTGTGGGCCGCCTCCGGGGTGGCCCACGCTCACTGGAAAAAGCAATCCCGAGGCCGGATTTCATCCTGGAGCTGAGATATTAAAGCTCGCCGAAAGTGAAAAAAAACGACCACCCCGGACCTGTCGTTTTGGCCGAGATCCCGACCCCGAGCGAGCGTGCCCAAACCCACCATTTGGGGTGTGGGCCGCCTCCGGGGTGGCCCACGCTCACTGGAACAAGCAATCCCGAGGCCGGATTTCATCCTGGAGCTGAGATATTAAAGCTCGCCGAAAGTGAAAAAAATGACAGGTCCGGGGTGGTCATTTTTTTCACTTTTTCACTTTCGAGCGAGCGAGCCCAAACCCACCATTTGGGGTGTGGGCCGCCTCCGGGGTGGCCCACGCTCACTGGAAAAAGCAATCCCGAGGCCGGATTTCATCCTGGAGCTGAGATATTAAAGCTCGCCGAAAATGAAAAAAACGACCACCCCGGACCTGTCGTTTTGGCCGAGATCCCGACCCCGAGCGAGCGAGCCCAAACCCACCATTTGGGGTGTGAGCCGCCTCCGGGGTGGCCCACGCTCACTGGAAAAAGCAATCCCGAGGCCGGATTTCATCCTGGAGCTGAGATATTAAAGCTCGCCGAAAATGAAAAAAACGACCACCCCGGACCTGTCGTTTTGGCCGAGATCCCGACCCCGAGCGAGCGAGCCCAAACCCACCATTTGGGGTGTGAGCCGCCTCCGGGGTGGCCCACGCTCACTGGAAAAAGCAATCCCGAGGCCGGATTTGATCCTGGAGCTGAGATATTAAAGCTCGCCGAAAATGAAAAAAACGACCACCCCGGACCTGTCGTTTTGGCCGAGATCCCGACCCCGAGCGAGCGTGCCCAAACCCACCATTTGGGGTGTGAGCCGCCTCCGGGGTGGCCCACGCTCACTGGAAAAAGCAATCCCGAGGCCGGATTTCATCCTGGAGCTGAGATATTAAAGCTCGCCGAAAGTGAAAAAAATGACAGGTCCGGGGTGGTCGTTTTTTTCACTTTTTCACTTTAGAGCGAGCGAGCCCAAACCCACCATTTGGGGTGTGAGCCGCCTCCGGGGTGGCCCACGCTCACTGGAAAAAGCAATCCCGAGGCCGGATTTGATCCTGGAGCTGAGATATTAAAGCTTGCCGAAAATGAAAAAAACGACCACCCCGGACCTGTCGTTTTGGCCGAGATCCCGACCCCGAGCGAGCGTGCCCAAACCCACCATTTGGGGTGTGGGCCGCCTCCGGGGTGGCCCACGCTCACTGGAAAAAGCAATCCCGAGGCCGGATTTCATCCTGGAGCTGAGATATTAAAGCTCGCCGAAAATGAAAAAAACGACCACCCCGGACCTGTCGTTTTGGCCGAGATCCCGACCCCGAGCGAGCGTGCCCAAACCCACCATTTGGGGTGTGGGCCGCCTCCGGGGTGGCCCACGCTCACTGGAAAAAGCAATCCCGAGGCCGGATTTCATCCTGGAGCTGAGATATTAAAGCTCGCTGAAAGTGAAAAAAAACGACCACCCCGGACCTGTCGTTTTGGCCGAGATCCCGACCCCGAGCGAGCGTGCCCAAACCCACCATTTGGGGTGTGGGCCGCCTCCGGGGTGGCCCACGCTCACTGGAAAAAGCAATCCCGAGGCCGGATTTCATCCTGGAGCTGAGATATTAAAGCTCGCTGAAAGTGAAAAAAAAACGACCACCCCGGACCTGTCGTTTTGGCCGAGATCCCGACCCCGAGCGAGCGTGCCCAAACCCACCATTTGGGGTGTGGACCGCCTCCGGGGTGGCCCACGCTCACTGGAAAAAGCAATCCCGAGGCCGGATTTCATCCTGGAGCTGAGATATTAAAGCTCGCCGAAAGTGAAAAAAATGACAGGTCCGGGGTGGTCGTTTTTTTCACTTTTTCACTTTCGAGCGAGCGAGCCCAAACCCACCATTTGGGGTGTGGGCCGCCTCCGGGGTGGCCCACGCTCACTGGAAAAAGCAATCCCGAGGCCGGATTTCATCCTGGAGCTGAGATATTAAAGCTCGCCGAAAATGAAAAAAACGACCACCCCGGACCTGTCGTTTTGGCCGAGATCCCGACCCCGAGCGAGCGAGCCCAAACCCACCATTTGGGGTGTGAGCCGCCTCCGGGGTGGCCCACGCTCACTGGAAAAAGCAATCCCGAGGCCGGATTTCATCCTGGAGCTGAGATATTAAAGCTCGCCGAAAGTGAAAAAAAACGACCACCCCGGACCTGTCGTTTTGGCCGATATCCCGACCCCGAGCGAGCGTGCCCAAACCCACCATTTGGGGTGTGGGCCGCCTCCGGGGTGGCCCACGCTCACTGGAAAAAGCAATCCCGAGGCCGGATTTCATCCTGGAGCTGAGATATTAAAGCTCGCCGAAAATGAAAAAAACGACCACCCCGGACCTGTCGTTTTGGCCGAGATCCCGACCCCGAGCGAGCGAGCCCAAACCCACCATTTGGGGTGTGAGCCGCCTCCGGGGTGGCCCACGCTCACTGGAAAAAGCAATCCCGAGGCCGGATTTCATCCTGGAGCTGAGATATTAAAGCTCGCCGAAAGTGAAAAAAAACGACCACCCCGGACCTGTCGTTTTGGCCGATATCCCGACCCCGAGCGAGCGTGCCCAAACCCACCATTTGGGGTGTGGGCCGCCTCCGGGGTGGCCCACGCTCACTGGAAAAAGCAATCCCGAGGCCGGATTTCATCCTGGAGCTGAGATATTAAAGCTCGCCGAAAATGAAAAAAACGACCACCCCGGACCTGTCGTTTTGGCCGAGATCCCGACCCCGAGCGAGCGTGCCCAAACCCACCATTTGGGGTGTGAGCCGCCTCCGGGGTGGCCCACGCTCACTGGAAAAAGCAATCCCGAGGCCGGATTTGATCCTGGAGCTGAGATATTAAAGCTCGCCGAAAATGAAAAAAACGACCACCCCGGACCTGTCGTTTTGGCCGAGATCCCGACCCCGAGCGAGCGTGCCCAAACCCACCATTTGGGGTGTGGGCCGCCTCCGGGGTGGCCCACGCTCACTGGAAAAAGCAATCCCGAGGCCGGATTTCATCCTGGAGCTGAGATATTAAAGCTCGCCGAAAGTGAAAAAAAACGACCACCCCGGACCTGTCGTTTTGGCCGAGATCCCGACCCCGAGCGAGCGTGCCCAAACCCACCATTTGGGGTGTGGGCCGCCTCCGGGGTGGCCCACGCTCACTGGAACAAGCAATCCCGAGGCCGGATTTCATCCTGGAGCTGAGATATTAAAGCTCGCCGAAAATGAAAAAAACGACCACCCCGGACCTGTCGTTTTGGCCGAGATCCCGACCCCGAGCGAGCGAGCCCAAACCCACCATTTGGGGTGTGAGCCGCCTCCGGGGTGGCACACGCTCACTGGAAAAAGCAATCCCGAGGCCGGATTTCATCCTGGAGCTGAGATATTAAAGCTCGCCGAAAATGAAAAAAACGACCATCCCGGAACAGTCGTCTTGGCCGAGATCCCGACCCCGAGCGAGCGTGCCCAAACCCACCATTTGGGGTGTGGGCCGCCTCCGGGGTGGCCCACGCTCACTGGAACAAGCAATCCCGAGGCCGGATTTCATCCTGGAGCTGAGATATTAAAGCTCGCCGAAAATGAAAAAAACGACCACCCCGGACCTGTCGTTTTGGCCGAGATCCCGACCCCGAGCGAGCGAGCCCAAACCCACCATTTGGGGTGTGAGCCGCCTCCGGGGTGGCACACGCTCACTGGAACAAGCAATCCCGAGGCCGGATTTCATCCTGGAGCTGAGATATTAAAGCTCGCCGAAAATGAAAAAAACGACCACCCCGGACCTGTCGTTTTGGCCGAGATCCCGACCCCGAGCGAGCGAGCCCAAACCCACCATTTGGGGTGTGAGCCGCCTCCGGGGTGGCACACGCTCACTGGAAAAAGCAATCCCGAGGCCGGATTTCATCCTGGAGCTGAGATATTAAAGCTCGCCGAAAATGAAAAAAACGACCACCCCGGACCTGTCGTTTTGGCCGAGATCCCGACCCCGAGCGAGCGAGCCCACACCCACCATTTGGGGTGTGAGCCGCCTCCGGGGTGGCCCACGCTCACTGGAAAAAGGAATCCCGAGGCCGGATTTGATCCTGGAGCTGAGATATTAAAGCTCGCCGAAAGTGAAAAAAACGACCACCCCGGACCTGTCGTTTTGGCCGAGATCCCGACCCCGAGCGAGCGAGCCCAAACCCACCATTTGGGGTGTGAGCCGCCTCCGGGGTGGCCCACGCTCACTGGAAAAAGCAATCCCGAGGCCGGATTTGATCCTGGAGCTGAGATATTAAATCTCGCCGAAAATGAAAAAAACGACCACCCCGGACCTGTCGTTTTCGGCCGTGTTGAGGTCCAGCCTGACCTTCCCGGGTTGTTCGATCCAGAAGAAGGGTCAGAAGTCGGATGAGTGGACAGGTGATCTTTATTCAAAGGCCTTTGGAGATTACATTCAGAGACAAAGAGAGAGAGAGAGCTCTGTCTGCCAAAAGCAATCTGTTTTAACCATGGACGGCATCTTACTTTATACAAAAGTAGATATTAACTCCTCCCTATCACTACTTAACAAAAAGTTTATAATTTACATAGAGTCCTACAATCGTTCTTATGTGTTATGTGTCCTTTTTCAGCTCAGGAATTGAGCCTGCTTGGTTCAGCTGGTGACTTCATGGTCTAGTCCAGTAAATGTGTACTGGAATAGGCCTTGCATCCTGTCGCCTCACTGGTTTTATTTTCTGGTGGCCTGTCACCCTCTTTGATCGTATCTTTTCTGGTCAATTTCTAACTGTGTCCTCTTGATGACCTAAAGTTTGCAGCTGTGTGGCCATTGTTTAAGTCACGAAACCCTCTTTCTGGGGAGACTTCTTCCTCCTTCCTTCTTCCCTTAACCTCAGGTTAAAGGTGAGTTTCTTCCCATGACAACCAAAACCCTGGTTAATAATCCAATATATGTAAATCTCACAAGCCCACAGACACTCCCACACTCAACATCTGGAGCCGTCAAACACTTTCACACTCAGCGTCTGGAACCCTCACACACTCCCACACTCAACATCTAGAGCCCTCACACACTGAACATCTCGTGCCCTCACACACTCCCAAACTCAACATCTGGAGCCCTCAGACACTCCTACACTCAGCATCTAGAGCCATCACACACTCTCACACTCAGAATCTGGAGCCCTCACACACTCCCACACTCAGCATCAAGGGCCCTCACACACTCTCACACTCAGTATCCAGAGCCCTCACACACTCCCACACTCAGCATCTGGAGCCCTCACACACTCAACATCTCGTGCCCTCACACACTCCCAAACTCAGCATTGAGAGCCCTCACACACTCTCACGCTCAGCATCAAGGGCCCTCACACACTCTCACACTCAGCATCTGGAGCCCTCACACACTCTCACACTCAGTGTCCAGAGCCCTCACACACTCTCACACTCAACATCTGGAGCCCTCACTCACTCTCACACTCAGCATCTAGAGCCCTCACACACTCTCAGATTCAACATCTGGAGCCCTCACACACTCCCACACTCAACATCTAGAGCCCTCACACACTCTCACACTCTCACACTCAGCACCTGGAGCCCTCACACACTCTCACACTCAGCATCTAGAGCCCTCACACACTCTCACACTCTCACACTCAGCATCTGGAGCCCTCACACACTCTCACACTCAGCATCTAGAGCCCTCACACACTGTCACACTCAGCATCTGGAGCCCTCACACACTCTCACACTCAGCATCTGGAGCCCTCACACACTCCCACACTCAGCATCTGGAGCCCTCAGACACTCCCACACTCAAAATCTGGAGCCCTCACACACTCAACATCGAGTGCCCTCACACACACCCACAAGCAGCATCTGGAGCCCACACACACTCTCACACTCAGCATCTGGAGCCCTCACACACTCTCACACTCAACATCTAGAGCCCTCACACACTCATCATCTACTGCCCTCACACACTCCCACACTCTGCACCGGGAGCCCTCACACACTCTCGAACTCAGCATTTGGAGCCCTCACACACTCCCACACTCAGCATCTGGGGCCCTCACACGCTCTCACACTCAGCATCAAGGGCCCTCACACACTCACGTTTAGCATCGAGGCTCTATGCGAAGCCTTCAGCCGCACCGGTGTCCGGGGACCGTCTGCAAATTGCAACACCGCAGAACGAAGCTGCAGACAAAAATCAATAACTTTTAAGTTACACAATGCAGACACTCCAAAATCACACACTCAGCATCTCGTGCCCTCACACACTCTTACACTAAGCATCTGGAGCCCTCACACACTCTCACACTCAGCATCTGGAGCCCTCACACACTCCCACACACAGCATCGAGAGCCCTCACACACTCTCACACTCAACATCTAGAGCCCTCACACACTAAACATCTCGTGCCCTCACACATTCCCAAACTCAACATCTGGAGCCCTCACACACTCTCACACTCAGTATCAAGGGCCCTCACACACTCTCACACTCAGTGTCCAGAGCCCTCAAACACTCTCACACTCAGCATCAAGGGCCCTCACACACTCACGTTCAGCATCGAGGCTCTATGCGAAGCCTTCAGCCGCACCGGTTTCCGGGGACCGTCTGCAAGTTGCAACACCGCAGAACGAAGCAACAAAAAAAAATCAATAACTTTTCGGTTACACAATGCAGACACTCCAAAATCACACACTCAGGATCTAGAGCCCTCACACACTCTCACACTCAACATCTGGAGCCCTCACACACTCTCACACTCAGCATCTGGAGCCCTCACACACTCTCACACTCAACATCTGGAGCCCTCACACACTCTCACACTCAACATCTGGAGCCCTCACACACTCCCACACTCAACATCTAGAGCCCTCACACACTCCCAAACTCAACATCTGGAGCCCTCAGACACTCCTACACTCAGTGTCCAGAGCCCTCACACACTCTCACACTCAGCATCAAGGGCCCTCACACACTCACGTTCAGCATCGAGGCTCTATGCGAAGCCTTCAGCCGCACCGGTGTCCGGGGACCGTCTGCAAGTTGCAACACCGCAGAACGAAGCAACAAAAAAAAATCAATAACTTTTCGGTTACACAATGCAGACACTCCAAAATCACACACTCAGCATCTAGAGCCCTCACACACTCTCACACTCAGCATCTGGGGCCCTCACACACTCTCACACTCAGCATCAAGGGCCCTCACACACTCACGTTCAGCATCGAGGCTCTATGCGAAGCCATCAGCTGCACCGGTGTCCGGGGACCGTCTGCAAATTGCAACACCGCAGAACGAAGAAACAAAAACAAAATCAATAACTTTTAAGTTACACAATGCAGACACTCCAAAATCACACACTCAGCATCTAGTGCCCTTACACACTCTCACACTCAGCATCTAGAGACCTCACACACTCTCACACTCAGCATCTGGAGCCCTCACACACTCCCACACACAGCATCTAGAGCCCTCACACACTCTCACACTCAACATCTAGAGCCCTCACACACTCAACATCTCGTGCCCTCACAAACTCCCAAACTCAACATCTGGAACCCTCACACACTCACAATCAACATCTAGAGCCCTCACACACTCAACATCTACTGCCCTCACACACTCCCACACTCTGCACCAGGAGCCATCACACACTCTCACACTCAGTATCCAGAGCCCTCACACACTCTCACACTCAGCATCTGAAGCCCTCACAAACTCTCACACGCAGAATCTAGAGCCCTCAGACACTCCCAGACTCAAACTCTGGAGCCCTCACACACTCTCACACTCAACATCGAGTGCCCTCACACACTCCCACACTCAGCATCTGGAGCCCTCACACACTGTCACACTCAGAATCTGGAGCCCTCACACACACTCACACTGAACATCTGGAGCCCTCACGCACTCTCACACTCAGCATCTGGAGCCCTCACACACTCTCACACTCAGTATCAAGGGCCCTCACACACTCTCACACTCAGCATCCAGAGCCCTCACACACTCTCACACTCAGCATCTGGAGCCCTCACACACTCTCACACTCAGCATCTAGAGCCCTCACACACTCTCACACTCAGCATCAAGGGCCCTCACACACTCACGTTCAGCATCGAGGCTCTATGCGAAGCCTTCAGCCGCACCGGTGTCCGGGGACCGTCTGCAAATTGCAGCACCGCAGAACGAAGCTGCAGACAAAAATCAATAACTTTTAAGTTACACAATGCAGACACTCCAAAATCACACACTCAGCATCTAGAGCCCTCACACACTCTCACACTCAGCATCTGGAGCCCTCACACACTCTCACACTCAACATCTGGAGCCCTCACACACTCAACATCTCGTGCCCTCACACACTCTCACACTCAGCATCGAGTGCCCTCACACACTCCCACACTCAGCATCTGGAGCCCTCACACACTGTCACACTCAGCATCTGGAGCCCTCACACACTCTTACATTCAGAATCTGGAGCCCTCACACACTCTCACACTCAGCATCTGGAGCCCTCACACACTCTCACACTCAGCATCTGGGGCCCTCACACACTCTCACACTCAGCATCAAGGGCCCTCACACACTCACGTTCAGCATCGAGGCTCCATGCGAAGCCTTCAGCCGCACCGGTGTCCGGGGACCGTCTGCAAATTGCAACACCGCAGAACGAAGAAACAAAAACAAAATCAATAACTTTTAAGTTACACAATGCAGACACTCCAAAATCACACACTCAGCATCTAGTGCCCTCACACACTCTCACACTCAGCATCTGGAGCCCTCACACACTCTCACACTCAGCATCTAGAGCCCTCACACACTCCCACACACAGCATCTAGAGCCCTCACACACTCTCACACTCAACATCTAGAGCCCTCACACACTCAACATCTCGTGCCCTCACACACTCCCAAACTCAACATCTGGAGCCCTCACACACTCTCACACTCAGCATCTGGAACCCTCACACACTCACAATCAACATCTAGAGCCCTCACACACTCAACATCTACTGCCCTCACACACTCCCACACTCTGCACCAGGAGCCCACACACACTCTCACACTCAGCCTCTGAAGCCCTCACACACTCTCACACGCAGAATCTAGAGCCCTCAGACACTCCCACACTCAAACTCTGGAGCCCTCACACACTCTCACACTCAACATCGAGTGCCCTCACACACTCCCACACTCAGCATCTGGAGCCCTCACACACTGTCACACTCAGCATCTGGAGCCCTCACACACACTCACACTGAACATCTGGAGCCCTCACACACTCTCACACTCAGCATCTGGAGCCCTCACACACTCTCACACTCAGTATCAAGGGCCCTCACACACTCTCACACTCAGCATCAAGGGCCCTCACACACTCTCACACTCAGCATCAAGGGCCCTCACACACTCACGTTCAGCATCGAGGCTCCATGCGAAGCCTTCAGCCGCACCGGTGTCCGGGGATCATCTGCAAATTGCAACACCGCAGAACGAAGCTGCAGACAAAAATCAATAACTTTTAAGTTTCACAATGCAGACACTCCAAAATCACACACTCAGCATCTGGAGCCCTCACACACTCTCACACTGAGCATCTGGAGCCCTCACACACTCAACATCTCGTGCCCTCACACACTCCCAAACTCAGCATCTGGAGCCCTCACACACTCTTACACTCAGAATCTGGAGCCCTCACACACTCTCACACGCAGCATCGAGAGCCCTCAGACACTCCCACACTCAAACTCTGGACCCCTCACACACTCAACATCAAGTGCCCTCACACACACCCACACGAAGCATCTGGAGCCCTCAGACACTCTCACACTCAGCATCTGGAGCCCTCACACACTCTCACACTCAGTATCAAGGGCCCTCACACACTCTCACACTCAGTATCCAGAGCCCTCACACACTCTCACACTCAGCATCAAGGGCCCTCACACACTCACGTTCAGCATCGAGGCTCTATGCGAAGCCTTCAGCCGCACCGGTGTCCGGGGATCGTCTGCAAGTTGCAACACCGCAGAACGAAGCAACAAAAAAAAATCAATGACTTTTAGGTTGCACAATGCAGACACTCCAAAATCACACACTCAGCATCTAGAGCCCTCACACACTCTCACACTCAACATCTAGAGCCCTCACACACTCTCACACTCAACATCTGGAGCCCTCACACGCTCCCACACTAAGCATCTGGAGCCCTCACACACTCCCACACTCAGCATCTAGAGCCCTCAGACACTCCCACACTCAACATCTGGAGCCATCAAACATTTTCACACTCAGCATCTGGAGCCCTCACACACTCTCACACTCAGTATCTGGAGCCCTCACACACTCTCACACTCAGTATCCAGAGCCCTCACACACTCTCACACTCAGTATCAAAGGCCCTCACACACTCTCACACTCAGGATCCAGAGCCCTCACACACTCTCACACTCAGCATCTGGAGCCCTCACACACTCTCAAACTCAGCATCTGGAGCCCTCACACAGTGTCACACTCAGCATCCAGAGCCCTCACACACTCTCACACTCAGAATCTGGAGCCCTCAGACACTCCCACACTCAACATCTAGAGCCCTCACACACTCCCACACTCAACATCTAGAGCCCTCACACACTCTCACACTCAGCATCTCGAGCCCTCACACACTCCCACACTCAACATCTGGAGCCGTCAAACACCTTCACACTGAACATCTGGAGCCCTCACACTCTCAACATCTCGTGCCCTCACACACTCCCAAACTCAGCATCTGGAGCCCTCACACACTCTTACACTCAGCATCTGGAGCCCTCACACACTCTCACACTCAGCTTCTGGAGCCCTCACACACTCCCAAACTCAGCATCTGGAGCCCTCGGACACTCCTACACTCAGCATCTTGAGCCCTCACACACTCTCACACTCAGCATCTGGAGCCCTCACACACTCTCACACTCAGCATCTGGAGCCCTCACACACTCTCACACTCAGCATCTGGAGCCCTCACACACTCTCACACTCAGCATCTGGAGCCCTCACACACTCAACATCTCGTGCCCTCACACACTCCCAAACTCAGCATCTAGAGCCCTCACTCACTCTCACACTCAGAATCTGGAGCCCTCACACACTCTCACACTCAGCATCTGGAGCCCTCACACACTCCCACACACAGCATCTTGAGCCCTCACACACTCTCACACTCAGCATCTGGAGCCCTCACACACTCTCACACTCAGCATCTCGAGCCCTCACACACTCCCACACTCAACATCTGGAGCCGTCAAACACTTTCACACTGAACATCTGGAGCCCTCACACACTCCCACACTCAACATCTGGAGCCCTCACACACTCCCACACTCAAACTCTGGAGCCCTCACACACTCAACATCTCGTGCCCTCACACACTCCCAAACTCAGCATTGAGAGCCCTTACACACTCTCACACTCAGCATCAAGGGCCCTCACACACACTCACACTCAGCATCTGGAGTCCTCACACACTCTCACACTCAGCATCAACGGCCCTCACACACTCACACACTCAGGATCCAGAGCCCTCACACACTCTCACACTCAGCAACAAGGGCCCTTACACACTCTCACACTCAGCATCTGGAGCCCTCACACACTCTCACACTCAGCATCTGGAGCCCTCAGACACTCCCACACTCAGCATCTGGAGCCGTCAACCACTCTCACACTCAGCATCTGGAGCCCTCACACACTTTCACACTCAGCATCTGGAGCCCTCACACACTCTCACACTCAGCATCCGGAGCCCTCACACACTCTCACACTCAGCATCTGGAGCCCTCACACAGTGTCACACTCAGCATCCAGAGCCCTCACACACTCTCACACTCAGCTTCTGGAGCCCTCACACACTCCCAAACTCAGCATCTGGAGCCCTCAGACACTCCTACACTCAGCATCTGGAGCCCTCACACACTCTCACACTCAGCATCGAGAGCCCTCACACACTCTCACACTCAGCATCTGGAGCCCTCACACACTCTCACACTCAGCATCTGGAGCCCTCACACACTCAACATCTCGTGCCCTCACACACTCCCAAACTCAGCATCTAGAGCCCTCACACACTCTCACACTCAGAATCTGGAGCCCTCACACACTCTCACACTCAGCATCTGGAGCCCTCACACACTCTCACACTCAGCATCTGGAGCCCTCACACACTCTCACACTCAGCATCTGGAGCCCTCACACACTCCCACACTCAACATCTGGAGCCGTCAAACACTTTCACACTGAACATCTGGAGCCCTCACACACTCCCAAGCTCAGCATCTGGAGCCTTCACACACTGTCACACTAAACATCTAGAGCCCTCACACACTCTCACACTCAGCACCTGGAGCCCTCACACACTCCCACACTCAACATCTGGAGCCCTCACACACTCTCACACTCAGCTTCTGGAGCCCTCACACACTCTCACACTCAGTATCCAGAGCCCTCACACACTCCCACACTCAAACTCTGGAGCCCTCACACACTTAACATCTCGTGCCCTCACACACTCTCACACTCAGCATCTGGAGCCCTCACACACTCCCACACTCAGCATCTGGAGCCGTCAACCACTCTCACACTCAGCATCTGGGGCCCTCACACACTCTCACACTCAGCATCTGAAAAACATACAGACTTACATCATCAACATCTGGAACACTTACACACTCTCACCCTCAACATCTGGAAAACGTACACACTTACATCATCAACATCTGGAACACGTACACACTCTCATCCTAAGCATATGGAAAACTTACAAACTCTCACCCTAAACATCTGGATCCTTTCAAAACTTTCACCCTCAACATTTGGAGCCCTTTCACACTTAAACCGTCAACATCTGGATCCCTGACACACTCTCACTCTCAAATCTGGAACACTTACACACTTTCACCCTCAACATCTGGAACACTTACACACTCTCACCCTCAACATCTGGAAAACTTACACACTTAAAACATCAACATCTGAATCCCTTACACACTCTCACCCTTAGCATCTGGAAAACTTGCAAACTTACACCATCAACATCTGGAACACTTGCACACTCTCACCCTTAACATCTGGAACACTTACATACTCTCACCCTCAACATCTGGAACACTTACACACTCTCACCCTCAACATCTGGAACACTTACACACTAAAACCCTCAAAATCTGGACCCCGTTTAAAACTTTCACCCTCAACATCTGGAGCCCTTACTCACTTGCACCATCAACATCTGGATCCCTTACACACTTACAACCTCAACATCTGGAAAACTTACAAACTCTCACCCTAAACATCTGCAAAACGTACACACTTACATCATCAACATTTGGAGCACTTTTACACTCTCACGCTCAACATCTGGATCCCTTACACACTCTCACTCTCAACATCTGGAACACATACATACTTTCACCCTCAACATCTGGAAAACTTACACACTTACACCCTCAACATCTGGATCCCTTACACACTTACACCATCAAAATCTGGAACACTTACACACTCTCACCCTCAACATCTGGAAAACTTACACACTTACACCATCAACATCTGGAACGCTAATACACTCTCACCCTAAACATCTGGAACAGGTACACACTCTCACCCCTAACATCTGGAGCCCTTACACACTTAACCATCAACATCTGGATCCCTTGCACACTTTCACCCTCAACATCTGGAGCACTTACACACTTTCACCCTCAACATCTGCAAAACGTACACACTTACATCATCAACATCTGGAGCACTTCAACATTCTCACCCTCAACATCTGGAGCCCTTAAACACTTACACATCAACATCTGGAACACTTACACACTTTCACCCTCAACATCTGGATCCCATGCACACTTACACCATCAACATCTGGATCCCTTACACACTTACACCCTCAACATCTGGAAGACTTACACACTCTCACCCTAAGCATCTGGAAAACTTACAAACTTACACCATCAACATCTGGAACACTTACACACTTACACCCTCAACATCTGGAACACTTACACACTCTCAACACAAGCATCTGGAAAACTTACAAGCTCTCATCCTCAACATCTGGAGCCCTTACACAATTACAACCTCAACATCTGGAACACTTACACACTTTCACCCTCAACATCTGCAAAACATACACACTTACACCATCAATATCTGGAACACATAAACACTCTCACCCTCAACATCTGGAAAACTTACACACTTACACCATCAACATCTGGATCCCTTACACCCTCAACATCTGGATCCTATAAAAACTTTCACTCTCAACATCTGGAACACTTACACACTTACATCATCAACATCTGGAGCACTTTTACACTCTCACCCTCAACATCTGGATCCTTTAAAAACTTTCACCCTCAACATCTGGATCCCTTACACACTTTCACTCTCAACATCTGGAACACAAACACACTTGCACCACCAACATCTGGACCACTTTTACACTCTCACCCTTAACATCTGGATCCCTTACACACTCTCACTCCCAACATCTGGAACACTTACACACTTTCACCTTCAACATCTGGATCCCTGACACACTCTCACTCTCAACATCTGGAACACTTACACACTTACACATCAACATCTGGAGCACTGACACAATTTCACCCTCAACATCTGGAAAACTTGCAAACTCTCACCCTCAACATCTGGAAAACTTACACACTTACACGATCAACATCTGGAACGCTTGTACACTCTCACCCTAAACATCTGGAACACTTACACACTCTCACCCCTAACATCTGGAGCCCTTACACACTTACACCATCAACATCTGGATCCCTTGCACACTTACACCCTCAACATCTGGAGCACTTACACACTTTCACCCTCAACATCTGCAAAACATACACACGTACGTCATCAACATCTGGAGCACTTTTACACTCTCAACCTCAACTTCTGGACCCCTCAAAAACTTTCACCCTCAACATCTGGATCCCTTAAAAACTTTCACCCTCAACATCTAGAACACTTACACACTCTCACTCTCAACATCTGGATCCCTTAGACACTTACACCCTCAATATCTGGATCCCTTACACACTTACACCCTCAACATCTGGAAGACTTACACACTCTCACCCTAAGCATCTGGAAAACTTACAAACTTACACCATCAACATCTGGAACACTTACACACTTACACCCTCAACATCTGGAACACTTACACACTCTCAACACAAGCATCTGGAAAACTTACAAGCTCTCATCCTCAACATCTGGAGCCCTTACACAATTACAACCTCAACATCTGGAACACTTACACACTTTCACCCTCAACATCTGCAAAACATACACACTTACACCATCAATATCTGGAACACATAAACACTCTCACCCTCAACATCTGGAAAACTTACACACTTACACCATCAACATCTGGATCCCTTACACCCTCAACATCTGGATCCTATAAAAACTTTCACTCTCAACATCTGGAACACTTACACACTTACATCATCAACATCTGGAGCACTTTTACACTCTCACCCTCAACATCTGGATCCTTTAAAAACTTTCACCCTCAACATCTGGATCCCTTACACACTCTCACTCTCAACATCTGGAACACAAACACACTTGCACCACCAACATCTGGACCACTTTTACACTCTCACCCTTAACATCTGGATCCCTTACACACTCTCACTCCCAACATCTGGAACACTTACACACTTTCACCTTCAACATCTGGATCCCTGACACACTCTCACTCTCAACATCTGGAACACTTACACACTTACACATCAACATCTGGAGCACTGACACAATTTCACCCTCAACATCTGGAAAACTTGCAAACTCTCACCCTCAACATCTGGAAAACTTACACACTTACACGATCAACATCTGGAACGCTTGTACACTCTCACCCTAAACATCTGGAACACTTACACACTCTCACCCCTAACATCTGGAGCCCTTACACACTTACACCATCAACATCTGGATCCCTTGCACACTTACACCCTCAACATCTGGAGCACTTACACACTTTCACCCTCAACATCTGCAAAACATACACACGTACGTCATCAACATCTGGAGCACTTTTACACTCTCAACCTCAACTTCTGGACCCCTCAAAAACTTTCACCCTCAACATCTGGATCCCTTAAAAACTTTCACCCTCAACATCTAGAACACTTACACACTCTCACTCTCAACATCTGGATCCCTTAGACACTTACACCCTCAATATCTGGATCCCTTACACACTTACACCCTCAACATCTGGAAAACTTGCAAACTTACACCATCAACATCTGGAACACTTAAACACTCTCACCCTCAACATCTGGAATACTTACACACTTTCACCCTTAACATCTGGATCCCATACACACTTACACCATCAACATCTGGATCCCTTACACACTTACACCATCAACATCTGGAGCACTTACACACTCTCACCCTCAACATCTGTAAAACTTACACACTTACACCATCAACATCTGGAACAATTACACACTTTCACCCTCAACATCTCGAGTCCTGACACACTTTCACCCTCGGCATCATGAGCCCATACGCACCTTCAACCTCAACATCTGGAATCGTTGCACACTTTCACCTTCAACATCTGGAGCCCTGACACACTTTCACCCTTAACATCTGGAAGGTAAAAAAAATCGGAAAGTGAAAGTTTATAACGGCTCCAGATTTTGAGCATGAAAGTTTGGAAGGATTCCAGATGTTGATGGTGTAAGTGTGTAAGGGCTCCAGATGTTGAGTGTGAAAGTGTGTGAGGGCTCCAGATGCAGAGTGTGGGAGTGTGTGAGGGCCCCAGATGCTGAGTGTGAGAGTGTGTGAGGGCTCCAGATGCTGAGTGTGGGAGTCTCTGAGGGCTCTAGATGCTGAGTGTCAGAGTGTGTATGGGCCCCAGATGCTGAGTGTGAGAGTGTGTGAGGGCTCCAGATGCTGAGTGTGACAGTGTGTGAGGGCTCCAGATGCTGATTGTGACAGTGTGTGAGGGCTCCAGATGCTGAGTGTGAGAGTGTGTGAGGGCCCTTGATACTGAGTGTGAGAGTGTGTGAGGGCCCTTGATACTGAGTGTGAGAGTGTGTGAGGGCACCTGATGTTGAGTGTGTGAGGGCACCAGATGCTGAGTCTGAGAGTGTGTGAGGGCACCAGATGCTGAGTCTGAGAGTGTGTGAGGGCTCTAGATGTTTAGTGTGAGAGTGCATGAGGGCTCCAGATGCTGAGTGTGAGAGTGTGTGAGGGCCCTTGATGCTGAGTGTGAGAGTGTGTGAGGGCTCCAGATTCTGAGTGTGAGAGTGTGTGAGGGCTCTGGATACTGAGTGTGAGAGTGTGAGGGCCTTTGATACTGAGTGTGAGAGTGTGTGAGGGCCCTTGATGCTGAGTGTGGGAGTGTGTGAGGGCTCCAGATGATGAGGTTGACAGTGTTCAAGTGTTCCAGATGTTGAGGGTGAGAGTGTGTAAGTGTTCCAGATGTTGAGAAAGTATGTAAGTGTTCCAGATGTTGAGGGTGAAAGTATGTTAGTGTTCCAGATGTTGATGTTGTAAGTGTTCCAAATGTTGAATCCGAAAGTGTGTGAGGGCTCCAGATGTTGAGGGTGAAAGAATGTAAGAAATCCAGATGTGAAGAGTGAAAGTGTGTAATGGCTCCAGATGTTGAGGTTTAAAGTGTGTAAGTGTTCCAGATGTTGAGGGTCAAAGTGTGTAAGGTCTCCAGATGTTAAGGTTGAAAGTGCTTATGGGATCCGGATGTTGAGGGTGAAAGTATGTCAGTTTTCCAGATGTTGATGGTATAAGTGTGTAAGTGTTCCAGATGATGAGGGTGAGAATGTGAAAGGGATCCAGATGTTAAGCGTGAAAGTGTGTAAGGGCTCCAGATGTTGAGATTGAAAGTATGTAAGTGTTAAAGATTTTGAGGGTGAAAGGATGGAAGGGATCCAGATGTTAAGAGTGAAAGTGTGTAAAGGCTCCAGATGTTGAGGGTGAAAGTTTGGAAGGATTCCAGATGCTGAGTGCAAGAGTGTCTGAGGGCTCTAGATGCTGAGTGTGAGAGTGTGTGAGGGCTCCAGATGCTGTGTGTGAGAGTGTGTGAGGACCTTTGATGCTGTGTGTGAGAGTGTGTGAGGGCAGTAGATGTTGAGTGTGTGAGGGCTCCAGATGTTGAGTTTGGGAGTGTGTGAGGGCTCTAGATGCTGAGTGTGAAAGTGTTTTACGGCTCCAGATGTTGAGTGTGGGACTGTGTGAGGGCTCTAGATGCTGAGTGTGAGAGTGTGTGAGGGCTCCAAATGCTGAGTGTGTGATTTTGGAGTGTCTGCATTGTGTAACTTAAAAGTCATTGATTTTTGTCTGCAGCTTCGTTCTGTGGTGTTGCAATTTGCAGACGGTCCCCGGACACCGGTGCAGCTGAAGGCTTCACATAGAGCCTCGATGCTGAACGTGAGTGTGTGAGGGCCCTTGATGCTGAGTGTGAGTGTGTGAGGGCTCCAGATGCTGAGTGTGAAAGTGTTTGACGGCTCCAGATGTTGAGTGTGAGAGTGTGTGAGGGCTCCAGATGCTGAGTGTGAAAGTGTTTGACGGCTCCAGATGTTGAGTGTGAGAGTGTGCGAGAGCTCCCGGTGCAGAGTGTGGGAGTGTGTGAGGACAGTAGATGTTGAGTGTGTGGGGGCTCTAGATGTTGAGTGTGAGAGTGTGTGAGGGCTCTAGATGTTGATTGTGAGAGTGTGTGAGGGCTCTGGATACTCAGTGTGAGAGTGTGTGAGGGCTCCAGATGCTGAGTGTGAGAGTGTGTGAGGGCTCTAGATGCTGAGTGTGTGATTTTGGAGTGTCTGCATTGTGTAACGTAAACGTTATTGATTTTTGTTCGTAGCTTCGTTCTGCGGTGTTGTAATTTGCAGACGGTCCCCGGACACCGGTGCAGCTGAAGGCTTCACATAGAGCCTCGATGCTGAACGTGAGTGTGTGAGGGCTCTCGATTTTGAGTTTTACAGTGTGTGAGGGCTCCAGATGCTGAGTGTGAGAGTGTCTGAGGGCTCCAGATGTTGAGTGTGACAGTGTGTGAGGGCTCCAGATGTTGAATGTGAGAGCGTGTGAGGGTTCGAGACGCTGAGTGTGAGAGTGTGTGAGGGCCCTTGATGCTGAGTGTGGGAGTGTGTGAGGGCTCCAGATGCTGATTGTGAAAGAGTTTGACAGCTCCATATGTTGAGTGTGGGAGTGTCTGAGGGATCCAGATGTTGAGTGTGAGAGTGTGTGAGGGCTCCAGATGCTGAGTGTGAAAGTGTTTGATGGCTCCAGATGCTTTGTGTGAGAGTGTGTGAGGGCTCTCGATGCTGAGTGTGTGATTTTGGAGTGTCTGCATTGTGAAACTTAGAAGTTATTGATTTTTTTTTTTGCTGCTTCGTTCTGCGGTGTTGCAATTTGCAGACGGTCCCCGGACACCGGTGCAGCTGAAGGCTTCACATAGAGCCTCGATGCTGAACGTGAGTGTGTGAGGGCCCTTGATGCTGAACGTGAGTGTGTGAGGGCCCTTGATGCTGAACGTGAGTGTGTGAGGGCCCCAGATGCTGAGTGTGGGAGTGTGTGAGGGCTCTGGATACTGAGTGTGTGAGTGTGTGAGGGCCTTTGATACTGAGTGTGGAGTGTGTGAGCGCTCCAGATGTTGAGTGTGGGAGTGTGTGAGGGCTCTGGACACTGAGTGTGAGAGTGTGTGAGGGCTCCAGATTCTGAGTGTGAGAGTGTGTGAGGGCTCCAGATGCTGAGTGTGAGAGTGTGTGAGGGCACTAGATGTTGAGTGTGAGAGTGTGTGAGGGCTCCAGATTCTGAGTGTGACAGTGTGTTAGGGCCCTTGATGCTGAGTGTGAGAGTGTGTGAGGGCACTAGATGTTGAGTGTGAGAGTGTGTGAGGGCTCTCGATGCTGAGTGTGAGAGTGTGTGAGGGCCCTTGATGCTGAGTGTGAGAGTGTGTGAGGGCCCTTGATGCTGACTGGAAGAGTGTGTGAGGGCTCCAGATGCTGACTGGAAGAGTGTGTGAGGGCTCCAGATGTTGAGTGTGAGAGTGTGTGAGGGCTCCAGATGCTGACTGGAAGAGTGTGTGAGGGCTCCAGATGTTGAGTGTGAGAGTGTGTGAGGGCTCCAGATGCTGAGTGTGAGAGTGTGTGAGGGCTCCAGATGTTGAGTGCCGTGCTGTGCTGCAGGTGTAGCTGAGGTGCTGGGCGTGGAGCCTCAGGTGGAGGCCAAGGAGGAGGGGGGAAGGTGGGGGTACTTTAAAGACGTTTTAATCGCCGTCGTAATTGTTAAATCGTTAATAAGCTGTCGTTTTGGGCCGGGATCCCGACCCCGAGTGAGCGAGCCCAAACCCACGATTTGGGGTGCGAGCCGCCTCCGGGGTGGCCCACGCTCACTGGAATGAGCAATCCCGATGCTGAGGGTGAGAGTGTGTGAGGGCTCCAGATGCTGAGGGTGAGAGTGTGTGAGGGCTCCAGATGTTGAGGGTGAAAGTGTGTGAGAGCTCTTCATGCTGAGTATGAGAGTGTGTGAGGGCTCTGGATGCCAGATGAGTGTGTGTGTGTGTGTGTGTGTGTGTGTGTGTGTGTGTGTGTGTGTGTGTGTGTGTTTGTGTGTGTGTGCGTGTGCGGGTGCGTCTGTGTCAGGGGGTTTACATGTAGAACACCGAACTCTGAAGTCGCGTCAAATACACACACACAGCACATCGCGCACACCTTTCAGGGTAGAAGAAGAACGTTTGTCTTTATTGAACTCCCTGCACTGGAACACTTTCCAATGAGTTTTCTTTTTGTCTTTTACCTGGCCATACGTTCAAAAGGACAACACCGAGGACTTCTTGTACCTGACGGAGTACGCTGTGGCGAGGCAGTGACACTGTGTAAACAGACACTGAGGGTGCGTGGTGCAAAAGCAAACTAGAGAGAAAAAAAACCAAAATGAAAACACAGCTGGAACATGACGTGACACGTTTTGGCAGCACCCGTCACTGATGATGGCGATGACGAGGGCCCTTGATGCTGAGTGTGAGAGTGTCTGAGGGCTCCAGATGCTGAGTGTGAGAGTGTGTGAGGGCTCTAGATGCTGAGTGTGTGATTTTGGAGTGTCTGCATTGTGTAACTTAAAAGTTATTGATTTTTGTTCGTAGCTTTGGTCTGCGGTGTCGTAATTTGGAGACGGTCCCCGGACACCGGTGCGGCTGAAGGCTTCGCATAGAGCCTCGATGCTGAACGTGTGTGTGTGAGGGCCCTTGATGCTGAGTGTGAGAGTGTGTGAGGGCCCTTGATGCTGAGTGTGAGAGTGTGTGAGGGCTCTAGATGTTGAGTGTGAGAGTGTGTGAGGGCTCCAGATGCTGAGTGTGTGATTTTTGAGTGTCTGCATTGTGTAACTTAAAAGTTATTGATTTTTGTCTGCAGCTTCGTTCTGCGGTGTTGCATTTTGCATTCGGTCCCCGGACACCAGTGCGCCTGAAGGCTTAACATAGAGCCTCGATGCTGAACGTGAGTGTGTTAGGGCCCTTGATGCTGAGTGTGAGAGTGTGTGAGGGCTCTAGATGTTGACTGTGAGAGTGTGTCAGGCCTCGAGATGCTGAGTGTGAGAGTGTGTGAGGGCTCTCGATGCTGAGTGTAGGAGTGTCTGAGGGCTCCAGATGTTGAGTTTGGGAGTGTGTGAGGGCTCTAGATGTTGACTGTGAGAGTGTGTCAGGCCTCGAGATGCTGAGTGTGAGAGTGTGTGAGGGCTCTCGATGCTGAGTGTAGGAGTGTCTGAGGGCTCCAGATGTTGAGTTTGGGAGTGTGTGAGGGCACGAGATGTTGAGTGTGTGAGGGCTCCAGATGCTGAGTGTATGAGTGTGTGAGGGCTCCAGATGCTGAGTGTGAGAGTGTGTGAGGGCTCCAGATGCTGAGTGTGAGAGTGTGTGAGGGCCCATGATACCGAGTGTGAGAGTGTTGGAGGGCTCTCGATGTTGAGTGTGGGAGTGTGTGAGGGCCCTTGATGCTGAGTGTGAGAGTGTGTGAGGGCCCTTGATGCTGAGTGTGGGAGTGTGTGAGAGCTCCAGATGCTGAGTGTGAGAGTGTGCGAGGGCTCCAGATGTTGAGTGTGAGAGTGTGTGAGGGCTCCAGATGCTGTGTGTGAGAGTGTGTGAGGGCTCCAGATTCTGAGTGTGAGAGTGTGCGAGGGCTCTAGATGCTGAGTGTGTGATTTTGGAGTGTCTGCATTGTGAAACTTAAAAGTTATTGATTTTTTTTTGTTGCTTCGTTCTGCGGTGTTGCAATTTGCAGACGGTCCCCGGACACCGGTGCGGCTGAAGGCTTCGCATAGAGCCTCGATGCTGAACGTGAGTGTGTGAGGGCCCTTGATGCTGAGTGTGAGAGTGTGTAAGGGCTCTAGATGCTGAGTGTGGGAGTGTGTGAGGGCTCCAGATGCTTAGTGTGGGTGTGTGTGAGGGCCCTTGATGCTGAGTGTGAGAGTGTGTGAGGGTCCTTGATGCTGAGTGTGAGAGTGTTTGAGGGCTCTAGATGTTGAGTGTGAGAGTGTCTGAGGGCTCCAGATGCTGTGTGTGAGAGTGTGTGAGGGCTTCAGATGCTGAGTGTGAGAGTGTGTGAGGGCTCCAGATTCTGAGTGTGAGAGTTTGTGAGGGCTCTTGATGCTGAGTGTGTGATTTTGGAGTGTCTGCATTGTGTAACTTAAAAGTTATTGATTTTTTTTGTTGCTTCGTTCTGCAGTGTTGCAATTTGCAGACGGTCCCCGGACTCCGGTGCGGCTGAAGGCTTCGCATAGAGCCTCGATGCTGAACGTGAGTGTGTGAGGGCCCCAGATGCTGAGTGTGAGAGTGTGTGAGGGCCCTTAATGCTGAGTGTGAGAGTGTGTGAGGGCTCCAGATGCTGAGTGTGAGAGTGTGTGAGGGCTCTGGATACTGAGTGTGAGAGTGTTTGAGGGCTCTGGATGGTGAGTGTGACACTGTGTGTGGGCTCCAGATGCTGAGTGTGAAAGTGTTTGACGGCTCCAGATGTTGAGTGTGGGAGTGTGTGAGGGCTCCAGATGCTGAGTGTGGAAGTGTGTGAGGGCTCCAAATGCTGAGTGTGAGAGTGTGTGAGCGCTCCAGATTTTCAGTGTGGGAGTGTCTTAGGGCTCTAGATGCTGAGTGTGAGAGTGTGTGAGGGCTCCAGATGTTGAGTGTGAGAGTGTGTGAGGGCTCCAGATGCTGAGTGTGAGAGTGTGTGAGGGCTCCAGATGCTGAGTGTGGGTGTGTGTGAGGGCACTTGATGCTGACTGTCTGAGGGCTCCAGATGCTGAGTGTGGGTGTGTTTGAGGGCACTTGATGTTGAGTGTGTGAGGGCTCCAGATGCTGAGTGTGAAAGTGTTTGACGGCTCCAGATGTTGAGTGTGGGAGTGTCTGAGCGCTCCATATGTTGAGTGTGACAGTGTGTGAGGGCTCCAGATGCTGAGTGTGAGAGTGTCTTAGGGCTCCAGATGCTGAGTGTGAGAGTGTGTGAGGTCTCCAGATGCTTCGTGTGGGTGTGTGTGAGGGCCCTTGATGCTGAGTGTGAGAGTGTTTGAGGGCTCTAGATGCTGAGTGTGAGAGTGTGTGAGGGCTCCAGATTCTGAGTGTGAGAGTGTGTGAGGGCTCTAGATGCTGAGTGTGTGATTTTGGAGTGTCTGCATTGTGTAACTTAAAAGTTATTGATTTTTTTTTGTTGCTTCGTTCTGCAGTGTTGCAATTTGCAGACGGTCCCCGGACACCGGTGCGGCTGAAGGCTTCGCATAGAGCCTCGATGCTGAACGTGAGTGTGTGAGGGCCCCAGATGCTGAGTGTGAGAGTGTGTGAGGGCCCTTGATGCTGAGTGTGAGAGTGTGTGAGGGCTCCAGATGCTGAGTGTGAGAGTGTGTGAGGGCTCTGGATACTGAGTGTGAGAGTGTGTGAGGGCTCTAGATGCTGAGTGTGAAAGTGTTTGACGGCTCCAGATGTTGAGTGTGGGAGTGTGTGAGGGCTCCAGATGCTGAGTGTGGAAGTGTGTGAGGGCTCCAGATGCTGAGTGTGAGAGTGTGTGAGGGCTCCAGATGCTGAGTGTGAGAGTGTCTGAGGGCTCCAGATGCTTCGTGTGGGTGTGTGTGAGGGCTCTAGATGTTGAGTGTGTGAGGGCTCCAGAGTTTGAGTGTGAGAGTGTGTGAGGGCTCCAGATGCTGAGTGTGGGAGTGTGTGAGGGCTTCAGATGCTGAGTGTGAGAGTTTGTGAGGGCTCTTGATGCTGAGTGTGTGATTTTGGAGTGTCTTCATTGTGTAACTTAAAAGTTATTGATTTTTTTTTGTTGCTTCGTTCTGCGGTGTTGCAATTTGCAGACGGTCCCCGGACACCGGTGCGGCTGAAGGCTTCGCATAGAGCCTCGATGCTGAACGTGAGTGTGTGAGGGCCCAAGATGCTGAGTGAGAGAGTGTGTGAGGGCCCCAGATGCTGAGTGTGAGAGTGTGTGAGGGCTCTTGATGCTGAGTGTGAGAGTGTGTGAGGGCTCCAGATGCTGAGTGTGAGAGTGTGTGAGGGCTCCAGATGCTGAGAGTGGGAGTGTGTGAGGGCCCTTGATACTGAGTGTGACAGTGTGTGAGGGCCCTTGATCCTGAGTGTGACAGTGTGTGAAGGCCCTTGATGCTGAGTGTGGGAGTGTGTGAGGGCCCTTGATGCTGAGTGTGAGAGTGTGTGAGGGCTCTAGATGCTGAGTGTGGGAGTGTGTGAGGGCCCTTGATACTGAGTGTGAGAGTGTGTGAGGTCTCTCGATGCTGAGTTTGGGAGTGTGTGAGGGCACGAGATGTTGAGTGTGTGAGGGCGCCAGATGCTGAGTGTGAAAGTGTTTGAGGGCTCCAGATGCTTAGTATGGGTGTGTGTGAGAGCACTAGATGTTGAGTGTGTGAGGGCTCCAGAGTTTGAGTGTGGGAGTGTCTGAGGGCTCTAGATGCTGCGTGTGAGAGTGTGTGAGGGCTCTGGATACTGAGTGTGAGAGTGTGTGAGGGCTCGGGATACTGAGTGTGAGAGTGTGTGAGGGCTCCAGATTCTGAGTGTGGGAGTGTGCGAGGGCTCCAGATGCTGAGTGTGAGAGTGTGTGATGGCTCCAGATGTTGAGTGTGAGAGTGTTTGACGGCTCCAGATGCTGAGTTTGAGAGTGTGTGAGGGCCCTTGATGCTGAGTGTGAGAGTGTGTGAGGCCCCTTGATGCTGAGTGTGAGAATGTGTGAAGAGTGTGTGAGGGCTCTCGATGTTGAGTGTGAGAGTGTGTGAGGGCTCCAGATGCTGAGTGTGAGAGTGTGTGAGGGCACTCGATGTTGAGTATGTGAGGGCTCTCGATGCTGAGGATAGGAGTGTTTGAGGGCTCCAGATGTTGAGTGTGGGAGTGTGTGAGGGCCCTTGATGCTGAGTGTGAGAGTGTGTGAGGCCCCTTGATGCTGAGTGTGAGAATGTGTGAAGAGTGTGTGAGGGCTCTAGATGTTGAGTGTCAGACTGTGTAAGGGCCCCAGATGCTGTGTGTGAGAGTGTGTGAGGGATCCAGATGCTGAGTGTGTGATTTTGGAGTGTCCGCATTGTGTAACTTAAAAATTATTGATTTTTGTCTGCAGCTTCGTTCTGCGTTGTTGCAATTTGCAGACAGTCCCCGAACACCGGTGCTGCTGAAGGCTTCGCATAGAGCCGCATCGATGCTGAACGTGAGTGTGTGAGGGCCCCAAATGCTGAGTGTGAGAGTCTGTGAGAGTGTGTGAGGGCTCCGGATGCTGAGTGTGAGAGTGTGTGAGGGCTCCGGATGCTGAGTGTGAGAGTGTGTGAGGGCTCCAGATGCTTAGTGTGGGTGTGTGTGAGGGCACTAGATGTTGAGTGTGTGAGGGCTCCAGAGTTTGAGTGTGAGAGTGTGTGAGGGCTCCAGATGCTGAGTGTGAGAGTGTGTGAGGGCTCCAGATGTTGAGTGTGAGTGTGTGAGGGCTCCAGATGCTGAGTGTGAGAGTGTGTGAGGCCTCCAGATGCTGAGTGTGAGAGTGTGTGAGGGCCCCAGATGCTGAGTGTGAGTGTGTGTGAGGGCTCCAGATGCTGAGTTTGGGAGTGTGTGAGGGCTCCAGATGCTGAGTGTGAAAGTGTTTGACGGCTCTAGATGTTGAGTGTGGGAGTGTGTGAGGGCTCCAGATGCTGAGTGTGAGAGTGTGTGAGGGCTCTGGATGCTGAGTGTGAGAGTGTGTGAGGGCTCGGGATACTGAGTGTGAGAGTGTGTGAGGGCTCCAGATGCTGAGTGTGGGAGTGTGCGAGGGCTCCCGGTGCAGAGTGTGAGAGTGTGTGAGGGCTCTAGTTGTTGAGTGTGAGAGTGTGTGAGGGCTCCAGATGCTGAGTGTGAGAGTGTGTGATGGCTCCAGATGTTGAGTGTGAGAGTGTTTGACGGCTCCAGATGCTGAGTTTGAGAGTGTGTGAGGGCCCTTGATGCTGAGTGTGAGAGTGTGTGAGGCCCCTTGATGCTGAGTGTGAGAATGTGTGAAGAGTGTGTGAGGGCTCTCGATGTTGAGTGTGAGAGTGTGTGAGGGCTCCAGATGCTGAGTGTGAGAGTGTGTGAGGGCACTCGATGTTGAGTATGTGAGGGCTCTCGATGCTGAGGATAGGAGTGTTTGAGGGCTCCAGATGTTGAGTGTGGGAGTGTGTGAGGGCCCTTGATGCTGAGTGTGAGAGTGTGTGAGGCCCCTTGATGCTGAGTGTGAGAATGTGTGAAGAGTGTGTGAGGGCTCTAGATGTTGAGTGTCAGACTGTGTAAGGGCCCCAGATGCTGTGTGTGAGAGTGTGTGAGGGATCCAGATGCTGAGTGTGTGATTTTGGAGTGTCCGCATTGTGTAACTTAAAAATTATTGATTTTTGTCTGCAGCTTCGTTCTGCGTTGTTGCAATTTGCAGACGGTCCCCGAACACCGGTGCTGCTGAAGGCTTCGCATAGAGCCGCATCGATGCTGAACGTGAGTGTGTGAGGGCCCCAAATGCTGAGTGTGAGAGTCTGTGAGAGTGTGTGAGGGCTCCGGATGCTGAGTGTGAGAGTGTGTGAGGGCTCCGGATGCTGAGTGTGAGAGTGTGTGAGGGCTCCAGATGCTTAGTGTGGGTGTGTGTGAGGGCACTAGATGTTGAGTGTGTGAGGGCTCCAGAGTTTGAGTGTGAGAGTGTGTGAGGGCTCCAGATGCTGAGTGTGAGAGTGTGTGAGGGCTCCAGATGTTGAGTGTGAGTGTGTGAGGGCTCCAGATGCTGAGTGTGAGAGTGTGTGAGGCCTCCAGATGCTGAGTGTGAGAGTGTGTGAGGGCCCCAGATGCTGAGTGTGAGTGTGTGTGAGGGCTCCAGATGCTGAGTTTGGGAGTGTGTGAGGGCTCCAGATGCTGAGTGTGAAAGTGTTTGACGGCTCTAGATGTTGAGTGTGGGAGTGTGTGAGGGCTCCAGATGCTGAGTGTGAGAGTGTGTGAGGGCTCTGGATGCTGAGTGTGAGAGTGTGTGAGGGCTCCAGATGCTGAGTGTGAGAGTGTGTGAGGGCTCTGGATGTTGAGTGTGAGAGTGTGTGAGGGCTCCAGATGCTGAGTGTGAGAGTGTGTGAGGGTCCTTGATGCTGAGTGTGAGAGTGTGTGAGGGCTCCAGATGCTGAGTGTGAGAGTGTGTGAGGGCTCCAGATGTTGAGTGTGGGACTGTGTGAGGGCTCTGGATGCTGAGTGTGACACTGTGTGAGGGCTCTCGATGCTGAGTTTGGGAGTGTGTGAGGGCTCTAGATGCTGAGTGTGAGAGTGTGTGAGGGCTCCAGATGTTGAATGTGAGAGTGTGTGAGGGCTCCAGATGCTGAGTGTGAGAGTGTGTGAGGGCTCCAGATGCTGAGTTTGGGAGTGTGTGAGGGCTCCAGATGCTGAGTGTGGGACTGTGTGAGGGCTCCAGATTCTTCGTGTGACAGTGTGTGAGTGCTACAGATGCTGAGTGTGAGAGTGTGTGAGGGCTCCAGATGCTGAGTGTGAAAGTGTTTGATGGCTCCAGATGTTGAGTGTGGGAGTGTGTGAGGGCTCCAGATGCTGAGTGTGTGATTTTGGAGTGTCTGCATTGTGAAACTAAAAAGTTATTGATTTTTTTTTTTGCTGCTTCGTTCTGCGGTGTTGCAATTTGCAGACGGTCCCCGGACACCGGTGCGGCTGAAGGCTTCGCATAGAGCCTCGATGCTAAACGTGAGTGTGTGAGGGCCCCAGATGCTGAGTGTGAGAGTGTGTGAGGGCTCTGGATGCTGAGTGTGACACTGTGTGAGGGCTCTCGATGCTGAGTTTGGGAGTGTGTGAGGGCTCTAGATGCTGAGTGTGAGAGTGTGTGAGGGCTCCAGATGCTGTGTGTGTGATTTTGGAGTGTCTGCATTGTGAAACTTAAAAGTTATTGATTTTTTTTTGTTGCTTCGTTCTGCGGTGTTGCAATTTGCAGACGGTCCCCGGACACCGGTGCGGCTGAAGGCTTCGCATAGAGCCTCGATGCTGAACGTGAGTGTGTGAGGGCCCTTGATGCTGAGTGTGAGAGTGTGTAAGGGCTCTAGATGCTGAGTGTGGGATTGTGTGAGGGCTCCAGATGCTTAGTGTGGGTGTGTGTGAGGGCCCTTGATGCTGAGTGTGAGAGTGTGTGAGGGTCCTTGATGCTGAGTGTGAGAGTGTTTGAGGGCTCTAGATGCTGAGTGTGAGAGTGTCTGAGGGCTCCAGATGCTGTGTGTGAGAGTGTGTGAGGGCTTCAGATGCTGAGTGTGAGAGTGTGTGAGGGCTCCAGATTCTGAGTGTGAGAGTTTGTGAGGGCTCTTGATGCTGAGTGTGTGATTTTGGAGTGTCTGCATTGTGTAACTTAAAAGTTATTGATTTTTTTTGTTGCTTCGTTCTGCAGTGTTGCAATTTGCAGACGGTCCCCGGACACCGGTGCAGCTGAAGGCTTCGCATAGAGCCTCGATGCTGAACGTGAGTGTGTGAGGGCCCCAGATGCTGAGTGTGAGAGTGTGTGAGGGCCCTTGATGCTGAGTGTGAGAGTGTGTGAGGGCTCCAGATGCTGAGTGTGAGAGTGTGTGAGGGCTCTGGATACTGAGTGTGAGAGTGTGTGAGGGCTCCAGATGCTGAGTGTGAGAGTGTGTGAGGGCTCCAGATGCTGAGTGTGAGAGTGTTTGAGGGCTCTGGATGGTGAGTGTGACACTGTGTGTGGGCTCCAGATGCTGAGTGTGAAAGTGTTTGACGGCTCCAGATGTTGAGTGTGGGAGTGTGTGAGGGCTCCAGATGCTGAGTGTGGAAGTGTGTGAGGGCTCCAAATGCTGAGTGTGAGAGTGTGTGAGCGCTCCAGATTTTGAGTGTGGGAGTGTCTTAGGGCTCTAGATGCTGAGTGTGAGAGTGTGTGAGGGCTCCAGATGTTGAGTGTGAGAGTGTGTGAGGGCTCCAGATGCTGAGTGTGAGAGTGTGTGAGGGCTCCAGATGCTGAGTGTGGGTGTGTGTGAGGGCACTTGATGCTGACTGTCTGAGGGCTCCAGATGCTGAGTGTGGGTGTGTTTGAGGGCACTTGATGTTGAGTGTGTGAGGGCTCCAGATGCTGAGTGTGAAAGTGTTTGACGGCTCCAGATATTGAGTGTGGGAGTGTCTGAGCGCTCCATATGTTGAGTGTGACAGTGTGTGAGGGCTCCAGATGCTGAGTGTGAGAGTGTGTGAGGGCTCCAGATGCTGAGTGTGAGAGTGTGTGAGGGCTCTAGATGCTGAGTGTGTGATTTTGGAGTGTCTCCATTGTGTAACTTAAAAGTTATTGATTTTTCTTTGTTGCTTCGTTCTGCGGTGTTGCAATTTGCAGACGGTCCCCGGACACCGGTGCGGCTGAAGGCTTCACATAGAGCCTCGATGCTGAACGTGAGTGTGTTAGGGCCCAAGATACTGAGTGTGGGAGTGTCTTAGGGCTCCAGATGCTGAGTGTGAGAGTGTGTGAGGGCTCCAGATGCTTCGTGTGGGTGTGTGTGAGGGCCCTTGATGCTGAGTGTGAGAGTGTTTGAGGGCTCTAGATGCTGAGTGTGAGAGTGTGTGAGGGCTCCAGATTCTGAGTGTGAGAGTTTGTGAGGGCTCTTGATGCTGAGTGTGTGATTTTGGAGTGTCTGCATTGTGTAACTTAAAAGTTATTGATTTTTTTTTGTTGCTTCGTTCTGCAGTGTTGCAATTTGCAGACGGTCCCCGGACACCGGTGCGGCTGAAGGCTTCGCATAGAGCCTCGATGCTGAACGTGAGTGTGTGAGGGCCCCAGATGCTGAGTGTGAGAGTGTGTGAGGGCCCTTGATGCTGAGTGTGAGAGTGTGTGAGGGCTCCAGATGCTGAGTGTGAGAGTGTGTGAGGGCTCTGGATACTGAGTGTGAGAGTGTGTGAGGGCTCTAGATGCTGAGTGTGAAAGTGTTTGACGGCTCCAGATGTTGAGTGTGGGAGTGTGTGAGGGCTCCAGATGCTGAGTTTGGAAGTGTGTGAGGGCTCCAGATGCTGAGTGTGAGAGTGTGTGAGGGCTCCAGATGCTGAGTGTGAGAGTGTCTGAGGGCTCCAGATGCTTCGTGTGGGTGTGTGTGAGGGCTCTAGATGTTGAGTGTGTGAGGGCTCCAGAGTTTGAGTGTGAGAGTGTGTGAGGGCTCCAGATGCTGAGTGTGGGAGTGTGTGAGGGCTTCAGATGCTGAGTGTGAGAGTTTGTGAGGGCTCTTGATGCTGAGTGTGTGATTTTGGAGTGTCTTCATTGTGTAACTTAAAAGTTATTGATTTTTTTTTGTTGCTTCGTTCTGCGGTGTTGCAATTTGCAGACGGTCCCCGGACACCGGTGCGGCTGAAGGCTTCGCATAGAGCCTCAATGCTGAACGTGAGTGTGTGAGGGCCCAAGATGCTGAGTGAGAGAGTGTGTGAGGGCCCCAGATGCTGAGTGTGAGAGTGTGTGAGGGCTCTTGATGCTGAGTGTGAGAGTGTGTGAGGGCTCCAGATGCTGAGTGTGAGAGTGTGTGAGGGCTCCAGATGCTGAGAGTGGGAGTGTGTGAGGGCCCTTGATACTGAGTGTGACAGTGTGTGAGGGCCCTTGATCCTGAGTGTGACAGTGTGTGAAGGCCCTTGATGCTGAGTGTGGGAGTGTGTGAGGGCCCTTGATGCTGAGTGTGAGAGTGTGTGAGGGCTCTAGATGCTGAGTGTGGGAGTGTGTGAGGGCCCTTGATACTGAGTGTGAGAGTGTGTGAGGTCTCTCGATGCTGAGTTTGGGAGTGTGTGAGGGCACGAGATGTTGAGTGTGTGAGGGCGCCAGATGCTGAGTGTGAAAGTGTTTGAGGGCTCCAGATGCTTAGTATGGGTGTGTGTGAGAGCACTAGATGTTGAGTGTGTGAGGGCTCCAGAGTTTGAGTGTGGGAGTGTCTGAGGGCTCTAGATGCTGCGTGTGAGAGTGTGTGAGGGCTCTGGATACTGAGTGTGAGAGTGTGTGAGGGCTCGGGATACTGAGTGTGAGAGTGTGTGAGGGCTCCAGATGCTGAGTGTGGGAGTGTGCGAGGGCTCCAGATGCTGAGTGTGAGAGTGTGTGATGGCTCCAGATGTTGAGTGTGAGAGTGTTTGACGGCTCCAGATGCTGAGTTTGAGAGTGTGTGAGGGCCCTTGATGCTGAGTGTGAGAGTGTGTGAGGCCCCTTGATGCTGAGTGTGAGAATGTGTGAAGAGTGTGTGAGGGCTCTCGATGTTGAGTGTGAGAGTGTGTGAGGGCTCCAGATGCTGAGTGTGAGAGTGTGTGAGGGCACTCGATGTTGAGTATGTGAGGGCTCTCGATGCTGAGGATAGGAGTGTTTGAGGGCTCCAGATGTTGAGTGTGGGAGTGTGTGAGGGCCCTTGATGCTGAGTGTGAGAGTGTGTGAGGCCCCTTGATGCTGAGTGTGAGAATGTGTGAAGAGTGTGTGAGGGCTCTAGATGTTGAGTGTCAGACTGTGTAAGGGCCCCAGATGCTGTGTGTGAGAGTGTGTGAGGGATCCAGATGCTGAGTGTGTGATTTTGGAGTGTCCGCATTGTGTAACTTAAAAATTATTGATTTTTGTCTGCAGCTTCGTTCTGCGTTGTTGCAATTTGCAGACGGTCCCCGAACACCGGTGCTGCTGAAGGCTTCGCATAGAGCCGCATCGATGCTGAACGTGAGTGTGTGAGGGCCCCAAATGCTGAGTGTGAGAGTCTGTGAGAGTGTGTGAGGGCTCCGGATGCTGAGTGTGAGAGTGTGTGAGGGCTCCGGATGCTGAGTGTGAGAGTGTGTGAGGGCTCCAGATGCTTAGTGTGGGTGTGTGTGAGGGCACTAGATGTTGAGTGTGTGAGGGCTCCAGAGTTTGAGTGTGAGAGTGTGTGAGGGCTCCAGATGCTGAGTGTGAGAGTGTGTGAGGGCTCCAGATGTTGAGTGTGAGTGTGTGAGGGCTCCAGATGCTGAGTGTGAGAGTGTGTGAGGCCTCCAGATGCTGAGTGTGAGAGTGTGTGAGGGCCCCAGATGCTGAGTGTGAGTGTGTGTGAGGGCTCCAGATGCTGAGTTTGGGAGTGTGTGAGGGCTCCAGATGCTGAGTGTGAAAGTGTTTGACGGCTCTAGATGTTGAGTGTGGGAGTGTGTGAGGGCTCCAGATGCTGAGTGTGAGAGTGTGTGAGGGCTCTGGATGCTGAGTGTGAGAGTGTGTGAGGGCTCGGGATACTGAGTGTGAGAGTGTGTGAGGGCTCCAGATGCTGAGTGTGGGAGTGTGCGAGGGCTCCCGGTGCAGAGTGTGAGAGTGTGTGAGGGCTCTAGTTGTTGAGTGTGAGAGTGTGTGAGGGCTCCAGATGCTGAGTGTGAGAGTGTGTGATGGCTCCAGATGTTGAGTGTGAGAGTGTTTGACGGCTCCAGATGCTGAGTTTGAGAGTGTGTGAGGGCCCTTGATGCTGAGTGTGAGAGTGTGTGAGGCCCCTTGATGCTGAGTGTGAGAATGTGTGAAGAGTGTGTGAGGGCTCTCGATGTTGAGTGTGAGAGTGTGTGAGGGCTCCAGATGCTGAGTGTGAGAGTGTGTGAGGGCACTCGATGTTGAGTATGTGAGGGCTCTCGATGCTGAGGATAGGAGTGTTTGAGGGCTCCAGATGTTGAGTGTGGGAGTGTGTGAGGGCCCTTGATGCTGAGTGTGAGAGTGTGTGAGGCCCCTTGATGCTGAGTGTGAGAATGTGTGAAGAGTGTGTGAGGGCTCTAGATGTTGAGTGTCAGACTGTGTAAGGGCCCCAGATGCTGTGTGTGAGAGTGTGTGAGGGATCCAGATGCTGAGTGTGTGATTTTGGAGTGTCCGCATTGTGTAACTTAAAAATTATTGATTTTTGTCTGCAGCTTCGTTCTGCGTTGTTGCAATTTGCAGACGGTCCCCGAACACCGGTGCTGCTGAAGGCTTCGCATAGAGCCGCATCGATGCTGAACGTGAGTGTGTGAGGGCCCCAAATGCTGAGTGTGAGAGTCTGTGAGAGTGTGTGAGGGCTCCGGATGCTGAGTGTGAGAGTGTGTGAGGGCTCCGGATGCTGAGTGTGAGAGTGTGTGAGGGCTCCAGATGCTTAGTGTGGGTGTGTGTGAGGGCACTAGATGTTGAGTGTGTGAGGGCTCCAGAGTTTGAGTGTGAGAGTGTGTGAGGGCTCCAGATGCTGAGTGTGAGAGTGTGTGAGGGCTCCAGATGTTGAGTGTGAGTGTGTGAGGGCTCCAGATGCTGAGTGTGAGAGTGTGTGAGGCCTCCAGATGCTGAGTGTGAGAGTGTGTGAGGGCCCCAGATGCTGAGTGTGAGTGTGTGTGAGGGCTCCAGATGCTGAGTTTGGGAGTGTGTGAGGGCTCCAGATGCTGAGTGTGAAAGTGTTTGACGGCTCTAGATGTTGAGTGTGGGAGTGTGTGAGGGCTCCAGATGCTGAGTGTGAGAGTGTGTGAGGGCTCTGGATGCTGAGTGTGAGAGTGTGTGAGGGCTCCAGATGCTGAGTGTGAGAGTGTGTGAGGGCTCTGGATGTTGAGTGTGAGAGTGTGTGAGGGCTCCAGATGCTGAGTGTGAGAGTGTGTGAGGGTCCTTGATGCTGAGTGTGAGAGTGTGTGAGGGCTCCAGATGCTGAGTGTGAGAGTGTGTGAGGGCTCCAGATGTTGAGTGTGGGACTGTGTGAGGGCTCTGGATGCTGAGTGTGACACTGTGTGAGGGCTCTCGATGCTGAGTTTGGGAGTGTGTGAGGGCTCTAGATGCTGAGTGTGAGAGTGTGTGAGGGCTCCAGATGTTGAATGTGAGAGTGTGTGAGGGCTCCAGATGCTGAGTGTGAGAGTGTGTGAGGGCTCCAGATGCTGAGTTTGGGAGTGTGTGAGGGCTCCAGATGCTGAGTGTGGGACTGTGTGAGGGCTCCAGATTCTTCGTGTGACAGTGTGTGAGTGCTACAGATGCTGAGTGTGAGAGTGTGTGAGGGCTCCAGATGCTGAGTGTGAAAGTGTTTGATGGCTCCAGATGTTGAGTGTGGGAGTGTGTGAGGGCTCCAGATGCTGAGTGTGTGATTTTGGAGTGTCTGCATTGTGAAACTAAAAAGTTATTGATTTTTTTTTTTGCTGCTTCGTTCTGCGGTGTTGCAATTTGCAGACGGTCCCCGGACACCGGTGCGGCTGAAGGCTTCGCATAGAGCCTCGATGCTAAACGTGAGTGTGTGAGGGCCCCAGATGCTGAGTGTGAGAGTGTGTGAGGGCTCTGGATGCTGAGTGTGACACTGTGTGAGGGCTCTCGATGCTGAGTTTGGGAGTGTGTGAGGGCTCTAGATGCTGAGTGTGAGAGTGTGTGAGGGCTCCAGATGCTGTGTGTGTGATTTTGGAGTGTCTGCATTGTGAAACTTAAAAGTTATTGATTTTTTTTTGTTGCTTCGTTCTGCGGTGTTGCAATTTGCAGACGGTCCCCGGACACCGGTGCGGCTGAAGGCTTCGCATAGAGCCTCGATGCTGAACGTGAGTGTGTGAGGGCCCTTGATGCTGAGTGTGGGAGTGTGTGAGGGCTCCAGATGCTGAGTGTGAGAGTGTGTGAGGGCTCCAGATGCTTAGTGTGGGTGTGTGTGAGGGCCCTTGATGCTGAGTGTGAGAGTGTGTGAGGGTCCTTGATGCTGAGTGTGAGAGTGTTTGAGGGCTCTAGATGCTGAGTGTGAGAGTGTCTGAGGGCTCCAGATGCTGTGTGTGAGAGTGTGTGAGGGCTCCAGATTCTGAGTGTGAGAGTTTGTGAGGGCTCTTGATGCTGAGTGTGTGATTTTGGAGTGTCTGCATTGTGTAACTTAAAAGTTATTGATTTTTTTTTGTTGCTTCGTTCTGCGGTGTTGCAATTTGCAGACGGTCCCCGGACACCGGTGCGGCTGAAGGCTTCGCATAGAGCCTCTATGCTGAACGTGAGTGTGTGAGGTCCCTTGATGCTGAGTGTGAGAGTGTGTGAGGGCCCTTGATGCTGAGTGTGACAGTGTCTGAGGGCTCCAGATGTTGAGTGTGAGAGTGTGTGAGGGCTCCAGATGCTGAGTGTGAGAGTGTGTGAGGGCTCCAGATGCTGAGTGTGAGAGTGTGTGAGGGCTCCAGATGCTGAGTGTGAGGGCTCTGGATGGTGAGTGTGACACTGTGTGTGGGCTCCAGATGCTGAGTGTGAAAGTGTTTGACGGCTCCAGATGTTGAGTGTGGGAGTGTGTGAGGGCTCCAGATGCTGAGTGTGGAAGTGTGTGAGGGCTCCAAATGCTGAGTGTGAGAGTGTGTGAGCGCTCCAGATGTTGAGTGTGGGAGCGTCTTAGGGCTCTAGATGCTGAGTGTGAGAGTGTGTGAGGGCTCCAGATGTTGAGTGTGAGAGTGTGTGAGGGCTCCAGATGCTGAGTGTGAGAGTGTGTGAGGGCTCCAGATGCTGAGTGTGGGTGTGTGTGAGGGCACTTGATGTTGACTGTCTGAGGGCTCCAGATGCTGAGTGTGGGTGTGTGTGAGGGCACTTGATGTTGAGTGTGTGAGGGCTCCAGATGTTGAGTGTGAGAGTGTGTGAGGGCTCCATATGTTGAGTGTGACAGTGTGTGAGGGCTCCAGATGCTGAGTGTGAGAGTGTGTGAGGGCTCCAGATGCTGAGTGTGAGAGTGTGTGAGGGCTCTAGATGCTGAGTGTTTGATTTTGGAGTGTCTGCATTGTGTAAGTTAAAAGTTATTGATTTTTTTTGTTGCTTCGTTCTGCGGTGTTGCAATTTGCAGACGGTCCCCGGACACCGGTGCGGCTGAAGGCTTCGCATAGAGCCTCGATGCTGAACGTGAGTGTGTGAGGGCTCCAGATGTTGAGTCTGGGAATGTCTGAGGACTCTAGATTCTGAGTATGAAAATGTTTGATGGCTCCAGATGTTGAGTGTGGGAGTGTGTGAGGGCCCTTGATGCTGAGTGTGAGAGTGTTTGAGGGTCCTTGATGCTGAGTGTGAGAGTGTGTGAGGGCTCTAGATGTTGAGTGTGGGAGTGTCTGAGGGCTCTAGATGCTGCGTGTGAGAGTGTGTGAGGGCTCCAGATTCTGAGTGTGAGAGTGTGTGAGGGCTCCAGATGCTGAGTGTAAAAGTGTTTGACGGCTCCAGATGTTGAGTGTGGGAGTGTGTGAGGGCTCCAGATGTTGAATGTGAGAGTGTGTCAGGGATCTAGATGCTGAGTGTGTGATTTTGGAGTGTCTGCATTGTGAAACTTAAAAGTTATTGATTTTTTTATTGCTGCTTGGTTCTGCGGTGTTGCAATTTGCAGACGGTCCTCGGACACCGGTGCGGCTGAAGGCTTCGCATAGAGCCTCGATGCTGACCGTGAGTGTGTGAGGGCCCTTGATGCTGAGTGTGAGAGTGTGTGAGTGCCCTTGATGCTGAGTGTGAGAGTGTGTGAGGGCTCCAGATGCTGAGTGTGAGAGTGTGTGAGGGCTCTAGATGCTGAGTGTGGGAGTGTGTGAGGGCTCTAGATGCTGAGTGTGTGATTTTGGAGTGTCTGCATTGTGTAACTTAAAAGTTATTGATTTTTTTTTGTTGCTTCGTTCTGCGGTGCTGCAATTTGGAGACGGTCCCCGGACACCTCTGCATCTGAAGGCTTTGCATAGAGCCTCGATGCTGAACGTGAGTGTGTGAGGGCCCTTGATTCTGAGAGTGAGAGTGTGTGAGGGCTCTTGATACTGAGTGTGTGAGTGTGTGAGGGCCTTTGATACTGAGTGTGAGAGTGTTTGAGGGCTCAAGATGCTGAGTGTGAAAGTGTTTGAGGGCTCAAGATGCTTAGTGTGGGTGTGTGTGAGGGCACTAGATGTTGAGTGTGTGAGGGCTCCAGATTCTGAGTGTGAGAGTGTGTGAGGGCTCCAGATTCTGAGTGTGAAAGTGTTTGACGGCTTCAGATGATGAGTGTGAGAGTGTGTGAGGGCTCCAGATGTTGAATGTGAGAGTGTGTGAGGGCTCTAGATGCTGAGTGTGTGATTTTGGAGTGTCTGCATTGTGAAACTTAAAAGTTATTGATTTTTTTTGTTGCTTCGTTCTGCGGTGTTGCAATTTGAAGACGGTCCCCGGACACCGGTGCGGCTGAAGGCTTCGCATAGAGCCTTGATGCTGAACGTGAGTGTGTGAGGGCCCTTGATGCTGAGTGTGAGAGTGTGTGAGGGTCCTTGATGCTGAGTGTGTGAGTGTGTGAGGGCTCTGGATACTGAGTGTGAGAGTGTGTGAGGGCCCTTGATACTGAGTGTGAGAGTGTGTGAGGGCCCTTGATCCTGAGTTTGACAGTGTGTGAGGGCCCTTGATGCTGAGTGTGGGAGTGTGTGAGGGCTCCAGATGTTGAGTGTGAGAGTGTGTGAGGAATCCAGATGCTGAGTGTGAGAGTGTGTGAGGGCTCCAGATTCTGAGTGTGAGAGTGTGTGAGGGCTCTAGATGCTGAGTTTGGGAGTGTGTGAGGGCACGAGATGTTGAGTGTGTGAGGGCTCTAGATGCTGAGTGTAGGAGTGTCTGAGGGCTCCAGGTGCTGAGTTTGGGAGTGTGTGAGGGCTTCAGATGCTGAGTGTGAGAGTGTGTGAGGGCTCTAGATGCTGAGTGTGAGAGTGTGTGAGGGCTCTAGATGCTGAGTGTGTGATTTTGGAGTGTCTGCATTGTGTAACTTAAAAGTCATTGACTTTTGTCTGCAGCTTCGTTCTGCGGTGTTACAATTTGAAGACGGTCCCCGGACACCGGTGCGGCTGAAGGCTTCGCATAGAGTCTCGATGCTGAACGTGAGTGTGTGAGGGCCCTTGATGCTGAGTGTGAGAGTGTGTGAGGGTTCTAGATGTTGACTGTGAGAGTGTGTCAGGCCTCGAGATGCTGAGTGTGAGAGTGTGTGAGGGCTCTCGATGCTGAGTGTAGGAGTGTCTGAGGGCTCCAGATGTTGAGTTTGGGAGTGTGTGAGGGCACGAGATGTTGAGTGTGTGAGGGCTCCAGATGCTGAGTGTATGAGTGTGTGAGGGCTCCAGATGCTGAGTGTATGAGTGTGTGAGGGCTCCAGATGCTGAGTGTGAGAGTGTTTGAGGGCCCCAGATGCTGAGTGTGAGAGTGTGAGAGGGCCTTTGATACTTAGTGTGAGAGTGTGTGAGGGCTCCAGATGCTGAGTGTGAGAGTGTCTGAGGGCTCCAGATGTTGAAAGTGAGAGTGTGTGAGGGCTCGCGATGCTGAGTGTGTGATTTTGGAGTGTCTGCATTGTGTAGCTTAAAAGTTAATGATTTTTTTTTTTGTTGCTTCGTTCTGCGGTGTTGCAATTTGCAGACGGTCTCCGGACACCGGTGCGGCTGAAGGCTTCACATAGAGCCTCGATGCTGAACGTGAGTGTGTGAGGGCCCTTGATGCTGAGTGTGAGAGTGTAC
This sequence comes from Karalla daura, assembly GCA_029224185.1. Classification (NCBI taxonomy): domain Eukaryota; kingdom Metazoa; phylum Chordata; class Actinopteri; order Chaetodontiformes; family Leiognathidae; genus Karalla; species Karalla daura. Next base: position 17,412,297 of record CM055203.1, on the reverse strand, counting down.
GAGGGCCCTTGATGCTGAGTGTGAGAGTGTACGAGGGCCCTTGATGCTGAGTGTGAGAGTGTGTGAGGGCCCTTGATGCTGAGTGTGGGAGTGTGTGAGGGCTCCAGATGCTGAGTGTGAGAGTGTGCGAGGGCTCCAGATGTTGAGTGTGAGAGTGTGTGAGGGCTCTCGATGCTGAGTGTGAGAGTGTGTGAGGGCCCTTGATGCTGAGTGTGAGAGTGTGTGAAGGCTCCAGATGCTGAGTGTGAGAGTGTCTGAGGGCTCCAGATGTTGAGTGTGAGAGTGTGTGAGGGCTGCAGATTCTGAGTGTGAGAGTGTGTGAGGGCTCTCGATGCTGAGTGTGGGAGTGTGTGAGGGCTCTAGATGTTGAGTGTGTGATTTTGGAGTGTCTGCATTGTGTAACTTCAAAGTTATTGATTTTTGTTCGTAGCTTCGTTCTGCGGTGTTGCAATTTGCAGACGGTCCCCGGACACCGGTGCAGCTGAAGGCTTCGCATAGAGCCTCGATGCTGAACGTGAGTGTGTGAGGGCCCTTGATGCTGAGAGTGAGAGTGTGTGAGGGCTCTTGATACTGAGTGTGTGAGTGTGTGAAGGCCTTTGATACTGAGTGTGAGAGTGTGTGAGGGCTCTCGATGCTGTGTTTGGGAGTGTGTGAGGGCACGAGATGTTGAGTGTGAGAGTGTGTGAGGGCTCCAGATGCTTGGTGTGGGTGTGTGTGAGGGCTCCAGATGCTGAGTGTGGGAGTGTGTGAGGGCTCCAGATGCTGAGTGTGGGAGTGTTTGAGGGCTCTAGATGCTGAGTGTGTGATATTGGAGTGTCTGCATTGTGTAACTTAAAAGTTATTGATTTTTGTTTTTTGGCTTCGTTCTGCAGTGTTGCAATTTGCAGACGGTCCCCGGACACCGGTGCACCTGAAGGCTTCGCATAGAGCCTCGATGCTGAACGTGAGTGTGTGAGGGCCCTTGATGCTGAGTGTGAGAGTGTGTGAGGGACCTTGATGCTGAGTGTGAGAGTGTACGAGGGCCCTTGATGCTGAGTGTGAGAGTGTGTGAGGGCCCTTGATGCTGAGTGTGGGAGTGTGTGAGGGCTCCAGATGCTGAGTGTGAGAGTGTGCGAGGGCTCCAGATGTTGAGTGTGAGAGTGTGTGAGGGCTCTGGATCCTGAGTGTGTGAGTGTGTGAGGGCCTTTGATACTGAGTGTGAGAGTGTGTGAGGGCTCCAGATGCTGAGTGTGAGTGTGTGTGAGGGCCCTTGATGCTGAGTTTGGGAGTGTGTGAGGGCACGAGATGTTGAGTGTGTGAGGGCTCCAGATGCTGAGTGTGAGAGTGTGTGAGGGCTCCAGATGCTGAGTGTGAGAGTGTGTGAGGGCTCCCGGTGCAGAGTGTGGGAGTGTGTGAGGGCAGTAGATGTTAAGTGTGTGAGGGCTCTAGATGTTGAGTGTGAGTGTGTGAGGGCTCCAGATGCTGAGTGTGAGAGTGTGTGAGGGCTCTCGATGCTGAGTGTGAGAGTGTGTGAGGGCTCCAGATGTTGAGTTTGGGAGTGTGTGAGGGCACGAGATGTTGAGTGTTAGAGGGCTCCAGATGTTGAGTTTGGGAGTGTCTGAGGGTTCCAGATGCTGAGTGTGAAAGTGTGTGAGGGCTCTAGATGTTGAGTGTGAGAGTGTGTGAGGGCTCTAGATGCTGAGTGTGTGATTTTGGAGTGTCTGCATTGTGCAACTAAAAAGTTATTGATTTTTGTTCGTAGCTTTGTTCTGCGGTGTTGTAATTTGTAGACGGTCCCCGGACACCGGTGCAGCTGAAGGGTTCGCATAGAGCCTCGATGCTGAACGTGAGTGTGTGAGGGCCCTTGATGCTGAGTGTGAGAGTGTGTGAGGGCTTTGGATACTGAGTGTGTGAGTGTGTGAGGGCCTTTGATACTGAGTGTGAGAGTGTGTGAGGGCTCCAGATGCTGAGTTTGGAAGTGTGTGAGGGCTCTAGATGCTGAGTGTGAGAGTGTGTGAGGGCCCTTGATGCTGAGTGTGAGAGTGTGTGAGGGCTCCAGATGTTGAGTGTGAGAGTGTGTGAGGGCACGAAATGTTGAGTGTGTGAGGGCCCTTGATGCTTTGTGTGAGAGTGTGTGAAGGCTCTGGATACTGAGTGTGAGAGTGTGTGAGGGCTCCAGATGCTGAGTGTGAGAGTGTGCGAGGGCTCTGGATACTGAGTGTGAGAGTGTGTGAGGGCCCTTGATACTGAGTGTGAGAGTGTGTGAGGGCTCTAGATGCTGAGTGTGAACGTGTGTGAGGGTTCTACCTGCTGAGTGTGAGAGTGTGTGAGGGCTCCAGATGCTGAGGGTGAAAGTGTGTCAGGGCTCCAGATTCTGAGCGTGAAAGTGTGTGAGAGCTCTTCATGCTGAGCATGAGAGTGTGTGAGGGCTCTGGATGCTAGATGAGTGTGTGTGTGTGTGTGTGTGTGTGTGTGTGTGTGTGTGTGTGTGTGTGTGTGTGTGTGCGGGTGCGTCTGTGTAAGGGGGTTTACATGTAGAACACCGAACTCTGATGTCGCGTCATATATACACACACACACAGCACATCGCGCACACCTTTCAGGATAGAAGAAAAAACGTTTTTCTTTATTGAACTCCCTGCACTGGAACACTTTCCAATGAGTTTTCTTTTTGTCTTTTACCTGGCCATACGTTCGAAAGGACAACACCGAGGACTTCTTGTACCTGACGGAGTACGCTGTGGCGAGGCAGTGACACTGTGTAAACAGACACTGAGGGTGCGTGGTGCAAAAGCACACTAGAGAGAAAAAAAACCAAAATGAAAACACAGCTGGAACATGACGTGACACGTTTTGGCAGCACCCGTCACTGATGACGACGATGATGATGATGATGGTGATGATGATGATGATGATGAAGAGACTCCCGTTTGACCTCATGCATGTCACGGTCTTCATCGGCGCACGTGGACGCTCTTAAGGGGGACGTTTGCACCGGCATCACAGTGAGCTTTGGTTTAAAGTGTCCATGAGGGGGAGGGGGGGGGGGGGAGGGGGGAGGGGGGGGGGCTGCGTCGCTTTAAATCCTCCCCGTTTCACGGTCAGTGAAGTCACTGGAGTCGCTGTGGCGGACAAAAAAAAACGGCGACGAAAGAGGAAACAAATATGAAACCCTGCTTCTCTTGCGGTGGGCGAAGCGAAGAGCTTTTCCATTCACCTTCAACGTCTCCCGGCTCCAGTGATTCCAGGAGAACTGAGGCAGGGACCGTCAAAAAGTCACCCACGTGGCCGTAGGAGGATCGGACGCGTACGCGTGGAGCGTTATATACGCGCGTGTGTGTGCGTGTGCGTGCGCGTGTGCGTGTGTGTGTGGACAACAGGACGACTCTTTTCACAGCAGCATCGGGGTGAACGCAGCGTATATACACATGTACACGTAGGAAAATAACGTCTCGCGTCTGCCCCCGTCTCCACCCGTCCGCTCCTCTCGCAGCCTCGTCTCTATGTACAACGTATTTACACGTGCGGCAACTCTGCGTGCTGCGCATCGCTTTTCGCACGGGGGGGGAGGAGACCTCCGGGGAGTCCCCCCTCCATCGGCCCGTCCACGTCCCGGTGTCCCCGGGGTCCGTCTGTCCCTCACCTCGATCGACCTTTCGGAGCTTTTCGCTGAGAACGCAACGGCGAGAGTCCAGTTCTTTGCGTTCGTTTGTTGCGCGTTACGTGCCGGCTCTGATCGGTCTTGGCGGCACGCTCCACACAGACGGAACTGAAGACGCCCGGCCTCCTCCTCCTCCTCCTCCTCCTCCTCCTCCTCCTCCTCCTCCTCCAGCTCCTCTGGCCGGCACTGGTGTCACCCAGGGTTTGGAAGGGTGGGGGAGGGGTGAGGAGGAGGAGGGGGAAGGGGGGCGGAGTCACACACTGAGACCAGTTTGGAGTGCCGTGCTGTGCTGCAGGTGGAGCCTCAGGTGGAGGCCGAGGAGGAGGAGGAGGAGGAGGAGGAGGAGGGGGAGGGCGAGGGGGACGGGGAAGAGGAGGAGGAGGAGGAGGGCGCCGGGCTCGGGCTGGGCGAGGGGAAGGCTTTGGGCGAGGGAGTCGGGGGGCGGCGGCTCCTCCCCGGCTCCTCGTCGTCCTCTCTCCCCCCGGCGGCCCCCGCTTTGCTCTTCCCCCCGCCTGCCGCCCCGTGTCCCTCCAGGCCCTCGGAGTTCTCCAGCATCTCCTGGATGAGCGGCGGCATGGAGCCGGGGATCTCCATCTTCAGCGTGATCACTCGCTCGGCCCCTGCACGCGGAGGAGGAGAGGAGGAGGAGGAGGGGAGAGACCAAAACGGGTCGGGTCAGAGACAACAAAAAACCCAAAAACAAACGCCCGAAAAGCAAAAGTGCATCGAGACGCACGCGCGCCTCTCACCTTTCACGCTGATGCTCCGGAGATCGGTGATCTTCATCAGGATCTTGGGGAACATGCAGGGTTTGTCGGGCCTCCTCCTCCTCACGTAGATCTGTGCGAAACAAGACGCAGGCGCGTTGGGAGACGATGAGGTGCTCGGGGGGTTCGTTCGCAGGGACTGAAACTGTGGTGGTCTGCTCTGACCAAAGCCCACACGTGGGGACGCTCCGAAACGAAACCCGCTCGGGTTGGATGATTTTTGTCCTCGGTGAATAGATCGTGGTGTTCAAAGTTGGTTTGCTTTGGCTGCGAAAACGGGACCGTCCTAACCGAGATAAAAACGCTAAAACCTGAGGAAAAAGGTAAAAACGGGCAGCGGGTCCATTCCTTGAAATGAGATGTGAGGCGCCTGATTTAAGATGATGGTGTGAAGCTGAACACTTGAACGCTTCTCGACCTGCGACCTGGACGTAACGGCACGGTGCTACGAGAGGGAAAAACGTGTCCCACCTTCAGGGCTTCCACGATGGGCTCCTGCAGGACGTCCACCTTGTCCGCCTGCTCCAGGTCCTGGCGGTCTGCGCAACCACAGAGATCACGTCGTGAGGAGCGCGATCGTACCCGGTGACTCCAATTCACAAGACGCCGGCCCCCTGAACACTCCAGCCCTGAACCCTCCATCACTGAAGTGACTGCTGAGTGTGAGAGTGTGTGAGGGCTCCAGATGCTGAGTGTGAGAGTGTGTGAGGGCTCCAGATGCTGAGTGTGGGAGTGTGTGAGGGCTCCAGATGTTGAGTGTGAGAGTGTGTGAGGGCTCCAGATGCTGAGTGTGAGAGTGTGTGAGGGCTCCAGATGCTGAGTGTGAGAGTGTGTGAGGGCTCTCGACGCTGAGTGTGAGAGTGTGTGAGGGCTCTAGATGTTGAGTGTGAGAGTGTGTGAGGGCTCCAGATGCTGAGTGTGAAAGTGTTTGACGGCTCCAGATGTTGAGTGTGGGAGTGTGTGAGGGCTCCAGATGTTGAGTGTGAGAGTGTGTGAGGGCTCTAGATGCTGAGTGTGAAAGTGTTTGACGGCTCCAGATGTTGAGTGTGGGAGTGTGTGAGGGCTCCAGATGTTGAGTGTGAGAGTGTGTGAGGGCTCTAGATGCTGAGTGTGTGATTTTGGAGTGTCTGCATTGTGTAACTTAAAAGTTATTGATTTTTGTTCGTAGCTTCGTTCTGCGGTGTTGCAATTTGCAGACGGTCCCCGGACACCGGTGCAGCTGAAGGCTTCGCATAGAGCCTCGATGCTGAACGTGAGTGTGTGAGGGCCCTTGATGCTGAGTGTGGGAGTGTGTGAGGGCTCCAGATGCTGAGTGTGAGAGTGTTTGAGGGCTCCAGATGCTTAGTGTGGGTGTGTGTGAGGGCACGAGATGTTGAGTGTGTGAGGGCTCCAGAGTTTGAGTGTGAGAGTGTGTGAGGGCTCCAGAAGCTGAGTGTGAGAGTGTGTGAGGGCTCTAGATGCTGAGTGTGAGAGTTTGTGAGGGCTCTAGATGCTGAGTGTGTGATTTTGGAGTGTCTGCATTGTGAAACTTAAAAGTTATTGATTTTTTTTTGTTGCTTCGTTCTGCGGTGTTGCAATTTGCAGACGGTCCCCGGACACCGGTGCAGCTGAAGGCTTCGCATAGAGCCTCGATGCTGAACGTGAGTGTGTGAGGGCCCCAGATGTTGAGTGTGAGAGTGTGTGAGGGCACTCGATGTTGAGTGTGAGAGTGTGTGAGGGCTCCAGATGCTGAGTGTGAGAGTGTGTGAGGGCTCTAGATGCTGAGTGTGAGAGTGTGTGAGGGCTCCAGATGCTGAGTGTGGGAGTGTGTGAGGGCTCCAGATGTTGAGTGTGAGAGTGTGTGAGGGCTCCAGATGCTGAGTGTGAGAGTGTGTGAGGGCTCCAGATGCTGAGTGTGAGAGTGTGTGAGGGCTCTCGACGCTGAGTGTGAGAGTGTGTGAGGGCTCTAGATGTTGAGTGTGAGAGTGTGTGAGGGCTCCGGATGCTGAGTGTGGGAGTGTGTAAGGGCTCCAGATGCTGAGTGTGAAAGTGTTTGACGGCTCCACATGTTGAGTGTGGGAGTGTGTGAGGGCTCTAGATGCTGAGTGTGTGATTTTGGAGTGTCTGCATTGTGTAACTTAAAAGTTATTGAATTTTGTTCGTAGCTTCGTTCTGCGGTGTTGCAATTTGCAGACGGTCCCCGGACACCGGTGCAGCTGAAGGCTTCGCATAGAGCCTCGATGCTGAACGTGAGTGTGTGAGGGCCCTTGATGCTGAGTGTGGGAGTGTGTGAGGGCTCCAGATGCTGAGTGTGAGAGTGTTTGAGGGCTCCAGATGCTTAGTGTGGGTGTGTGTGAGGGCACGAGATGTTGAGTGTGTGAGGGCTCCAGAGTTTGAGTGTGAGAGTGTGTGAGGGCTCCAGAAGCTGAGTGTGAGAGTGTGTGAGGGCTCCAGATGCTGAGTGTGAGAGTGTGTGAGGACCCTTGATACTGAGTGTGAGAGTGTGTGAGGGCTCCAGATGCTGAGTGTGAGAGTGTCTGAGGGCTCCAGATACTGAGTGTGAGAGTGTGTGAGGGCTCCAGATGCTGAGTTTGGGAGTGTGTGAGGGCTCCAGATGCTGAGTGTGAGAGTGAGTGAGGGCTCTAGATGCTGAGTGTGTGATTTTGGAGTGTCTGCATTGTGTAACTTAAAAGTTAATGATTTTTTTTTGTTGCTTCGTTCTGCGGTGTTGCAATTTGCAGACGGTCCCCGGACACCGGTGCGGCTGAAGGCTTCGCATAGAGCCTCGATGCTGAACGTGAGTGTGTGAGGGCCCTTGATGCTGAGTGTGAGAGTGTGTGAGGGCTCCAGATTCTGAGTGTGAGAGTGTGTGAGGGCTTTGGGTACTGAGTGTGAGAGTGTGTGAGGGCTCCAGATGCTGAGTGTGGGAGTGTGTGAGGGCTCCAGATGCTTAGTGTGGGTGTGTGTGAGGGCACGAGATGTTGAGTGTGTGAGGGCTCCAGAGTTTGAGTGTGAGAGTGTGTGAGGGCTCCAGAAGCTGAGTGTGAGAGTGTGTGAGGGCTCTAGATGCTGAGTGTGAGAGTTTGTGAGGGCTCTAGATGCTGAGTGTGTGATTTTGGAGTGTCTGCATTGTGAAACTTAAAAGTTATTGATTTTTTTTTGTTGCTTCGTTCTGCGGTGTTGCAATTTGCAGACGGTCCCCGGACACCGGTGCAGCTGAAGGCTTCGCATAGAGCCTCGATGCTGAACGTGAGTGTGTGAGGGCCCCAGATGTTGAGTGTGAGAGTGTGTGAGGGCACTCGATGTTGAGTGTGAGAGTGTGTGAGGGCTCCAGATGCTGAGTGTGAGAGTGTGTGAGGGCTCTAGATGCTGAGTGTGAGAGTGTGTGAGGGCTCCAGATGCTGAGTGTGAGAGTGTGTGAGGGCTCCAGATGCTGAGTGTGGGAGTGTGTGAGGGCTCCAGATGTTGAGTGTGAGAGTGTGTGAGGGCTCCAGATGCTGAGTGTGAGAGTGTGTGAGGGCTCCAGATGCTGAGTGTGAGAGTGTGTGAGGGCTCTCGACGCTGAGTGTGAGAGTGTGTGAGGGCTCTAGATGTTGAGTGTGAGAGTGTGTGAGGGCTCCGGATGCTGAGTGTGGGAGTGTGTAAGGGCTCCAGATGCTGAGTGTGAAAGTGTTTGACGGCTCCACATGTTGAGTGTGGGAGTGTGTGAGGGCTCCAGATGTTGAGTGTGAGAGTGTGTGAGGGCTCTAGATGCTGAGTGTGTGATTTTGGAGTGTCTGCATTGTGTAACTTAAAAGTTATTGATTTTTGTTCGTAGCTTCGTTCTGCGGTGTTGCAATTTGCAGACGGTCCCCGGACACCGGTGCAGCTGAAGGCTTCGCATAGAGCCTCGATGCTGAACGTGAGTGTGTGAGGGCCCTTGATGCTGAGTGTGGGAGTGTGTGAGGGCTCCAGATGCTGAGTGTGAGAGTGTTTGAGGGCTCCAGATGCTTAGTGTGGGTGTGTGTGAGGGCACGAGATGTTGAGTGTGTGAGGGCTCCAGAGTTTGAGTGTGAGAGTGTGTGAGGGCTCCAGAAGCTGAGTGTGAGAGTGTGTGAGGGCTCCAGATGCTGAGTGTGAGAGTGTGTGAGGACCCTTGATACTGAGTGTGAGAGTGTGTGAGGGCTCCAGATGCTGAGTGTGAGAGTGTCTGAGGGCTCCAGATACTGAGTGTGAGAGTGTGTGAGGGCTCCAGATGCTGAGTTTGGGAGTGTGTGAGGGCTCCAGATGCTGAGTGTGAGAGTGAGTGAGGGCTCTAGATGCTGAGTGTGTGATTTTGGAGTGTCTGCATTGTGTAACTTAAAAGTTAATGATTTTTTTTTGTTGCTTCGTTCTGCGGTGTTGCAATTTGCAGACGGTCCCCGGACACCGGTGCGGCTGAAGGCTTCGCATAGAGCCTCGATGCTGAACGTGAGTGTGTGAGGGCCCTTGATGCTGAGTGTGAGAGTGTGTGAGGGCTCCAGATTCTGAGTGTGAGAGTGTGTGAGGGCTCTGGGTACTGAGTGTGAGAGTGTGTGAGGGCTCCAGATGCTGAGTGTGGGAGTGTGTGAGGGCTCCAGATGCTGAGTGTGTGAGGGCTCCAGAGTTTGAGTGTGAGAGTGTGTGAGGGCTCAAGATGCTGAGTGTGAGAGTGTGTGAGGGCTCTAGATGTTTAGTGTGAGAGTGTGTGAGGTCTCCAGATGCTGAGTGTGGGAGTGTGTGAGGGCTCTAGATGTTTCGTGTGAGAGTGTGTGAGGGTTCCAGATTCTGAGTGTGAGAGTGTGTGAGGGCTCCAGATGTTGAATGTGAGAGTGTGTGAGGGCCCCTGATGCTGAGTGTGAGAGTGTGTGAGGGCTCCAGATGTTGAGTGTGGGAGTGTGTGAGGGCTCCAGATGTTGAATGTGAGAGTGTGTGAGGGCTCTGGATACTGAGTGTGAGAGTGTGTGAGGGCTCTAGATGTTGAGTGTGAGAGTGTGTGAGGTCTCCCGGTGCAGAGTGTGGGAGTGTGTGAGGGCAGTAGATGTTGAGTGTGTGAGGACTCTAGATGTTGAGTGTGAGAGTGTGTGAGGGCTCCAGATTCTGAGTGTGAGCATGTGTGAGGGCCCTTGATGCTGAGTGTGAGAGTGTGTGAGGGCTCCAGATGCTGAATGTGAGAGTGTGTGAGGGCTCCAGGTGTTGAGTGTGGGAGTGTGAAAGTGTTTGACGGCTCCAGATGTTGAATGTGAGAGTGTGTGAGGGCTCCAGATGTTGAATGTGAGAGTGTGTGAGGGCTCCAGATGCTGAGTGTGGGAGTGTGTGAGGGCTCCAGATGCTGAGTGTGACAGTGTGTGTGGGCTCTAGATGCTGAGTGTGTGATTTTGGAGTGTCTGCATTGTGTAACTTAAAAGTTTTTGATTTTTGTCTGCAGCTTCGTTCTGCGGTGTTGCAATTTGCAGACGGTCCCCGGACACCGGTGCAGCTGAAGGCTTCGCATAGAGCGTCGATGCTGAACGTGAGTGTGTGAGGGCCCTTGATGCTGTGTGTGAGAGTGTGTGAGGGCCCTTGATGCTGAGTGTGTGAGGGCTCTAGATGTTCAGTGTGAGAGTGTGTGAGGGCCCTTGATGCTGAATGTGGGAATGTGTGAGGGCAGTAGATGTTGAGTGTGAGAGTGTGTGAGGGCCCTTGATTCTGAGTGTGAGAGTGTGTGAGGCCTCCAGATGCTGAGTGTGGGTGTGTGTGAGGGCTCCAGATGCTGAGTGTGAGAGTGTGTGAGGGCCCTTGATGCTGAGTGTGAGAGTGTGTGAGGGCCCTTGATGCTGAGTGTGGGAGCGTGTGAGGGCTCTAGATGTTTAGTGTGAGAGTTTGTGAGGGCTCCAGATGCTGAGTTTGGGAGTGTGTGAGGGCTCCAGATGTTGAGTGTGAAAGTGTTTGACGGCTCCAGATGTTGAGTGTGGGAGTGTGTGAGGGCTCCAGATGCTGAGTGTGAGAGTGTGTGAGGGCTCGAGATGCTGAGTGTGTGAGTGTGTGAGGGCCTTTGATACTGAGTGTGAGAGTGTTTGAGGGCTCCAGATGCTGAGTGTGAGTGTGTGTGAGGGCCCTTGATGCTGAGTGTAGGAGTGTCTGAGGGCTCCAGATGTTGAGTTTGGGAGTGTGTGAGGGCACGAGATGTTGAGTGTGAGAGTGTGTGAGGGCTGCAGATGCTGAGTGTGAGAGTGTGTGAGGGCTCTCGATGCTGAGTGTAGGAGTGTCTGAGGGCTTCAGATGCTGAGTGTGAAAGTGTTTGATGGCTCCAGATGTTGAGTTTGAGAGTGTGTGAGGGCTCCCGGTGCAGAGTGTGGGAGTGTGTTAGGGCAGTAGATGTTGAGTGTGTGAGGACTCTAGATGTTGGGTGTGAGAGTGTTAGGGCTCCAGATGTTTAGTTTGGGAGTGTCTGAGGGTTCCAGATGCTGAGTGTGAGAGTGTGTGAGGGCTCTAGATGCTGAGTGTGAGAGTTTGTGAGGGCTCTAGATGCTGAGTGTGTGATTTTGGAGTGTCTGCATTGTGTAACTTAAAAGTTATTGATTTTTGTCTGCAGCTTCGTACTGCGGTGTTGCAATTTGCAGACGGTCCCCGGACACCGGTGCGGCTGAAGGCTCCGCATAGAGCCTCGATGCTGAACGTGAGTGTGTGAGGGCCCTTGATGCTGAGTGTGAGAGTGTGTGAGGGCCCTTGATGCTGAGTGTGAGAGTGTGTGAGGGCTCCAGATTCTGAGTGTGAGAGTGTGAGAGGGTTCTCGATGCTGAGTTTGGGAGTGTGTGAGGGCTCCAGATGCTGAGTGTGAAAGTGTTTGACGGCTCCAGATGTTGAGTGTGAGAGTGTGTGAGGGCTCCAGATGCTGAATGTGAGAGTGTGTGAGGGCTCTAGATGCTGAGTGTGAGAGTGTGTGAGGGCTCCAGATGCTGAGTGTGAGAGTGTGTGAGGGCTACAGATGCTGAGTGTGAGAGTGTGTGAGGGCTCAAGACGCTGAGTGTGGGAGTGTGTGAGGGCACGAGATGTTGAGTGTGTGAGGGCTCCAGATGCTGAGTGTGAGAGTGTGTGAGGGCTCCAGATGCTGAGTGTGAGAGTGTGTGAGGGCTCCAGATGTTGAGTGTGAAAGTGTTTGACGGCTCCAGATGTTGAGTGTGGGAGTGTGTGAGGGCTCCCGATGCTGAGTGTGAGAGTGTGTGAGGGCCCTTGATGCTGAGTGTGAGAGTGTGTGAGGGCTCCAGATGCTGAGTGTGAGAATGTGTGAGGGCTCCAGAGTTGAGTGTGGGAGTGTCCGAGGGCTCTAGATGCTGCGTGTGTGAGTGTGTGAGGGCTCCAGATTCTGAGTGTGAGAGTGTTTGAGGGCTCTCGATGTTGAGTGTGTGAGGGCTCCAGAGTTTGAGTGTGGGAGTGTCTGAGGGCTCCAGATGCTGAGTGTGAAAGTGTTTGACGGCTCCAGATGTTGAGCGTGGGAGTGTGTGAGGGCTCTCGATGCTGAGTGTGAGAGTGTGTGAGGGCTCCAGATGCTGAGTGTGAGAGTATGTGAGGGCTCCAGATGCTGAGTGTGGGAGTGTGTGAGGGCTCTAGATGCTGAGTGTGAGAGTGTGTGAGGGCTCCAGATGCTGAGTGTGAGAGTGTGTGAGGGCCCCAGATGCTGAGTGTGAGAGTGTGTGAGGGCTCCAGAGTTGAGTGTGGGAGTGTCTGAGGGCTCTAGATGATGCGTGTGTGAGTGTGTGAGGGCTCCAGATTCTGAGTGTGAGAGTGTGTGAGGGTTCTCGATGCTGAGTTTGGGAGTGTGTGAGGGCTCCAGATGCTGAGTGTGTAAGTGTTTGACGGCTCCAGATGTTGAGCGTTGGAGTGTGTGAGGGCTCCAGATGCTGAGTGTGAAAGTGTTTGATGGCTCCAGATGCTCAGTGTGGGAGTGTGTGAGGGCACTCGATGTTGAGTGTGTGAGGGCTCTAGATGTTGAGTGTGTGAGGGCTCCAGAGTTTGAGTGTGGGAGTGTCTGAGGGCTCCAGATGCTGAGTGTGTAAGTGTTTGACGGCTCCAGATGGTGAGCGTGGGAGTGTGTGAGGGCTCTCGATGCTGAGTGTGAGAGTGTGTGAGGGCTCCAGATGCTGAGTGTGAGAGTATGTGAGGGCTCCAGATGCTGAGTGTGGGAGTGTGTGAGGGCTCTAGATGCTGAGTGTGAGAGTGTGTGAGGGCTCCAGATGCTGAGTGTGAGAGTGTGTGAGGGCTCCAGATGCTGAGTGTGAGAGTGTGTGAGGGCTCCAGATGCTGAGTGTGGGAGTGTGTGAGGGCTCTAGATGCTGAGTGTGGGACTGTGTGAAGGCTCCAGATTCTTTGTGTGACAGTGTGTGAGGGCTACAGATGCTGAGTGTGAGAGTGTGTGAGGGCTCCAGATGCTGAGTGTGAGAGTGTGTGAGGGCTCCAGAGTTGAGTGTGGGAGTGTCTGAGGGCTCTAGATGATGCGTGTGTGAGTGTGTGAGGGCTCCAGATTCTGAGTGTGAGAGTGTGTGAGGGTTCTCGATGCTGAGTTTGGGAGTGTGTGAGGGCTCCAGATGCTGAGTGTGTAAGTGTTTGACGGCTCCAGATGTTGAGCGTTGGAGGGTGTGAGGGCTCCAGATGCTGAGTGTGAAAGTGTTTGATGGCTCCAGATGCTCAGTGTGGGAGTGTGTGAGGGCACTCGATGTTGAGTGTGAAAGTGTTTGATGGCTCCAGATGCTGAGTGTGAGAGTGTGTGAGGGCTCCAGATGCTGAGTGTGAGAGTGTGTGAGGGCTCGAGATGTTGAGTGTGAGAGTGTGTGAGGGCTCCAGATGCTGAGTGTGAAAGTGTGTGAGGGCTCCAAATGCTTAGTGTGGGTGTGTGTGAGGGCACTTGATGTTGAGTGTGTGAGGGCTCCAGAGTTTGAGTGTGGGAGTGTCTGAGGGCTCTAGATGCTGCGTGTGAGAGTGTGTGAGGGCTCCAGATGTTGAGTGTGAGAGTGTTTGAGGGCTCCAGATGCCTAGTGTGGGTGTGTGTGAGGGCACGAGATGTTGAGTGTGTGAGGGCCCTTGATGCTGAGTGTGAGAGTGTGTGAGGGCTCCAGATACTGAGTGTCAGAGTGTGTGAGGGCTCTCGATGCTGAGTGTGAGAGTGTGTGAGAGCTCCAGATGCTGAGTGTGAGAGTGTTTGAGGGCTCCAGATGCCTAGTGTGGGTGTGTGTGAGGGCACGAGATGTTGAGTGTGTGAGGGCCCTTGATGCTGAGTGTGAGAGTGTGTGAGGGCCCTTGATACTGAGTGTGAGAGTGTGTGAGGGCTCTCGATGCTGAGTGTGAAAGTGTTTAACGGCTCCAGATGCTGAGTGTGAGAGTGTGTGAGGGCCCTTGATGCTGAGTGTGGGAGTGTGTGAGGGCTCCAGATGCTGAGTGTGAGAGTGTGTGAGGGCTCCAGATGCTGAGTGTGAAAGTGTTTGAGGGCTCCAGATGCTTAGTGTGGGTGTGTGTGAGGGCACTAGATGTTGAGTGTGTGAGGGCTCCAGAGTTTGAGTGTGAGAGTGTGTGAGGGCTCTAGATGCTGCGTGTGAGAGTGTGTGAGGGCTCCAGATGCTGAGTGTGAGAGTGTGTGAGGGCTCTAGATGCTGAGTGTGTGATTTTGGAGTGTCTGCATTGTGTAACTTAAAAGTTATTGATTTTTGTTCGTAGCTTCGTTCTGCGGTGTTGCAATTTGCAAACGGTCCCCGGACACCGGTGCGGCTGAAGGCTTCACATAGAGCCTCGATGCTGAACGTGAGTGTGTGAGGGCTCCAGATGCTGAGTTTGAGAGTGTGTGAGGGCTCTTGATGTTGAGTGTGAGAGTGTGTGAGGGCTCCAGATGCTGAGTGTGAGAGTGTTTGAGGGCTCCAGATGCTTAGTGTGGGTGTGTGTGAGGGCCCTTGATGCTGAGTGTGAGAGTGTGTGAGGGCTCCAGATGTTTAGTGTGGGAGGGTCTGAGGGCTCTAGATGCTGCGCGTGAGAGTGTGTGAGGGCTCCAGATTCTGAGTGTGAGAGTGTGTGAGGGCTCTGGATGCTGAGTGTGAGAGTGTGTGAGGGCTCTCGATGCTGAGTTTGGGAGTGTGTGAGGGCTCCAGATGCTGAGTGTGAAAGTGTTTGACGGCTCCAGATGTTGAGTGTGGGAGTGTGTGAGGGCTCTAGATGCTGAGTGTGAGAGTGTGTGAGGGCTCCAGATGTTGAGTGTGGGAGTGTGTGAGGGCTCCAGATGTTGAGTGTGAGAGTGTGTTAGGGCTCCAGATGTTGAGGGTGAAAGTGTGTAAGGGCTCCAGATTCTGAGCGTGAAAGTGTGTGAGGGCTCTTCATGCTGAATATGAGAGTGTGTGAGGGCTCTGGATGCCAGATGAGTATGTGTGTGTGTGTGTGTGTGTGTGCGGGTGCGTCTGTGTCAGGGGGTTTACATGTGGAACACCGAACTCTGAAGTCGCGTCATATACACACACACGCACACACACACACACACACACACTCACACACACACACACACACACCTTTCAGGATAGAAGAAAAACGTTTGTCTTTATTGAACTCCCTGCACTGGAACACTTTCCAATGAGTTTTCTTTTTGTCTTTTACCTGGCCATACGTTCAAAAGGACAACACCGAGGACTTCTTGTACCTGACGGAGTACGCTGTGGCGAGGCAGTGACACTGTGTAAACAGACACTGAGGGTGCGTGGTGCAAAAGCAAACTAGAGAGAAAAAAAACCAAAATGAAAACACAGCTGGAACATGACGTGACACGTTTTGGCAGCACCCGTCACTGATGACGACGATGATGATGATGGTGGTGATGATGATGAAGAGACTCCCGTTTGACCTCATGCATGTCGCGGTCTTCATCGGCGCACGTGGACGCTCTTAAGGGGGACGTTTGCACCGGCATCACAGTGAGCTTTGGTTTAAAGTGTCCATGAGGGGGAGGGAGGGGGGTGGGGGGGGGGGCTGCGTCGCTTTAAATCCTCCCCGTTTCACGGTCAGTGAAGTCACTGGAGTCGCTGTGGCGGACAAAAAAAAAACGGCGACGAAAGAGGAAACAAAGATGAAACCCTGCTTCTCTCGCGGTGGGCGAAGCGAAGAGCTTTTCCATTCACCTTCAACGTCTCCCGGCTCCAGTGATTCCAGGAGGAACTGAGGCAGGGACCGTCAAAAAGTCACCCACGTGGCCGTAGGAGGATCGGACGCGTACGCGTGGAGCGTTATATACGCGCGCGTGTGTGTGTGTGTGCGTGTGTGTGTGTGTGTGCGTGTGTGGACAACAGGACGACTCTTTTGACAGCAGCATCGGGGTGAACGCAGCGTATATACACATGTACACGTAGGAAAATAACGTCTCGCGTCTGCCCCGTCTCCACCCGTCCGCTCCTCTCGCAGCCTCGTCTCTATGTACAACGTATTTACACGTGCGGCAACTCTGCGCGTTGCGCATCGCTTTTCGCACGGGGAGGAGGAGACCTCCGGGGAGTCCCCCCTCCATCGGCCCGTCCACGTCCCGGTGTCCCCGGGGTCCGTCTGTCCCTCACCTCGATCGACCTTTCGGAGCTTTTCGCTGAGAACGCGACGGCGAGAGTCCAGTTCTTTGCGTTCGTTTGTTGCGCGTTACGTGCCGGCTCCGATCGGTCTTGGCGGCACGCTCCACACAGACGGAACTGAATACGCCCGGCCTCCTCCTCCTCCTCCTCCTCCTCCTCCTCCTCCTCCTCCTCCTCCTCCTCCAGCTCCTCCTCCTCCTCCTCCTCCAGCTCCTCTGGCCGGCACTGGTGTCACCCAGGGTTTGGAAGGGTGGGGGAGGGGTGAGGAGGAGGGGGGCGGAGTCACACACTGAGACCAGTTTGGAGTGCCGTGCTGTGCTGCAGGTGGAGCCTCAGGTGGAGGCCGAGGAGGAGGAGGAGGAGGAGGGGGAGGGGGAGGGCGAGGGGGACGGGGAGGAGGAGGAGGAGGAGGAGGAGGGCGCCGGGCTCGGGCTGGGCGAGGGGAAGGCTTTGGGCGAGGGAGTCGGGGGGCGGCGGCTCCTCCCCGGCTCCTCGTCGTCCTCTCTCCCCCCGGCGGCCCCCGCTTTGCTCTTCCCCCCGCCTGCCGCCCCGTGTCCCTCCAGGCCCTCGGAGTTCTCCAGCATCTCCTGGATGAGCGGCGGCATGGAGCCGGGGATCTCCATCTTCAGCGTGATCACTCGCTCGGCCCCTGCACGCGGAGGAGGAGAGGAGGAGGAGGGAAGAGACCAAAACGGGTCGGGTCAGAGACAACAAAAACCCAAAAACAAACGCCCGAGAAGCAAAAGTGCATCGAGACGCACGCGCGCGTCTCACCTTTCACGCTGATGCTCCGGAGATCGGTGATCTTCATCAGGATCTTGGGGAACATGCAGGGTTTGTCGGGCCTCCTCCTCCTCACGTAGATCTGTGCGAAACAAGACGCAGGCGTGTTGGGAGACGATGAGGTGCTCGGGGGGTTCGTTCGCAGGGACTGAAACTGTGGTGGTCTGCTCTGACCAAAGCCCACACGTGGGGACGCTCCGAAACGAAATCCGCTCGGGTCGGACGATTTTGCCCTCGGTGAATAGATCGTGGTGTTCAAAGTTGGTTTGCTTTGGCTGCGAAAACGGGACCGTCCTAACCGAGATAAAAACGCTAAAAACTGAGGAAAAAGGTAAAAACGGGCAGCCGGTCTATTCCTTGAAATGAGATGTGAGGCGCCTGATTTAAGATGATGGTGTGAAGCTGAACACTTGAACGCTTCTCGACCTACGACCTGGACGTAACGGCACGGTGCTACGAGAGGGAAAAACGTGTCCCACCTTCAGGGCTTCCACGATGGGCTCCTGCAGGACGTCCACCTTGTCCGCCTGCTCCAGGTCCTGGCGGTCTGCGCAACCACAGAGATCACGTCGTGAGGAGCGCGATCGTACCCGGTGACTCCAATTCACAAGACGCCGGCCCCCTGAACACTCTCAAGATGCTGACTGTGAGAGTGTGTGAGGGCTCCAGATGCTGAGTGTGAGAGTGTGTGAGGGCTCTAGATGCTGAGTGTGAGAGTGTGTGAGGGCTCCAGATGTTCAGTGTGAGAGTGTGTGAGGGCTCCAGATGTTGAGTGTGAGAGTGTGTGAGGGCTCCAGATGCTGAGTGTGAGAGTGTGTGAGGGCTCCAGATGCTAAGTGTGAGAGCGTATGAGAGCTCTAGATGCTGAGTGTGAGAGTGTGTGAGGGCTCTAGATGCTGAGTGTGAGAGTGTGTGAGGGCTCTAGATGCTGAGTGTGAGAGTGTGTGAGGGCTCTCGACGCTGAGTGTGAGAGTGTGTGAGGGCTCCAGATGTTGAGTGTGAGAGTGTGTGAGGGCTCCAGATGCTGAGTGTGAGAGTGTGTGAGGGCTCTAGATGCTGAGTGTGAGAGTGTGTGAGGGCTCCAGATGTTGAGTGTGAGAATGTGTGAGGGCTCTAGATGCTGAGTGTGGGTGTGTGTGAGGGCTCCAGATGCTGAGTGTGAGAGTGTGTGAGGGCTCCAGATGCTGAGTGTGTGAGTGTGTGAGGGCTCCGGATGCTGAGTGTGGGAGTGTGTGAGGGCTCTAGATGCTGAGTGTGAGAGTGTGTGAGGGCTCCAGATGCTCAGTGTGAGAGCGTATGAGAGCTCTAGATGCTGAGTGTGAGAGCGTGTGAGGGCTCTAGATGCTGAGTGTGGGAGTGTGTGAGGGCTCTAGATGCTGAGTGTGAGAGTGTCTGAGGGCTCCAGATGTTGAGTGTGAGAGTGTGTGAGGGCTCCAGATGCTGAGTGTGTGAGTGTGTGAGGGCTCTAGATGCTGAGTGTGAGAGTGTGTGAGGGCTCTAGATGCTGAGTGTGGGTGTGTGTGAGGGCTCTAGATGCTGAGTGTGAGAGTGTGTGAGGGCTCTAGATGCTGAGTGTGAGAGTGTGTGAGGGCTCTAGATGTTGAGTGTGAGAGTGTGTGAGGGCTCCAGATGCTGAGTGTGAGAGTGTGTGAGGTCTCTAGATGCTGAGTGTGAGAGCGTGTCATTTACAGTGGATTTATAATCTACTAGCATCTACTAAGGCATGTAGGGAATAGATCGCCTGATCAGCCTTCATCTGCATCTCATTTACTATTGACAGACCAGAGGGCAATATGGGAAATTGCCACAACCGCCGCATAGCGTTCCAGGCCTGTTCATGTTACTACAACAAAAAAAAACATTCTTTTTTTTTTTACTATATGTGTATGTATATGTATGTCTCTGTCTCTCTCTCTCCCTCTCCCCCCCCCCCTCTCTCTCTCTCCCTCCCTCCCTCCCTCCCCCTCCCCCCTCCCTCTCCCTCTCTCTCCTCCCTCCCTCTCTCTCCTCCCTCCCTCCCTCTCGCTCCCTCTCCCTCTCCCTCCCCCTCCCTCTCCCTCTCCCTCCCCCCCTCCCTCTCCCTCTCAGTACCTCCGCACAGCAGGCAGATGGCGCTGAGCAGGCCCGTCTCGGCGTCGTCCATCTCCAGCGGCAGCAGCTGGCTGGCGAAGGAGAACACCAGGTCCGTGAGGGGCCCGAAGCCGGCGTTGTGCATCTGCGTGCGGTTCAGCGTCAGGCCGTCGGAGAACGTCATGGTGTCCTGGTCCGGCGTGTAGCGGGTGCAGATCCTCAGGATCTGGCGGCGGGGGGAGGGAAGAGGAGGACGGGGAGGTCACAGAGGGGACCCCTCGCTTCTGTTCGGGCCACGTGCGGAGAGAGGGGGAAGGAAAGGGAGGAGGAGGAGGAGGAGGAGGAGGGAGGGGGAGGAGGAGGGACCCACCAGGATGTCGAGGCAGGCGGCCTTGAGTAGGGTGATCTGGTCGGCGATGGTCAGCGTGGTGAAGCCCGGCAGCTGCTTGGCGAACTCCACCGTCTTGATGATGCACTTGGTGGACAGCTCGCTGAACTTGTCCCACAGGCTGACGTCCAGGGCCACGCGGTGCTCGGCGCTGTTGCTCTGCGGACACGCACGCACGCACACGCGCACACACACGCACACACACACGTGAGGGGCGGCCCCCGAGGCGATGCTCCCGGTCGCTCTGGTCTTAGCTCCCCCTCCCCTACCGTGGTGTATTTGCCCAGCTGGCCCAGCGAGGGGAAGGTGTCCTGGTGGGCCCGCCGCACCCGCTCGATCATGCGCTCCGTGTCGGCCGACAGCACGTACACCTCCGCCTCCGCCTGCCTCTTCTCCTCCTTCTTCTTCTTCATCCGGTCGTTGCGCACCACTGGCGGGAGGGAGACGGGGACATTGTCGGCGTGAGGCGCTTGCGTGCGTGTGTGCGTGTCGCCGCGGGCGCGCGGCCAATGCGGGTCGAGGCAAATTCTGAGAAACAGAATCGACTGTGGCCCGCGCGCGAAACCCGACCTCGTTGCACCTCTTCCGTTTCGCCACTGGGCGGCGAAAATGTCCCGAAAGAGGCAGTTGCCGGCCATATAAGAGGATACAGGGAAGCTTGAAATTCGCCCATCTCCCTTTCTTCCCGATTTTGCGCAATTTTTTTGCGCTCTGTGTCATGCCTCTCGGCCTCAGAGCAACTGTTATTTCACTTTCGGCAGCAAAATGGATGAAAATCCGGAAAGCTGTAGGACATAGGCTGTTGTTTTTACTTTACTAAGCATATCCAATTGAAAAAGCATAGTTAACATCTTATCGATTTTGTACAACTTCAGTACAATAGAGGTGAAGTTGTATGCCTGAGCACGAGTGAGTGGCCCGGTCCTGTGTGTGGCCCTCGGAGAAGAAAGTTTTAGACGCCCCTGGTTTAAAGGCTTTGATTGGTTGAATTTGTGTCGATTTTAGGATGTGGATGACACGGGTGTAATAGACAGGACCGGCCACCAGGGGGAGACAAATATCAACGCTGGGCTATGGCACTCAATTCCCACCATTTTTTTTTCATGATTATCTGGTGTGCCAGCATATAAGTAGATGCATGTACTTCTTTTATATATATATATATACACACACACATATACATACATATATATATATACACACACATACATATATATATATATATATATATATACATATACACACACAAACACACAGCTGCATGTCCCATCTTTTCCTCATTTGATCACGGACTGAACAGTAACATAAACACTCTCAAGATGTGAGGCACCTTCCTGCCTAGTTCACATCTGAACACACACACGCACGCGCACGCACGCACACGCACGCACACACACGCACACGCGCCGAATCCGAACAGGCCTCACTCACACTCCTTGGACATGCCCACGTCGAGGCATTTCTGCAGGCGACAGGACTGACAGCGGTTCCTCGTCACCTTGTTGATGACACACCCTTTGTCCCGGTGACACGTGTACGCCATGTTCTTCTGGATGCTCCTGCGGAAGAAGCCCTGTGACACGCACACACACACAGAGAGAGAGAGAGAGAGAGAGAGAGGGAGAGAGAGAGAGGGATGGAAACAATGACTGGGGAGCAGGATGCGACACATCACTGTCAACGTTTGCGGATGCCAACGTCCCGGGACGGGGACGACCTTGCTACCGGAACGATCCATTTGTTGTTGACGGGCGGCCGGGTTAGGACGTGGACTGCGGCCGGGCTCGAGCTTGACCCCCGACCGCGCGCGCTCGATGTGGACGCACAGGATGTGCGCGTGTGCGTGCGTGCGCGCGTGTGCGCGTGTGGGGATTAGATGGAGCAAAGAGGCTTACAGATCCAGGGGGAGGTGCAAAGGTTGTGACCTCTTTTACTTACACATTATGCAAACACTCGTGGAGCTATTTTTAAGTCCGGGTTTTCTAGTTGTGGCCTGCGTCACTTTGCACAGATGCCCTAGTTACGCAGACTGACTGTGCTCTGTGCGTTGCGTGTGTGTGTGTGTGTGCGTGCGTGCGTGCGTGTCAGTGCCAGTCCGGCTCACGCACGCGTCGAGCTGCCTACCTTGCAGCCCTCGCAGGCGCTGACTCCGTAGTGGTATCCCGAGGATTTGTCCTGGCACACGAAGCAGGGCTTGTAGACGCGGGGCGGAGGCGGGGGCGAGGGGGGGCTGGGGACCAGCAGGTCCTCCCCTGAACTCGTGCTTTCTGTCTCTATGGCTGCAAGAGAGGAGGAGGAGGAGGAGGAAGAGGGTGAGGGGGAGCATCGCAGCAGTTAATGAGACAGCGAATGAATTTGACGGGTTGTCGTCAGATTAACCCCGCACCTCAAAATCTCGGGGTGCGAGGCTGGAAAAGGATGAGCAGATGGGGGGGGGGGGGGGGGGGGAGGGGGGGGGGGAGGGGTCAGGCTGCTAGTGGTCAAAGACAAATTACTCTAACCGGGGCTTAGTGGAAACAGGATTTTCAGCTTTGTCGCTGCGGCTCACGGAACCACGGACGGGGCGTTTCCCCTCTCTGCCTTCGAGCCGTTTGGGATTCGGAGGAGAACACTCGCGCTCTGGGAAACCGGGGCCGCTTGCCCGAGGCTCGTTAGCCATCGGGCCTGCAGCCCTGGGACCTCTGGGGGTCAGGAGGCAAAACGATGGCGTTCCAGGAGGGTTTCGAGAGGGCGTCTCCCTTGAAATACTGAAAAACGAGGAGTGACGGAACGACGCCGGAGCGCTCCACGTCTCTCGATGAAACGCATCGAAAAGCGCCACATTTCGCCGCGTTGAAGCGCCCGTCTCGCCATCGCAGGCGACCCGAGAGGAAGAGTCCGAGGGCGAGGAGGCAGCTCTTCGTGCGGGGAGGTGGCAGAGCCCCCCCCCCCCCCGAAGAGACGGACGGGCGCCCCTGCGATGCTGGTCGCCACCTCATCGCTGGCTTTTTGGTTCCCCAGGTTCCCCTCCCTCGGTCGGCCTCCTCTAACCTCTAACCCAACACACACACACACACACACACACACACACACACACACGCGCGCACACCGCTCCCCTCCCCCTACTTTAGTAGCCATACCAGACATTCCTCTACGGAGGAGACTCAACTCCCCTCCGCTGGTCCGCTGTGTTTACATAGCGAGGGAGAGAGAGAGAGAGACACAGACGAGAAAGAAGGGGGGAGATCGTCGTCCTCCTCCTCCTCCTCCTCCTCAGCCTTCCTCGGTCCTTACGTCCCTCTGTCAGGCCCGCTTCCTCTGTTTGCCCTGGCGCTCTTCTCACCGACGCACCGGCCGGCCGGCGGCTCCCCCTCAGCGCCGTCTGACCTCCTTTGAGGTCTCCCTCTCTCTCCCTCTCTCTCTCTCTCTCTCTCTCTCTCTGTCCCCCTCCCCTCGCCTCCCCCCCAGTCTCCGAGCGTTGCTCGGTACGCCCCGTGCGCTCATCTCTTCCCATCGCCTCCCGCTTCTGCTTTTGACCGCCGAACGTACTGCACACGGGCCGCCAGACCAGACCAGACCAGATAGATAGATAGATAGATAGATAGATAGATAGATAGATAGATAGATAGATAGATAGATAGATAGATAGATAGATAGATAGATAGATAGATAGATAGATAGATAGATAGACAGATAGACAGATAGACAGACAGATAGACAGACAGATAGACAGATAGACAGATAGATAGACAGATAGATAGATAGATAGATAGATAGATAGATAGACAGATAGATAGACAGATAGATAGACAGATAGACAGACAGACAGACAGATAGATAGACAGATAGATAGATAGATAGATAGATAGATAGATAGATAGATAGATAGATAGATAGATAGATAGATAGATAGATAGATAGATAGATAGACAGATAGACAGATAGACAGATAGACAGATAGATAGATTGGTAGATAGGTAGATAGGTAGATAGATAGATAGACAGATAGGTAGATAGACAGACAGACAGACAGACAGACAGACAGACAGACAGACAGATAGACAGATAGATAGACAGATAGATAGACAGATAGATAGATAGATAGATAGATAGATAGATAGATAGACAGATAGACAGATAGATAGATAGATAGAGAGATAGATAGATAGATAGATAGATAGATAGATAGATAGATAGATAGATAGATAGATAGATAGATAGATAGATAGATAGATAGATAGATAGATAGATAGATAGATAGATAGATAGACTTCCTGACTTGATGGCAGTGTCCGAAGCACTTGGACCCGAAGGTTATTTGGCGTCCGAGTACGTCCCGGAACACGCCGCCGGGCCGCAAACTACACGTGTAGCCCCTGCATTATTCAGCGTCACGCGTCCATAGGACTCGGGAGCGCGCGGCCGCGAATGCATTATGCATTGCGACGCATGAATAAACCACGACGCCGGCGTTTGCCGCTTTCCGGCGTGGCGCGCTGGGACGGGCGCGGAGGAGAGACATCCAGCGCCCGACGCGTTGCCACGGCGTCGGTGATTCCGGCACGAGACGGGACGGGACACAGTTTGTTTGTCGATCCCCCCCGGCTCCACTTCAGAACGTCTAAACAAGCCTCAGATTCGGGCGGCACTTTTGGAAACCCCGTCTTCCCACCCCCCACCCCCCCTCAAGCAGCTATTCCCGGGCTAGCGTCAGCTAGCGTCAGCTAGCTCACAGCCACTTTCCAGCGAGGGTCCGTGGACGTCCAGGGACCTCCGCTTTCCTCCGCTCCCGCTATCACTGCCGGGATCTGCGCTTCAGAACGTCTGAACGAGAGCGCCTGAGCGCTGCCTCACATTCGGGCGGCACTTTTGGAAACCCCGTCTTCCACCCCCCACCCCCCCTCAAGCAGCTATTCCCGGGCTAGCGTCAGCTAGCGTCAGCTAGCTCACAGCCACTTTCCAGCGAGGGTCCGTGGACATCCCGGACGTCCAGTGACCTCAGCTTTCCTCCGCTCACGCTATCACTGCCGGGATCTGCGCTTCAGAACGTCTGAACGAGAGCGCCTGAGCGCTGCCTCACATTCGGGCGGAAACCCCGTCTTCCCCCACACCCCCCCCAAGCAGCTATTCCCGGGCTAGCGTCAGCTAGCATCAGCTAGCTCACAGCCACGTCCCACGTCCAGTGACCTCCGCTCCCGCTATCACTGCCGGGATCTCCTCTCCTCTCCTCTCCTCTACTCTCCCAAGGTGACCGGGGGGGGGGTTGTAGAGGGGGGGGGGGGGGGTCGGGCTGATCGGACAAGCGGGGAGGAGAGCGAGGAGAGGGGAGAGACGTAGTCCGGGAGAGGCGAGCAGAAACGCGGCAGCCCGGGTTAGACGCTTCACTTCGAAGTTTCCGCCACCTTTCCGAGCTCGGGCCCACGCCCGAAGGGGTCCCGAAGGAGGCGCCGTTTTGAGACATACTTAATCACGATATTTCATTTGGGGACTCACTACGCGACGGGGTCCCGCTATCCCAGGCTTTCTCAGCTCACGGCTGAAGAATCGTCTCCCCTGGGAGACGTTCGACTGGCTCTTCCGAGTTGTGGGGCCTGCGGGGGCTGGGGGATTTCACCCCTCCGGGAGTCGTTAGCATAGCCATAGATTTACAGTGGGCCCCGAGTGACCCTGGCGGCTCTGAACAATGGGCAGGCGCTCACAATGGCTATGCTAATGACCCCATCCAGGGTTCTTCCCCCGCTGGCCGCCCGCGACCGGGGAGCCTCTCGGAGGAGAAGTCAAGCGTCTTCCAGGGCGCCCGACGCGTCCCGTTACCACGACAAAGAGCTCCGCCGATCCCCGAAAGACGCTTCACTTTCATCCAAAGGGGCCCTGACCGGGATTCGACCCCGGAGGGGGGCCGTTAGCATAGCCATTGTGATCACCGGGCCGTCGTAAAGAGAGCCCCGAGTCACCTACTAAGGTCTGGGTCCCTTTTGAGGCCGGGCGCGAAGGGCTTTTGGAGACCTCGGGGGAGGGGAGGGGGGGGGGGGTTGTGATAAGACAGCATTGTATGCGGGCGGCGTCCGCTCTCTCGACTCCTCCGGTTGAGTAACGCGGGGCGGCCGGGGTGTTTCAGCACGCCGTCGGACGCAACGAGCCCTGTAAATCCAGTGTTGCCAAAAAGCAGCGGTGACTTTCCGTTTGCTCACACTGGCCTTATGCAACCCGGAGAGAGAGAGAGGTAGGAGCCCTGCACGCATCTGGCAAAGCGTATACCCAAAGCGTGTACCCTGGACGGTCTACGAGTTTCAGTCCTCTCCACTGTGTTGGTCTTCCATAAGACATAAGACATATGACAAGATCATAAAAATCCAATCTCGTGGTTCGGAGGAGTCGCCACGTCGCCATTCGTCTGACTGGAGGCTGAATGAACGATGAAACGACGAGTGGACCGGCCCGCCCGCGACGCCATGAGGGCCCGAGGGGAAACACTCGCCCGTTACACATTCATCCGTCCACCGTGTACCTCACCAAGTCGTTTGGGCTCATCGACGCGAGAAACTTCGATCAAGCGACCCCTTGGGGACAAGTTTGACAGAGCCCTGGAGGAGCAACACCGGCCCTGTCCTCTTCAGTCCTTTCAGACGTCAACTCGCCACCCGAGGCGCCGTTCAGCTCGTCCAAACAGGCGCCCAAGTGGAGCTCGCGCAGACTTCGCGGTGTTCGAACCGCTCTTTTTTTTGGGGGGGGGGGGGGGGGGGGCGACGCTTTCGGGCCCTGGCACGGCGCGTTCACTGAACGAGCTTGGTCCCGACGCCATTGACGGTTTGCGGACGTTTCGTGTCGGCGTCAGATTGGGTTTTTTTTTTCAAAGATTCACAATCGTCAGGGGACTCCGATTAAGATCTACAATCAATCTATTATTAGCCATTAGGTGAGTCAGGTCTTCTGTGAGGGAAAATAACACGTGTTGAATGAACATCTTCTGGTTTTCTCACTTCTCTATGGCAGGACTGTAACTCGGGACTGTGGAAAAACTGATTGAAAAAAACTGAAACTCATTTGCCTTTTTTTTTTTTTTAACATTCTACCGACAAACAACTAATTCATCTACCAATCACTCATGGAAATACTTAACATCTACAATAAAAATGCAAATAACCGCTATTTGCAACCCCCCCCTTTCTTTCCACTGCCACTACTTATCCAATGGCAGCGCCTTACCAGACACACACACACACACATGCATGCACGCACACACAAACACACACTAACACTGAAATGAAGACATCCACACAGCTCATCCACCACCTCCTCCCCATTTCACACACTCACACTCAGGTCAAACTTGGTCAGTATACCCCCACATTCTCAGACAAACTGTGACTGTGAGTGAACATCTATGTGTGTATCTGCGTCACTCTGTGTGTGTGTGTGTGTGTGTGTGCGTGCGTGCGCGCGTGCATGTGTGTCTCCTAGAGACGGAGAGAGAGGTCATTCAGTGTGGGGAAGTGATGACTGGACAGCTGACACAGGAAAGAAAGAGGCAGATAGAGGGAGAAATAAAGAGAGGGAGAGATGTAGGTCACTTCCCAATTGTCAGTGAGTCATTGCTCTGGATCACACCCAAACACACACACACACACACACACACACACACACACACACACACACACACACACACACACGCTCGCGCGTGCACACACACACGGTCTCATGCACAAACACAAAGTGAACCACTATCCACTGCTTACATGTTGCTGGGGCTGAAGCTGAAAGTGTGTGCGTGCCTGCGACTCGGCACAGCCATTGACCTTTGACCCTGTTTGACACTCTTCATTCCAGTCTTTCACAATGGCCCACAACACACACACACACACACACACACACACACACACACACACACACACACACACACACACACACACACACACACACACACACACACACACACAGGCTCTGGGGGCAATGCTCCCTGTCTTAACAGCTTGAATTTACGTGCTCTCCTGCCTTGCTTCTCTCTCTCTCTATTCCTCTCTCTCTCTCTCTGTCTCTCTCTATTCCTCTCTCTCTCTGCCTGTGTGTCTCTCTCTCTCCGTGTCCTCTCTCTCTCTCCCCCTCTCCCTCTCCGTCTCTCACCCGGCCGACCACAGTCCTCTCTGCACTCTCTCTTCGTGACTCTGCGGTGCAAGGGCTATGTCACTGTGACATCACCACGCCATCGCCCTTGGGTTACCGCCCGACGGCCGCTATCACGTGACGCCGCCAGTGTCACCTCGCGGCGCAGAGGACGCGTTTGCGCGTCCGTGCCTGTCAAGTTTTGCGGGGGGGGGCAGACCCGTGTCGGGATGGGCATACGGTGTGTGTGTGTGTGTGTGTGTGTGGGGGGGGGGGGCCGCATAAGCTAGACAGGTGTGGACAATGGCTGG
Organism: Karalla daura; assembly: GCA_029224185.1. Lineage (NCBI taxonomy): Eukaryota > Metazoa > Chordata > Actinopteri > Chaetodontiformes > Leiognathidae > Karalla > Karalla daura. The sequence continues at coordinate 17,384,719 of CM055203.1, read as the reverse complement.
CAAGCTGCAAGGGACTCGGGGATTGGCCTGCGTCTCTCTTCTGCTTTGGCCTTGTTCTTGCGCCCCTTTGTCACTCTGACCGTCTGGTTTCAGGATGCACTGGCTTCATTGTCGGAGCAGATGAAAACAGATTTTTAATACGACTCTCTATCCTACAGAGAGGCACCGAAATGACTGGCACGCAGCTAACGCGGTGCGGCAAGTTCGAACATTAACGCGTAATGGCTTCAAAGAACACAATTAGCATTGTCAAGGGTGTCGTCACGTCTCCCCTAATGGTTTCGTGGTTTCGTTTGATTGGGGACGAACGCTGCTCTGACGAGCCACGAGCTGCCACAAACAGTATTGAGAAAACGAACTGCAAGTCCCCGTTTCGAGAGACGATGACGTCGATGACACCTAGCTCAGGGGTGTTGGGTTTCGATGCGTTTGTTGGATGACGATGATTTCAATCACACCGAGACCGAGCTGCACCAGGTTCAAACCATGTATAGATTTGTGCACGTTCTGAAACCGTTTCCCCTTCCTGTGGTGTACCTCAGAGCTCTGCCCTCGGGGCCCGTGTCAGTTTCGTCACGCGCGTTTCCATTGGCTCATGTTGTTGGCAAACTCAAAGGTGTGCCCCACCGCCGCTATGCTGACGACATGCAGTGGTGACACAAAACTCCTGGTTTTGCACCACCGCTCGAGTGTCAATGGTGACTGGATGCCTGCCACCTTCCCTCAGCCCCATGCACGGTTTCCGACCATTTGCACACGTTAGTGGCTCAGATCGTCGTGCCGCTTCCTCCAAATATACAGCCAAAATTATGATATCTTGGCGTTGTCTTCGGCGACAAAACAGATTAGGCCACTGACACAGATGTGTTTGTCTTCACAGCCAAGAAATACCACGATGCTCGTTGCTCCGTTGTGTCAGGAACTGAGCCGGAGGTGATTATTCGTGTTTTTTTGGGGCGTTTTCGTTGCCTGGATAACTGCAGTTCTCTGTTCACGCGTCTGAGCGGTGCTTCCCTGAACCGTCTACGTGCAAGTGGTCCAGAACGGTGCTGGCAGGCCGTGGACTAAATCCAGCAGGATGACACACATCATGCACCCATTTTACGCTCGATGCATCGGCCCCCGGGATCCATTTTAAAGTCCTCGTCACCACATATGGAGCCCCGCGTGCTCAGAATGCGTTCCTGACCCACCCCCGCCCATCCCTGTACTGCAACATCGGTAGGTTTCCCAGGTCTTTCTTGGATCCGGGGGCCTGCTGGTTGTCCTCCACTCTAGACTAAAAAAAACAAAAAGGCGGCCATCTCTTTGAAGCGGTGGCACCAACTCTCTTCCACTGAACTTTTGGCACGAGGACTATTTCTACCACACAAACAAATGCTATCGTCATTGCTGTAATCATAACTGCTAGTATATATTGCTAGCCTTGTTTGTACTGCTGTTCTGCCCTGCCACCTTGCTCCTTCTCGCACCTCCGCACGGCCATACAGCCGTAACGTGGCAACCAACGCGACTCTCGACCCCGATTCATACACCAAAAGCCCGTGTTCCTCATGGTGACGGGCCACGGGTGCTCTGTGCCCCGTTCTCCCTCGCCGAGTGAGCCTCGGGCCAGGATGAGCCAGATTTGGTAAATGAGCGCAGGCAGCCGCTGACCCGCTGAGGTCATTCGAGTCACTCCATTGAAAACGGAAAACAAACCCCGGAGTTGCGTAAGACGCGGGGGTGGGGGGTGGGGGGGTGGACGCGCGGCTACATTTCCGAGCCCTGGCGGAACGGAACGCCAATTTCCCGAGCGACGTCGCCGCCTTGACCCCGGAGGACGGACGACCCGGGACAGTCTTGCGGTCGGCCACGGGTGGGGGCTTTTACGAACCCGAACCTGCGAACCTCGCCGTCCGTCGCTCGATTAAACAAGAAAAAAAAACACAAAAAAGGAGAGATGACAACTACTTTTCGGACCGGAACGTGACGGCCGGGCCTTCGGGGATGTCCAGAATTATTGACAAGTCAGACGAGCGACCGAACCGAACCGCCCCCAGGAATGGTCGCGGCCCACGCGGCCACAGCCCGCATAGGGAGCCCGCAGCACGGCGTGTGCTGCGTGCAGCTGTGTGGCGAGCCGGCTGCATTCTGCGGAGACCTAACGAGGGCAGGGATGAGAGGAGGCGCGCTGCCGGGCGGCCGGCCCGGGGTAAGTCAGTCATGCCACTGCGCGGGCTGCGCGAGAGAGCGGCGCGTTCGCTCGCCGTCGAGTTAATAAGGGGCTAAAAAGAGGCTGCGGGACACCTGATACCGGAGGAAGGAGGGAGGTGAGGAGTGTGTGTGTGGGGGGGGGGGGGGGGGGGGGGGCGAGGGGGGGGGGGGGGCTGGCGTGTCCCAGTTGGAAGGAGTGAACTCCTGCGTTCACCCCCCCCCCCCCCCTCCACCCCCCTCTCAGGCTGACAACAAAATATCAAAGTGTAAACAAGTTCAGACACTCTCTCCTCGGTCGTTTCTCGGCGAGTGAAATGAGCCGCACGGACGGGACATTCGGTTTACATTTCCAAAAAAACAAAAAACAAAACAAAAAAAACGTCAAAACGTGTGTGTGATCTGAGTGGGACTCACAGTGGCTGGATCCGCTCCAGTGTCTGCTCGTCAGCAGGGAGCCTCCGAACGGCCGCTGGAGTCCTCCCACGCCGGACAGGAGCCCCTTCTCCGGCCCGAGCCCCGGGGGTCTGTGGTAGTAGTCCATGCCGAGGAAGGAGCCGGGACTGGGGCTGCTGGGGCCGGGGCTGAAACCCACAACATCCACGCTTTCGTACATCCCCGAGAGGGCGGGAGTCGCGTTTGATCTCTTTGTGCCAAGCGAAGGGGGAGAGAGGCGAGGGAGAGAGGGGAGGAAAAGGAAAAAAAAAAAAAAAAAAAAGATCAAAGCGTCCTGCGCGGCGAGGAGAGAGAGAGAGGGAGGGAGGGAGGGAGGAAGAGTTCACATCTTCATAACAGACTGATGGAGGAGGGAGGAGGAGGAGGTGGAGGGGAGGAGGGAGGGGGAGAGATGACCGGTCCCGGTGACCTTTCAGCCCTTGGAGGAGCTGTGTCGACTCGCTGTCTTTTGTCTCTCAGTGCCCCCCCACCGCCCCCCACCTCCACCTCCTCCTCCTCCTCCCCCCTTTAAAGCCCTAAATGTCCTCTTCGGCGTGGTCCTCTCTCGCGGTCCAAAAGCTACAAGTGTGTCCCCGACTTTCGGCCGGCCGACGCAGCCCGCCACGCTCCTCGACGCCGGGGACTGCGGAGCGTCCACGATCCGATCCGATCCGATCCGCGTGTCCGTCCGCAAAGACTTTGTGACCTCCACGGCCCGCGCGTCCCTCCGTCCGTCCCGCGGCTGCCGCTCTCTCGCGGCGTTTTCTCGCCGCGAACGCGAGCGGCTCAAGGCGAGAGCAACAACGCGAGTGTCACCGTGTCGGCCGGAGAGCCAGCCCCGTCTCGCCTGTCCCAAAATCCATGCACGCTGCGACGTCCCCGAGAGAGAGAGAGAGACAGAGAGAGAGAGAGAGAGAGAGAGAGAGAGAAGAAAAGTAAAGCGGGTCCGATCGCTCGATCCGTCGGCTGGCTGGCTGGCTGGCCGGGGGGTCGCTCGCTCCGGCTCAGACGGTCCGGACGCAGAAACACATCCAGCCCGGGCGCAGTAAAAGAAAAAAAAGAAAAAAAAATAATAATAATAATTAAAAAAAGCGCCGGAGAGCCGCGATCGGCGCCGTGAACTCGCCGGCGTGTCCGTCCGTCCGGGGAGCGAGAGTCCGGTCCGGTCCGGGAGGCGAGAGCCGGGGCTGGAGGCTGGAGGCTGGAGGCTGGAGGCTGGAGGGGGGAGAGGTTGGCCGGAGATATCCGAGGCAGCTGACCGCCGCTTGTTGCTGCTCGTTGGAGCTCAGGCAGCGCTGTCCTGTGGTAACCTCTGCTCTGCACCCGACGGCCTCTCTCTCTCTCTCTCTCTCTCTCGCTCACCCCCTCCCTCTCCCTCTCTCTCTCTCTCTCTCTCTCTCACTTTGATGACTGACACCAGCTGCGCGCGAGCTCCACCTACCTGCGCCGCGCGTGCCTCCCGGATGATTTCTGATCGCTGTCAGAACGCGACCGCACAGGCGCGCGAACTCAATAACGACAATAATACAAACATTTTGCATATGCTGCATTCACCAACTGAGATTGGATATAAAAGTTTAATTGCGCTGTAAATTATTGTAGCTTGTACTCAATTTTACACATTCAGCCGTACTATATGTTTCAAAACTCACTCAATATATGTAAAATATAGATACTGTACAGGTTATGATGAGATGATGTCCGCAGGTCTTGAGTCTATTACTTTTACTTGTCACTGTGACATTCATATCCTCTCTACGTGTGAATAAAGGCTCCAACTGTGAACGCTGCAGATGGATTTGTGTCTGCGGGAACAGACTGAAAATTGATTCTCAACCCTCATCACTCAGTGCTCATTAGGTTTTTTTTTTACTTTATTTCCGTATATATTCAAAGCGATGACGCTTTTGTTGAAAACGTTTTGTTTTTTTTGCTGTCTATGTACAGTATTTTACATTTGATTCATCCCACTAGTTCATTTGGAAGGAGCAGAACACAGCAGGGGAAGAGAAAACGTGTCAGTGCATACGCGGGACATAAAGATATGGGTAAATTCGACTTAAATATAGGATCATTGCTCGGGTTGAAATTCAGATGAGCTACCCGTTGCATTTCGGTCGCGGGCGTTTTAACTCTGGATATTTTCTCGCCTGCCCGGTTTCCGGCCCAGTGTGGCCCCCACTGCTTTATGGGAGCGATGTTTACTGCTGCATCACAAATATCGTACCGGGGCTCGCATGTGGTTTTGCACATGGGCTCGCAGAGGCGCATTAGCAATCGGTCGTGCATTCATGCATAGATAGTGTCGAGTCCACCCCTGCTACGCACACACACACACGCACGCCGCTCCTATACGAGTGTCCTTGCTGTGAGGCCTCCCTGTATTGATTGGCTACTGGTTAAAATATGAGCGGAGAAAGGGGAAACACATCACATTCATTGCCGCCTGCTAATCGATGCGGGACATTAAATCTATGGAAAGCGCAGAGGTGAAAATGGGTTTTGGGGTGGGGGAGTGGCCACAAAGGGAAAGGGGAGGGCGGAGATGGAGATCAGGATGAAGGTTAAACCGCGGGAGGGGCGGCGTTTAAACATACCAACGCGCGTGCATGCACGTCCATCTAAAAAGAGAAAAAAAACGAACCCGTACTGAACCTGAACTGTTTCAGCAGCATGCGGGGTCGCTTTGAAATAAATCAACCGGAAGGGGGGGGGGGGGGCGGGGGTGGGGGGTGGGGGGGTGGGGGGTTGTTATGCACCGTGAGTTTCATCCCACATGTCGCACATTGATTCTGAACGGACACAACCGGGATCTTATTTCATACTGCAGATCAGGTGCATCCCCTGCCCGGCTCCGATCTGTGTCACCGTGAGCCGCAACACAGACTCGGCAGGAAACCGATGAATTCTGAAGTGACAGCCCAGCGAAGCTCTTTCGCTATCGGTCAGCGGTGACTCTCAGCGGTGTCTCTCCGTGTCTCTCTGTGTCTTCAGGCTGCATGGGAGCATGCGACCAAACGCGCGCTGCTGTTATTCCCAAAACACACTCAAATCATGGGCTATTTTCGGTGTATTCCGGCCGGTGGTGGCTTTGCTTCGCAAGGTGGTCTGGTCCTGCCATCGTCATCAAAATCTCCATTCACAAAGCTAACGGGATGCCAAAGAGAGAGCTACAAGCGACAGGATTAGGGTAAAAATCCAAAAGTCCAAGAACTGTACAAACGTGAGGGCAGAGGGAATGCGCTGGAGGGTTGAATAAAACCAGACGGCAAACGCTCCTCTTGCTACGAGGCATCGCCACGATCTACCCGTGTCGTTGCGTGCAGTGCATTGTCGTTGCACTTACAACGTTTGATGGTCCTGGAATAATCAATAATCAATCAAGACGTTATAGGATCTGCTCCAAACACAGTATATCGGACGGAACCTTTAACGGCACCGGAACACTGCAAGCAATGACTGTCTCTGGCTCTTCTCTCCCTAACTCTCTTTTTCAAAGGTAACATCAGGTTTTCTCTCTGACCTGCGGTTGCCCGTCTCACCCGGGTAGATCCTCGGAGAGGCGCGGGCGAACCGGGTTGTTTGACGTGCTTGATGTGTCGAGATCTGGGAGGAGAACTTGTCAGCTCCTCTGGAGACTCGGCAAACAACTGCGCTTTCCTCTGCGTAGAGCTGCAGAGACGTTTCGGCGTGTCTCTGTATTCAGGACTTAATGCATGTTAATGGCCCTGGTGACCTATCCAGGGGATATTTCTTATTCCCCGCTCTCACCCTAGTGTACTGGAGATCAGCTGATCCATCAGACCCCGGTAACAACATGAGGTATAAAGCGGCTCAGAGAAAGGAGGAATAGATGAGCGTGCGTTAGGTTTGAAAGGCAGAGACGAGCATTCCTCCCTCGGTTTGACAAAAGTGCTTTTTACCAACACATCCGACTTGATACATCTCGACCATTGATATGAAAGAAAGATTAAAACGAAAATCTAACTCTCGTTGCGTAAACGCGCGCCTGTAGCAGTGGAGAGGGAATCCTCTTTGCACTCCACCTCATCTCTCTCTTTTTCAGATAAAAACAAGCACACACGCGCGCACACACACACACGCACGCACTTACACGACATCACTGCAGACTTACTGGGTTATATCTAAAGCCTGAACAAAGAGTTCAAGACTCACTCAGAGTGACTCACTGTCTGCCCTCTCTCACTCTCTGTATCTTGTATACACACACACACACACACACACACACACACACACACACACGCACACACACACACCAGCCTGCACTGGAGGCTGCTGTATATGGCAACGCCACTCTTCCGTCTAACATGTCAGACCATAAATTCTTCATCATTTCCTCCTTTTGCCTGTGCCGTCGTAGCTGAGCAAAGGCGGGGGAAGGAGGGAAGAGAAAGAGGACGGGACGATTAAATGCGATTAATCCTGCACGGTTATTTGCCGTTTGTTTGGCCTGTTGCGGCTCGATAAGGTGAGCGCCCGATAAAAACTCTGAGCATGAACAAGGTAAAAAGGTAAAAAGCTGGAAATTCAAAAAAAGGCCGCGCCCTTACAGTTTTTCGGCCACACTGAGCATCTGTTTTCACTAAAAAAGAGATAAGGAGCGAGTACACTACCTGCCCGGCAACAAATGGCAGGCAGAGTCAGGCCCTCCGGGGGCCCCCGGGCTGGCTCATCCGGGCCGGGTGCTCCCACACCCAGCCTTGTTTGCGGCAGATGAAAAGGGTCCACTACTTTAAATAATTGAGCGTGATATTCTCATCCGATATCAAAATAGTGCAATGAAAGACCCAGATGGTTGCCGAGTCGGTCGGTTATTAAAATCTCGGGGAAATGGGAGTGCTGCGAGTGCATGTGGGGATGAGGCCAGTAGCGAATACTGTAACAATCGGCAGAAGTGTGAATGGAGGGGTGCGAAGTGTTGAGGAAAAAGTGTAAAGGACAAATGGAGAGGAGAGAGGGGCCAGAGGGGTTATTTATGGGTTACAGTCTCTCACTTAACCGATTTTCTCACCCGACCTGCTGCATTGCAATTTTGACACATTTCGGATATGTAGACACACAGCGCGCCAGGCAGTGTCGCCGGCAGATATGAAAGGCGTTCACATTTTACTTACTTACATTTTCTTTTGTGAGAACTGTCAAGACGAAGGAGGGGGGAAAAAAAAAATGGAGACACCGAGAGAAGAAAGAGGAAGTGGAACAACTTTGGAGGAAAGTTGTGAGAAAAGGCAGTCGGGAAGGGGAGAGAAGCCGAGATCAAAGCCCGGATCCTGCTGATGGAGACGCTGATCGTAACTGTCTCTCCTCCATTATTCATCAGACAGCTGTGCTGTAAGTAGGTTACACTTCTCAGAGAGAAAGAGAGAGACAGAGAGAGAGAGAGAGAGAGATGAGGAAGAGAGGGGAGACAGTGATGGAACAGAGGCATGATGACAAAAATAAAGTGAATGAGGTTGAGAGACAAGCAAATCACATGGCGTGACAGAGCCGGGATGGAGTGGCGAGACGCTGGTACGAAGACAGGCAGACAGTGAGAGAGAGAGAGAGAGAGAGAGAGAGAGAGAGAGAGAGAGAGATAGAGAGAGAGAGAGAGAGAGAGAGAGAAAGGAGGAGAAAGATGCGGAGGCATGGGAAGAAGGGCGGATAGACAAAGGAGTGTAAAAATAGAGATGAAAACCTGGAGAGGCACAGAGGATGAAAGTGGCAAATGGAAGACAAACAAACATGATTTGACAGCACTGTGATTCCGAGTGCCTCGGGTGAAAATGGGAAAGAAAAAAACAAGAAAAAAACCTATAGACACACGCACGGACGTATGGAGGCGCGCGCGCCTGACATCACGCGGCACGGAAAGGATCACGCCATACCGGCGGAGGGGGGCACGGCGTTCTCGGGCCCACATTTACAGAACCCTGCACGCCGTGCGAAGTGGTCTAAGTGCTACATGCGGCTCCTCATCGCCCTGGCCGGGCTGCTGGCGGGGACTGCTGGCGGGGACTGCTGGCCCCGACTCTGCGCGCACATGAGCTCGCTAAAGCCTCTCAAGCCCGGCCGTCTCTCGACCGGGCGAACCGGCTCGCGTCGACGGGTCAGTCGGAAAAAACGAGGCCAGCCGCAGTTCCCGGGAGCGGCCGCCGGGGGCGACCCCCAATGCGAGTCGCCACGGCAGCACGTTCGCAACACGAAGGCACGGAGAGCGCTCGGCTTTGAATCATACCGAGGCGTGAAGTCGTGCGGAGTCGAGGGGGGGCGGGTGCATCTCGGGGTTAGCTCGCGCTCAGCAGCCGGGCTGAAAGCGGTCGGGCCCGCCCGCCCGCCCGCTGCCCGTACCCTGCCCGCGCTCGGCCTGCGAGCTGGTTTTTGGGTCAGGCGCAGCCGGGACACCGGCTCCGGCCCCCGGCGTCGCTGTAAAAAAGGGAGCCTCGCGGCGACTGCGACCGTTGTTGGGACGCCGTCACTGGGCACCGGGCCAGCCAATCAACACCCAAACCGGTCGTATCCACTTCATGCTCCATTTCCTTTTCCTTTTTTTTTTTTTTTCAGCCCCGGACAGACAGGCAGCGTGCTCCGATTGTATCACGATTGTACAAAAGACTATATATATATATATATATACACATATATATGTATATATGTAGTCAGTTGGAAACTATAATTAATATAAATTAACTATAAATAACTATAAATTAACTATAAAATATTATAGTTTCCAACTGACTACATATATACATATATATATACATATATATATGTATATATATGTAGTCAGTTGGAAACTATAATTAATATAAATTAACTATAAATAGCTATAAAATAATTATAGTTTCCAACTGACTACATATATACATATATATATATATACATATATATGTATATATATATATATGTATATATGTAGTCAGTTGGAAACTATAATTAATATAAATTAACTATAAATAACTATAAATTAACTATAAAATAATTATAGTTTCCAACTGTTGGAAACAGTTGGAAACTATAATTATTTGCTTGTTTTAACATGGTCCGTCCCTTAATTGCGTCACGTCGGCGTAACGACGAGGTGTGGAGTCCGTTCCACGTGTACGCGCGGCTTAGCGGTGGCCATTGTCCCGGAGTTGGTCCGGCGCCGGGGGAATCGGGGCCTCCCAAATCCCCTCCCCGGGTTAGAGAAGCTTTTCAGGCTCACGCGGGCATCCAGGCCCCGAAGCTGCGGGGAGAAAACAGCTGACCGAGCCGCTCTCTCCGGTGCACGTGAGCGCGCTCGGCTGCGGGGGCTTCGGAGGTTTCGTTTTGGTTTCGACAGGGCGAAAAGTTGAAGCGATTGGATTGGAATCCGTGTTTTTTTTTTCCGTCTTGTTTTGTTCCGTGCGCGCGCGGCTCAGAAAACATCGCCGCTCGGTCTGAAAGAGAGAAAAAGTGAAATGGATAAAGCATACATTTCAAAATTGAAACCCCTCTGATGAGCGCCGGTGAGCGGCACCGCGGCTCGGCTTTTATTTTGACGGGGTTTGGAGCCCTGATCTGTTCCGCTCGATGCGCTTCCTTCCCCGTGAGCGCGCCGGGGCCGCTTTACGGGAGCCCGGAGGGCTCTGCTCCGTCGGAGGCACGGGAGGGCACGCGGTTCGGGCCGTCGCGTGTGACACATGTGCCACAGCCATGCGTACACGCCACATCCAGTGAGTCAGTGTACGTACGAATGCCTTATTCATGCACGGCACACGCTGATGCTCCTCTCATGCATATGCATGCGTGCGTCCTGCCCTGCTGGTGGATCTCCCTTCGTTCTCGTTACCCACGGGTCAGTGAGGAGCAAATCCCACAGTGCAGTGCAGCACGGATATATGTCTACACATGCATGCACCATCCACATATACGTGTACATGTATGTTTGTCGTTTCACCTCACATGGAAGGACTCCATTCTTTTGCAACCTGCAAACGATGGCTCAGTATCAGTGCCGTTAAAAACACAGATCTGGCATCTTCTACAGTGAAGGGTCACACGTTTCACATTTAAAATTCTGAAAAGAGAGAGAAAGGTTTCAATTTGAATAAAAAAAGTGAAAACTTCAAAAACAAAAAAAGAGATGAATAGGGTCAGTGGAAAACATACATTTTTTTGTAATTCTTTTCGAAATTTCTAGTAGTACCAGATATAGCGCTTTCTATGTTCGCCGTCTGACAAAATACAGACATTTTTAAGCCTCTTTTTTTAATACGCATCGTTTGTCCAAATTTTGTGCCAACGCAAACCCTGGTTCAAAGCGGACAGAGGCGCGACTCGGCAGGTCTCACGGCAATCGCAGGATATGTTCATCTGGCCACTCACGGTTCCAGACCCGGAGCGGAACGGAGGCCGGGGCGCGAGGGCACGGATGAGGCCTGAACGATGACGGGCAGCGCGGCGCGGCACGCGCAGATACGTTGCGTGCACATCGGGCAGAGCGGCCTGACGACGCGACCTTATGCGTGTACGCACGCACGCGCTTCGGAGTCAACCTAGAAACAAGCGTCTCCGCTTCATCCCTCGGCGGTGCGTGCGTGCGCGCACGCGCGCGTGTGCCCCTTGCGTGAGTGGAGCGGAACAACAGATCAGGCCGAATTTAGTAATTAAACATGATGAATGTACGAGGCCGGGCGCGTGCACGCACACGCGCACCTCTCCTCAGTGCCGAGGGATCCGCCGTCCTGCCTGCGCTCTTACATTTTGCCTGTGTGCGTGTGTGTGTGTGTGTGTGCGTGCGTGTGTGTGTGTGTGTGCGTGTGTGGGGGGGGTCTGTCTGATTGGGCAGGGAGCACAGCGGGGCGCAGCGCGGCTCGCGGTATGCGACATAATGGGTCTGTCTGCGGTGACGTCACCGTCTGCTGCTCTCTTCCATCCGCACGGTCCGTCCGTCCGTACGGCCTCGCCGACGCTGTCCATCCTTTGTTAGGACGTCACCGCCGGTGAAGATGGCGCCGCGTCACGTCCCCAAACCCGGTCCCACAGGATGGCAGGTTGGAAGAGGGTGTCGAAGACGAAGGGGGAAAATAGCGAGATGGGAGGGTGGCCGACGTGAAACAGATCGTCGGCGCGAGCACACAGTGGCAGGACGGGGCGGCGAAACGCTACCCTCCACGCGAAACTGGACAACTGGACGGGCCAAAGCCGTACCAGATGGCCCAGGCGCGGCTTTCAGTTTGCCCTCAGCGTCCGAGTCGACGCCTTTTTTCACTGACTAGCTGTGATCGAATTTCAAGTTCTTTTGAAGTTTCTTTTCTCTTCTTTTCTGCTCTCCCCCTAATTGCGGCCCGTGACCGAACCGTCGATCCTCTCTCTGTGGACGGAGCCAGCATTGCCGGTCAGGTTTTTTTTGTGTGTGGGGGGGGGGGGGGGGGGGGGGACAAATGCGTATCGGCCTCGGGGTCGTCGGGCCTCGCCCCCCCCCCCCCCCCCCTCGAAGCCTGGCCGGATGAGTCAGCCCCTCGCCGGCGCGGAGCAGTGCCCCGACGGGTGAGGCCTGGCGTCCACCCGTTTCCACGCGCCATCGATTCCCACATCCGAAAAAGTGGAAGTCGGGCCGCACAGTGGAGCAGCCGGAAATGCCGCAATGACGCAACGATCGCGACCCGGCACCCGACGGGACGCCCATCCGGCACGAGAAGGAGAGCCGCGGACCCGTGCGCAAGCTAGGACTTCACCGTTTCTGCTTTTTCTTCTCGGCTTTCTCAGTCTGACCTACGCTTTTTTCACCGCCACACTGTGTGTGTGTGTGTGTGTGTGGGGTGGGGGGGGGTAAAGATGGACAGCTGACAGGGGAGGACGCTGGCGGAACGGACCGGGTCCAGACAGCCGGACGAAGCCAGCTTCCGCACGCCCTGCGCGCGTGACGAAGGACCGACGGAGACACCTGAGGCGACGTAACATAAAGAAAACATAATGACGAATTGAAGGGGAGCAGCGGAGCTCGCACTCGGCTCTCTGTGACCCCGTCACCGCGGTGGGGCGACGTGGGCGAGGACGCGCCTGACAGCGCCTGACTGCGTCTGTGGAGACATCTGGGTCTGTCGTGTGAGGTCAGGACGGCTCTGCGCGCCCCCCGCCCGCTCTCGGGGGCCGCTGGCCAAACCCGCAGAGAGCGCCGTCCAAAAGTCCCGTCGGCATCCCTAATCCGCCGGAGGCGGGGAGGCTGGGCGGGGAGGACCCGCTGCCTCCGCTCGGGAGACCCTCCCCTGTATCGACTCGGCGGACGCCCCCCCCCCCCCCCCCACCGCCCCCGTAACAATGCGGCTTCTGTGCGCGGACACAGACGCGCGCGGCCCCCCCTTCGGTTCCCATGCCTGCACATGACCGGCGGGCCGTGCGCGCAAACACGCCGCCGTCACCGCCGGCCCACTCTGTTGCACGGGGGAATGCGGGGGAATCCCGTCCGGTCACAGCTCCCCCATTGTTTTATCGCCCATCTGCTCCGGGCGTCGAGCCCCCCCCCCCTCCCTCCCCGATCGCCTTCGCTTCCTGCGGCGAGCGCTCCTGGACGGCGCACGCGCTTTCAAATTACATTTGACCGGGGGGGCGACGTTTGTTTTCGGTGTCAGTCCGAGGGGGGTGGGGGTGGGGGGTGGGGGGGGGGGTTGTCATTGACTTTAAAGTCCTGCTTCATTCTGCACTCTTGACATTACTTCCTCATCTTATCTGGCTGCCGGTGTAGTTGTAAAACACATCGGCCAGGAACAATAACACGTTTTCTTCTTTTCAGTTCCGCAGCATTTGTCATGTAAAGTAGGCTTCTGTAGGTTAGTCTTTATTGTCGGGCATTGTCAGTCTAACATTTGTGTCTCGCAGTGATGGTTGGACTACCCAGGTTAAGTCTCATGGCTCACTTTTACCGTGTTTCCAGCAGCACAGGCATCGTACCTACCTCGTACGAGTACCTGAGAGCGCCTTTGAAGCTGGGGACGTGAATGTCGAACGACCCTTTCTCGGGTGCTCAGCCCGCACCACGACGAGTGAATGCCACCGGTGCATTTCCTTGTTTTCCTTCCTGCCGGACTGGGCCAGGATGCAGGTTTCCTGCACGGCTGGCCCCTGGCCCTGGCTTCATGTACGAGCGGCATCTCCTCTTGACTCTTTGTGAAAAAACGAATACGCTTACTTTTCCCCATCGCGATGAATCGTTCCTTTTGATTCACTCGGCTCTACTCTGTCCGATCTGAGCCGTGGGCGTCGTTCCTGGTTGCACATTTTTGCAAATGTGCCTCAGTCAATGCTCTAGTATACCTTTGCTTTCCTTTCGCTATTATTCTTTTAGGTTATTTGCTCTCCCGGGTGACACAAATCAGAGGACGGTTGTTACGAAATCGGTAATGATTGATGGTGGCAAGGCACTTTCAGGTAACAGAATACAACAGAGCCTGATTACCGGCCTCATACCATCGAACTTTTGACCGTCTCTGTCCCGGGCGTCACCCCTGCGCCCTCTCTTTCTTCTCCTCTCGGCGGGGACGACGCGCGAAGCGAAGCTCTCCCTCCCGCGCGCGCCTCTGCAGACCGCGCTTCCTCTTCCTCGGGGCTGACGCCCACGGGCAGGATATCCTGTGTCACCAGCCCCTTTCGGGCGTGCGCGGGGCCGCCCTCCCTCAGAGGGCGACTCTGTTCCGGCTCGTCCGACCCGTCTCGACGTGAAAACGTCGACGCGGCGCGCATGAATTTTGACACCCCGCAGTAACACACCACAGCTTGCTAAAAGCTTCCCGGAGGTGATCGTCCGACCTAAAGGCTCCCCGAGGACGAATAAACTCCACGGCTTTGACTCCTGGTCGGCCGTCTCCTCTCCTGCGCCCCCCCCCGCCCCCCCGACCGCCCCCGTCTCTGTTTGTATGCCTGACTACATCACATCACATCTGTGGCAGTCGGGGGGGTGGGGGGGGGGGGGAGAGGCAGAGGAGGCGAAAGGATTGATTAATTATTGAGGATACCCGCGCATGGCTCCTCTCTCCTTCTATTCTCCCTCTGACCTACATAGTGAACCACCTGATCCGGGACACAAAAACAAACCGACTGACACTGTGCCTGCTCCCCGCGCGCGCTCCTCTCCGCTCACATGATGCTTCACCTCGCCGGATCAACGTGCACACGGGGAAGCAGAAGAAGAAGGAGGAGGAGGAGGAGGAGGAGGAGGAGGAGGAGGAGGAGGAGGAGGAGGAGGAGGGCAGACGCCGCAGAACAGCCACAGGAGCGCGCGCATGTGCTTGCGTGCCTGCGTGTGTGTGCACAAGCTAATGCACATTCATGTGCGTCCATGTGAGGGATCAAATGTGTGTCAGGGGGGCCCCAAAGTATTCCTAGACAGACTGGAACGTTGGGTCAAAGGGTAAACTCAACTCTCCCTCATTTCTCCCTCTTTCACCGTTCTCCCTTTTTTCCCCCCCTTCCTTCCCTTCCTCCTTCTATCGCTTCGCCCGCGTCCCTCCCTCGCACCTCCCCGCGCATGCTCCGAGCCCAGGTTCTCTTGCGGCGTTTCTGTTTTGTTTTTTTCCGAAAAGGGGCAGGCTGCGTCCAGAGCCTGCTGCGTATTCCAATGGCGGCATTTTGAGAAGAAAAACCTCGCATTTGCATCAAAGTTCAACCAGCGGCTGGCACGCGGTTTAATGACCATCGACACGCAGTTCGACGTCATGCCCCGGGGACGGCAAGACCCACGCTGAAGCCTCGGCAGGGCCGGGCCAGACCGGCCGAGCCCGAAAAGAGGCTGGTCGGTAGGTTTCCAGGCACGGAAATGGGGTTATATTATGGTTACATGGTGTTATATTAGCAGGCGCACCAGATTTGCTTCTGGAGAGAAAAATGCCCCTACATTTTTAGTACGTATGGAACAAAAGCGGTGCATGTCGAAAAACAAAAGGAATCCAAACGACAACAACAAAAGAAAAACAAAAGGAATCCAAACGACGACAACAAAAGAAAAACAAAAGGAATCCAAACGACAACAACAAAAGAAAAACAAAAGGAATCCAAACGACAACAAAAGAAAAACAAAAGCAATCCAAACGACAACAACAAAAGAAAAACAAAACGAATCCAAACGACAACAACAAAAGAAAAACAAAAGGAATCCAAACGACAACAACAAAAGAAAAACAAAAGCAATCCAAACGACAACAACAAAAGAAAAACAAAAAGAATCCAAACGACAACAAAAAAAAACAAACAAACGCAAAAAACCGAAGCGGGAAGCGATAAGCGAGCGGGCAAGCAAACGCGCGGTCGGCCACTGGGCGCTGGTCCTGAACACGGAACGGCACGAACGCGGGAGACGAATTGTGTCGGTCCAGTGCGACTGTTAAAATGAAACTACATCTGTTCGTGCTGAAGTCTGCCCGTCTACTCCTGGAGATCGTTTGATCTTTCAGCGTCGCATGGCGCCCCACAGGCCCTCGTCACACCTCGACCACTGGGTTATCAGCCGCTGATAACACAGCGCCGTCCACTGATATTGCGATAGCCGAAGGTGCGTTTTAGAAACACAGACATGCAAAGCCATCCAGCACCTACGTTCTTGTAGACACTGGACGTGCTGTCGATATCGGTATGTGGTGGCAGTTCCGCTGCTTCGGAAACTGCGGGGAGGACAAAAGAAGCATGTTTATTTATTTTTTTTATTATGTATACACAAATGTCCCGTCGGCATTGATGTGCGTTTTGGGGTGAAAGATATAAACATAAAACACATTTGTGATATAAGAAGTTTCAAGTGTATTCGTTGACACTTTTTTTCCTTTTAAGGTTCAAGTAATTTCAATTTTGTGTTATCGGATTTGCATTTGAAGATAAGTCGTTCCATAGTTTCATAGCAGACTGGTTATTTAAGACTAATAACGAGTGCTGTTTTCTTATTGGTTAAGATACATCATGTGACTCATATGCATGTCCTTTTTTTGGGGGGGGGGGGGGGGGGGGGGGGGGGGGCGGGTTAATGAAGTGAAGCCATGGAGCCGGGAGAGCACTGGTTTTTCGGCTGTTTGCACGAGATCAGTTAAAGTTTCTTATTGAAACAGAGAGACGGTTTTTCACAGAATGTGGACTCGTTGTCGAGGCCGGCGGCAGCTGCGGGCTCCGCAGTTTCAGCGTGCGATGCGGGAAATAGACGGAGCCGTGCCAATGGTAACGCCGTGTGTGTGTGTGTACATCAAACCGCGCACTGGAGTGGAGGCGAATGACTCCACGAACAATTAAAATGATCTAAGCCTCCCCTTTATTGCACCCCTTCTCCTTCAGCCTTTCCGTATTTCTTTTCTTCACCCACCTCCCATTTCTTGCTTCCCCTTTCCCTCCCGTCTCTCGATCACTTTGTCTCCCTCCATGCCCATCTCAGCCTACCTCTGCCTAATGAGTCTTTGTGAGGGACAGTAGCCTTTTAGCAGGGAGAGGAGTTAATGGCTCTGCTGATGGCTGCCGCTAATGTCTTTGGGCTAATGGCCTCGGCCACCGCTGATGATAACCATGAACTAATAGCATGAATGACAGATAGCCTGCTGCTTTCAGACTCACGCTCCGTATCAAGAATAGATAGATAGTCTCCGGGGAACAACTAGGAAGTCCAGTCCCCCTGAATATAGCAATAATACCCGGAGGAGCCGTCATTAGTGTGATTATATATACAGATGAAGGTGATGTAAGTGGGCGAGGTGCAGGGTGTACGGCATGCGGAGTTTGGAGCACCGTCTCCTTGTACGGTCGAGTTCCTGTCTTTTGAAGCAGCCACGGGCGCCGGTTCAGTGCAATAGCTGCTGAGTGTCAGACCGCAGGGAAGTGAAACTCGTTTGGGGCGCAGCAGCGAAGCTCAAGCACGCAACACGAAGGCACCTACACAAGTGCGGCACAGCGATGGCAAAGGAAGAGCTTGGGAGTCGGCGTTTGTCTCATAAACGTAAACCAAAACTTCAATCTTTCTCTAGTCTCATCCAGTCTCTTCCAGTTTTCCTGAAACCGTCTCGTCCTTTTCCCCCGTAATCGTCACCAGTGTGATTTCACGTCACGCCATATTGGCGTTATTGAGACCCAGGCAGCGGATTCCCCCGTGCGTTTGTTTCCTGGCCCCGCGAAAATGACCCCAATCAAAATCGGACCGTGGCCAGGGCCGGGTCACGTTCCGCTCCGCTCGCTGAGGAAACCTACATCCGGAGCATGAATCCAAACACGTTCTGATACGTTGGCAGCTCCTGAGACCTTCCACTGAATGACGTCCCGGGGGAAGCGCCGTCTACGTGGGGACGCGCCCCGGATCGTCACGGCAAATTGCCCCGCAGTCCCGCGAAAGGGGCAATCGGAGTCAGCCTTCGCACAGACGAGACCGTTGGTAAAGGGAGGCGGGAGGGGGGGGGGGGGCGCCCGCAACGTCCCCCCGTCCTCTTGTGAAGCGGCCTAAAAGCAGGAGATTCGTCAAACGTGCACGTGACGCCAGGGAACGACTTGGGCCGCCGTCGGAAGGTCATCCCGCCTCGGGGATGAAGAGCGGAGGGCGGGCGGGGCGATGAAGAGCTAAGCGTCCCGCAGGGGGCGTGGGGGGGGGGGGGGGGGGGGGGGGGGGGGCACGAAGCCACTTGATAGAGACGCGCCATTACGGTGACATGCGGTCATTAGCCAGCTCAGCTCTTTGCTGCCGGCCCAACGCGTGGCGTGGCGGTTAGCATTGGGCGCGCGCGCGCTAATGGGGTAATTCCCATTCAGCCGGTATAGCCGCCGTATGAGCGATGTGTCACATCTACAGTGAGCTAGTGCGGCAGCCGTGCAATAATTCCTCCACTCACCCCCGCATTAAATGACACTCCATCTCTGCCGGGAACGCACCCCAGCTCCTCCATTTTCCCTCTCCGCCTTAAATCACACCTCACTGTCTCAATTACATACCTCGGCCGCTCTACAAATCACTTTCCCCTCCAGGTTTCCTACGCCCCCCCCCCCACCACCACCACCACCGCCGCTCCAGGTCCCACTTTCCTCCGGTGTATTATGCGGTACCTTTTCGAACTTTTTCCTCTTTGTCTCAGCTGTGAAGGACACTTTGTGAATATAAATGCACCCGAGAAGCCTTTCAGCTAAAGCGCAGCGAGCACCTGCTATTGCTAGACAGTGGTGGCGGGCGCCCCGATGCTGACTGAGAGCAAATACGACCCGACGTGGCAAAATGAGGCATCGAAAGGACCGTACACTTAAGCTGTCAAACGTGAAGTGGTCACCGTCGGTGTTATGCGCCATGTTTCTGAATCGATGTCACCGCTGCACGCACAGACAAGTCATGCGCTACGCAGGCAAATACTGCCCGAATTGAAGTGCTCAAAATGAGCAGAGAGTTATCCTTCACCCCTGCTCTATCTGGGCAGACGGGCAGAAACTGAGCAATCAGGTAAACTCTGACTCTGCAGCATCTTGATCAGATTACGGCGCTAACTCAGTGGTCACGGGTCTGACTCACTTAAAAGTTTGGCCTGAAATGCGCCCTTGTGCCGACTCGAGTGCCCCAGCGCAGCGCTCCCCCAGAAGCCATGATGAACCGCGCATCTGTCTACGGCTGACACCTGATGCACAGCCCACTCCTGACACAGTGCGTTCGTATGCTTTCGTGGCGCCTTGCGTCACTCTCAGGGGCCAAAGCACCCGCTGCTCAATTCCACTTCATTTTGCAGCATTTACTTAATCGATTAGAACTTGGAAACAAACCAAGAGGAATCACGTAGACGCTGTCCCTCCGGGCTTTTTGCTTTAGCGGACGGATGGTTTGAGAGCCGACTTGCAAATTGCCACGGAGCAACGGCGGGGACCGGCGGACGCATGACTTTCACATGGCTTGTCATGGTGGAATCAAAAGGCCGTTCTGTCTCCGCGACCGCATGGCCGGAGATGAAATCTGATTTCGCCCGCCCGGGGGGGGGGGCAGACAGACGCCCTTGCATGCGGCGGTGTCGTTCCGCCGGAGAAGGTGGTCTGTCAGCTCCGGCCGACCCGAGGCCAGCGCAAGCCGCGATGGACAATCGGCCAAACGTATGCGGCCGTCGTGACGTAGGGCATGCGTTTTCGAGGGCCCCCGGCGTGCGAACGGGCCGCTCAAATCGGACCCTTCAGATGCTGGACGTGAGGCACTGAAATAGGCGTGCTGTGTTGGGTCGAAACGCGAGCAGAGTGATGGAGCCGGAATGAAAAGCGCGTTTCTGGGGCTCAGGACGAAGACGCTGCCCGAGATGCATTATTGAGCAAAGCTGTTCATGGTTAGCGGCACTAGTAATACCCCCGCGACAACAAGCGCTGTCATACAAAGGCTCGCAAAACAGCATCCGAGTCGGTTCCGATGAAGCCAGTGTTCCATGACGTCTATGCAAAGACCAAAGAGCGGGAATAAATATTGAAACACTCCGCCGCCCCCCCCCCCCCTTCGGGAACGTGACTGTGAGAAAGACGATGGCGGCGGAGGAAAACCATTTCAAGATGACACAAACACTTGTGTCCCGACGTTTTCCGTCAGGATAGTGAGAAGTTCCAGACTTCCAAAGACTCCATTGCTGGTGAGTCTTTGGGAGCCGTTTACGTTTGCGCTCAATTTCAGATCCCACCCGGCTTTCGGATGAGCTTTCTGGAGTCCGAGAAAGTCACCCTGGTGAGGTCATGGGGACTACCTACGGATGGCCTTCAGGGCAACAGTCGGGCAGGCGGCGCAGAAAGCCCGTGTTGCGCCATTGAGTTTGTGGGCACCGACTGGCGAGGGAGGCTCACACGTTGTTTGCACAACACTCACACAACCCGCTCCCAGCGATTTAGAGCCGGCACACCCGTGCCTCTGTCGGACGCAACCCCCTGGAGGTGCAAAAAGAGTGGCCCTCCGAAAAAGCGAGCCTCCCCTCGGGCCTCCGCGAGAACGTGTCCACCCCCGCAGCTGAAATAAACGCGTTCATACGGTAGGCCAGGTCTTGGCACCCGCGACATGCATTTTGGTGCAGTTCATTGGCCGTCTCCAGTGTCGCTCGATGTGGAGGTGTGCTGAATGGAGCCACCGATGGAGCTGCCCCGCGTGCCCAAAAAAGTCCCGGTCGTTCAGAGCGTCCCTCTTCCCGTTTCTGTCTGTCCGTCCGTCCGCCTGTCTGCCTGTCTGTCTGCCTGTCTGTCTCTGTAGCCAAAACCCATCCACATCCTCCGATCCGCCTAATCCCCCTCCCTCAGCTATTCATCCCCACCTCCACCTCGACCACTTAATGTTTTGGGCTTTTCAGCTGCCGCGGACAGAAAGCCCATTTAGACACTACTGTGTGTGCTTGTGTGTAAAACGGTCCTTCTGCGTCCATTTTGGGAGGCGAGGTGCATCGGAGCGTGAAGGCTAGCTGTCGGTCCGAATTACATTCAGTTGTTGGGCACTGTGTGTGTGGATGTGTGTGTATGTGTGTGCGCGTGTGTGAGTGTGTGTGTGGCTAGGAACACAGCCTCAGCGCTGTAAAACAAAATGAAGGAATCTCAGTCCTTACTCTGCAATTGCTGCCTCTTAATCACCTCCAAATCACGAAACACACACACACACGCACATTGCACAAGGCACATGTTTAGCCAACTGCTCTTTACTCCAGTGCTTCACCCAGCTATACACACACACACACACACACACACCAGACACACTTCGCTGCCATCCTTACACCTCGAATTTCTTCCTGTTTTTCAGTTCCGCTGCTCAGACGTGACCTCTGATAACACTTGAGGGCAGCCGCCTGCAGAGTGCGTGCGTGCGCGCACACACCCGGGTGCACGGGCGGCGTGCACGCGTGCGCTTGCGCGGACTGAGCAATGCATCCAGGAGAAATAAAGCGCACAAAAGGGGAAGAAACTTGCATGCGGGGGGCACGTGGACGCGGAACGCGTATGAGAGTGTTTGCGTGTCTGTTTCAGAGCTCCGGCAGCAGATGCGGATATCGGTCAGTGAGCATTACGCTCCCTCTCACACACATGTAGAGCACTTACATGCTCAGGCATGATGCTCTCCAGGATGACCCACAGTGATTCTCACAATACCATACAGGGGCTCGTGTTACTTTTAAAGGACTTATGCCACAGAGAAATAGCTCTGAGTTACTTGCTGGTCCAAATTTGACAGCGACTATTCGTTATGATTTGTAAATAGTCACTGAGTATATCTCAGTGACTTCTTAGTTTTTCAGTATTCTCAGTGAATTCCCACAACCGGCGAACAGGAATAATTAATGATACTTCGTTATTCAATATTTTAACATTCACACTATGCAGGCAGCCTGTTCCCATGTCACTTGCACTCGTCTTTGCAGGGTCTATTTATTGCGTAACATTTGTCAGTTTTATAATACATATACTACAAATATTCCCTTAGACACACTGCAGAGGACTGTTGAGGATGTGCCACACGGTGAGATCGTGAGTCAGAAACGAGAAGGCGGCTTCTCGGAGCTCGAAACTCCCCGGGGGGACACGTTCCCGTCCCAGTCCACCGCGGGGCTGAGGAGGACGCCGGGCGGATCGAGGCGCCTGCCGCGGGGGCTCCGGGGCCCCCGGCTGCCACAGGGCTGCGGTGGCAGCGCTCTCGCGGCGCGGCCACTTCCTCAGCCCTTCTCACGCTACGAGGCTCGCGGAGCCTGCGAGTGCGCGCGAGCCTCGCGAGCCTCGCGCTCGCGCGCCTTTTTCTGAGAAACGCGGGTCCGCAAGTCTCCCCCTGTCTCCGGATTCGCGGAACGGGCGGAAGACGGTGCCGAGCGACGCGACGGGGAACGCGAGGGAATTTACGACCTCGTCGCCGCGCGTCACGTGTCACTCAGCTTAGACTCTGACGCTCAAATGGAATGAAAACAAAACGAGACACAGAAGCAGTGGACAGAGGACGGCTGCAACGACTGCAGTGAATGACACGTTCAGCCACTGACTGTGCCTGAAGACACGGTGCTCGCTGTTTGACGGAGGCTCTTCCATCAAGCGCCTGGACTGTGGCGACCTCTAGGGGCCGGTGGCGCGTACTGCAACTGGTCCCCATTGAACGAGCTCTGACACGTTGGTGGAAGATGGGGTGCTGCGATGCTGTAGTGTGAAACACCTGGACGACACAATAAACGCGATCGAGTATGAAAATCTATATCTAGATAAGGGAGTGACGATGCTGGCGATGTGGAGAAGAAATACGGAGGTGAAGTACGTAGGCGAGTATGAATTCCGTCAGGAAGACAATGAACAGATCGCGCTTCTTTCAAACAAAGATGAGGTCCTCCATAAACGTTGAAGCCGATCCAACATTAAGGCCTGTGAGGCGCCTCCTCGAACGGAGTCACAACAGCCAGATGTGTTCGTGTGGCACCTGGCACAGGTGTTCTGGAAAGAGTAGTCGGCCATTACTTGGGTTGGAGGCAGGGGTGGCACAACCGTACGATGGGCCGGTCCGAGTGTGCTTTTAAATCCTCACTAGAATCGACAACAGCGACCTACGTGACGGGAATGATAATGTTGAAATGCGTGCTGGGGTTCCATATAAATTCAATATGTGATATGTAAGACACATTCAATATAAAAGGCAAATTTACGAAACATCTCGCCAGGCAAATGCATGACATGGGCTGCACAAGATAATGCTGGAATAGATTGCAGAAATGAAAAATAAAACATAAAATATTCAGTCCAACCCCGTGGAATGCACACACGCATACACACACACACACACACGCACGGAGGGTATGTTGCGTCATAAGAATTACATGACAAACGTGTGGACACTTGCGGAACAAGACAGAACTCGTTGGGCGAGGCGGCACACACTAGTTCCTTTTTCCGCGCCCTCCACCCTGTGCATCCTCGCGGCCTTTACTGTAAGGCTGTGCGCTTACAGTAAAGGCTGCGTCACATCAGCCCTCTGCCTCCGTTTCTCCCCGCGGGACCGACAAGGGACTCGAACCGCGAACTGCGATCTGAGCGAAGAGCGACGCAGTACCGAGGTTGTCCCCCCGGTTCGGATCCCTGTCGGATCGGGGGGCCTTTCCACGTAGAGTTTGCACGTTCTCCTGTCCACAAACATTACCGAGGTCGACCAGTCAGCCTATCAACTCGAGTATTATTGGACAACATTGTCGGGGAGGTCGCTACTCATATATGCGCATTTCAAATATATGACATGAAGTCGCAAACTAAGCAATTATCATCCAGATGTAGTCAGCATGTATTTCTCTTTGTGTGTTAGCGTGTGTCTGCGCGTGCGTGTGTGTGTTTTCATGTGCACGTGCCTGTTTTGGTCAAGTCTTCTCGAGGCGAAAAAACCAAACCAAGAACGAGAAAGAGGAAGGGTTCCGGGAAAGAGCGCGTGAGAGCAGTGCGAGGTCTTTCTTAAAGCGCGGCGCCGTCCGAGGCGGCTCTCACTGCCGACCGGCGTCTGCAACGGCGCTCCCCGGCGCACGCCATGGGACGCGCACATCAGGGAGGACGCGGCCGCCTGGCCCTGGGTAAGACGGGCAGAGCTCAAATCCGGGCTTCCCCCCTCAGCGTCGCCCATATGACGGATGTGTTTGCAGCCAAACTCAACAGTGCGCTCTCTCCTCACACAGCCGCTTCTCTCCTCGCCTCCGCCGCCTCCGCCGCCCAAGGTCAGTCCGCCCGCCCGGTCCCGTCGCTCCGTGGTGGCCTGTTTGCCTTTCGCGGGGGGGGGGGAGAAGTTTAAAGGCTAAAATCGGTGGCCGGCTTTCTGACGTCTCATTTGTCCCCCGATGGCCGCTCCGACCGGGACGGACGCGTCTGCCCCCGGGCACGTTGCGACACCGACGGCCGCGAGGAAATGAGCCTGGCTGGCAGCCGACGAGAGGGGCGTCTCGTACGCTCGCCGAGTCCCAAAACGGCCAACTGGCGCCCGCCTGAGCCTCCCCTAAGGGCCGCCGGAGCAGTCTGTATTTGCCCCCCCCGCGCGCTCGTTTTTCTTCTTCCTCGCTGACATCCTCGGCTCGGCAAATGCCCTTAAGTCACGGCCGATCGTGGCAACGCCTGAGAGGTGCGCGGCTGCTTTTGCACGCACGCTGCCGTCGTACGTTAGTCACGCTTTTCCTCACACCCACTGCGAGGCCGGCCGCTTGAAGAAACGATCCAACAGCCAAAACGTGTCACTTATCAACTGAAGTTGCATTGCAGTTGCATGCTTATTGAGTACTGAGCATTGAGCACTGAGCAAGAGACAAATGCCGGCGATGAATGTGTCATTGTGCTTTTTGTCAACTGGAATTTCTTTGCTTTTTTTCAAGGTGGACGTTGGGACGGCACCACTGTGAACACCCCCACTCCGGTCTATACAGCCACACCCCCCCCACCCATTACATGGCTGCAAACAGGTACACTCTGCTTTTTTTCACTGTATGTGAGCTGTATCCCTGTGTGCCCTGGCACCACTGAAACAGCAACAGCACCAAGGGCGGGTGGACTCTCACCAACATGCCTTGGGATGTCACCAGAGTGTCACGATTTCCACTCTGTTTGCTGAGCGTCTCCAGACGCGCCCCCAGATGAGAGACTCTCCTTCCGTCCGACCCGCTTTCCTGTTTTGGGTGTTCAGTCTGCGAGACGCGACCCTCGCCGTCCACATCCCACTCACTGTATGCACACGGCAGTTTCTTGTTTCACACCTCACATCGCACCGATGCTTCGAGCCCGTCCTCGATTGTTTGGATCAGTCTGTCACAGGGTAAGTCAACCCGGTGCTCTGTGCCAGTTCTGCAGCCGAAACTCGGACGTCCCTGTGACCCGAGAGTTCGTCGGAAACCCCTCCTATCCGAGAAGCCCCGTGCGAAACTGAGATGACGAAACATGTCAGGCCAGAGCACTGGAGAAAAAGTGGAAGGAAACAGAAAACTGCAGACGCCCTGTTCAATTAGCGACCACTACCGCCGTGGTAAAGGGCAGTGGAGCTAGTGGTCTAACCGAACCGATCCGTCCCGGCTGGTGTTTGGGAATGGGATTGGGGACACCGGTGTTAAGGTGCAGCCTCACGGAGCATTAAACCCAAGAAGGGGGAGTCGGAAATGGAGACGGATGGAGATTCAGATGTGGAGGGCACAGTGACGTTTTGACTTTTTGCGGAAAACATAAAAATACGATTTGCAAGAAGGCAGCGGGGGAGACGCAGGGGGGAAAGGGAGCACAGGAACACTGGACACACATGATGCAAATGGAAAATGACAGGGCAATGATCCCACCAGCCACATGATGAGGATATAGACGTAACATAATCAGGAGTTTGCGCTGGGTTCAAAGGTGTCATTTTGAAACGTTTAGGCCGTCACATTGTGTCAACCTCCTAGATAAAACAAATGGCAGGTATTCATCCATCCATTATTTTACCCACCTTGTTGCATTGCTGTTCATCTCCAGCTCATATACTGTAGATGCCCAGTCCGTCACAGAACACACACACACACACACACACACACACACACACACACACACTATGCACTCTCACACTAACACCTAGATGCAGAGTGAGCAATCCGCTTAAATCTCCATGATTTTGGACTGTGGGAGGAGACCCTGGAGTGCCTGGAGAAAACCCACAGGCACACAGGGCGAAGACGCAGCCGCACAGAGATCAGTTTTCGGTCCGACTTGAACCGGGACCAGCAAGCGCCGTCCACTGTTGGCTGCGTGTTTGAGCAACGCGTCGACGGTGGCCTGAGCCGGTGCAATCTGTCTGCCCCCCAGTGCCGCTGTGGTTGCTGATCTCCTCCTCGGCCGCGGGGGGCTCCTTGCTTCTGGCGATCGTCCTGCTGGTCGCCTGCCTGCTCCGCGGGAGAAGATCACGGGCAAAGCGGTACAGGATCGAATCGAGACGTAAGTGCCGGCCGAGGTATTCAGTCCTTGAAACAAGAGCTTTCATGAAATCGTCGTCACTTCGTCCCGATTTCAGCTGCGGACGATTCCGTGGCCGTGGCCGTCTCCAGCGACGAGGACGACGAGGCCGATTACGTGAACGTGGACCCCGGCGACCCCAAGCGGGCACTCCAGGGGAGAATGGGGGACTGGGACGGCAATGACTACGAGGACCCCGACCACGGGGCGGCGGAGAGCGACGACGACCACGACTACGAGGAGGCGGGGGGCAGGGACGGCCGGGGCGGCGGGGCGGCGGAGAGCGACGACGACGACCACGACTACGAGGAGGCGGGGGGCAGGGCGGGGCGCCAAGACGAGGGCAGGGATGGCCGGAACGGCGAGAGGCCGGAGAGCGGCGACGACGACGACGACGACTACGAGAATGTGGCCCCCGACGCAGGCCGCGCGACGCACGGCGGCCGAGTTGCGGAAACGCACGGCGGACAGGAGGAGCAGGAGGAGGAGGAGGAGGAGGAGGAGGAGGAGGAGGAGGTTTATCAAAATCTCTGAGGCGTCAGCCTTCCCTCACGAGAGCAAGGCTTCGCGGTTTCGCACGAGAGGCGAATACGCGGGGTCAGGGCCGGGTTACGGAACGCCGTCCGAGTGACTGTGACCATCTGCCGCTGTGACCATCTGCCTGTTGACAGGCTCACTGAATGCCCCACAATGATCGGCTAGGCAGTGCCAAACCTGTACCATAGTACAGCTCCTTACGGGGCACTTGGGTCAGCCAGCCAGCTACTGCTGGGACATCTACTGGATGTCCACTGCTGGGTGTCATTGCCTTCTGCTCATGTGTTCTCTTATAGACGCGTTCCAGGGACGCGGACCTGGACAGCACTGGACAGTCAACTTCAGGTGTCTTCGATGTGCCTCAGGTGTAAAGGACGAGTCGAGTTACATACGTCAATCAGCGTAAATTGTCAACTTCTTCTCAGGCGTACTTATGATTTGTTATTTTTGCCTTGTTCAACGCCTCAAACGTTGGAATCGTGTCAACGGGCCAACACGCCGGATGAATTTCGCATGTGTTTATTTGCTTCATCGTGTCTTCAAATAAACGTTTTATGAAATCACAGTCTGCACGCGTGCGTACACTCATAGCCCAGATATGACCGTGGGGGGTTTCTCCAGCTGCGTGGTGTCACGCAGACATAAGTGAGGTCCAGGCTTGGCAGGTCGGTGTAATAATAAACCAGTAAATTATAGCCCGAGGAATCGGCAGCCATCTTAAATCTCCCTCTCTATTTGCGTCCCCCCCTGGCATCCCCCGCTTCACTGACACACTTTTCTATTTTTTCCAGGGGCTCGTTTTTGACGGGTCAGAGTGCGCCCGTCTGTCCTTTCGCCGCTTGGACGTCCCGTTCGGTTTGGACCTCGGCCCGGATGTTTGGGTCTGACGTGTCGTTCCGTCGCCTTCGTCACGCCTCGCTGTAGAAAAAACCCCCAACAAGACACAAAAGAAACAGAACAACAGAAAAGAAAGGAAGTACAGACGGGATGTTGAGAAGCTGGTTGCAGCCAATCGGGTGCGAGCCAGCTCGCGCTCGGAGCCACTGGTGTGAAAATAGTTTCGCAGCATGAGGAGCCAGCTGAAAATAGCAGCGACACGAGTTCCTTAAAATGTTAGCGCGCTGGCCTCAGACACACACGCGCACACACACACACACACACACACACACGTACTGGAGCTCTGAGCTCATCCCTCGCAGAGTCATGGTGAAGCCGTGTAACTTGAGACGAGAAGGGCCTTGCTCACGCTGCTTTCTGTCTGTCCACGGTGTGTGCGTAAAAATGTAAAAATTAGCATTAGCCTCACGAAAGCTAATCTTTCACGAGGGGAAGTCAAATGAATGGTTAATCAATGTTTCACTCAATCTAATGAAATGAGCTCCCACACTCCTCCACTTAGGGCTGTGGCAGAATCCATTTTCATGTCAAAAACGCAGCCGAGAGCTTTCATATGGAGACCATCGTAATGGATTCATAATGTTGCCTTGTTGCGGTGGATGTGTTAAAAGAACCGTGCCCACTCGGCATACTGAGGTTGTGTTAGAGGCACCGGGGAAGAAAAGCATTGAACATCTTATTCCTCAAAAACTATAAACAAAGAAGTCACTCACTTGCAATCTGCTACTACATTAGTTCTGATTTGGTTGGGGAACATTTGTTGTATATGTATAAGGTCCAACACTGGTCTGTGAATTACTGTATGTATAAGGTCTATATGTATATATATCTATGTATATATATGTGTGTGTGTGTGTGTATACATATATATATGTATATATGTATATGTAGAGAGAGAGAGAGAGAGCATTTTCTGATCGAGCTGAGAGAGCCAACAAGTCCAGATTGTAGCTGTTGTTTTTGCTTCCGCTGACAGAGTCAGTGTGAAAACATCCGCTGAGTGAAAGTTCTAAGAACGGTGTTTCTCACACACCGTCGGCTCCGTCACCACGGACATGGAAACGTGTAGCTGAGCGGCACATTGAGGAAGCGCGTCCCGCATGCCCGCGCACCCAAACAGGATACGACCGTGAGCTGTCTTTAGCCTCTTGATGAGTTACAGGGCATTCCTGACCTCGCCGGCACACGCCAACAAACAGCTCTGAGCTCATGGGATGCGAATAGCTCCGGGCGGGGGGGGGGACCGGGACAGCTGGGCTCTATAAAGGAGACGGCTCCCCGGGTTGTTTTCCAAAGCGGCCCGACCGAGGAGACACCGAGGAGACGCTCCCCAGCTCTCACCGAGACGCAGCGAGGCCCGGGTTGGAAAGAAAAGAAGTCACTCTCGAGGGGTTTTTAAAATTTTTTTTGGGTCAGGAACCGTCTCTCTCCCACTGCCCGACATGATGTCCCAGCGCGCGGCCCTGAGCAGCCTGTTCGCCGACGACCCTTTCTTCAGCCGGGAGAGGCTGCTGTGGCCCCTCCGTCCCGAGGGCCTCTCGGCGCTGCAGCAGGACTTCTTCGACCAAAGGGCCGAGCTGGCCGACAGCCTCCTGAGGGGGCTCTGCGACGGGCCCCGTGCCCTCAAGCTGCGCCAGCCGCCCCTCGTTTCCTCCGCCGTGGCGAGGTCAGTAAAGCACACCAGCATGCAATGGGCCTGACCCTGACGCAGCCCAGGGCGGAGAACTTCCACCGAGGCGGCGAATGAGTCGACGTGTGCTCCCCGACACTCAAACCGTAGCCGAAGCGTAATCTCTGCTAGCTTTTGGGTCGTTTGAGTCGCGCATGAGAGCGCCAGTTTGCTCAATTGTGGGGATCTTGAGGATCGCGGGGTGGGGGAGCTGGTTGTGATTGACCTCCCGGTCTCCTTTCAGGCTGAGTGAAGACAAAGAGCAGCGGGGAGAGACTCCCGGCGCAGAGCAGAACAACGAGGTCCAGCTGGCCAGAGAGAACCCCGGCGACCTCCTGGTGACTCTGGACGCCCGCGGCTACGCCCCCAGCGACATCTCCGTCAAGCTGGAGGGGCGGAGCCTGGCGGTGGTGGCCATGAAGCAGGCGGGGGGAGAGGAGACCCAGTCCTGCACCACCGCCTCCTCCCACGCCTCCTTCTGCTCCTCCGCCTCGAGCAAGATGGGCTTCGCCCAGAGGATTGAGCTGCCCGCTCACCTCGACCTGTCGGGCCTCTCCTGCTCCCTGATGGACGACGGGCAGCTGCGCATCCACGCCCCCGTGGCCAAGCAGCCAATCGCAGAGGAGTGCCAGGTGCCCATCCGGTTCAGGTCGTCGTTGGAGTTTCCCATTTCCAAGGACAAGGCAGAGGAGGAGCACACAGACTGATGTCCACTGACACTTATGCATATGCACTAGACGCACGCACGCACACACACAGACACACAGTAGACGCTCACACTTCCATTTAAAGACTGACTTACCATTGAAACGAAAAAAGTATTTATTTTATAATTTGCCATTTCTATTCATTTTTGGAATAAAGTTTTTAACGTTAAGAAAATGTCATTGCATTTGTGAAGTGTTGTCCATCCGTACATCCATCCATCACCTTACCCTCCTTGTGCCCTACAATGACGTATCGGGTTAGAGTCAGGGAGCTTGTTCAAGGGGAGGGCAAGGCATGCACCACGGACTGTGGGGATAACTGGAGTGCCTGGAGAAAGTCCACACAGGTGCGGGGAGACCAGGCAAACCCCGAACGGGGAGATCCTCTGGAGAAATAGAGAGATAGAGATGTCGCTGCCCTTGTTATGGACGGTTGAGACCACACGGTGGTGCCAGCAAACAACTTACACAGAGGGGATGTAACGGCGAGAGAGAGAGAGAGAGAGAGAGAGAGAGAGAGAGAGAGAAAGTGAGAAGTAAAAGCCCAAAGTACTAGCATTCTAGTTCCCCCCCCCCACCCCCCCCCCCCCCCCCCACCCACACACACACACACACACAAAATTAGTCATTTTAAAGGGTGTCAGCGATTTGGTTTCCTGGGGTGAAGTTATTTGCCGGTGCACCGGAGCAGGTGACAAACCAGAGCGGCAGTTAAATGTTTTATGAGTCCTGCCCTGTGGGGAGAGAGGAAATAAAGACGATGCGAGGGGAAGAGTGAGAGATGCCACTGGAAGAAAAGACGGCGGAGGGGAAGAAACACTTGAACATGATGATGATATGAGCCAAAAAAAAACCAAAAAACTGACTGGCTGATCGTCTGCAAAAACATTGATTTGTCTCATTGAACATGATCCCTCCGGGCGTTTGCACGGTGCACGTACAAACCGTGTGTGCACAGAAGAATGTACAATCCGACATGCGACGTCCTTGTTTTTTTGCCACCGATGGAGACAGATCGCTATTATAGATGTCTGGCAACGTCTTGTAATGAAGCCGCGTCTCTTTGAAAAGAACATCCTCTCCATTTTGCCACAAGCGACTCATTTTATCATCGTAAACCACGTTAAACATAATGCGAATCAAACAAAGCGATTCTCCACGGCGGACCCGTGTAATCACTGAATTAAACCATCTGATGATTTTGATGCCAATCGAAAGTCGTCTTTAGTCTTACTGATGCATTGATTTAAAGTAATATATATAAAATATATAAAAGTAGAAGGGCACAGTGGATCTCGTGACTTGGAATAAAGCGGCTCACTCTGGCCGCCTTTAATTCATCTCAGCCCTGTTGGAGCAAGTCCTAAAACTTCACTCTCACACAAACCCAAAGACAGCATTTTTAAAGGGCCTGTAAAACGTTATCAGAGGCGTTTCTGGTGAAACCGACATACCGCGGTTTCTGTGCCCAAACAGGAGGAAAACCAAACCGTTCCTGGTCCCCCTTCCGATTTCTACTCTACGAAACGTTTCTTTCTTTTGACTTTCCTTCTCGCCCTGGCCGCCTCTGTCCTCGGATGTCTCCTAGCTGCCCTCCCGGAGTGAAACGTCTCCCCGGGCTCAACGTGTGTGTGTGTGTGTGTGTGTGTGTGTGTGTGGGGGGGGGGGGGGGGGGGGGGGGTTGCTGTGCGCGGGCGTGTGTGCCCGTGACGGAGCGCGCATCCGCGCTGTTTGTGTGGGACTTGCGCCGAGCGATGCGAGGACAGCGATACGGATGCGTGTGTGCGCGCGCGCGCGTGTGTGTGTGCGTGTGTGTGTGTGTGTGTGTGCGTGCGTGCAGGTGTGGAGGGAAGCCTGCGGATGGGACCGGCTCGGCATGATCCGTGCGGCACTCGGGCGCGCGCCGCATTAGCGAGCGCGTCCCGGGGGGGGGGGGAGGTGCGCGCCGTCCATGGCAGCGGACCGCGCGGGCTGCAAACGATGACGGATCGTCCGGGCCCCGCGGAGATGCGAACCTTCGTTTCTTCCCCGAGACACCCCCCCCCCCACCCCCCCCCCCCCCCCCCCACACACACACACACACACACCCGGAGCACGGCACTGTTACACTGGCAGCCACGGTAAACACGGTAAAGCGTCCCGGTAATCGATTTGCGCTCAGGCCGCGCGGTTCCTGCGTTTCCTGCGGATCCGGCGAACGCTTTCAACCCGTGGCTTCCGGCGGGCAGAAAGTCTCCTGTGATGTTTGCCCCGTTTTATTTAGACAGATTCTCCCTCATATGTTCGGCGGTGGGCAACACGCTGGAAGGGCAAGACCGAGGCTTTACCTCCTGTACCTGTGCTTCCCGGGCCGCTACGTTAAATCAGGAACCCATTAGGCAGCGGCATTAGAAAGTTTGACTTACGCGCTCGTTTAACTCGGCATTCTCCTCACCGGAACGGTCTGACTCAGACGACTCAGAAAGGCGCAGTAGTCGGCATTTGAAACTTTACGACTTGAGCTAGAATGGAGGGCTTAAGAGGTGCGGTGAGAGTGGGGGGGAGGGGGAAAGGAGTCGTTTCCGGGGCTGGATGCGGTGAGACATCTCAGCCAGGACGTAATCATGTTAAACATGATCAGATTGGGTAAAGGTAGAGAGAGGGAGGGAGGGAGGGAGGGAGTTGCACAGTAATTCACAGACCAGTGTTGGACAGCTCCGGGCTATTGCACTTTATAATGCCACTACACAGCCGACAGCTGCAGCCCACCTGACTAATGCGCCAACGTCACCGCAGACGAGGCAGAGATTCATCCTGCAGGCTTAATTTTCCTCCTTTTTTTTTCTTTTTTCCCTCCCCTGGTATCACAATAAGACGAGCTGCTCATCGCTCTCACATCTGTGAGCGTGTGTGTGTGTGTGTGTGTGTGTGTGAGTGTGCGCGTGTAGCTGAACTTCGAGCTGCCACAACCTGACTGATGGCTTAAATAAACATTAGATCACTGGATCTGACCCGGAGTGGGGGGCCTCCTGCCAGCAAAACAACTTCTTCCAGACTGAATGTCTTCCTCCGGCCATTCCATCAAGCGGACGGCTCATATCAATTTCCACTTCTGACACGTTTCATTCCTCCTCAGCGGCAGTGTTACGGTGTCGTAGCGGTTACTCGCTGCTTTGCTCTTCTGTGCGCGTGTATGCGTTTGGCACTCTGGCCGCCTCGCGGTTGGCCGTTCGATACGGACTGGGCAACCAGATTGAAAGCGGTGAGGCTTTGGTTGGCCAGTGGTCCACCTCTCGTGAGTCAGTTTGGATAAAGACGTCCACATAATGACAGGCTTGCAACTGATTCATCACAGGCGACAAATGCACAATTACCATGTACCGTCACCTCTGGAGAAGTACAAAGAAGAAGCTCTGCTTCCGAGTCCTCTGGAACTGCTATCTATCTATCTATCTATCTATGCTACCCATCTATCTATCTATCTATCTATCTATCTATCTATCTATCTATCTATCTATCTATCTATCTATCTATCTATCTATCTATCTATCTATCTATCTATCTATCTATCTATCTATCTATCTATCTATCCATCCATCCATCCATCCATCATCCATCCATCCATCCATCCATCCATCCATCCATCCATCCATCCATCCATCCATCCATCTATCTATCTATCTATCTATGCTACCCATCTATCTATCACCTGCCTGTTGTCTACATTAACTAACAATGTTGATTTGAATAGAATGATTAGAATATGATTTTCTCAGCTTTTCTCAATCGCTTTTTCTCACAACTCCATTAACGTTTGCACGACAGTTAGTGCATTTCTCGACACAATTAGTGCAAGCTGCGAAACCTAGTGGACAACCTGCCGAAACGCATCATTCGATCAAAATGGATCGTTCATCCCTCAAAAGCAAGTATTTCTGTCAGTGGAACTGTCAGTGTCATCAGAATGAGAAGTCTTGTCACCGTCGTTCACGAAAAAGACGAGAGTTACGGCTTAGTCGTGTTTTCATCATGACAGGTTCTTGTGTCAGTGTTTGACAAAGCGAAACGAGTGGAGACACTACCTGGAAATGCTCAAGACATTACCGCACGTCCTGAACAGCCCCCCCCCCCCCCCCCCCCCCTAGCCCCCAGCCCCCAGTTCCACCCCCTCCCATTCTCAGGGACGGTGACCCTAAAGAGTGTCTACAGAACGTTAAGAGACGTTATGTCATATTTGGACCGGGGAAAAATAATATAGAATGGCACAAAATTTGCTTTTGATAACTAGTGCAACAATTTTGCATGTAATCACTCAAGCAGTGAAACGAGGTCTGTTAGTTTTGCAGAGGACGACTATTCAGCTTTCATAAGTGTGGTTCGTTTTGACTGACGCGACAAAGCAAATGATAGCATTATTAAAAAGCATTGCATGGGAGTAATTGATGCACGTCCAAAATCATTGGCAATTTGCTCAGAGGAAAGAGGAACAGCCACTGTGGTGTGCACAAATGACCAAATGTTGTGGAGGTCGAACTAATTTGTTATGAGAACGTTCATTCTGTTATGAGAACAAGCACCGAAGCGACTGAGAAAAACTGTAAAACTTTGAGTTTGAGCCTCGGAAGTAAAATATCAAGTCGGATAAGTTGCAGTTTTGAATTTTCTTGAGTCTCTCATTCATTCCAAGTGTTAAGGGCTCCTTACATGACCCGACAACCCGGAATCCCTTCTTTGAGATTGTTGCTTTCTCCTCACATATGTTGTGAGTCTTTCTTTCTCCGTGTTCCGTTCTTCGCGCAACTTTCATTGTCTTTATTTCCCGTCCGCGTCTTTCTTCTGGGAGGCCAACAGGTGTGTGTGCGATACGAGGGAAGGTCAATGGCTGGAATGAGCTTTATCGATCGAGGGGGGGGGGGGGGGGGCACCGCATGGTTGAGCCTTGGGGCTCGTCATTTCACATCTGCACAGTTTCCCATTTCTCTCTCGTTTCTGTCCTCTTTCCTTTTGAGAATTTCTCCTCAAATGTATCTTTACGTGCTAGCCGTGAGGTCCTCCGTCTTAACCCTTCCCTTGAAAACAAACCAACCCCTGCAGTGCCACCGATGCTGCTTCAGGCAGAGCCCTGTGCTCGGACGGCCTCACAACAATCTGAAGGGACCCCTCTGACCTCGGCCCTGATAAGCCAAGAGAGTCCAAATACCCTGAGGACGGGCGAGATGATGGTGGACTGGCCCCACGGCCCTGCGCAGCTCCACAGTGGGTAACACGGATCTCATACTGCATTAGCATCTTTACAGTGTTGTTTAGGGACAGCGAAGCTGAGCGACGCTAATCTTTCAGTTTCCCTCAGTGATTCTGTTCTTGTCCCAGTTCACGCGCAACGCTGAAAATGGAATCGGCGATGGGAACGTGTTTCCTCCTCGACACCGGGTGGCGATACCTTTCACTTCAGAGGGTTCATTCCTCACCTGTTTCTCCCGTCCATGTATTTTCAAATATTCAGCTTCTCCAGGCAAATCTTCAGCACTGTCTACTCAGAAATGGATATTGGCCATATTACCATCTTGCAGCTCTAATTACTGTTACTTCCGTCCTTCCACTTCTCCTACAACGTGCCCAAATGCGTTGTAAAGTGTCAGTCAGACTGCGACGCATACATGTGGAGGAAGACTGGTTCATCTGGGCTTTTTAGTGCGACTTGAAGAAGGCCGGTGTACGTGTTTACATACATTTCAGTTGTCCGGTTACGAACGGATTTTCACCCCTCGCCTCCCCCGCACACGTGGCAGTGTGGCAGCCCTGGCAAAGAGAAAATAAGAAAAACGTGCCGGTTTCCTCAAGCAGCCATCGTCTATCCATTCACCGCAACACGACTGCCCCCGTCCCTGTGCAGACGGCACTTTGGACGCTAATCGCGCTAATCGGCCAGACGGCGATTTTAAGAGAGGCTGCGAGGAGCTCGCACCGGTAATCGGCGCGAACGGATGATGTCGTTAGCGGGGAGACGGGATTCCGTTCGGCGGGACGGCGGGAGGGAAAACGCGAGCGCCATAACGCGCCCGTGAGGCGGGAGCTCGTTTGAGATGATCGGCTGCGTTTAATCAAAGTGTGTGTTTCAGGCCGCGGTTCGCCCTGGAGATGTGCTTTTGAGGGTGGGGCGAGCGTTAGACTGATGCGCAGATGCGGCGAGAAGAGGCGGAGAAAGAGGACCACGCAAGCACACGAACACACGCGCACGCACACGTGCACGCACACGTGCACACGCAGCAGGGTCCATTAGAGTAATGTGTTGGTTTTGGGGCAGATACGGCTGGTTATCAGTGGGGTCTGGCTGTCACGTCGCCCTGACAGAGCGGAGATGCAGATAGAGGAATCACAGACTTGAATAAACACCGAATGGCTCCTGATCATTAAGACAGGACACGGGGGCTTTTAAGCCTTTGCATGTGTGTATGTGTGTGTGTGTGTGTGTGTGTTTGTGTGTGTGGGAGAGAGAGAGAGAGAGAGTAAAAGAGAGGAGAGGGAGAGAGCTTGTGTAATAACATAACCATGTCCACTAATGTCAAGACATCTTAATTTATAGACCCTGTGTGTGCGCATATGTGCGCATGTGTGTGTGCGCGTGTGTGTTTGTCACAATGACTGACAGGCAGTGACAGCTGTTTTATCAGCACTGGTGCTAACTAAATGTTCCCTGCCACTCTTCCTTCTCGTTTTCAGCGGCTCTAACCTTTACAAGGCTGCACTGATATGATCGGACACAAACACACAGATCTGTACACGCACACGCACACGCAGGCAGATTTACTGACGTGCTCTTTCTCAATTCCTTTTTTTTCCCTCAATTGACAGATGTGTCCGCATTCAGAGCAGAGACACTCTTGGTCTAAATGCTTATACAGGAGATCCACTGTGACTCCAAACGTCCGGTCTGAGAGGAGCGGGACATTTGCCATGGGTGTTAAGACAATGTAAGCGTTGCCCTCTTG
The DNA here is from genome assembly GCA_029224185.1 of Karalla daura. Classification (NCBI taxonomy): domain Eukaryota; kingdom Metazoa; phylum Chordata; class Actinopteri; order Chaetodontiformes; family Leiognathidae; genus Karalla; species Karalla daura. The sequence goes on along the minus strand of CM055203.1, from coordinate 17,347,451 downwards.
TCGCATCTGGGCTGAAATAGATAAACAGACAGAACTAGAAAAAAAACTATAACTATAAAACGAACGGAAATGTCATTGTGTGGCTTAGTTGGTCAAACAACCCATCCAGTTAACCATAGACTCTGTGTTCAAATTCCAGCAGTGCTTGTAGTGGTATACGGTGGGACGGCGGACGGTGCTGTTGCTCTGGTTCAAAGCCTGGTCAGGCTGTGGATCTTTCTGAATGGACTTAACTGTGTGGATTTGACCCTAGTACTCTGGGCTTCCTCCCAAAGCCTCAAAACATACTGGACTGGACACTCTAACCCTGGCCCTCGATGTGTGTGTGTGTGTGTGTGTGTGTGTGTGTGTGTGTGTGTGTGTGTGTGTGTGTGTGTGTGTGTGTGTGTGTGTGTGTGTGTGTGTGGAGATGGGCTCCATAGATTCCATGTCAGCATGTGTGAGAGAAGAGAGACGGCCAGACACAAAGAAAAGTGCAGACGCTTGAGGGAGATCCAAACTACCCCCCAGTGACTATTTTAGCAGAGAGGCAGGAATCCATGACTCAGAGAGAGTGACTCAGGTTTACTGAACGGGGCAACCGATCTCTGAAGACATAAAGATCCACGCATTCTAGTTTGCTAATATTCATAGGTTTTCACACACGCTGCTTAGGCGTTGATTCATCAACCAATGTTTCTTTTAGCCCGACGTGCACTTGTTTGTTTGTGTGTGTGTGTGTGTGTGTGTGCGCGCGCGCGTGTGCGTGTGTGTGTGTATTTGGGCCTCAGGGTGGACCTGAAGCAGGTGCTGCTCCTACATGCCGACAGACAGCCCGGGGCCATGTGCGAGAGTCGGAGAATCATGAAAGAGCTGTCACACTGAATCTGCATTCACACACTGTGTTCTGCCTCCTCCTCCTCCTCCTCCTCTTCCTCACACGCCAAAGGTCGCACCCCGACAAACGCTTAAAGTAAGACGTTTTTGGTTAATGGTTTGTGTTAAGGAAAAAACAAAACCTCATCCAGAGAGGATGCTGTGGACGTCGTGGAACTTTTTGCCTCGTGCGATCAAACAAAATCCTGCATTTGAAGATCTGAGCTGCAGTTCATCGCTCCTCAGATGCATAAAACCTCAGAGTTGACAAATTTACATGACGCACCTGTCTGTGTCAGACCACGAACGAGAAATCTTGAGCAGCCGAACGGGGTGTTTGTCCTCATTCTCCGGTGTTGGCATAGAAGCTATGGAACGGCCCATTCGATTAGCTTCGATTAGCGGCCAGCCACCTTAACTGCGGGTGTGGTCACATTCACCCAGTCGACACGGGGCTGCAGAGACGCCCGGGCCAGTCTGGTGCAGCAGATTTGTCGGGCTCAATGGTCCGCCTCGCCACACAATGGGCTACTTTGTCGCTAACCTCCACCGCGACGGCATGCGCCTCCGTTTGCTCCCGTCTCAGAATAATTTTCCACGTCGCTTCAGCTTTTCATCCCGTCCCTTCGGTGCCGCCGACCTCCGATCTGATTGCGCCTGTCTCCCTTTCATTCCTTCCATTTCACAAAGCGAGCCAGCGCGTCAGGATCACTGGCACGAGGCGTCTTTGGATCTTGGTCAGACGGGCAAAACACGCACACACACACACACACACACACAGGCGCTCACAGGCGCACTCACATCAGTCATTACCCTTTTAGCAAAGCTTATCGTGGATAAAAGTATTTGTTAAAGGAACTACGGAGGACTGGCTTCTCCAAACAGACACGCATTCCCCATCAAGCACATGCATACACACAAAGGCGGGCAATGGACAACGGCTGTGTGTGTGTGTGTGTTTGAGTGTGTGTATGTGTGTGTGTGTCCCTGAGAGAAAACATTCTGATAGGGGGAAATAACAAAATATGTCATTGTAAATTTGTTTTTTAGCCGGCACTTACATCCCGAGGACAGGCCACCAGTCCTTCCCAAGAGACGTGCTCACACCATGGGAAATTCAGAGTCTACAACAAGCCCAAACACCTGTTTGTGGACTGTGGTTTTGGAGCAAACACGAGACCCCGCACAGAACCTTACACAATGCCGAGGGTTTCTTTTTCAGCTTCCCTGCACCAGCCTAACTCACTCGGCGCCAGCGGAGCGCAGGTTCTCCGTCACGCGGAGCAAGTCACCTGCACGAGTTGCTTGTTTTCTGTCGGGCCTGTCTCATAATCTGGCTCGATTAGATTTCAGGCGCTGCAGTGGAAACTGATACCTGATTGCGCGCAATATTGCGTTTAATACGTGCCGGTAATCTACACTCGCATTAGGGTGATATATGACACCACGCTCATATTAGAAAATTCTGCCGTAATTATAAACAAGGCTCATTGTATCATGACTTATAGCGCATTGTCTTTTCACATACTGCGGTGTAAGATGATCCACTCTGTTCAACGGGAGGAGGATCTGACTCTTGTGGAGCGCCAGTGTCGACAGACAGACGATGGACGATTCCTGTCAGTCAGCGGGAAGGGCAAAAGATCTGATATTTAGCAAAATGTGAACCGAGGTCGGTCCCCATCTCTCTGCTGTCGCGTCCCAGTTGGCAGCTGCACGGTACAGTGCAGCTGAGGCTGATGGGAGTGTCGGTGCCACGTCGTCCCGTCCGCGCCAAATGTCACAGTGGCGGTGCGGCCGAGGCCACAGGTTTGTGTTGGGAGAACCGTGCGGACGCAGACAAGAAAAAGAAAGAAAAAGAGAGAAACAAATCCATTGTTCCCCATGTACAAGGTGTAGAGGTTTATGCATAAGAAGGGGGGGAATACTTGATAACTCTCCGTTCCAGCCGCACCCTATGGTCATGAGCTGTGAGTAGCAACCATGGGAGTAAGATGGTAAAATACGAAATGAGTTTTCTTTGCAGTGTAAGCCTGAGGAGATCCGGCCTGAACTTGGACTCGGTATCTGAAGATGAGACGTTTCAATCACTATCCGCGAGCATCATGCTATTCTGTAGTTGCATCTCAGTCCTCCATCACAAAAACTCACGCACTGGTACTCAGACTCTCTTCGAAACAGGCCACTGCGGTAAGAGTCTGGCTGTGACAACGTTACGTTGTGTGATTGTCCCATCGCGTTATCTCACCGCCGCCTATATGAGAACGCGTCCCTCCGGGGTGACACGTGGTCACAGCTCGCACCTGCAGACGCCATCGGAGGTGGAGGGCAGCGACGTAGAAACCGCAGGCAAAACAAGAGAAGACGAGGAGAGTTCCCCGGAGGAGGAAGCAGCAATGTCATGCATGAAAACCCGCGGTACACGTGTGTATGCGTGTGTGCGTCAAAGCCTTCGCAGAACTGAGACACTGCGTCACCACGCCCCTTTACTGACACTGACGTAGTAGAGCTACATTCCAATATGATGCCTTCGTGTCTGTCTGTCTGTCTGTCTGTCTGTCTGTCTGTCTGTCTGTCTGTCTGTCTGCCTGCCTGCCTGCCTGTTTGTCTGCCTGTCTGTCTGTCTATTTCTGCCTATCTGCATGTCTGTCTGAATTTATGTCTGTCTGCCTGTCTGTTCCTCTGCCTGTCAGTCAGTCAGTCAGTCAGTCTGTCTGTCTGTCTGTCTGTCTATCTGTCAGTCTGTATCTCTATCTGTCTGTCTCTCAGTCTCCCTGTCAGCCTGTCTGTCTGTCTGCCTTTATGTCTGTCAGTCTGCCTGTCAGTCTGCCTGTCTATCTGTCAGTCTGCATCTCTATCTGTCTGTCTCTCAGTCTACCTGTCAGTCTGTCAGTCTGCCTGTCTGTCTGTCTGTCTGTCAGTCTGCCTGTCTGTCTGTCTGTCTGTCAGTCTGCCTGTCTATCTGTCAGTCTGCATCTCTATCTGTCTGCACCCTTGCCATGCATAGAGCAGAGCTCCGCCTAGTGGCAGGAGTTGGAGAAGCTTGGGATGGAACAATTCAGGTCTGTGCAATTTTGGAGAAAGACAGAAAAAAACAAATTTAATAATATATATTTTTTAAATGTGGCAACATAATACCACTTGCTGGGATCATTGTCTTTGTACAAAAATACACACAGGATGATCATTCCAGACACTTCAGACACAAAATCACAGCAGACGCAGATGAATTTTTGACTGGTTTGATTGACTCTCATAAATTGCTCTCTCCGTGTATTTCTTTTTAAGGAGAAACTGTTTTTCTTTGCATTGTGCCATGAACCCAGCTTTGATATAGATTTTCTTCAGGTGGATCAACATGTGGAAAAAATCTCTCTCTCTCTCTCTCTCTCCCTTTCTCTCACCCTGTTGTGGCCCAAAATGTCATCTATGAACTGGATCAGAGGCACAGAAGCAAGACTGAGCGCGTGACTGTGGCATTAGTAATGTCCCCATCTCCATCATCATCACCATCATCGTTTGACGCACTCGGCCTCTTCACCCACCCTTTTCTCCACACACACACACACACACACACACACACACACACACACACACACACACGCACGCACACGCCCTGTCCCGTAACTCCTCCCTCCTCCCAGTGCTAACCCTATATAAATCACCTCTGTCGGAGTTGGAAGCCAAGGTGCCAAACTGATTCCAGAAGAGAGAGAAGGGGCAGCAGGAGGACAGAAAGAAGAAGAAGAAGCAGAAGAAGACAGAAGAAGAGCCCTCCCGACCGCAAACAGATCCGCTCTCTAAAACCACCTGTCGCCCGACGTCTACCTGCGAGCTGCAAAGTCTCCTCACAGTGAGTCTGCGCACGCGTCCATTCTACGCAGGAAAAAAAGACAGCTTTTGCTCACATTTAACTTTGTTTCGGCCTTATTGCCTCTTTTCCTTTCCTTTTTTTATTTTTAGTCGGCATTTGCACATAGAATGAAAAACAGCCTCGATATTTATATTTACACTTACTGTTGTGTCTCGAGCTTCTTTTTACCTGACACGGTGACTCCGCCAACTAGTCGGTGAGACTCGGTGACTCGGTATGATGTCCACATGTAAAGATAGATCGAGAGATCTTATTGTTTCCGCCGAAGCAAAAAATGTCAGCGATTCGAATAAGGAGCAGACCTCTCACACTCCGTCAGCACCTGGGACAGCGGCCGGTCCAGGCGCCCCGCGTTACCCACCGTGCGCCCGCACACTTTCGTTTTCTCGCACGCTCACTTTCTTTTCAACGCGACGGGAGCGAGCGCGCAGCTCTCATCCGTCCCACTGCAGCCATCACACAAACCCATGTCCAAATGCGAAAGTAAAAAAAAATAGGCACAAAGAGAGAGGTGATTAAATACTACAGCTAAGTACTCAGATATTATGGTTATGATGGTTGTGAGCCAGAGCTGTATCCGCCTTTGTGAATGTACCTGCCTGTGATGGATATAGCGCACGTTATAGTCGGTATCTACGTAAAATTAATGGAATCATTTATTACGCAACTATCCTGGGTTTAGCCAGAAAAGTAATAGTGTAACATTTCCCCATGCCTACTTTCATTATCAATATTACATTGTTATGCAGTTCTTCTTTGTATCTGACTGAAAGATGTTTATTTTAAAGGGATACGCATTATCCAATTCTCCATGTAGGACACATTGAATAACAATGTCGCTTGTGTTTGAATCCTGGTCGGGCCTTTCTGTGCAGGATTTCTATGTCAGGTACAATGGACCTCTAAAAGAAGCTTGAGAGAAAAGAAAACAGGGTAGTTGGTCAGAGCTCTGACGGCCAAAGCTATTTGACTTATCTAAAAGTACGTTATTGCCACCTCTGACCACATTGCATCCAATTGTACCCAATCATTAAAACGTGAAACATGTGTATCATGGTGCCGCTGCCCCAGATGGCCGTGATGCTGAAGCCGTGGACGGTGCTGGTGGCCGTGGTGCTGTGTGTGCTGGTGTGCCTGGGAACACTGGCCGATGCCTACCCCCCGAAACCCGAGAACCCCGGGGACGACGCCCCACCTGAAGAGCTGGCCAAGTACTACACCGCCCTGAGGCACTACATCAACCTGATCACCAGGCAGAGGTGACACACGCACACTGGGCACATATTTGTGTATACCTTCCTATTGGCCTCATTGTGGGTGTGTGTCATAGGTATATATGAACAATGGTGTTTATGAAAAGTCATGGTAGCATTTAGGCTGAATGTTTTCATGAATATCTATTGAAATAGTTCCAGCATTTTATCTCAGTATCTGTTATCTAGCCGTCCAGTAACTGTTAAAGACATAAACACCAATCAACTATCGACTATCAAGGTTATACAAATAGTTTTTCTCACTTTTTCACTTTTTCTTCCTTTTTTGTTTTTTTTTGTTCAATGTTTTTAAAGCAGCGCTATCTTCTTTCAGTGTCTTCTTTCAATGTTTTGTCCGTCGTGGTATTGATAGCACGATTTGCCTCAGTCACTACATAAAAGCCACAAATGCAAACTATAAAATTATGCTAAAAACAAACATAATCAATCCAAATTAGCAACCAGGGGCGTTAAAATGTGTTTGGACGTGAAAGGCAGCGGTCTTACGGTCTTACAGGTCTTGTAGTTTTAGACCAAATGGGTGTGACTGCATGTGCATTTTTTGTTTGCCCCACTGACAAACCCAAACCCTATCTGAGAAAAGGCAAACAAAAGCCTTCCTAGCGTCTTTTTTCTGCTCGTGCTGGAGCCTGGAGCCCTGCTGATGTGCGACGCTGCGCTTCCCTCCTCTCCACCCTCAAATCCTTCGCCTGCACACAGGGGCTCAGTAGATTAGATTACCAACCACACTCCAAAATCTCCAGACCGCCGAATCAACGAGACCAGAGCAATCATCGGCACAGATGGACCCAAGGAGATACCCAAATCCAGTTAGCGTGGCCTGAGCCCAGGCCTGCTCCTCTTAGGTAGAAAAGTTGGCCAGGAATTGTCGGAGGGTTTATTATTTTATTGGAAGCAGCCAAGCTCATTCATGAAAGCCAAACAGCTCATTGATATTTAGATATTCAGTTCAGAGATGAGTCCTACTGCCACAGTGAGTCAATATGTTTCAAGATGGAGAAAAATATGATAAGGGTTCTTGCCGGGGGATGAAACTGATGGATCTGGGCTGTCAGATTAATAACCAGCTCAAAGCTTTGTGGACCCAGACTACTACAATGCAGTCTATAATGTTGCCTGCTTTATAACCAACAGTGCGGCAGGGGTCTGCTGGAGCCTCCAGCACACATCAGGTGAAGCCAGGGAATACACCCTGGACAAGACACCAGTCCACTGACTGTAATGGGACAATAACACACTAAATAAAAAGGAAAAGTGGTGAATAAGAAAGACAAAAGAGCCGATCAGACAAAGGGAAGTCGTGGGGAGGAGGAAGATATATACAGACAGGGGATATTAAGACAGGTTGACAGATAATGAGAAAATGAGAGCGGGACCAACCGGGGAGGCTTGGGGAGATACATGTGTGCAGACGGGCCATTATCAGAGGGGGGGGGGGGGCATTTTACCTCCCTGAGCGCTGCACTGTGTGACTGCCGAGACGGCGCGAGGGGGGAGTCGCTGATTGCTTTCCTACGGCGCAGGAGGCGCGCGCACAGGCGGCTCCCTGTGTGTGTGCGTAATGAAGCATAGGATTGGGTGTGGGGCTTTATGGCGGGAAGGTGGAACAGGTGGCTGATGGGAAAACAGAGGAACCGCAGGTGGCACTGCGGGCGTGGAAGCTGAACGCCGCCGTTCCAGGCACACGCAGACAGGCACATTACCGAGCAACACCCCCCCCCCCGTTAAATGGCTCTGTGATTTCACATTTGCAGCTCCCTTGGAGCCCGGACTTCCTTCATCAGGGGACTCATGAAACAAAGTGGACTCGGCAAAGACTATCTGACACGCAACGAACGCACATACTGTGTTCAATGTAGCTGTAAAGCTAGAGTGTTTGGTGTATTAAGAGGCAGGCAGAGGACACACACGGTTTCTCTCAGAGGGCTCAGAATATAGAGCACATACCACCGAGCCACCTTGACCACCAGAAGGAGATTTACTGGAGCTGATGGGCCTCGTTTAGACAGAGGTCCCGTTGCTAGAAAAACGAGGTTGCTTCACTTTCTCTCTGAGAAATGAGGAGAACAAGCAGTCACTCATTTTTAGATTTAGAGTTAACTTCGAGGCGGGACTCGACGAAAGCGACTCGATGAAACCAGCTGCACCGGGTTCGAAGCCAAGAACAAGCTTGTCCCTCGCACAGCTCAAAAGTTCGCCCTCCTCTCTCTCCCTCTCCCAGGTATGGAAAGCGTTCAGCTCAGGAGGACGTGGTCGCGGAGCTGCTGTTCGGTGGCGACAGCAACAGGGACCAGAGATCAAGGTGAAGACCTTCGCCTCAGCAGCAAAGAACCGAGCATCTGACCCGTAACGGTGACGTTCGATTGTCGATTGTCGTTTCACACAAGCGACCCACATTCCTCTACCCCTCCGCAGATACGACGACTCCTTCATGTGGTGACTCCACCCGCACGCTCCATCCTCATCGGGCATTCCCTCCGGGCGTCTCCCGCGATGCACCTGGAGGGGCCGACATGTGCCTCTCACCTCTGGCCCCGCCCCCTCGAGCCCAGCTCCGGTCAACGACCATTTGCTCACCCGATCGCCCGTTCTCTCTGTCTCTCGTGCCATTCTCCAACACCCGTCGTGACGGCCACCCTGTACATAATTTATTATAGAAATGAAACCTATAGATGAGATCGCAGCCACAACCCTGACGGTGGACCTCTGTCTCTGCGTGTGCGCGTGAGCGTTGTTGTCTCTCTGTTGTCTAGAGGAGGAGTTTCTTGTTCAACTGTTGCTACTGTAAAGACTGACATCAGAATAAGTGAATAAAACTTTTCAGTGTGATTAAAAGCTGCCGACGCGTCGTCATTAATCCTGTGATGAGGATCACATTGCAACGTAGCAACTAATTGGTAAAAGTCAAATATTCGAAAAACATGTCTAAAGTCTTTATTTGTGTCTGACATTGTGATGACCGTTTACTAAACTTGGATTGAACTTCTTCCTTTGTGTTTTCCCACATAATAAGTGAATTAGCCCAGGTCCTTCTGCAGGCATCTACTTCTAAAATCACATTCAGAATAAGTGAGAAAATTCTACTATTGCTGGTTTGTTCAAACTCAGTTGCAAATTCATTCTTTGCACGATCCCGCAAAACAGCTTCCAACTTGGTCTGGAGTTTTTGCCAAGAAAAAAAAAAAGCCGTGTCTTACCTTGCCTTCCGAGGCAGATGACTCCATCAACTGACACAAGCCGGATGTAACGCTCGTATTTCTCCACTGGATGCTGCTGTTGCACTATGTTCACACATGAAGCGCTGCTGCTGAAGCATTTTATCAATGGACATTTAGATTTTTTTTTTGGCATATTCTTTTAAGACCACTTTTATTTATTTGTTAAACCTATCTCCAACCCGAACCCTAACCCTATATTTATTAGAGTTTAATTTAACCATCTCTCAGATTTGTTCTTAGTTCTGGACTCTTCTCCAGAAACTGACACAGTGCTTTTCAGAACAACAGAGTCAAATGAAGCAGGTGTGTAAACTGTTCAAAACGTTGAATCGTGATGATAGAATAAGTGTGATTGGAGAGATAGAGTGTGTATGACGCCTATGAAACAATAACAACGCGCTGGCCCTTTAACACTCCTCCGCTGCTCGGTACTGCAAATCTGGGTGTAAATACCCCAGAAATATTGAATAAAAAAATCAACGGAAATGACTTCAAAATTCAAGACTCTCATTGATTATTCTCCTCTGTCCGCGCCACTGCTGTGTCAAAGACAATGTATTGTGCCTATTTACGTTGATGGTGTTTGTGTGGTATGTTTCCCCCCCGGCTCAATTAGAAAACACATTTATTTCACAAGTTCACAACGGTGCTCTCATGAGTCACGCGTGCTATTTTGCGATGGGATATTTTTGTTACTGTTATCTCATCTTCTCAATAAACGTGCAACCAACATGGCAGAAAAAAAAGAATGCGCCTTCCGCGTCCGCCGAGACGCGCTTTACACTGAAACGGCGTCGGAAGTGGTCGGGCGGTCGGTCGTCCGTCTTGACGCCGTCGGTGAGGAGGAGAGAGAGAGAGAGAGAGAGAGAGAGCGAGAGAGAGAGAGAGAGAGAGAGAGAGAGGGAGCAGACGACAACAAGAGGCGCACCAGACACAGCGGACAGACCACGGGAAGCCTGCGCTCTGGTCCTGAGAGGTAGGTGGACGGCTTTCCATTCAGCGCGCCTCCGTCCGCTGGTTCTGTTCGTCCCTGCCCCCCCCCCTTTCACGGGCTCGCACACACCTTATCACCCTGGACAAAGGTGTGCTGGCCGCTGCGATGCTGGAAACCCGATTTCCTCCGCGTATCCGTGCGCGCGTCTGCGTGCTTTGTTGTGGTGACCCCCGCGAGACTAATTAGGAGACCCCTGTCTGTGCGCACCGTGTTCTTTGTGTGTGCGTGTGTGTGTGTGTGTGTGCGTGTGTGTGTGTGTGACTGAGTGTTTTAGGTAACGGCAACGTTTTGCGTGACGTCACTGACACCCAAGTTAGCTTTAGAAGAGATTTTATGAAAACAAGACCACGCTGACGTCAAAAAACGTGATCACGCACCTGATACCCCCGCCATAACACATACTCTCTCTCTCTCTCTCTCTCTCTCTCTCTCTCTCTCACACACACACACACACGCACACACACACGCACACACACACACTCAACATCAAAATGGGCATGGAGAAGGAATATAACAGCCTACTTTATTCTGTTACATAATTAATTGACAGATTTCCTTTTGCACTGTGCAGTGTGTGTGTGTGTGTGTGTGTGTGTGTGTGTGTGTGTGCCTGCCTGTGCCTGGCCAGCATTTGTTTCTTTGCATATTGGTGCAGCTGAGCAGATGGGTGATGGTGGGAGATGGAGGGAGGAGGGGCAGTGATGAGGAGGGTGTGTGATGGGGGTGGGGTGGGGGGGCACCAGGAGGAGGAACATTAGGGGGGTGTGTGAGGAGGGGGAGGTATTGAAGGGAAGAGAGGACAGCGGCGGGACAGGGCAATAGGGAGAATTGGGGATGGAGAAAGCAGTGAAGGAGGGGAAGGAAAAGAAAGATATGAAGAGGAACAGGCTGCGGAGTTATAGGTGGATGGAGGGTAACAGATGGAGGTCGCAGCAGAAGGAGATGAGTAATTATTGTTTACACTATAGCTTTGTTCTTTGTGGTGATGATGAACAGTAGCTGAGCAAACTTCCCATCTGTTTCTCTCTTTGTGGACAGACCTTCTTAAGATGTGGACAAGTCATTTAATGTTTAATGTCAACCAAAAATGTCGATTGATTCATCACAAAATCTAATGACATATACCTGATAAATTTGTCATTATTATGATATTTGAGTGAAAATCCTAACCTTCTTGCCCTGAATACTTTATGTGAAATCTCTCAACTCTTCAGTAATATTGTTCAGACATTAAAGATGGTCAGCGATCCCTGTAAAGACAAGCTGTAAATCGATGTTTCACCTCCGATCCAAGAAGCTTCCTCAGTTCAGAACTAAAGGAGCCTCTTGGATGAGGGCTGAAAGAGGATCGTACACGACTGTACAGTTCAACAAATCCAGTGAGAGAGATGAGAGTCTGCACAGACGTACTCCATCTTTTTCTTCTTTTTAGTCCCTGCTTGTTGCAAAGCAACCGTGAACAACCTTTATTCGCTTTTGTAAACACCTTTTCACAAAAGTGAAAAGAAAGAGGGGCAAGACAGAAATCTTTTGGTAAGCAGGAATGGGGTGTGAAATTATTGTCCCTGGCATCGCCAGTTACATTAGCCCTCTTTCAACATCAATCTCCATCATCCACTTTCCCCTGCTGCTCTTGCCCATGGTGTTGTGTAATGCCTACTCTAGCACGTAACAGAGAGTTTGTGTGTGTGTGCCTGTGGTTTCCATGGCAGTTTCCAGCCATATCAACACCTTCCTGATAGCAACTCACTTAGGTTGGTAGGTAGATAGATAGATAGATAGATAGATAGATAGATAGATAGATAGATAGATAGATAGATAGATAGATAGATAGATAGATAGATAGATAGATAGATAGATAGATAGATAGATAGATAGATAGATAGATAGATAGATAGATAGATAGATAGATAGATAGATAGCCTTGTAGTTACAGTCAGAGGAGGGTGTGCGTGCCTCTTTGTTCCCCTCTCTTTCCCTAAAGTACCATTGTATTGTGTCGGTTGTCAAGGCAATGTATAGATTAGTTACGCCCACAGCCCCATCTCCTCTCCCTCTCCCTTTTCCTCGTTCGCTCCTAGTTTTCATGCCCTCTCTCGGTCTTTTGGCGCGGTCGCTCGATTCCAGAACAATCGCTGGAGCTCCACCTTTCTTCACTGATGTCACCACGTTGTGTGTGTGTGTGTGTGTGTGTGTGTGTGTGAGTGTTTGTGTGTGCGTGTGTGTGTATGTTTGTTGTGTTGGGAGCGGGAGGGGCGTGAATGCGGCTGGTAATACAAACATACCGTCGGCTCTCTGCGGCTTAATTTATATGAGGAAAACACGAGAGACAGCATCGATTTCCTCATCTCAATCCCAGCAAGAATGCCAGAAAACATTTTCAGAAATAAGTGGAGGATTTTTTCTACCTTTGTTATGAGAAATTGTCTTATCAAGTGGCTTGATAACCTCTTGATAAACTGATGGTATAATGATGGTCCCTAATAATGGCATCTCTAGAAATAACATTGTCATTAGTCACTATTGCCACTTCAATGCATGGTGCAGGTCATCAGCGTGATAATATGTGGCTCACCAGTTTCAGAGCAGAGCCAGCCAGTTCTGGACATGGATCCAAAAAGTTCTCTCTCACTCTCTCTCTTTTAACCGAGACACTTTTCATTTTCCGATATGACGTCCCTTGCAAACGCTTCGGCGCTCTGAGAGACACCTGTGTTTGACTTGAGGGCCATGTGCGAGCCGCTCTGGGCTGGTTTTGGCAGCTCTGTTACTACTATGTGCTGCCCTGTGATAGAGTTGGCCCGCCGGGCTTATGATACACTGGGGGAATCCCTGGAAATGTGATGTTTTGATATACATACAGACAACCTGTGCTCACTCTGAGCTTCCTCTCTCGGTTGCAGCCGCTGCCAAGTCTAAACCTGTTGCTGCTGCACAACGCGGGAGTGAGTGACGGTGTGTTCAAATGGGTTGACTATTCTGTCTCTCTCTCCCAGACTGACTGAAGCTCTACCATGCCTGTGGCCTCCACCAGGACAGAACCTGGTGAGACTGCGACACCCTCCTCCCATTCAGCGTCTGCCTCCGTGTTCACTGTGCAGCACCTGATTCACATCTTCCACAGCCAGTTTGCAGAAAAGCTTCTGCAGCGGGTAAAAACAGGAAGACCGGTGCACGAACGTATGCGTTGCGATAAAGCTGTGTGTCTGAGTTGGAGGCTTAAAGTTCTTTAACTAAATATAGGGTTCGGTCTTTAACTTAGAATCTGACCTCAGATCACCCCAGTGGCACTAGGGCCTATAAATTTGACCTAGGGACACGGACAATCATTTATGATGTTATTTTACTCAACTGTTAACAGTATAGACTGTTTGTGCTCTCCATTACACACAATATTTTAATATGTGTGTGTGTGTGTGTGTCCCGTTCTGTGTGTGTGTTATAGCTCCCCAGGTGGTTGACACAATGAGTGACAGCACCACCAGCCCCACCACGGCAAATGATCTGGACCTCATCTACCTCAAGGGCATCATGGAGAGCCCTCAGGTGTGACGCACAGCACACCAGCCCCACGATTGAGATAGACCCCTGTTTGTGTGTGTGTGTGTGTGTGTGTGTGTGTGTGTCCGTGTTCATTCATTGACTCATATACGGCCGTGGTTGCGGGTCAGGAGCAGGAGGAGAGCCTGAAGGAGTCGCGGCTGTCGCCGGTGCGGGAGAACAACGTGGAGCTCCTGCAGGAGATCCTCAGAGACCTGGACCCCTTCACGCACCGCTCCAACACGGCAGCTGAGCTCACGCGCATCCTCACACAGCCTCACTTCCAGGTGATCCACACACACACACACACACACATACATACACACACACAGGTGCAGAGTGCAAGTAGAACAGCGGTAAATGTGAATGTGGGACACTGTCAAAATGTCTTTCAACAACAATGAACTCCATTTATTTGTCTCACGGGTCCTTTGTCGTTTTCTGTGTCGACCTGGAAACTTTCCCCTCAGACAAGTGTTTAGGTTGGTCCTCTTCCCAGATAGTGTCTTGTTTCCGTATGATTGACACTGTTAACTTGGCAGAATGTTAAAATGTTAATCTCTTGTAGCCTCAGAGGGCATTCGGCTCACGGATCGCTGTCAGGTTTTAATGTCTTTTTTAATGTCTTATTTGTTATTTGTCGTCTCCTCAGTCCCTACTGGAGACTCACGACTCGGTGGCGTCTCAGGCCTGCGACAGCTCGCCCCCGAGCCCGTGTGACTTCGTGGATCACAAGCCGGAGGCCGCCGGCCACAAGCACAACCTGCACCTGCCGCCCGACGCCATACGCATGGTGGGCATACGCAAGGTGGCGGGGGAGCATCTGGTCAGTGCCTTTCGTCTGCTCTAATTTCCTTTAAAGGCTGTCGGTAAAAAAAAAAAAAAAGCCCCAAAACAAGGTCTCATCGCAGCGTGACGTCGTTCCTGTGATAGCCTGCGTTTTTATTGTGTCCCAGGGTGTGACATTCAAGGTGGAGGGGGGAGAGCTGACCATAGCGCGCATCCTGCACGGGGGGATGATAGACCAGCAAGGCCTCCTGCACGTTGGAGATATCATCAAAGAGGTGAGGCATCCAAGTGTCACTCTGGGATCTTTCACGCCTCTGTCCAATCAGATCACGCAGTGTTATGTGGCAGCGTCACGGAGAGAGCAAGATGCTTTTTTGGGTGAGATAAGCGGGATAATGTGGCTGTTTTCGAAGCGGCTGGACTCCTTTTATTGCCCCGACTTTGACGTCTTCTCCCAGCAGGCGACGTGTGACTGTGTCATCGCGTCCGTTTGGAAACTTTTTTTTTCCGTTTCTTTCTCCCAACGTGTCGGTAGGTGAATGGACGGGAGGTGGGTCAGGACCCCAGGGTGCTGCAGGAGGAGCTACAGGCAGCCAGTGGGATCGTGGTCCTGAAGATTCTGCCCAGCTACCACGAGACCATCCCACCCGGACAGGTGGCAAGAATAAACGACAGAAAACGGACGCTCCGCAGCATAGGTCCGGTTAACGTTAGGGTCAGTGACAGTGAGACGCCCCTTCCTGTCTCTCTCCAGGTGTTCTTCAAGTGTCACTACGACTACGACCCAGCCAATGACAACCTGATTCCCTGTAAGGAGGCGGGCCTGAGGTTCGACACGGGGGACATACTGCAGATAGTCAACCAGGATGACCCCAACTGGTGGCAGGTGAAGTGCACGTGAGCGTGTGCCGCAAAAAGCCGATGCTCTTTTGGCCAGAAACAAACACAGGACGAAAGAAATGTGAGTTTCGGCAAGTGATGGATGTGCTCGTGCGTGTGTGCGCGTGTGCGTTGCTCAGGCCCGTCACGTGGAGGGTGGCAGCGCGGGACTGATCCCCAGTCAGACGCTGGAGGAGAAGAGGAAAGCGTTCGTAAAGAGAGACGTGGAGCTGGCGCCTGCAGGTACCTGGGAGCGGCAGAGAATATGAGCAAAGAGACGAGGGATTGCATTGGAGTACGCCTCTGTTATCCCTCATTCGACGGGTTCAGGGCGGCGAAGCACAATTCACGCGAGAGCCGAAGTCGCAGTCGTCTAAATTTAGCGGCCGTCTTTGTTCTTCAGCTGTGCGCCGTTAGTCCCTGCTGCACCTCGAGCGCCACTGTTCCTGCTGTCTGCTGCTTTTGCACTGCCACCCGGTGGTAGAGTCGCAGGTCTGTCAGTCAGAGTCAAGCAGGCCGAACACATTTCTAGATCAGTGTGCTGCAGGAGTGGCGTTGACACGAGCAAGTGGAGTTACACAAACGGATTGGAGGAGATGTAAAATGTTATTCAGTGCAACTCTTAGTAGATTGTTGTCCACGTGCGAGGTCAGGCTTCTTCAAAAGACAGACTGAAACTCAACCGATTCCTTCGGGAGGTTCCCCCCAAGAAATGTAGCAGCCACTGTACTGGCATAGACCACAGCTGATGCCTAAACAGAGCTGCCTTCCGTTCCAGGTAATCTTTGCACTGGTGTCGGCTCCAAGAAGAAGAAGAAAATGATGTACGTGACCACCAAAAATGCAGGTAGAAAGTCCCATCCTCTAACACATAATATGCCGCCGACGCTGTCCTTGTCGTGCCTCCGCTAAAGCGCCCGCTTTCATGTCCTTCCCCACTCCCCTCCTCTTCCAGAGTTTGACAGACACGAGATACTGCTCTACGAGGAGGTGGCCAAGGTCCCGCCTTTCAAGAGGAAAACTCTGATTCTGATCGGTGCGCAGGGCGTGGGCCGGCGTAGGCTGAAGAACAAGCTTCTGCTGAGAGATCCTCTCCTCTTCGGCACAACCATTCCATGTAGGAGATGTGATACCTTGAAGTCACGTACTGATACGTTCAAGATGTGTTGTGGCTTCGATTAAAGTCAGGGACAACCTGAAATGTTTTTGTGTGCGCGTGTGTGTGTGTGTGTGTTGGACCAGACACGTCCAGGAAACCCAAGAAGGGCGACCGTGAGAGCCGGATGTATGCCTTCACCAGCCGCAGCAAGATGGAGGCCGACGTCAAGAACGGGCGCTATCTGGAGCACGGGGAGTACGACGGCAACCTGTACGGCATCAAGATGGACTCCATCCACGAGGTGGTGGAGGCCGGACGGGTCTGCATCCTGGACGCCAACCCGCAGGTGGGCAGCGGGCCTAGCCGTGGCAAGAGCCCATTAGCACCCGCGTTAGCATTGCGCTAACCCCGGGCTAAACTTCGGCTTGTTCAGCATTTTTGACACGAGGTGTCCTGTTTTTCAGTTGTAATCTGCGTGCCATACCAGCGTTAAGGTCAACATTAGATGTAATTGTCACACATCACATGAATATTATTATTGCAGAAAGTAAAGAAGAGAAAGTGCTATTTTAGCCAACTAGCCAAACTAGCCAAAGTTGCGCAACGTGAACTAAGGTGGGATCGTCCTTAAATATCTACATTAATCCAGACACATCAGATACAGTATGAGAGTAAAACATCGAGGGCTCTAATGTGCTATGTACTTGCTGAGCTGTGATTCGGCGTAATGGACTTTGCTTCACGTAATTGTGGATTTAAGAAAGAGCCACGACGAATACAACAAAAATACGCTAACTTGCCCACGTTCCTTCACGGGGTACATTTTGTTGTAGTGGAACATGCGTGAACATTCTCCTAAGTTACAGATGTTGTCTTGAATGATATACGTCAATAAAATAGGCGAAACATTTCTCTGTAACGTGATATACCCTCGAAGCTGTTCAGCCAATTTACGCTGAGGCTCGCCAGTCTAACCAGTTAGCGCTGGCCAGTGGCCGCAGGAGAGCCGTGCTCCGTCAGCTGAGAGTCTTGTGCCTCGCTGCGGGGCCTCTGTGCTCCACTGAAGGCTTCATTGTTTGGTGCTCTGCGGTCCTCTGCAGCCAGATGAGTGTGTGCCTCCGTGTTGCCCCCCCCCCCCCCCCCCTCAGTCTCTCAAAGTCCTGAGGACCTCAGAGTTCCTGCCCTACGTGGTCTTCCTGCAGTCCCCGGAGTTTGAGGTGCTGAAGGCCATGAACCACTCGGCGGTGGAGGCCGGGGTGGTGACCAAAACGCTCACGGTAAGCGGACGGCGCCTCGCCCTGGAACGGCAAGAGGAGCTCGAAAGATCTGGCGAGGTCCGCTCAAAACGGAAAAACTCTGCTTTCCCGCTTCAGGACGAGGAGCTGAAGAGGACGTGCAGCGAGAGCGCTAAGATCCAGGCGGCCTACGGCCACTACTTCGACCTCAGCATCGTCAACGACAACCTGGACGAGACCTACCGCAACGTCAAGGCGGCCCTGGAGACGGTCTCCAAAAACCCGCAGTGGGTTCCCGTCACCTGGGTTTTCTAGAAAGGAAAGGGATGGTGGAAGTTCTTCTACGGGTGCGTTTGACCAGAGCTGGGAACCTCAGTTTTGTAGGATGAATTAGAAGGTCTTAGAAGACTTCCATTACTTAAACAGGGCAGGGAGGAAGAGGGCGAGGGAGGGAAAATGAATGTCACAGATCCACGCGTTTTTCTTTTTTTACCTCGATACTTCGATGTCTGTGTGCCAGTGCGATTTTGTGAGAAAGGCAGACTTTTGTATGTTTTTGCATTGACTGTGCCATTACCGATGACCATCAGCAGACCTTGTCCCCGTTTACATCTCGCGCGTTTACATCGGGCGGGGACGGCACCGACGGCTCCGCCTCAAAGCCACGGGAGGCTGTCAGGCTCTGGCTGGCCGGCACATCCGGTCCATCGGCCTCGTTTTCATTGAAATCACCGAAACGTGCCGATCCCCGTTCGTCCGGCCCCTCGCTTCACAATAACCTGAGACGGAGCTGGAAAAGGCCAAGAGATTTCCATTACCATCGAGCAGTTGAAGTGCCAAACAAGCCCATCGCCCATCTGTCGCAACCGGAGAGCCCCCTTTGTGCCTTCCTCTGAATCACATGCATTTAGAGGCTCGGAGACACGATTATGCAGGCCGAGAGGCATAAATCGGGTTGTCCTGGGAACAACGTCGAGACACCGTCGAAGGAGACGTTTTTACGGCGTCCGTCCGGGTTTGCAATTGTGTTTTGTATTCACACCGTACTGTATCGTCCATTTGCACTGTTGATTTAGAGTTGTTTTTTGGTCATTGAAAACTATTCGTGGCGTTTCTGAACTCGCATCCAGACGGTTTGTAGATAGCATGTAGATACAGCCTGCAGAAAATTCACTGAGCAGCTTGTTTGTACTCGGATCTCTTATCGTGGCAGCTACCGGGATACTTTTCGATGCACAATAGATTGTTTAGGCACGCGGGTGCACTAGAGGAGGCTTCTTAGCGGCTCGGTCTACGTGAAATGATATTTATATTTATGCTCTGGTTTTTAAAAGGTTGTTGTTTGTCCTGGCAGCTACATTTGGATCTCTGTTTGCTCTCTCGAGGACATGGCAGAACCTCACTGTGTCCGTTTCCTATGAATCTCATCGATGCAATAAACTCATTTTTCCCCCCCACTGTATCTTTTCTCGCTGGTGCATATTTAAAACGACATTGGTAGCTACAGAGTAATTAATTCAATTTAAGGTGGCCTCGGAGAAAAAAAAACCACAATACGAAGTCACGCACGCAGGCAGGAAGAACTCACCATGGTCTTAATAGATATTCTGGGAATGTTCCTTTAAGTGCAGCCCACAAACATATCTCTACGGTCACGCGTGGCCCTGAAGTCAACACTGAGTTTTCTTGTACAGGTTATCGTGCATCTTGGAAACCTGACCGTGTAGACAGTTTGTCCACATTGAATAAACTACTGATGAGACTGAAATCGTCCGATCGTGTGAGTCTTTCACTGCATATCTCAATGCATTTAACGCGCTGAACAGAGGCTTTAGGAGAACAGAGGAGCAGATTCAGTCGGGACAAGTTAAGGAGATAGTGATCATAAGCGCATCTGAAAGCCTGAAAGACTATGGGGCACTTCATAGTTGGAACAGGCGTCAACTGGCAGTTTTACCACGGTTGTGTACCAAAACCTTGTCTGGTGTGACTCCTTTATTCAAGTAAAGTACAGCCTCTGACATGCATCTATGTAAAAATGTAAAAAAAAAACCGAACTTTTTACTGTCACTGAACATAGTGCCGGCATGAAAAACACTCCATTTACACAAAACAGGATCGTCTCCTCATTTTCTTAACAACTCGTACAGTGCAGGAATAAAACAATCAATTAAATGGAAAAAAAACTGTTTGTTGCTATCAAGGTGAATCAAAACTGAACTGGCCACACACACACACTCCAGTCTCTCTCACGTTCACAGTTGAAGGCAATCCATAATCTGATTGGCCTAAACGTGCAGACTCGGAGAAGCTTTCAGAACCCCGATTCCAATCTGGGACTTTCTCGCTCTGCAGCGCTGTTCACTGGACCACCAAGTCGAGGATCAACTTGGATCAACTCTTGGGTTTTATTGCAATTTCATAGTTTGTAGTGTACTCCCCCGTTTAGGTCACACATTTCACTCCCGGGATAGTTATCCTCATCGGCCCTTTCTCATGTAACGCACGCTCAGAACTCATCCCGGTTACCCGGAAAGTGAAGTGAAGAGAGGCCAAGGCTTTCCGACTGGGAGCGCCCCGGCTCTGAAGGCACCGGGGGGGGGGTCGACGGCGAGCTGAGCTGTATACAGTCCCGTTTCTGTGAGAACGCTCGCCCCGGGGCGAGTCATGCAAAACGAGCGGCTAATTGACAGTGTGCGTGCGCAGCTGTGATGAATCGAGCCCGGCCGGACGGCGAACAGCCGGCTCTCTCTTCTCTGCCGGTCCCATGCCTCCCTTTGCGGACGCGGCGTGGAGAATGTCGCATCTGCTCCGTCCTCTGTGGGCTCCGGATTTCCAAAAAAGTCATGCGCCGCCTCCCTCAACTTGCAGCCTGGGAGCGTCTGGTCTCCTCATCCTCCTCCGCCCCCCCCCCCCAACGCTCTGCCCCTGCACATCACCACTCTCCTGAGCTGCAGAGAGAGGTCCTCATCTCTCTCCTCTTCCCAACTTTCCTCCTCGCTCTGAGTGGATCGCTCCGTCGGGCCTCGGCATGTGGTGGTGGTCGCTGGGTGTGCTCAGCTGCGCGCTGCTGGCGCTGGTCGTCGCCTTCTTCCTGGTCACCGGGCGCCGCCACAAGGTGTTCAGCGAGAGGTGCCTGAGGCCACCGGGACCCCTGGTCACCGACGGCAGGCAGAGAGACGACAGGCTGAAGAGAGGTGAGCCGCGTCGTTTTCACTCCAGCCATGATACCCAAGCAATCACACTTGCAATTACACCTGAGCGATTGCAGCGCAAAAGGCAGGAGGCCACACAAACGCAGGAGGCGAGTGCTCTCTTTTAAAACAGCTCAGAACAGCATCACATTGAGAGCCAAACTCATGGGCCCTGTCGAACATGCCTTCAGAGACACTTGGAGATCTGTGATCTGTGACAGCTACTGGTCGGATTCCTGAGACATATGGAAATCAATAAATATGAAGTCTTCACTTAAGAGAGCAATTCACATCTTTCTCTTTTTTTAGCGAAATAAGACCCAAGAGACTGGTGTGGATGTTTCAATGTATTGCTTTTTTCTTCCGGAGAGAGGTGGTTAAAAAAAACAACAAAAACCGACACTTCCTCGGGAGCGTGTGTAACCGGGCGGCGTGTGTCCTCCTCCCCCCTCCAGCGTTCCGCGCGGACCGCGTCCCGCCCGCCCTGGACGCCGTGGTGGTGGGCAGCGGCATCGGAGGCCTGACGGCGGCGGCCCTGCTGGCCAAAGCCGGCAAGAGGGTTGCGGTGCTGGAGCAGCACGACCAGGCCGGGGGCTGCACGCACAGCTTTCAGAACAAGGGCTTCGAGTTCGACGTGGGTAAGGAGGCGAAACGCGTTTTTTTTCCCCTCAGGTTCAGCTGTCGCGTCTCCTTGTGGACCGCCACGCTTCATTCTGATCATTCTGCTTTTTTCCCCTCTCAAACGCTGACTGAAGGTCAGGGCTTTTGGGGCTTGTCTCACATTTAAAGGGACAATGAGTAGTAACTTTTGTTTTTCAATATCGCAAAATCTATATCTGCATGTGTTGTCATTGGTGCATTTCGAAATCCACTAACAGTCTCGTAAAGAAGAATTTTAGATTTCTTTTTATACATGTGACAGGGCAGCGACATGAAGGTCCGCCATTTTGAAACTATAACTACTAGCTAGGTGTTTAAATAAAAGAGGCGCTAGAGTCCCCGATGTGTTTGAATGCAATACATGATTGCACCATCAGATAGGGGTAATTCCTGCACGCTCATTTAAGAATGTCATGATTATCATGTCAATGTGGTCGATTCATCCTTTCCCATGCCTCCCCCAGGCATACATTACCTGGGCCAGCTCCACGAGAACAGCCTGCTGAAGGTCGCTCTGGATCAGCTCACCGAGGGGCAGCTGCAGTTCACGCGGCTGGAGGAGCACTTTGACACCATCCTCCTGGGCCAGCCTGAGCAGCGCAGGTACGCGCGCAGGCTCGCATTCCTTACCCCTGTACTCTACGTTGTGGGACATTTAAATATGTTATCATTGTTAACATCAACAGCAACCCGATGTGTGGGTGATACGGTGGCTCGGTGAAGAGAAGGTTGCACATTCAAATTCTGGTCTGGTCTGTGTGAGTTTGCATGTTGTCCTAGTATGTGTGTGTGTGCGTGTGTGTGTGTTGGGAGCTTATCTACAGTCCCCAGTATCACCCTATCAAAGCAGGTAAGGCAATGGTTGGATGGATGGATCTCTGATATTTGAACACGCCTACCATGCCCCTCTGACCGTCCTCAGGGAGTATCACATCAAGGCAGGGAAGACTGAGATGGCAGCCAGTCTGAGGGAGCAGTTCCCAGGAGAAGAGGAGGCCATTGATGAGTTCATGAGGCTGGTGAAGGTAGGGCCGGAGGGAGCGCGCATAACCATGAGAATGGAAACTATGGTTCCAAACAAACGCGACAAATCAATAAAACGAACAAGGTTACGTCCTCTCCTTTTGACAATACCACCACAGTGGATCATGCGCGGACATCTT
The DNA here is from genome assembly GCA_029224185.1 of Karalla daura. Lineage (NCBI taxonomy): Eukaryota > Metazoa > Chordata > Actinopteri > Chaetodontiformes > Leiognathidae > Karalla > Karalla daura. The sequence continues at coordinate 17,324,677 of CM055203.1, read as the reverse complement.
ATTCTGTGTAGCGCATAAAACTGCCTCAGGGCCCCTGCAAAAGCCGAAATGCACAATGCTGATTCACGTGCATGTACGCCCTCTCCCCTTGCAGCTCGCCTCCAGGCGGACGCCGCTCCTCGCCGTCTTAAAGATCGTCCCGTTTTGGCTGGTCGACTTCCTGATCGGGACCGGCCTGCTGGAGCGCCTCTCCTCCGTGTTCCGCCTGGCGGCAACCAGCCACTCGGACATGATGTCGCGGCTCACGCGCAACAAGGACCTGCAGGCTCTCTCCGCCTACTTCTTCTACGGTGACGGACGTGCGGTCGAAAGGGCGCCCGGGCCCGCGCCCCGTCCCGTGCCCCCCCCCCACCCCCCACCCCCACCCCTCCCACTAAAGCCCCGCGTGTCGCTCTGTTTCAGGCGTCCCCCCGAAGGACTCCAGCTTCCTCATCAACGCGCTCCTCTTTCACCACTACAAGCGCGGCGCCTACTACCCCCGGGGCGGCGCCAGCGAGATCGCCTTTCACATCGTGCCCGTGATCAACCAGGCGGGCGGCGCCGTGCTGGTCAGGGCCCCTGTGCGACGCGTGCTGCTGGACGGGCAAGGCAAGGCCTGTGGTGAGAGCGCCTGCGCGCCGGTGTGCGCGGTTCGGGGTCTATGGAGCGATATTATTGTCGTTCGTCAGTTCGTGTCACTGCGCTGTGCGCTCGGCCCACCCGAAAATGACTCCCGTTCGGAAAGGCCAGGACGCTTTGACATGGATGTTAACCCCGTGTACGTGTGCCTTGCGCCAAGGCGTGACGGTGCTCAAGGGACGAGAGGAGATAGAGGTCCGCGCCCCGGTCGTCATTTCCAACGCCGGCATCTTCAACACCTTCCAGAAGTTTCTGCCCCAGCACGTACAGGACAAACCGGGTAACTGAACGAACGGTCTTACCGCAGATTTGGCCGCAGACGGTCAATGTTTCTTCTCACTCGCTGTCCGTGTCCTCTACACATGTCCACGTGTAGACATCCAGTCGCTGCTGGGCATGGTGCACCACGGCATGGGCTCGTTCCTGGTCTTTGTCGGGTTGGACGGGTCCAAGGAGGAGCTTGGAATCGTCTCGACAAACTTCTGGATGTATAAAGACAGCGACTTTGACCCTCTGTAGGTATTTTCCGTGTGTCCTTCACATCTGCGTCCGGGTTGCTGCGAGCCCGTGTTGGATGCTTTGCGTTCCTGCTCATTTCCGTCACAACTGTTTCTCAGAATTGACAAAATTGGTTACGTTTTGTGTGTGTGTGTGTGTGTGTCTGTGTGTTTGTCTGTGTGTGTGTCTGTGCGTGTCCATCCGTCCTCGCACGACATGTGTGAAGTATGGAGCAATATTCCTCCCTGAGCAGAGAGCAGGTAGTGGGTAACATTCCCATGATGTTCATCACCTTCCCGTCTGCTAAAGATCCCACATCCAGCGTCAGGCACCCAGGTAACGCATGCGCTTGTGTGTCAATCTGTCCTCGCGTCTTTGGAGGGCATCAGATCCGATGCTGCTCTTTGCTATTTTCGACGCCTGTGCTCGCCTCCCTGATCTTTCAGTCTAGATTTGGAGTCGTCTAAATGCAGGGCTCAGCGTGAGACGCTCCCTCTCTTTGAGATGGTTGTCTCTGCCGAGAGGAATCGAGATTTTGCGTCCAAGCCGAGTCCACGGTCGAGTGTTTTAGCAAATTCATTATCCACAGTGTTTTGCTGCGAGTGCTGCAATTAACGTTACCTCAAGGACCTCATTCTGCTGAAATGAGAAGCTCTCCAAGCCTTGGATTTTCAAAGCCACTGAAGAGGACTATTCACTCCACGTGTAAAGCTTATTCAAAAGCCTACGTTTTACATTTCAGCTTTGACTGGGTAGAGATGCCAAATGAATTGTAAGAGGCCAGTTACGGTTGCGATATCCACTTCAGTCTTCGTGGTGAACGTGGTGAAATAACGTTGGTATTGTGTTTCACGGATGATCGTCCGCAGGGAAGTCCTGCATGACGCTTCTGACCATGGCCCGCTACGAGTGGTTTGAGGAATGGGAGGGGACAAAGCTCGGGAAGAGGGGACAGGACTACCTGGACCTGAAAGACAGCATGGCCCAGGAGCTGCTGGACTGGGCTCTGAAAATCTTCCCCCAGCTGCGGGACAAGGTGTGCACCTTAAGCAATGTTCCCGTTTGGATCTTCCATTGGGAAACCGCAAAAATCAACTTGTACTTGTACCGGCTGATATGATTTGTTTTAGGTCAAAGGTAGCTGCTTTCATCTTTACTGAGTTATTCAGTTATTTGGAGCAGTGCAGTAGTGATTTATGATGAGAAATGGTTTATCACATATATGCACATCCACCTCTCTTTCCTACTCCCCTGCTTCACATTAGTTCTAGCTTAGCTCACCAGCCTCCAAAGAGTATTGCACATTGTGTTTCGCGACAGCTCACGAGGCTACACACCAGTGCTGATCGTTTCCCCACGTTTGGATCCATGTGGTCAGGTGGTGATGGTGGAGGCCGCCACTCCTCTGACTAACTGCCACTACCTGGGCGCGCCGAGGGGTGAGATGTACGGAGCCGAGCACAACTTGGAGCGCTTCACGCCGAGGACGGTCGCCAAGATACGGCCGCAGACGCCCGTCGATGGACTCTACCTGACGGGTGAGACGGCCTCATCCGGATTCCTGGAATCCTGGATTCTGCAAGCAGTGGCGCGGACTGATCCGCTCAGTGATCCTTGTGTGTGTCTGTGTGTGTGTGTGTGCAGGTCAGGACGTGTTCTGCAACGGCATGGCTGGGGCGCTGCACGGTGGGATGCTCTGTGCCTCGGCCGTGCTCAACCAGATCCTGTACATCGACCTCCTGGCGCTGAAGACGCGGCTCAAGCAGAAAGAGGCCGGTCCCAAGGTGGCCTGCTAGCGACACGGCCCTCGCTGGGCAGTGAAGGCGCACGAGCGCCGGTTTGGGTTTTTCGAAAACCAAAGAAGAAGAGATGCAGAGTGTAAGGGTAGATAGAGAGAGAGAGAGAGAGAGAGAGAGAGAAGGTTTGTGAAAGTAAAGAAAGTACATCTGAATGTCTGGAGGACAGAGGTAATGGGAGACCGGCTGAACGTTGAGAATCGAGCGAGAAAACTGTAAACTATTGAGATCCGTTTTATCATAACAATAAATCTGTACCACTGTAAAATATCTTGTAATGCGAGGACTGTTGGATGCGGAAAGAGTTGACGTGTATGTGGCTAGAAACTCTGTTCTAATGGCAGAAAGCAGGTGAAAATCTAATGGAATGAGCAGGCCTGACAATGCGTACGACATTTCAGTTTAATGACAGCTGCAATGTGGTGTCGGTCTATACGCTACACTATGGCACATCGTGATACGAAACAAATGTATTGTTAATTGTGTTGACAATAAAAGTTTTATACTTTGAGTTTCCTAAATGCACGCCAAGACTTGGCACAGCTAATGTGAATGTGTCATGAACTAAAGAATGGCAGGGATGGAGAATACGCCTCTATGAGTCACTTGCACATAACCACCAACTGCAGTATAATGTAAAAACACAAAATGAATGCACCGAAGGCAACATGGAGGGTGCTGGCTAGCATTGTCCCCCCTCACAGCCATTAGGTAACGGGTGCCATCCTCGGTCAGGCTGAGGGTCTGCATGTTCTCTCCACGCCTGCCTACTCCATTTTCCACTCACAGTGCAAATATATGTATGTTTAGGATGATAGGAGAACCTAGATGTGAGTCCGAGAGTGGATGGCGTGCATGTATAATATCCTATGATAGACTAGAGACCTGTCCGGGGTGTTTTCTGAAAGCTGAAACTTAACTGCAGTAGATAAAAGCTTAGCCAGTGTGAACGTAGGTAAATGAAGTGACGCTGCGGCTAGGAGGTAAGTCTGCAGCTCCCAAATGTTGATGCGTTTGAATTCCCCCGCCACAGCTCGCACACGGTGTCGGTCACAGAGAGAGGAGGGAACGGTGAGTGTCAGCCGACGTCTCTAGTCCTCGTCCCGAGCGAAGGCGTTCCCGTCGGGCCGCGTCCTCCACCTCAGCCTCACGTCGTAGCTCAGGCCGCGGCTCCTCAGCGCCTGCCCGAGCTGGGACACACACACGACGACACTGTGACCCCACAAATCCCCCTCCTCCGAGTGGGCAACTTTTCCCCCCCCATCCGCCCTCGTGTTTCCCAATCGTTTCTCGAGGTCTTTCGGGGCACCGCGTCGGCCGTCGCTACCTGCAGCAGCAGCGCGGCGTGCGCCTCGTCCTCCAGGTCCGCAGAGGACGCCTCGGTCGCCGCCGTCACCCTCAGCGTCCGCGCCTTCACCGAGTCTGAGGACGGGAGCAAACGTGCGTTTTTAACCGTTCACCGGAGTCCTGCCGCCGCCAGAGGAACGACTGCGTCCCTGATTTGTGCTCACCGCGCTGGCACACGAACCAAAATCTGGAATCGCACGCCCTGTCCTCCCACTGGACCTGATGGGCGATCACGCAGGTCGTGTTGATGTCCCCGTTCGGCTCCCTGTTGCCCCTGTGCCAGTGGCTGAAGGGATTGGGCCGCCCGTCCGTCCACCTCCAGGAGTCTCTGTGGAGGCCGATCCACGTGGGCCCACTCCGGCCCATCGACTCGATCAGCTCGTTCTCGGCCCGGTTCCGCACGCTGGCCAGGTCAGTGTAGCGCTCCCTGCAGAAGCTCTGGGCCCCCTCCCACGTTCTCATCTCGTCGACCAGGACGAAGCTGGAAGAGGCTGCTGTTTTGTTTTTAAAAACAGACCGGCAGTTAGCACGGGGACGTCAAAGCGGCATCAAAGCACGAAAACATCGGCCACTCGGTGTGAAACGAAGATCAAAACGCAAAAGATTTGTAGGCTTGTGCTTGGCATATTGCAACCTCAGTGACCGGAACTGATGGAGAAAAGCTAATGGCATATTTAGCATCTGTGACCAACATTTAACTTACATATAATCTCTCAGGTGCGTGATTTTGTTATTTAAGTCTTGTTAATGCTGTTCTGTGTCTGTAGGGTGTTGCACGTGGAATTGCTATGAACAAGCTGTCAAATAAAAACAGTGACTCTTAGTGACTCTGCAGTCCTACATATCCTCCAAAGCGGTTGCATGGGACATCCATTCGCTTCGATGAAATGAATGACGTGACGGGAATGCTTCAGCTCTATGGAATGCGTTCATTCGTTTCATCGAACACGTAAGACGCCTGGAAAGCATTTCCACTGTGTTTTTATCGTCTACCTCGCTCACCGTCGTAGCAGGCGAACTGCCTTTTCGATTCGCATGGCACGTCGTTCCACAGGCCGGCAGCGTCCATCTCTGCACAGTTCTCAAATCTGTGGAGGTTGTCGGGCTGGCCGCTGTTCCACATCCTGAACCCTGCCTCTCCCTCGCCGTAGTGGCTCCTCTTTTCCATCGACCACCTCCAGCTGTCGACGTCGTCGTGCAGCCCTATCCACAGCTGACCCGCGGAGTGTTGGGAGAAAATGGCGAACATGCGATTCATGTCTTCCTCGTTGTCGTATGAGGCCAGGTCGCTGTATACTGCTCTGCAGTAGCTCCGAGCCTCCCACCAGGTCTTAACTACTCGAACGACGACGTAGTCGCGGGGAAAGCTGGCGGGCAGGAACCACAGTCCTGTGACGGCGCAAAGAGACGTCGCTTTGGTTATTCCAGGAGCAACACCGAAACACGTAAAGGTGCAAACATGGCAGCTTGGTCGATGTGACTCAAGTAGAGGTGGCCGCAAATTCATGATGGAGCTGTCGAAGTTCATGTAGTAGGTGCTGCCTTCGATCAATTGCTCAATAATTCAAGATTTTTTTCAAACTTCTACTCAGCAGCCAAAGGCACAAAACCTAGGATACAGATCCTACCCGAAGCTGTACCCCCCCCCCCCCCCAGCTGAACCAGGCTTTGCCTCTCGTGCTCACGCATTCTTGTTTCAACTTGTAGTATTTTGTGTCGTTGGGCTCTGCTTCACCTCAAGCCTTCACGACTTTCATTGTGCAAAGCACTTTGTGCTGCACGCTAATGTGCGGACAGTGACACGTTAATAAAGTCTTATTGATTTACTGCTTGAAGAAAAATGTATTTCGCAGCGCACAACACTCCACATACAAGTAAATAATTAAGTCATCAAACGTAAACAAACAGAAAAAAGAATACATGTATTTCTATAGGAAATTCTATTGAAAAATATAGAACATTTCTATGAAAATAAATGAAATCAGTATCAACAATAACAATAATTGAAACAACAATAATTTTAAAAGCAATAATATGTCCATAATACTGACAATAAAAAACACTAATAAGGAAATGGAATAGAAAATAGGAGAGAGAAGATATGAGCTGCAATCCAGCTGGGACTTTGAAAAAAACGTAGAGCTATTGAAAATAACCATGTAGCCATACAATCACACCGTCAAGCGGTGATTACTAATGCTTCAAAGCTTCATTGAAAGGCATTGATTCAAATGGAAAATTACAAGACGTAGTATGAGAGAGGCTGTTGGTGCCATGAGTCATTCATGTGTTTAACTTGTCTTTCCTTGTTTGTGGTGTTCCCATGCCCAAGTCCTCACAATGGGTTCTACTTCATTGACCTTAAATACCACTTCGGTGACTATTTTTTACTTTTTTTTTTCACAAATTGTGATGGAAGGGAATGCAGGCATTGAGCGACACCGACCTGCTGAGACACAAAGAAAAGCCGTCCATGCCATGGCTGGGACTGCGGTCTCTTTCTGTTACGCTGTGGGAGAGAGATGAAACGGCATGAACGTGACAGAAGTGGCATAGATGTCCCGAAACCAGTTGTCCCTGCTTGCTTGCCACACAGCGGTCCCTCTGCTGTCTACTGTGCCCTGTGTGAAAACCATATGATATGTGTTATGGTGGAATGGAAATGTCGAGATGCCGCCCAAACACTGCTCTTGTCCTCTCGTAAGACGGATCCGCACGCTGTAATAACTACTAGAGAGACCTTCAGCTCAAGCAAAGAGAATGTCCTTCGAGTTCTCTTGATTGGAAGTGGCAATCATCTTTAGCTCTCTTTTTTTTTCTATAGGAAAACATCACATCCATGCACCACAACCAGTGTGAGGGGTGGACAGGAAAAGCCCGCTCCCTTGGCTTAACCTATCTTAGACACCAACGTAAGCCTGAGAACACGGAGGAAGTTACTCGGCTCCCCCGTAACATGCAATTAGGTGCAAAACCTCACATCCTCACCCTTTGCATCCCTTCGGCAGACTTAAAGTCGGTTTGCTGAGGTTTGTTTGCTGTGTTTCCAATAAGGTCTCCACTTACCTGTGACGTGGCAGCGAGCGAGATGAATGTGTTCAGTGTCTAGACGCTCTGGTCCCACTCACTGCAGCTCTAATATCAGGAACATGGAGTTCATCAGCGGGAACCCGACTTTGCATCCTGTGTCCTGCATTAAAGAATATTCATTCTCCAGTGATCCATGAAGAATGGGTTTTCTCCATTTGTTTTGCAGTGGGCCTGCAAACGTTTGCATGCTCACAAGCTTGGATGGCTCAAGGTCTTTTCATTTCCTGTCCTTTTGTTTTACACAATCTTCAGTATTTGGTACGGATCAAGGTTAACATTTGAGAGCATGTTCATCCGGTTGACATATTATAAATTGCCTTTATACATGCATCGTTTGGGTTATTTGGGTTATACTCCTACTCTCTTTGTAAAATGGGTTGGATCGGGTTGGAAGGAAATAGCCAAATTGTGATTTAATAGAGCAAAGTCATATACTTAAATAATGTCTTAAACAGGTCTTCATTCGGTCTAAGTTTCCCATGAAACAAATACTTTGCATGTGCATGTTTTGCAAAACATGCAAATTGGGACATCTTTACATACACAAATGCACGCATACAGTATACAAAGTCTTGGCAGCATCTTACACCAAGGGAAGCAAGGAGTGACTCTTCGACCTCCTGTATGTCTCGGGCTTGTGCTTCATGCATGCTGCCATGAATGGGCAGCATGTCCTGCTACAGGAGAGCAACTGGTGATGATGCTCAGAAGGATATGAACGACATCCCACTTCACCACTGTACCAAGACTTAAAACCAGCGAATGATACACCAAAGTGTGTGTATAGAGAAAACGCATTTAGAGAGGATCAGAGAAGAATCATGCTAGTAATATATAATGCATAAATATATGAATAACATATACCATACATAGAGAAGAGAGAGAGAAGAGGCCTCTTTTTTTATGTTATTTTTATGTTCATATGTGTAATCGGACACTGATTGCTGGTCGGGTGCACGGCAGGCGTGGGGAGGGGGCGAGAGAGGCAGGCGGGGGAGAGATGAGAGACCTTTGGTTCTCCACCGGGGAAAAAAGGTGGCTTGCCCCGTCCAGGTCGGCGGAGAGTTCCTGCCTCTGCCTCGGGTGGAGGAGTTGAAGCATCTTGGTGTCTCGCTCACGACAGGCGGATCAGTGTCGCGGCGCAGCAATGCAGTTCAAGCAGCTTTAGAACTTCGGGGTGCAGACAGGAATTCGCTTTTACTGAGGCCATGTTCGACATAGATGGTTTCGCTGTCCTTGGCATTATATGAAAAGAGTCTGATTTAAAGTGTCCCAGCCGTAAACCTGAGCCCGACAAACGTTTCCCCCAAATTAATTCAGGAGTAGCAGGAGGTGCCAGGTTCATATTCAAATCAGCTAGGCAAACAACGATGCAAACACAACAAGTTGTTTCTTTTGTTGAATAAAAATCAGATTAGCCAAATTGACCTGAGCTCAAAGCACAATGGTCCGACCGACACTGTGCATTGTGGGACTGAAATCTTTTGCACAGTGAGAGCCTGGCATCAGCTCTTTCAGCACGACAGACTCTGGGCGACTGAGCAACTTTCAGGTAAGGACGAACATGACACTGGGTTAAAAGTGCAATCTCTTACCATCATTGACGGTAATCCTTCATCTTCCTTTCAAGTCAGTGTTTGATCATAATGAGGTCATAGTTATGTGTCAGTCAGGCATCAGCTACCAGTTCTCCACTGCAGTACATTACATACATAATAGAGTGTTAGTCTCACTGTGAGATGTGTTGACAGTGTTTGTATTGTTCTTTTCTAAGACAAGGACCTGAACACTTCCCCATGGCAGAACGTTACATGCCTCTGTGCACCATGAGAGGGACAGCAATGATGATCCTGTCAGGTCAGGATGAATCATTTATTCACATCGTCAGATGACTCGTTCGTTTCATATTGTAAAATTCTGATAGAAAAGCATTGTAAATAGAGTTTGCTTACCTGCATTTGCCACACTGAATCCAACCATCATGTTTACTGAGCTCTGTGAGCAGTTGGAAACTCTCTGAACCGAGTCGATCACTGAAAACTATTTGCTTTATCATTGCTACAGGACTGTGTGTGCTCTCGTCAAGTTTGGCTCAATACTATGTTTACATTGATCGGAAAATGACCTGGGGTGATGCTCAGAGTTACTGCAGGGAGAAATTCATCGACCTTGCTTCTGTGTATGACGAACAAGAGAATGCTGACCTCCAGGCAGCTGTGAACTCAGAGGAGAACGTCTGGATTGGACTGTCCCGTGACACAGAGGCGTGGAGGTGGTCTTTTGAACGCCAGAGTTTCTATAGAGCTGGAGAAACTGAGTTTAGGATGTGGTCTCCTGGTGAACCAAAGAATGATTCATACAGCAATGAGTGTGCAGCCATGTTGCTGTCTGGTCAGTGGACAAGTTTTCCATGTACGGCTTCATGGGAATTCATTTGCTACCAAGGTAAATACGGCCACACTAGCGTCTCTGTGAGGGTGTGCATGGGTCCATCAGTCTAAAATTTCTCTAAGAATTCTGAGATGCTTCATTAACAAAGGATTGGTCATGGTAGCCTGGGCTGATAAAACAAAAGCAAGAAAACATCTTTTCTTGCAGACGTTTCGCCTCTCGTCGGAAAGGCCTCTTCAGTTCTGATTTAGTGTGAGAGTCTCCCAGTTTTGAATCGATAGAGCACCTCGGCTCATGTGAGTTGATGTGTCTCAATAGCCAAAGAGATCACGCTGAATCAGAACGGAAGAAGCCTTTTGGCAGAGAAGCAGAAAAGAGAAGACCAAATTATGTGTTGAACTGTCACGGTGCCGGAATGGCAACCAACAAAAAAAAAGTATCATTGTACAGATGTGTATGTTCAGTTAACATGACTGCAACTACATCCACTATTTACAGAAACAAATGGGAATTCAGAGTCATCTTCACCTTTCATCTTGATCCATACGGAGATGACCTGGACGGCAGCTCAGCGTTACTGCAGGGAGCGCTACACTGACCTGGCCAGTGTCAGGAACCTAGCAGAGAATCAGGAGTTTAAGGAGATGATCCATGAAAACACGTGGATCGGCCTCTACAAAGACCCATGGAGGTGGTCGGATGGGAACGCATATTCATTCGGTAGCTGGACCGATGGTGAACCAGAACCCCCCGGGTCCTCGCGTAATTGTGCTTCATTTAACTCTGGCAAATGGTCAAACGAGGACTGTGGCAACAAGTTCAGCTTTGTGTGTAACACAGGTAACTCATCAGCCTTTCCCTCAGTCATTTCGCCATGAAAGCTTATCAGCATTTTCTTCTCTCTTGCACGTTAATGCTCCATATTTCCTGCCAAACAGTTTCCATGAAGGTGGTGGTGCGGGTCGTGCTGAAAGGCAACTCCTCTGAGGAGTTGGAGGAGATGAAGGAAGAAACCTTGAAGAAGGTAACGATGGGATGGCTCAGCGCCTGAAGTCCCAACACGACCGTAGCGCTAGAGAAACAAAGAGAAACTGAATGGAAAAGAAGAGTAGAAGAGAATACGCCTTTAATTGTCCCACTATGTGATATCAGCTCGACATTTCATTCTCCAGCATTACGCCATGCGACAGAGCGGATACAAAACCACTCCAAGCACAGATAATACACATATAGCACATTAATATGGCTACAACATCGACTGCTGAATGGGTTTTATACCTTCTTAAAGCATACTTGTTTTCCATTAGCCCACGCTACACCCTTCCTTTAACTGTAGTCAAAATCAGTCGAGAAGGTTTGTTTTATTCTGCCAAAATAAATAAAAGCAATATAGTGGTTGCAGTATGAATGCATTTCCTGCTGGGGGCCTGAATCTGTTATCTCCTGCTTATTCCCATAATTACTCTCCACGTTGCCGTTCACATATCACTGCTAAAGCGACATCACCAAGGCTGTAGGAGTTCCTGATACTGTGAGTTTGGACGTTTGCGTTCACCCCGCCCTCCTCTGTTTCTCAGGTCAGCGAGAGAATGAAGGAACAGAACCCCGGTCAAAGCTTCAAGCTGAGGTGGGTGGAGCGGCCTGACGGAAAGGTCTTCCACAAGAAAAAAGACAAACAAGAAGAGAACCCAGATTGTCCCCTGAAGATATGGAGTTAATAAACTTCAGATTCACTTTTCACTCAGCACCACACTGCATCTCATGTGCTAGCTGAGCATCCACCACAGGAGCTTTCCTGCACCCAGGGCTGCTCATGATCATTAGTCCTCTGATTACAGAGGAGGGCGTTTAATGTCGGAGGCAGCAGAGTTTCTTTTGAAATTATATTTATCCGTTGGTTTGATGATTACAATTGTGGTGAGACATGTTTCTGCATGTCTTACAAAAATAGTTATTTAGATCTTCAGAAATGGGATAGGCTTACATTCATGACACATGACACCTTTTACTGGAGATTTACACACACCGAAACGACCAACAGCTTGTCTAATCTTAACCCAAACCCTGAACAAGACCTTGCCCTAGAATTTCATCATCTATTATTTATTATTTAAGTGGTCTTGCCATTGTTCTCTGACATGGAAGGCGGGTCCTCCCCATAACTGCAGATTGGTCTTTACAGGTTGGAGCGAAGTGAGCTAGTCTATTAACTGAGTAGAGATTGTGTTCACTTGCACTGGTCTTATAAGTGTCACCGTTCACTGCATCCGCCTCTTGCTTTCGTACCTTTCAGTTGTTTTGTCACATTTCATTTTCTCATTTTTAATATTTCCCCAAACCTCAAGTTGCATCTACAGTTGCACATTGTAAATAGTTGTTGCCTCAATTTGCGTTTAGTTTGGGGGTTTCTAAAAATGAATGGGTTAACTACAGTAGTAACATTTTATTGGTTAGTTAACGTTAAATCCTCTGGAACTTGCGCTTGTGTATGTATATCAAATGTTATGCCAACCAGATATTTTGAAACCATTTTAAGCTTGGTACTGTATGTTTCAATTCACATCTGCTACCATGACACAGTAACTGTTAATAACTCCTTATTAATGTTATGGCTACTACAATAAAGGTGTCCCTATATTTCCTTCTTTCTGTGTGAATGAGTGTGTGTGTGTGTGTGTGTGTGTGTGTGTGTGTGTGTGTGTGTGTGTGTGTGTGTGTGTGTGTGTGTGTGTGTGTGCAGCCCCTGACTCTAGTGCATCACAAACCCCCCCATCTGACTTTAGCCAGTACGGTAGCTAGCATGCTAATTTCTGCTTCTTCGTACTTTGAAAGCTTGAGACACTGGCAGCTTCTGTTTCACAAACTGAGTTTTTCCCGCATCTTTTTTTCTTTGACACTTGAATAATGGAGACGAGCGTCATGTTGTGGAGCCTTCCACGTTATTATCGCAGACATGCTCTACAACACTGCACGAAGACTCTGGGAGCGGTCACAGACTGCACTCACTCGCCTGGAGGTAATGATGAGAGTGGATTGTAGGGAGGCGCGGCGCTCACGTGTGTGTGATTTTTTTTTAACTCTTTCCAGACTGAAGGATGCTGTGTGTGTGTGTGTGTGTGTGTGTGTGTGTGTGTGTGTGTGTGTGTGTGTCTTCGTTTCTATAGTGCCATCTAGTGGCGGCTAGACGGTCACTGCAACGTCCCTACGCTCCTCGTCACTGCGGATGGACGTGATTCTGCTGCCCTCCTCTGGTCACTTTGTCTACTACAGTTTTTTTTGTAGCTCAAAAGTCAGAGATCTCTCTGCGCCACCGCGTCTTGCGCTTTTAATGGTCCATCGTTTCCACATCAGTGGCGTTGAATCGAACGTTTGGACTGTGAATGAAACGTGCACGTGTGCTGGACGGCATAGAAATGAAGAAATGGAAGAGGAGACAAAACATCATGTGGACAATGGAAAAGAGTGAGTGCAGCTGCTCTGGCTGAATGTGAGGGCAGGCGGTGAATGAATAAAACCTGTGCAGGGGGTCTCCTGTTCACCACTGTGATGCTGCTGGCTACAAAATGGTAAGATGGTGAATGAATGAATGAATGAATGAATGAATGAATGAATGAATGAATGAATGAATGAATGAATGAATGAGTATCATTTCCAGCCTCTCAGTTGCCAGAGACCAGAACCACCAAGACTCGGACGAATACAGTCAGACTCCAGCGCAGTATATCACACTGCAGGACCACTGCATTTATGCTTTTGAGTTTTTGTTTTTAAATTTGGGACATCAGAGAAAGTTTGCGCTGCTCCTCAACTCAACTTTATTTATTCTAAGTGCCAGCTCATAACAGAAGCAGAGAGAGGGGGGGAAGGATATAAATTATGGTACATACCCGTCCTGTTAGGGGCATGATCGTCCACCAGAGACCGGATGCCTCGCCTCCTCTGCACCTGCTGCTCCACCTGACTGGATCTCACAGCAGAGAGCGGGGAGGCGTCAGCGCTGGGGTCGGACGTCCGTCCACCGGGGGAGCTCGGTTCTGCCCGTCTCCCAGCCGAGTTGCTCCACCTGTGGTTGTGCTCACGCTGCTCCTCCTCTTTGCGCATCCTGCTGGCCATTCAACGGCTGCTCAGCGCTCTCTCCTCCGTGCAGCCACCACGTGACCGCTCTCTGCCTTTTTCACGGACCCGAAGACGAGAAACACACGAGTACAAATGAGTACAAATGTACAGGTTTGTGCGTTGTGCAGCATCAAGTCCTGAACACCACTGCTAATTCATGACACAACAGCAGAAAACACTGGAAACACTGGTGCTGGCATTACTCTCACACTTTGCTCAGTAGGGGCCTTTAGGATGTGCTTTCACTGATGTTTCAGTTGATTTCCTTGGAAAAAATTAAAAGCTGGCGGTCCACTTAACACCGTCATACTCCACCTCTGGTAACGCCTAACAACAGCCTTGAACGCCTCCCTCAGCAGAGTTTCCTTGTTGTTCTTCACGTTGGCCTTGGCCGTCTCCAGCAGAAAGTCGATCTTGTCCGGGCCGTAGGGAGGCTGGAAGGTGGAGTACTCCTCCATCTTTGCTTTTAACTCTTCTGCATCTGGACCCAGAATAAAAACCGTGGGTGGTCACGGCCACATCTGGTTGACTGTCGAGTGTGTGGAGCTCGTGGGAACCAGACCTTTGCAGTTGTGTCTGTTGAAGAGCGGCATGTAGATGATGGCGGGCTCCTTCTCTTTCCCCTCAAACACGTAGAGGTCCCTGGGCCAGTCTCTCTCCTTTTGGGCTTTGACATCTATCTTAGGGAAAGGTTTCCTCACTGCAGCAGCGTAGTCCCCAGCCTGAGTCAGAATCTGCAAAGAGGACAGTTTTGGACTATAATGTGTACCAGACAGTAGTGTCTGCTGGGGTATCACTCTTTCTGGAAATGTCTCACCTCAAAGGCAGGTTGTGCTCCATAGTCCAGAGCAATGAGGAGGTCTGTGTCTCTCTTCTCTCCCATGAAGGGAGGGAAGGGCAGGCTGAGCATCAGACCAGCGTCCATCAGCTGCAGGTGTTCTTCATGTTTGATGCAAGACGGCACAGCAGCATCTTCCCATCGACAAGAATCAGAGTATGGAAACTGTTCAGTCTCATAGTGTGGCTTCTGTTTGGTGAATTTTGAATGGAATGACTGCACAGATCTCGAGTATCGTAGTGCCAACAATTCACCTTTATATTGGTAGAGGAAGTTTTCAGCCGTTCCCCATTCCCACTTCAAAATCAGGGGGATGATTTTTTGGATCAGCTGAGAGACTGAGAAAACACAGCATGTCCAAATGAAACCAGTTACTGTAGCTGAAGAACAGATTGAAGCTGCATTATTGACCGTCCAACACTTGGGGGCAGCAAAGTAAGTTCCAAACAGAGGACTGCAGAAAAAAGGCCAAAACTTTCAAAATGATGGAAGGCAAAACAGAGCTAAAAGGGGAATATATACTGAACCTGCTTTCCTTAGATGGATAAACACTCCTAGTGAAGTGCTGACCTGACTTATGGGGCTCTGTATCATCAATTCAGCCCACCATAAAAACATATATTTGTATAAATTATTCTATAGTTTACACCACCTTTCATACTGATCTCTGAGCAGTATCGCCACACACTTCAAATTCAACCAATTCGCTGATGGCTTGGCACTTTTTTTGTACCATTAGTTTCATTTGAAAATGAAGTCTCCACTGACCTGTGACGTGACAGTGAGCGAGATGCATGTGTTCAGTGCTAAGATGCTGTGGTCACTTCAGCTTTAGTATCAGTTCTGTGGACATGGAGTTCATCAGCGGAAACCCTTCTTTGCATCCTGTGTCCTGCATTAAAGAATATTCATTCTCCAGTGATCCATGAGAATGGGTTTTCTCCATTTGTTTTGCAAACGTTTGCATGCTCACAAGCTTAGATGGTTCAGAAGGTCAAGTTCTTTTCATTTCCTGTCCTTTCATTTTACTCAATCTTCTGTATTTGGTATGGATCAAGATCCATTCATTCCAGTCAGTATTTGAGATCATGTTCATCCAGTAAACATACATTATGATTTGCTTTTTATAGATGCATTGTTTGGGTTATGATTCAGTTCCCACTATATCTCTCTTTGGAAAATGTGCACCCAGTGTGCAAAAACTTTCATCAGGTTGGACGAAAATGCCAAATTGTAATCTCATAGAACAAAGTCATGTAGTTAAATGATAAAAAATATATCTTCAAAAATATGTATTCAGTCTCGGTTTCCCATGAAACAAATACTTTGCATGTGCATGTATGCAAATTGGGACATCTTTACATACACAAATGCACGCATACAGTATACAAAGTCTTGGCAGCATCTTACACCAAGGGAAGCAAGGAGTGACTCTTCGACCTCCTGTATGTCTCGGGCTTGTGCTTCACGCCCCGCGTGCTGCCATGAATGAGCATCATGTCCTGCTACAGGAGAGCAACTGATGATGATGCTCACGAACAGAAACAGAGGGATATGAACAATATCACACTTCACTGTACCAAGGTAATGAGATATACATATATATATATATCTATTTATATATGTACACACACACATACATATATGCATACGTGTGCCTACATACATATATATATATTAGATGATATATAGATTATTGGTTGGCTTAAACATGTATCACATGCTCAGCATGCTCTGGCAGAATCAAGCTCAAAGACGGTGGTCATGTGCCAACTACCATTTGGGTTGCAGTAGGTGTGTATGTAGGACAGAAACAGACAGGATTTATATGGTTGTATTAGGGTCCACAACGTCCTTCGAGTGGCAATCACCGATGGGACAAGGACCGCAACAGCGGCTGGGGGTGGGTCCTGGATGGCTCAGCATCCATGGATTCATCCAAGGATTTCATACATCTAAGAGGGGAAATGGCTTAAACCAGGGATGCCTCCTCTCACCTCAGATAGGAAAGCGCTATATGAGAACAAATCCACTTACCATTTTCATCTTCTCTATCTCTATGTGAAATGAGGTACTGAGAAAAAGAAATGTGCCCGAGTGTTTAGCTTGTAAATATCTCTAAATCTCTCCCCAAAATGTTATTAAATCAGGAGTAGCAGGAGGTGCCAGGTTCGTATTCAAATCAGCTAGGCAAATAATGATGCAAATACAACAAGTTGTTTCTTTTGATGAATAATATAAGATAATAAGATCACCCAAATTACCTTGAGATCACAGGACAATGATCCGACCGACACTGTGCATTGTGGGACTGAAATCTTTTGCACAGTGAGAGCCTGGCATCAGCTCCTACAGCACGACAGACTCTGGGCGACTGAGCAACTTTCAGGTAAGGACGAACATGACACTGGGTTAACCGTTTCGCCAAAGTGCAATCTCTTACCATCATTGACGGTAATCCTTCATCTTCCTTTCAAGTCAGTGTTTGATCATAATGAGGTCATAGCTATGTGTCAGTCAGGCGTCCACATCTGGACACTGCATTTATACTCCATGTCTGTTTGTAAATGCCAAATGCATTGCAGTACATTACATACAAAATAGAGTGTTAGTCTCACTGTGAGATGTGTTGACAGTGTTTGTATTGTTCTTATCTAAGACAAGGACCTGAACACTTCCCCATGGCAGAACGTTACATGCCTCTGCGCACCATGAGAGGGACAGCACTGATGATCCTGTCAGGTCAGGATGAATCTTTTTTTTTATATGCAAAAATAGTCTGATGACTTTTATTTTATCTTGCAAATTTCTCACATGAAATAATTGTAAATAGAACTTGTTCATTATTTTATTAACTCCCCTTGCATCTGCCACTTAGAATCCAAACACGGAGTTAAATGAGCAGTTGGAAACTCTCTGAACTGGGTTTATCACTGAAAATAATTTGCTTTATCATTGCTACAGGACTGTGTGCCTTGTCCTCCAGTTTGGCTCAACACTATGTTTACATTGATCAGAAAATGACCTGGGGTGATGCTCAGAGTTACTGCAGGGAGAATTTCATCGACCTCGCTTCTGTGCATAACGAACAAGAGAATGCTGTCCTCAGGGCAGTTGTTAACTCAGAGGAGAACGTCTGGATTGGACTGTATCGTAACAGAGCCACGTGGAGGTGGTCTATAGAGAGCCAGAGTTTCTATGGAGATGGAGAAACTGAGTTTAGGATGTGGTCTCCTGGTGAACCAAAGAACCACTCAGACTACACTGAATGTGCAAGCATGATGCTGTCTGGTCAATGGAGAACTTTTCCATGTGTGAATGGTTTGGAGCTCTTGTGCTACCAAGGTAAATGCAGCCACACTATCATCTCTGTGAGGGTGTGCCTGGGGAGCTTAACACCGAAACACTGAAACTAAACACTTTTGCCTGGTTGCCATGTCAACCATAAGCAGAAAATTCCAGCTGCACAACACATTTGTCACTGTAGTGGCACTTTTGTCATAGTTACATATAGTATTGTCATAGTTACCCTTTCCAGTTGTTAACACACTAACACACAAGGCAATTCAGTGTTTAAACTGTGAATAGAGTGAAGAGATGTCCCTGGATATGACACCTTCTTTCAGCTCTATCCTATACTGTCAAAGCCAGAAACACGGCACCTCTCCTGTCACTGTCCTGCATTGCTTGTCTTGTCCGTTGTCGTTCTCATTGCAACGTAATGATTCTGTCTGTAGCTGCATCTAGCACTGATGAGCAAAAGTCAAATTTCATGACCATTGTCTGGCATCAGAAAATGTGAGGGTAATTCAGGTGGGAAAGAGTGCAGGATATGGAGGCTTCGGCCCCAGTGAACATCCACAACCAGGCAGCCTGGATGCAGATTGTCTGCAGAGTAGTGAAGTTATAGCATGATGCACTCCTGCACACTGGAGATTACTTCAGCAGGATGGGGTTGGTGCTTATGTGCTGAACATGTCGGTTAAGGTTCCAGGTCATCCGGATGATGGCAGACTTGGCTGATAAAACAAAAGCAGCGGCCCCTCTGTTCTTGCAGACATTTTGCCTCGTCGAAAAGGCCTCTTCAGTTCTGATTTAGTGTGAGAGTCTCCCAGTTTTGAATCAGTAGAGCACCTCGGCTCATGTGAGTTGATGTGTCTCAATAGCCAAAGAGATCACACTGAAACAGAACGGAAGAAGCCTTTTGGCAGAGAAGCAGAAAAGAGAAGACCAAATTGTTAAAAAAATGTCTAAATGTGTTGAAAAAAGAACTGTACAAAACAGTATCATACATGAGTGGAACTACGTTCAATATTCACAGGAAATGTTAATCCACCATCTTACATCTTGGTCCGCAAGAGGATGACCTGGATGGCAGCTCAGCGTTACTGCAGGGAGACCTACACTGACCTGGCCAGTGTCAGGAACCTAGAAGAGAATCAGAAGATGTTACAGTTGTTTTTCTCTAATGACAACTGGTACTACACATGGATCGGCCTCCATAAATTCTCATGGACGTGGTCGGATGGGAGTGCATATTCATTCAGTACCTGGATTAAAGGTGAACCAGGTTCCTGGTCCACACTTGATTGTGCTTCAATAAACTCTGACAAATGGTCCAACGGGCTCTGTGGCAACAAGTTCAGCTTTGTGTGCAACGCAGGTAACCCATCAACCTTTCCTTCAGTCATTTTTTAAAGAAAGCTTACCAGTATTTTCTTCTCATTTGCACTTGAATATTCCATTTGCTCACGTCAAACAGTTCCCACAAGAGTGGTGGTGCGGGTCGTGCTGAAAGCCGACTCCTCTGAGGACTTGGAGGAGATGAAGGAAGAAACCTTGAAGAAGGTAACGATGGGATGGCTCCGTGCCTAAAGTCCCAACATGACCGTAGCGCTGGGGAAACAAAGAGAAACAGAATGACTTCAGTTGGCACGTGTGCCAAGGCAACCCAGTCTCATAGAAAAATGCACCCTGGATACTTTGGCCCACAGTGCAAAAACGTAGAGTTACAATAATGGCCCTTAAATTGTGTAACTGTTACGTTTTTTTCTGCCTAATTAGTGCTCCGGGAAGGAGCCCTCTTGTTCTCCTGCGCATTTCTTCCGCTTTACATATTAAACTTCTTCCTCTTGCCGCAAAACTTCGTATCTCAAAAACCGTTCATCGCAACACACACAAATTCCACAAACAATCCAGAATCTGGACGAGTTATATACAACTTTTGTGGGTGCAGGGCTTCTACGACTGTAGGGCTTCTACAACTGCCCTTATGACTTAAAACTCTTGAAGCGCTGTCCCCTTCACCGTTCATTATGGTTATTACGTTTTCACTCTGAGAAAACACCAACTCTGAGAAAACACCAACAACCGTGGCACATTAAATGAACATAAATGTCATGGTTATACATATTTCTTTGAATATTGACCGGAAAGAGGTTTTCTTAACCCCGATGAAAAGCCTTACCCGGAAATGAACTACATTGCAATTGCAATATACAGTCATGTGCAGCGCCATTTTGTTTGTAGTTTTAATGTGCCTGGGTCAGAAGGGAGGAGGGGAGAACAGTATACCTTCCCATTGAAGTTTCCTCCTGGTTATCATTATTATTATTATTATTATTATTATTATTGTTGTTGTTGTTGTTGTTGTTATTATTACTTCTCTATTATTATCATTAGGTAACATTAGACTTAGTGACAAGCTGTGTTGTATTTTTTTGCACTGTGGACCAACATTTGGACGTTTGCGTTCACCTCGCCCTCCTCTGTTTCTCAGGTCAGCGAGAGAATGAAGGAACAGAACCCCGGTCAAAGCTTCAAGCTGAGGTGGGTGGAGCGGCCTGACGGAAAGGTCTTCCACAAGAAAAAAGACAGACAAGAAGAGAACCCGGGTTGTCCCCCGAAGATATGGAGCTAATAATCTTCAGATTCACTTTTCACTCAGCACCACACTGCATGTAATGCTTTGAGTTTAGCATCCATCACAGCTTGGTGAGGAGTGATGCGGCCTGTATGACCTTTCAGGCCTGGCGTGGCGTGGCCTTTGTTAGTCTTAGGTTGTTCTTTATAGCATGTAATAAACGATGTGATTCAAGTGGGATTACTTTGCCAGGCAGCTGCAGTCTTTTTGTGGAGACCACCATCGCAAATGGTCCTCTTACCAACTTCTGAAACATTCTGTACCGTATGTTGCTAAGTGGTGAGGCAGATACTGATGTTGATGGCACGATAACATGAGCTTATAAACCTTGTGGAGACCGCCATTGTGGGAGCCAACCCCAACCCCTTCTCACAGCTTTGCTGTTGTGTCCGACTATGGTACATAAAGTAAAGACCGCATTGCTTGAAAAATCTTTCCCGTGTAAGAGATTTTTTTCTCTGTCAGCAGGTGCCTTTAAAACTATAACTGAAGATTGGTCTTTGGAGGTTGTAGAAAAACCTGATTATCTATTGAGTGAGTAGAGATTGGGTGCCCTTGCACATGTCCTATCAGGGTCATTGTGCACTGTGTCTGCCTCTTGCTTTAGTAGCTTTCAGTTTTTTTTGTCACATTTCATATTCACATATTGAATAATATTTCTCCATAAATCAGTGTGTTTTCAATTGTGTTTCCTCCGAGGGTTTTTAATTAACACGTTAACTGTTGATTAAAAACCTTCTGAAGAAAAGTCATATTTCATAGGTTAATGTAATATCTTCTAGAACTCGTTCATATGTGTGTGCATACCATATATTCATAAATTCATTTATGTGTCAGGTAAATGTTTTGAAGCCTATTCAGGCACAGTGAGAAATACACAGTCATTGGTCAAAAGTGAGTAGACTGTTAAATGAATTTTTAATCCAGTCATCAGTCAATATGTAATGTGCTTCTTCAGCTTGTCTGAGATCATGTTTCCCTTTTCAATGATTTGTCTTCTTTAATGATATGGCTATATAATAAAGGCTTTTCAATATTTCTTCCTCTCTGTGTGTGCGTTTGTGTGTTGTGTGTGTGTTACATATGTAATATGTTGCCCTGTTTATATATATATATGTGTATATATATATATATATATATATATATATATATATATATATATATATATACAGTGAAGAAAATAAGTATTTGAACACCCCCCTATTTTGCTATTTCTCCTACTTAGAAATCATGGAGGGGTCTGAAATTTTCATCGTAGGTGCATGTCCACTGTGAGAGAGATAAACTAAAAAGAAAAACCCAGAAATCACAATGCATGATTTTTTAACGATTTATTTGTGTGATACAGCTGCAAATAAGTATTTGAACACCTGTGTATCATCTAGAATTCTGACCCTGAAAGACCTGTTAGTCCGTCCATTAGAAGTCCACCTGCACTCCATGTATCATCCTGAATCAGATGCACCTGTTTGAGGATGTTAGCTGCATAAAGACACCTGTCCACCCCAGACAATCAGTAAGACTTTAACTTGTAACATGGCGAAGACCAAAGAGCTGTCCAACGACACCAGACAGAAAATTATACACCTCCACAAGGCTGGAAAGGGCTACGGAGCAATTGCCAAGCAGCTTGGTGAAAAAAGGTCCACTGTTGGAGCAATCATTAGAAAATGGAAGAAGCTAAACATGACGGTCAATCTCAAACGGAGTGGAGCCCCATGCAAGATATCACCTTGTGGGGTCTCAATGATTGTAAGAAAGGTGAGGAATCAGCCCGGAACTACACGACAGGAGTTGGTCAATGACCTGAAAAGAGCTGGGACCACCGTTTCCAAGGTTACTGTAGGTAATACTTTTTTAACTTTACTTATTTTAATTTTTATTAATATTTTATTTTTTAATTCTTAATTTTCTGTTTATTCTTATTTTACTTTTTCATTTTTCATTTTATTTTTATTATTTTTATTTTCCCTCCCGACTTCCATCAACACTGAGCTGGATCCAGGACCACCTCTACCCGGCTCATCTCACTGCGGTTCCTCCTGCCTGCTACTACTTCAATTCATTAATTTATATCCTGAACTGTTAGCCATCAATAATGTTTTGTTTGTGCCCGCCTGTCCGTCCTGGGTGAGGATCCCCTCCTCTGTCTCTCACCCTGAGGTTTCTCCCCTTTTTTCCCTCTCAGGGTTTTTCTTGGGAGTTGTTCCTCAGCCTTTGCGAGGGTCTAAGGACAGGGGTTTTTTTCACTATGTACACATTGTTGCTCTGCTTGTAAAGTGCTCTGAGATAACAGCTGTTATGATATGGCACTTAAAACAAATAAAAGTTGAAGTTAATACACTAAGACGTCATGATTTGAAATCATGCATGGCACGAAAGGTTCCCCTGCTTAAACCAGCACATGTCAAGGCCTGTCTTAAGTTTGCATATGACCATTTGGATGATACAGAGGAGTCATGGGAGAAAGTTATGTGGTCAGATGAGACCAAAATAGAACTTTTTGGTCATAATTCCACTAAGCGTGTTTGGAGAAAGAAGAATGCAGAGTACAATCCGAAGAACACCATCCCTACTGTGAAGCATGGGGGTGGTAGCATCATGCTTTGGGGGTGTTTTTCTGCACATGGGACAGGACGACTGCACTGCATTAAAGAGAGGATGACTGGGGCCGTGTATTGTGAGATTTTGGGTAACAACCTCCTTCCCTCAGTCAGAGCATTGAAGATGGGTCGTGGCTGGGTCTTCCAACACGACAACGACCCGAAGCACACAGCCAGGAAAACCAAGGAGTGGCTCCGTAAGAAGCATATCAAGGTTCTAGCATGGCCCAGCCAGTCTCCAGACTTGAACCCAATCGAAAATCTTTGGAGGGAGCTCAAACTCCGTGTTTCTCAGCGACAGCCCAGAAACCTGACTGATCAAGAGAAGATCTGTGTGGAGGAGTGGGCCAAGATCCCTCCTGCAGTGTGTGCAAACCTGGTGAAATACTACAGGAAACGTTTGACCTCTGTAATAGCAAACAAAGGCTACTGTACTAAATATTAGCATTCATTTTCTCAGGTGTTCAAATACTTATTTGCAGCTGTATCACACAAATAAATCGTTAAAAAAATCATGCATTGTGATTTCTGGATTTTTCTTTTTAGTTTATCTCTCTCACAGTGGACATGCACCTACGATGAAAATTTCAGACCCCTCCATGATTTCTAAGTAGGAGAAATAGCAAAATAGGGGGGTGTTCAAATACTTATTTTCTTCACTGTATATATATATATATATATACATACACACACACAAATAAATATACATATGTGTGTGTGTGTATATACAGTATATATACTGTATATACCAGTGTACAGTGGAATGCAGGTGCCTTGGCCGAGTCATCACAACACGCACAACACTATGATATTGTCTCACACACGCGACAGAAATAACAATCATTAATCACATGGGTCACTAAATTGTTTATCAGAGCCAAAACAGGGGCAAATAGATTCAGTGCAGCACAACAAACTGGAGGACATGGTTGCTGCTGAAGCTCATCATTGCCGATGGTGGAAGACAAATGGGATCCTAAAACCAAAAGTGTACAACCAATAAGTCATGACACAACAAAGCAACACTTGTACACTTGTACAAAAGTACATTGGCACTAACCTAGTTCGTCAGATGTACACAGACAGTTGTTCACCTCAATTTAGGTTTTGCTGTCAGAAGTTTCAGACCAAAATTGGGGAACTGGGGGAACAGGGGGAACTCTGTTTGAAAACTGTATGCTCTTTAATTTTTATGGTCATGGTGGTGCTTGAATTCTTTTCATCTTTAGTAAAGAGCTGTAAATAGGACATTGTGTCTATCATCCCTCTGATTATTTCTGATTATAGGCCAGGCATGGCCGTGTGACGATACAATCATTTAACAGAGGCCTTGACTTAAACATGTATGACCAACTGCAACAGGTTTTTAATTTTTGGACACGCACAAGTACACGCATGTGTTACCTTTCTCAGGAGGTAACGCAGTAATTTCAGTGGCTCCTTTTTCCAGGAACTTTGTGACGTAGTTACTTTTAAAAGTCACATTCCCCAACAATGGTTTTCAGGCAGGTAATGACTCATTAAAAACATCTTGCAGCCACTGCTGCTGCTGCTAATTTCATTCTTGTTCTTCATATTAAGATCTGCTAAAACTATTTCTCCGTTCTGCCCTTTTGTAAATTCGACTTTGCACGTGTTTCGTGTGTAGTGCCGTATACTCAACGCTTGTGTGCTCCTCTCGCTTAATGAAAGTGAATGAACGACGTTGCGTATCAGATTTCCCAGCCGCTCGTGAACGCAGCACTGCTTTTCACCACGACCCGGATGTAGTTCTGCTCAACTTTATATCCCAGAATTCCTTTCACCGTCTTCCTCTTTCCCCTCTGCAGCCATGTCTAAGAGAGGTACGATCTCCACCTTGTCAAATCCACAACCATCTGCGGCTCGATATTGCTCTTAGCGTCTCGTTGTTCTTCTGAGCGTTGCCTACCGACGAGGGCGACGCGATTACGCGATTAGTTTTAAATTCGGTGCGGACAAGTTGACGATTAAAGCGATAGTCTTTGCTGGCTGGCGGGAGGAAGCCATGTTTGACTGTCGGGGCCATGTAGGCTCGAAGCTAGTCTCGCTAGAGGCCTCGCATGTGAGTATACCGCTCGTCTAAAACTTCAGAAGAACTTAGTCGTGATACATGCAAAATTGTATCCTTTGCAATTCACTTAAATGCGCGATCTAGTCCACCTAGAGGTCGGCGCAAGACAGTCTCGTTGTGAGGGAGTTTATGCTAGCTGAGGTACAGCCGGCCAAATGTTAAGGTGCGCGTGGAAGTTCGGATCGTCTAAAACGGCGTTTGATCAAACGATGCGCTACCAATTTAGGCTAGCTGTGATTTAAGTTGATCTGTATTAGTAGTGTCTCGTTTAATGTGAATGGACCGTCGGAGCGAAGCATCGTTGAGAGAATTTCGGAGAATGGTGCTTTAAGGAAATCTAAATGGTTCAGGATCCTTCAGTCTGTCTGTGTCGACACACTCATCTGGAGTGTGTTGCGTTTGACCAATGCCTTGCTGTCCCTCGTGGACGTGTTTGAATTGCGAGGACAGCTGAGTTTTGAGAGACTAGTTGTTGGCACCCTTTCTGGCAAATGGGGAAAATATGGATTTGAGGTTTCTGAATGCCAGCCAGTTGTACGTTTTGAAAATCCTACGATTTTGGTTTTATTATTGGTGGATTTTTGGCAATGAAAGTTCATAGAGTAGCGTTCAGGAGCCGGACAAAACGGGTTTGTCGAACTTACTTGCCAAGATCGCCTGCTTCGGTTGGAATGTACGGTGGATGGATGAATGAATGAATGCTGTTTCTCTGCTGTTTTGCAGGACGTGGTGGTTCGTCCGGAGCCAAGTTCCGCATCTCACTGGGTCTCCCAGTGGGAGCGGTCATCAACTGCGCAGACAACACAGGTACGTCCCCGCCGGCAACATCCCCCGCACACCAGAGTTGCGCCTGAGGCATCAGGAGTCTTGTACTAAGTGGTTGTTGCACCTGTGCAGTCCAAGATTGGGGGGAGGGAGCGGGGTGTTGCGTTAATAAAGCACCTAAAGAGTTGCTTATTTAAACCTAGAAAATGTATCCTCACGTTTTCAAAAAATGCACCTAAATCGAGTCATTGTTTCTCATTGTTTCAACTTTCTATTCAATGACTGAACGTACCAGACCGATAGATGTGGCGTTCTGTGTACATCACATTGTAGCATTAGAGGTAAAAGCACTTACATGGAGGGCACCTTTTCCCTTCAAAGACTTGAATTTGACTCGTTGGTGCGTTCTGGCCTGGTGCCAACCCTTCCAAAAGCACTTGCTCTGTCCGCTCAGTGGCTCGGTGAGTTGTCGTAGAAGGGCAGATTGACTTCCTCACTGTGGGTGAGATGGCGGCGACGCACCGTGGCCGACTGGTCTCAATCAGTGTCGAGACAAACCGCTCTCGAGGAGCGCTCGTCCTCGTCCTCCTCCTGCTTTCTTCCCCCCCTCACCGTGTTTTCTCTCCCCCGGCCTCTCAGGTGCCAAGAACCTGTACATCATCTCCGTGAAGGGCATCAAGGGGCGTCTGAACCGTCTGCCCGCGGCAGGAGTGGGCGACATGGTCATGGCCACGGTCAAGAAAGGCAAGCCAGAGCTCAGGAAGAAGGGTGAGTGTGCGCGCCGGGTCGAACCGACCTCTGGCTCAGGTTGACGGATCATCAAATGCTTTGACGAAGTTAACCTTAGCTATCCGAGTGAGGATAATCTTCTCCGTAGTCTTCTGTAGCCAAGTTAAGATGACCTTGCGTATGTTACAATATGTGACTGAATGCGGCCATGGGACATTCAAAAAAACTTGTCACGCTCACTAGATGCGAGTGTGTTTGTGTCTGTGCTTCCCATGAAAGTATTTAAAGCGATGATAATTTGCAGAACCAGCCTTGAGTTTCATTGTTGGAGAAGCTCGCTTTGGAAGGCTGAAATGAACGCGGCTGTGCTAGATTTTGAGTGGATTTTGGCCCGAAACCATGTTTCTATATCTAACCAAGAGTAACTTTCAGTGTTGAATGAGTAACCCGTGCTCTCTCCGTCCGCAGTGCATCCTGCGGTGGTGATACGGCAACGGAAGTCGTATCGGCGAAAAGATGGCGTCTTCCTCTACTTTGAAGACAACGCGGGTGTCATAGTAAACAACAAAGGAGAAATGAAAGGTACGGCGTTCGGGGTGGGGGGGGGGGGGGGTGGGGGGGGCTGTGGAGTGCGCTCAGGTGAAGCGCGTTTCGCTCGAGCGGCACTCGAATGTTACCGTAGCGCCGGCTAAGGCGGCTAGCGTAGACGGGAAGAGCGTTCCCCCCTTCCAAAAGCACTTGCTCTGTCCGCTCAGTGGCTCGGTGAGTTGTCGTAGAAGGGCAGATTGACTTCCTCACTGTGGGTGAGATGGCGGCGACGCACCGTGGCCGACTGGTCTCAATCAGTGTCGAGACAACTTTTGAGCTGTTGCATACAACCCTGTTTGTATAGGCATGTATAAAACGCGTATATATATATATATATATGAGGTGTATTAAACATGCAGTGCGTGTTATACTCTGTGGATTCATATCAAGTCTCCTGTCCCCCTGTTGACCCGCAGGTTCAGCCATCACAGGCCCAGTGGCCAAAGAGTGCGCCGACCTCTGGCCCAGGATCGCCTCCAACGCTGGCAGCATAGCATGAGCGGCACACCGCACCTGTTTGTTTTCAATAAAACATGTTGGTAGTCAAGGTCCTCGTCTTTTCGCTCATTTCCGCCCGAAGTCAGAGAAGCCAGTGTTTTGAAAGGACTGTAGTGAAAATGGACATTTCGGTAGCGGTCCTGGATCTCATCTTTTTTAGTTTATTTTTTTCAGCTTGTCAAATGGTAAGGTATTAGATGCACACTTGCATAGATTATATGGGTTAATATCACAGCTCTTAACATTAAACCTGACATTTTACTTGGAAGAGAATGCCATCAAGTCTAACTCCATGTTCTCTGGATTAATCCTGTAGTGGGGGTATAAAATCTCTTATTTGAAGCAGGCATGTTGTACTACCACAACGGCAGTGTTTGTCTGATGCGCCTACTAAGATCGACCACAAGTGGATAAGACATTCTGTGAAGGCTTTATTTCACCACCTGTTGGCTCTCTGATAAACAGACTTTCATTCAGTTTTAAGTCAGCCACAGGAGCTAGTGGATATACACAACCAAGTTCACATTTAAAGGGAGGATGGGGTCCATAAACCGGGGCACAGTGGGGCCAATCACTGGGAGAGGGTCATAAACCTGAGCACTGTCAAACGGGGTCCTGTGGTGCATCTTCAGTGATGGGAAGGGGCAGGAGCACAGACAAAACACGGGCAGCCTGGAACAGAGTCACTACGCAGTCTGCCCACTAGGGGTGTCGGTGAAGATACAAGGGTTAACTGCACAAGGGGGGAGGCGGTCATGAAGTATCCGGCTATGTTGAATGTTATACACAGTGTGTACTGTACCATCTGGAGTTCAAGTATGTGAATCTGCTTTCTGCTGACGATCGTTTTCCTGTGTGTGTGAGAGAGAGAGATATCTACTCGGACATGCAGACGGGAACCAGCAGGTCCATGGAGAGGAACCACGGACGCACCTACAGCCAACACTTGACCTCACACCCTGGCACTCCCTGACTGTGTCCATGAGGAGGCCAAACAATGGCATAAAATGAACGAAAAATTAGTTACTCTTCAACATTTTTGGGAAGAAATTATTTCTGAGATGCTTAAGAAAGAGAAATAATCTAAGATGGCGATGACCTTTTCTATACCCTAAAGCTCAGAGTGGAGTAATTCCAGTATTTTAAATTGTGACACATTCTTGTCTTGATGATAAACAGGCAAAAAGTGTTTTTCTTTTTCTTGCTAAGCCTGTAAACATGAACAGGATACACCCAGCAACAGATTCTGTTCAAAACTACCAGACTGCTCATGTAAAATTATTTCACCTCATTTAACAAGGCCAATGTTTTTGTGTCTGTGATCGTCAATTTTGTTGTTTCTGTGTGATTTTTGTGTTTATGGTATGAGCAAGTCACCACCCTGCAGTGTCACCCTGCCTTTATTGATATGTGCTGTTTGCCTGTGCACCTTCTTCGGATACTCTGGGTTTCGCTACACAGTCCAAGATCATGTGTTTTGGTTGACTGGATTGTTACTTGCCCCTAGCTGTGGGAGTGGATGACCTTTTGCGTGCCCCTGCAGACCCCCAAAACACTGTTATGGTACAAACGCAGGTAAGATAATGGATGGACGGTGGAGTGAAATGTGCAGGTTGAGCGATGCAACAATGTAGCTCTCCTGACACTAACGGATAAAGTCAGACGACTTGCACTATCACCGAGAGGAGGGTTTGAGGGGTGAGGCAGGTATCGGACGCTTCATGGTATGACATCCAGCCTGGGAATGTAGGGACTGCCCCCCCTTCCCCCTCTCCTCCTGCCCTCCTCGGCCCCGGGGGGCTCGGTGCGGGCGCCGGGCGTCGGGCTGGGCTGGGGGCGCTGCTCGCAGGTGGCCTGAGGGTGGGTGTGCCATGTCCCGTCCCTGTAGGTGCAGTAGCACACCGTCAGCTCGTCCACGTTCACCCGCTCGCCGGCCGGGATCACCCTGTTCCCAGCGAAGCAATTGGGACCTGGCGTGACACGGAGGACAGAGGGGGAAGTTACTCGCAGAAAAAGCCGTACATTAACGAGGCTGTTTGTGTGTCAGTGGGGGTCATCTTTGATTCCCACTGTTCAGCCATTCATTGTCTTTCCAAGTTTTGGACCCCAACGATGTTGCTGGTGCCTGTCTCCAACGCACATGGCGCAAACAGAGGAAATATAGACAGGTCACTAGTCCATCACAGGACACGCACACTGTTCACTCTCACACTCAATTCAATTCAGAGTCTTTCACGTTTTTGCATTCAAACTCCACACAGAAAGGTCCTTGGTCGGACCCAGGAGTCAAACCAAGGTCCATTCTTGCCTTTTGTCGACAGTGATGACCACTCAGCCACTGTGTGCTCCAAATGACCCATTTTTGTTATGTTTAGTGAGATTTCTATTTCTATGTAGCTAGCTAGCTAGCTAGCTAATCCTTTAGCAGCTCTTATCCAAAAGGAGAGAAGAGTCTTCGGTCTTTCTCCTAAGGAGAAAAGAGTGAAAGCCAGCATTATAATAAAAGACTAGCTTAATTTTTTTATGAATAGATTTGGCGTTTGTTTCCACTTTGTTTGTTTGTGTCGGATGTCATCATTTCGCAGACTCAGGAATTGAGGAACTGATTCAGTAGCTTTCAGGAAATGCTATTGCTTCTCCCACCATGCATTTAAGCCTATAGGGCCCTTTTGGATGGCATGTTTTTTATATCAAAACAAAAAGGGACTTCATGTGCCGCTTTGTTTATATATAGCTGCTGCCCCAAAGAGGATACTGAGCCAGTAGGTCGACAGGAGATGCCATCAGTACAGCGCTCCATGCTGTGCTAACATGCATTTGTACGCTAACTTGGGTCTTTTCCAAAATTGCTGTTTATGTCAGAGGGGACATAACGGTAGCAACTGTGCCTTTTGAAGGGAACAGTATCTCTGGATTTACAAATATTTAAGAAGTGCAATATGCTAGTTGTGCTGGTTTAAGGCCTACTATTTTTTTACGCGCAGTGTACCGTTTGTTGCTTTTTTTCTACTGCTTATGTGTCTTTTACAGACTTTTTTATAGACTCTCTACGATGTATTGTCATTGCAATATTGCGATGGCAGCCCTTGAAACCCTTGACCGCCAATTATTGCTAAAAAAAAAAGCAGCCCCTCTGATGCAGCAACTGCTTATTATGCAATAAACTATGTGTGTGTGCCCTGCGATGGACCGTCGACCTGTCCAGGGTGTTTTCCCTGCCTTTCGCCCTATGTGAAGTGGCGGTATAGGCACCAGCGGACCCCCCTGATACCAGTGGTTATGGAGCAGCTAATGGCAATGGAAACAACCCAAAAATAAAAAACAAAGGCGATAAAATGAAATTTCAAATCACCAGAAATATGAAGCTGCTTAAGTGATGCGGTCAGACGTTGTTGTGGCGGTGCGTCGAGGAAAACAGGCGAGCAAAACGAAAAGAGTCTGCGACCTGTCTTTGACATAATTTACATCTCTCGTTCACAGATGGGGGCGCCTCTACTTGGCAGCTACCTGTGAAACAATTAGCAGCGGGAGGACAGGAAGCGCAGTTCAGCCGGCGCCAGGTCCGACCGTGTTCGATAAAACACAGCTGACACGAGGGAATTTGGCGGCAGCAGGAGGGGGAAAAAAAAAGAAAAAAGAAGAAGAAGAAGCAGTGACGCAACAAATCAAACCATCTGTCCCACTGTCTGTCCAGCAGAGGAGCGGTAAAAATAGAAACTACAACTTAACGACAACTGCCCTGAAAGCGGCGAGGCAATTGGGAGGCAGATGAAGTGCTCGTGTGGCTTTCCACGTCCGAGGTCACACTAAAGCAGCTTTTCACTCTATTCAACGCGTCGTCATAATTATTATCTCTGCTGTGTGACCCACACACACACACACACACACACACACACACAGTACACAAATCCCTCTTCCGTGTTAGAAAGGGACTTAAATACCAGTGGGTCTGAGGGCTTTTATGACATAACGGGAATGGATATCCAAGCCACAGGGTGTCTGAGGTGACGTAACGGCCGCTGCCTCCGAGAGCTGCAGGACGAACACACACTGCTAGAGTGGCAGCTCTTTAATGATGTGAATAACACACGCAGAGAGCGCGTGTGTGTATAATTTATAAAGAATGGCTGTTTGCATATGTCATCTTTAAAAAAAGAAACATAACTGTACAAAGGTGAGGGGGGGGGGGGTCACCACAGCTTCCGTAGCATAGCAGTGATATTTGCTTTTCATGCACATATCACATGTACTCTTCATGCCTGTGAGGACGTACAGGTCAGTAGCTTAAACAGCTTGTCATGGTAGCTTAAAGCAAACCTTCATCAACCAGAAGGCAATAGTGCTTTTAGCTGTGGATTCATTCACATTTGACACTGCAGTAAGTATTCGGGGCAGCGGGGCAGCGACAGCGCGCGGGATTGAGTCAAGGGAAACTAGCCACCAACTGCAACAGTGCGACTCATTTACATGCTTGTTTCTAGAAAAAAAAAGTTTTCATTCTCTCTCTTTTTCCCAAAGAGATGAGGATGCATCCGACTGCTGAGCCGAGGCAAAACAGCTTGCTCATGCACCTACGAAAAAAAACTTTCCAGAGTGTGTAACGTTGACCAGCCACTCACCCGTCTTGCAGATGGGGCAGCAGTGGTTGGCCTCGTAGGTGGGGTTGACGCAGTGCGGAGCGGGGCAGTCCGAGATGCTACAGTACACCTCTCTGTTGGCCTCGCACCGGCAGCGCTCACACCTCGACAGCTGCAACACAGAGAGGTTCAGTTGCAGAGTCCCCCTGTTTACGTGACCCGCACACTCGAAGGGCGACAAACAAACAGCGTCCCGGCAGCCGATCCGTTCCTCCTGGTTGGAGGAACGCTGTTGATTATGTGCTGCAGTCAACGGCTGCTCCTGCCCCCGCATGCTCTGTACGTGGCTGCAGATCAGCACGGACACACCTTGTAAACAATAGCAAGAAATGAAACTTCTCCTCTTTCTATTGTTAAATGGTGAGCAAAGCTGCTCCGGGGACATCTCATAGTTGAAGGCTGTACATAAATGTTCGGTCAAGCCATAATTTCAAGTTGGAGACTGAGATAATTCGGCTGTGTTTTAATAAGAGCTCCCATCTTAAGGGGCTCTTTAACTTGTCAAAGTGGTGGAGAAGAGAGCAGGTAATTATTCATTTTCTTTATTTTTCAGCTTCCAACAGTGCAAGTGCTGTGCTCCACTGCTCCATCTGGAGCTACCGACCAGCCTGGTTGTTTAGGCTGGCAAACACACAGCAAAATATGCACAACAGAACACAGTCTGTATGGTATAGTGTCTACAATATATCAAAATAATTGTACATTATTTCACTAGTGTTGCTATAGGGACAAAGTATATTTTTGTGCATAAATGGAACATGCAGGTTTACACATATAAAACATCGTGCCGTGCAGACAAAATGAGTGAAAGGTCAAAAATAGACCATAAATGTGGGTCATGCCACGCCAGGCTTTTTATCCCAGGTTGTTGTGGGGTTTGCTTTTTCCTGTCCCAACACACATGGGGTGAAGGCAGATCACTACTCCATCACAGGACACAGAGCACTCACTATCACGTACACACCTGGGGCAGTTTAGTCTCCACTCGACATACACATGTACGATTTTGAACTGTGGAAATAAACCACAACACCCAGGGGGAAAAAAACACGTATGGGGGAGAAAATGCTTGGGTCAAACCCAAATCCTCCTGGCTGTGAGGTGACAGTGCTAACCACCAACCCACCGTGTTGCCCTCCACTTACAGTACCTACAAATGTATAAAATCCAAAAGCACAATTACTACTGTTTACTTTGACACATCTGAAATAGGGTTTGATCACTGAGCGTAGTTCACCCACTATGTTTGGTTCTATGTGTGTGTGTCAACTCGTGGGTGGGAGAGGGGGTGATGCGAGTAGAGGTCGGGATCTTTCTCACCCTGAACTCCTCCAGCAGTCGGTACGTCTTTCCCCCGTAGACGCAGACCCGGGCCATGGCCTCGCACACCGGGCAGCACGCCCTGTAGGTGATCCGGGTGCAGCGCGGGTGGACGCGCGGACACTTGGGCCGGACGCAGACGGGTCCGTCCACCGTGCACGTGCACGGGCAGGCGGCGGGGCTCGGGTAGTACACCTCCCCGATGCCGTACACGAAGCCGTGGTCGTCGATGCACCACTTGCCCCGGTAGTCGCCGAACTCGTAGTCCAGGTCGCTGCGGGCGGAGTACTCCGCGCAAGCCGCGCGCGCCAGCAGCGGCAGCATGAGCGCGAGGCGCAGGCGGCGGTCGAGCGCGCGCAGCCGCTGGCCCATGGTGCCGACGCGGAGGAGTCAGTGAGCGCGAGAGCGGGGCTGAGCCGCTCCTCGGTGACGCCGGTACATGCGCGTCAGGTTCCCGGGGCAGGTGACGGCTGAGCCCCGGGGACCGGCCAACGGTCCCAGCCAAACACGTGGCCCCGTTTTTTTTTTTTTTTTTTACCGCACGCGCGGACGGGAAGGAAAGCAAAGGCGACAAAACGCGCCAAAAAATGCGACCAGGTGTGTGTAAGAAACGCGAGCTTGGGTTTAGGCTCGTTGACTCGAGACGCATGGTGATGGTGCCGTTGGGGCAATAAAAGCGACAAGAAAACACAGGGCGATTGGAACTCGATTTGTAAGCACCAGTCCTCGAGGATGGAGAAAGAAATGATGGCATATTTAAAATCAGCATATTATTTGGACAAAATGTAAGGAAACGCTCAGACAAACTAAAAGCATACTTAAGAACACTCCAAGAAAAAAGGCCCTGGTCGTTTGAAGGTGAGACAAGAGCAAGTCACAATAAGAAAAAACATCTATTTGCTCCTTGCAGTAAAATTCAAATCAATAACATATTTATGAGTGCTCACAGGGGTAATATACAGAATATACAAAGTACCCACACCTATTTTATTCAACTGGACAAGAACACGTATACCGTATTCTGAATTTCTATTTACTAGCTTCATCGTCGAGCAGTTGAGCAACGTTGTTAAACGCGTAAAAGGAATTTGCTTCGGTGATTGGCACAAATAGCAGGCACAGGTTAACAGGCCAGCAGAGGAAGGAGAGCACCTGTGAAGAAACGACAGGCCTACGTGTAGGATTATAAGGAATAAAAGTGCATGACAAAAACAATGCGAAATTCACGTTAAGTAACATTCGCGCAGGAACAGAAAAAAAAATCAATACACTATTACATTACAGATCGACATTTCAGTGACATTGCACTGGTGGCCATCATCACGCATTCAAGAGAGTTAATAGACACATTTTCCTGGTGTTCGTAGACTAAAGTGATGGCGGGCATACTGAAAAAATGTATGAGGGAGACACACAGAAAAACTGCATGATTTTAAAATGCGAGGTATGAATGAAATAGTGTCACACCGCTGACTTGTGTGGTGAGGGACCCAGCCAACATGTACATGTGGGCCCCATATGGGTTACAAATGGGCAGCATGGGTACAGAGTGGGCATGGGCTTGAACTGGGCAAATTGTCTGGGCCCCGTGCGGTTTCAGTAATACGGGTCCTATATAGGAAGCCCATGTGGGCTAACCACATGGGTCTCATCGGGGATATGAGTCGGCAAAGTGGGCATGGGATAGAAGTAGGTGGTTTATTTGGGTCCCATATGGGTCACTTAACATGAGTCCCACATGGAAAGTCCATGTGGGCCAAATATAAGGGTCCCATAGTGGGTATAAGTGGGCAGAGTGTGCATTGGGTGGAACTGGGTGTCATTTGTTGGGCCCCATACAGTTCCTTCAACTTGGGTCCAACATGGTCACCCCATGTGGGCTGACCGTGTGGGCCCTGTAAGTGATAAGAATGGGCAAAGTGGGCATTGGCTGGAAGTAAGCAAGATGTGTGGGCCCCATGTGGTTTCAATAGCACGAGGCCCATATGGTAAACCCATGTGTGCCTACACTATGGGCCCCCATAAGGGATATAATGGGGCAACGTAGGCATGGGGTGGAACTCTGTAACAATATCTGGGACCCATGTAGCTTCAGTAACATGGGACCCACATGGTAAGCTGATGTGAGCCTACTCTATGGGCCCCATATGGGATACCATGGGCCAAAGTAGCAATGGGTGGAACTCGGTAACACTATCTGGGACCCATGTTACTGAAGCAACATTGGTCCCACATGGTAAGCCCATGTGGGCCTACTCTATGGGCCCCATAAGGGATATAATGGGGCAACGTAGGCATGGGGTGGAACTCGGTAACAATATCTGGGACCCATGTAGCTTCAGTAACATGGGACCCACATGGTAAGCCGATGTGGGCCTACTCTATGGGCCCCATATGGGATACCATGGGCCAAAGTAGCAATGGGGTGGAACTCAGTAACAATATCTGGGACCCATGTAGCTTCAGTAAGATGGGACCCACATGGTAAGCCGATGTGAGCCTACTCTATGGGCCCCATATGGGATACCATGGGCCAAAGTAGCAATGGGTGGAACTCGGTAACACTATCTGGGACCCATGTTACTGAAGCAACATTGGTCCCACATGGTAAGCCCATGTGGGCCTACTCTATGGGCCCCATAAGGGATATAATGAGGCAACGTAGGCATGGGGTGGAACTCGGTAACAATATCTGGGACCCATGTAGCTTCAGTAACATGGGACCCACACGGTAAGCCGATGTGGGCCTACTCTATGGGCCCCATATGGGATACCATGGGCCAAAGTAGCAATGGGGTGGAACTCAGTAACAATATCTGGGACCCATGTTACTGAAGCAACATTGATCCCACATGGTAAGCCCATGTGGGCCTACTCTATGAGCCCTATAAGGGACAGAATGGGGCAAAGTAGGCATGGGGTAGTAGGCATCCATGCTGCTTCAGTAACATGGACCCTGTAACACCCGCCATTATAAAAGATATGCAGCTTTTAATGTAATAATCCTGCAAAGGTAATTTCCCACAAACATAATAGAATGAATGCGTGACAGCGTGTAACTGCACATGAGAGAGAGAAAAGTATGAATGCTGATCAGAACCATATTGTTTTTTTTATTATCATTTTTTTACTGTCTTAATTTCCGATGTCTACAGTATGTTTAACTTGCAACAGTCTAATAATGCCCAATCTGACACAAACACACACACACACACACACACAGAGGGAACTTGATCAACACGTGCATGCTCACACATGCATGGGGTAAATAATCGTATGTATAGGCCTAGCGTACTTTTTATTTATTTTTGGCTGTTGTTGTATTTGGTCTCATTGGTTTCATGAGTTTCTAATGCTTTAGCAACATAGTTCTTTCAACTGTCAAATAAAGTAAATTTTAACTTTTAACGAGAGAGAGAGAGAGAGAGAGAGAGAGAGAGAGAGAGAGGATGAGCAGCGATCGGCTCTGCTATTGTTTTTTCCACCAGTTTTCCTGTTTCTGTACATTTTTGTCATTTGGTTTGACACAAGACAGAGAGATGGGGTAGGCTCTCCATAATTGTGGAGCGAAGAGTCAGCTGAATTTCAAATGGTCCGAGGCTATAGGTACCAACAAACACAACGACCATTACATTTTATTTAGTTATTTCGTGATAAGATGTTTTCACGTTATAACATGAAAATACTTTATCACGAAATTACGTGAAAATTTCACGTTATAACGTGAAAAAGATATTGTTATAACAATAAACGTTTCACGTAATTATGTGATACTGAGCCACTTTTTTTTCCGCGGTGTGGCAGCAATACGCTTCCGTAATTAGGAGATATACTACAGAACAATAAATAAATAAAAATAGAACAAGAACAAAAATATATAGTATGCAGTATTGTAAGACACAATATCAAAACTATGAAATCATTTCATAAAAGTCTATTTCATGAAAAAAAAAAGTTATTATGGTTGGTGTGAGGAGTTCCAGTCACGTGTACATAACGGTTACTGCGCGCTTTTATTTTGAATTTCAATTCGGAACAAGCCTACAGCAGCAGCAGTCCCTAGCAGTAGCAGCAGCAGCAGCAGCAGCGACAGCAGCAAAAGCAAAAACTATCAACACTGGTGAGTGGCATGTCTTGCTATTATGTGAAATTCTTGTATTAAACCATCATTACTATCGAAGTATTATCAGATTAGAAGCTGGGGAAATTGCAAAAAGAATGTTTGAGTCCAGCTAATGTGTGGTGAGTGTTTTAGCTAACAGCTAAGCTAAGCTAAGCTAATGTTAGCTAGAATAGACTGCCAAAGACGAGATACCGCGGTAACTCAGTTTAAGGGGCGGCGGCGGGGCTAATGGCGGCTCGGCAGCCTGTTGGAGCTCCGTGCAGCTCCGTGATACAAAGCACATACATTAGTAACAACAACCCCGTTGCTCGCCGTTAGTCGTTAAGAGCGTTTGGAAAGTAGCCAGATTTTGCGAGAAATCAAATAGCTGCTTGAAAATCCTGCGATCTAGTGAGGGTGAGGCGCCGGGCCGTGACTAGAACTAAGGGTGGAGCTACAGAGGCCAGAGGGAGCTGATCTGATTGCTGCACCGGTAGAAAAAAAAAATCCTGCGCTGTCCATGTTGGAGAGGGAGCGAGGTGAGCCGAGGGAGGGAGGGAAGGAGAGAGAAGGGTGTGTGTGTGTGTGTGTGTGTGTGTGTGTGTGTGTGAGAGAGAGAGAGAGTGAGTGAGTGTGTGTGTGTGTGTGTGTGAGAGTGAGTGTGTGTGTGTGTGTGTGTGTTGAGCGTGTGTGTTGTGTGTGTGAGTGTGTGTCTGTGTTGAGAGGTGATCCAGGAAGGCAGATAAGCTGTTTTGTTTTTGACCAAATATTCTTGTTTTTGACTTAGGGATGGTGGAATAATTATACAAATTACAAATGACACAAAAATAAAATGGTGGCTGGTAAAAACATTGAGTGGCTGGTAGAATATTATCATCACTCTTATGAGACGGAGACTCTTTTATAACCAAAAGCATACCTCCTCTAGGCCTCTTAAAATTTTTGAATTTAACCTGTAATTTTGAATTATAGTTGGTGGGTGAACGTTAACCACACAGTATTTACATGTGCAAATAAAATCCTCCTGTTGACTTCTCTCAACCATTGTCTTTCTGTCACATTTAGATTTGTCCAGCTGTTGGAAAGTGGTCTTCTTTGTCACGTAAGTAATTTGAATGTAATAATTTGTCATATGCACAATGTATCTGTTGCCCATTCATGCTCATTTGTCATTTTCAGTTCTGATATTATTGCACTTGCAAGCTCAAAAAATGCAGTTGGCCACTGATTAGTAGTTAGTTTTCCCATTTAAAGGGACAATGAGGAGTTCTGGAGAAGCATTTTTGAGCCTCTGCGTGCACCGTGAAACCATGAAAAACGTAGATTAATCCACATTAATATGAGACTTTTTTATTGTAATTTTTCATTCTGCCGGCGGAAAAACTCCTCGTTCTCCCTAATGATGTTGGGCAACCTCAAAGAAGGCTAACCCCGGGATAATCCCGGGGTAAGAGTTGAGTTTTGATTTTAGATTAGACAGTTTACATTATACATTTTTGTTTAGTGGGCTTTGTTTCATGGCAGGCCTAACAGTAACGCCAAACCAATTAAAGGAAGCACGACAAGTACAAGCTATTTTACATATGCAAAACATTCCTGTGTATTTTAGTGAAATGGATTACTTCCATGGCAATTCAAGGACAAGGAGGAGGAGAATCAAAAAAAGAGTGCAGCAGCATTTAATGACCCTTGCCATGGAGGCCATGGACCAGGCGGATCAGGTTGTGGAACAGGCACATCAGGCTGCGGACCAGGCGGATCAGGTTGTGGAACAGGTGGATCAGCCAAGGGATCAAGAAGTTCAGGCAGTGGATCCATATGTCCAGGTTGAGGAGGAGAAAAATGTTGATGAGGCTGTAAATGTGCAGTTTAACTTTGACAGTGATGTTGATGACTTTTACATGTGTAGTGACCCTGAAGAAGATCCTGCCTGTGACTTTACTGAAGAGGAGCCTCACTCTGATGCGAAGAGGAAACTAGCTGAATGGGCAGCTAACCGTCAGGTGTCTCATTCTGCACTGTCAGAGTTACTGGCGATACTCTTGGAGCTAGGTCTGGATGTACCCAAAGATCCCAGAACTCTCCTCGGTACAGTGAAAGATTGTGAGATCAAAGAGATGGGACAGGGAAGTTACTACCACTTTGGGCTTACAAATGCAATACTGTCTGAGCAGAAAGTGATAAATGAGAATGAACTGACAACAGACACATTGACTATTCGCGTAAATGTTGATGGGCTGCCTCTTTCAAGGAGCTCAAATATGCAGCTGTGGCCTATTTTGGGTCAAGTAGTTGAACTACCAAAAGCAAAAGTGTTTATCATAGGTGTATATGCAGGTCCCTGTAAACCTGAATGTGTGAACGACTACATGCATGATTTTATTGAAGATTTAAAAGCCATCAGGACAACTGGTGTAATGTTAGGTGGGAAACAGTACAATGTTGCACTTCCAGACGCTTTTATTTGTGACACGCCAGCAAGAGCTTTTCTAAAATGTACCAAAGGTCATGGTGGCTATAGTTCTTGTGAGCGTTGCACACAGTCTGGCATTTATGTTAATGGTAGAGTTGTGTTTCCTGAGATGGATTCCAGCCTGAGGACAGACACTCAGTTTGAACAAATGACTGATGAAGACCACCATCGCTCTAAATCACCTCTCCAAGGGCTAGGCATTGGTATGGTTTCTGCTTTTCCTTTGGACTATATGCATTTAGTCTGCTTGGGCATTGTGCGTAAATTGATTGCTCTGTGGTTTAAGGGGCCATTGCAATGTCGGGTTCCATCTTCTGTCCTTTCCGCCATCTCTGATCACTTGAAACTGTGTAGACAAAGCTTACCCCGGAGCTTCTCCAGAAAGCCAAGATCTTTGTCTGAGTACAACCAGTGGAAGGCTACAG
This sequence comes from Karalla daura, assembly GCA_029224185.1. Taxonomy (NCBI): domain Eukaryota; kingdom Metazoa; phylum Chordata; class Actinopteri; order Chaetodontiformes; family Leiognathidae; genus Karalla; species Karalla daura. The sequence goes on along the minus strand of CM055203.1, from coordinate 17,283,828 downwards.
AACTGAGGCAGTTCTTATTGTATACAGGGCCAGTTGTGCTTTTTGAAAGATTGCCCAATCGACATTACAGAAACTTCCTGGTTTTGTCATGTGCTATGAGAATACTTCTGTCTCCTCTGTGTAGAGAGTTCTGTGGTTATGCCAGAAAATTGTTAAGATTCTTTGTCACTAACTTTGCTAAGATATATGGGACTGAATTTCTGGTTAACAATACGCACAATCTTATACATTTAGCAGATGATGCTGAAAAATATGGCCCTCTGGATTCAGTTTCATGTTTTCCTTTTGAGAATTATTTGGGACAGTTAAAAAAAATGGTGAGAAGACCACAGGATCCTGTACAACAAATTGTCAGACGTGTCTATGAAAGGCAATTATTTCCTCACATGTCAAAAGAAGTGCCTGATGGTGTTGAACTGACACAGCCCCATGCATCCGGACCACTGCCGAAAGACTTTTCCATGCATCAGGGTGTTCAATATAAGATGTATAAACTCAAAGACACAATAATCTCAAACTCCAGTGGTTCCAACTGTTTTGAACTGGGGGGCAGAGTTGTAATGGTGAGAAACATTGTACATTCGACTGCAGCAACACATGTGGTCTATGAACCTTTTGAGACAGGGGCATGTTTTTTCAAGCACCCCATTGACTCAACATGTCTCGGAGTTTGTTTACTGTCGAAACTGTCTGGTCAGCTTGCCAGTGCTCCAGCAACCGCTTTTAACAAACCACTGCTGTTATTCCCGCTTCGGAAAATGTTTGTGGCTTTGCCGCAGTTACACACCTCATAATAGGGCTGACCCAAAAAATTTGAAGCTTTGTTCATTGCCATGGTAATTGATCATGAAAGTCTGATAGATTTTCTGTTTTGTTTTGTTCCTTTCCTGTTCTCATCGTCAGTTGTTACATTAAAATGAGTAGGCATCTTGGCATCCTGGACACCTGCCTGATTTTGGAGATATGCAGTGTTTTTTTGCTATTACTTTAATTATTTCATTACCCCCTCCCCTCTCATAAACATAACATCATGAATTTTGCAGGATGCCATTCAGCGTGGTGGAGTTTCTGGACGAAGTCGACCATGATGGCTGCAAACAGGTCGACATCATTCCTTTAGAGTGGTTTGAGGGTGCCGACAGAACATTGTGCTGGTGGCCACCAGCCACATTCCCAAATGTCACAAAAGCTGTAAAAGATGGCCCACCACCAGCTCAAAACTGGATTTTGTGCAATGTGCGTGTGCTGGGAAATGCAGGTAACTTAGATTTTCCTCATTAACTACTGCTCTATTTCTTTTATTTACTTTTATTTTCTTTTATTTGCCCTTGTGATCACCAAAGTTATTCTTTTTTGTGTTCATTTTTCTACACGGGGTTCTCTGGGTTAATTTGTCAAGGGCTGGTCTAGCCACAGATCGTTATTCCAAACAAGCAGGATCACCAAACTCAATTCAATTCAATTGATTTCAATCCTCACACATGTGTGCTCCTGTTTATTTAGATACCTGCAACCACACTATCCGTCTGCAGATTAGACATGTACTGGATGTGCATGGCTGTCTGTGCAATTGGCTATTACTTCTGAACAACTATTTTTCATGTTATATTTGCCATAGTAATTGTGATGTGATCCAAATTGTGAATTTTGTGATCCACAACACCTATTTTAACTTCCTATGTCAGTGTAGCTCTTGTTTAATATCTACTTCATTCCTTTTATTCTGTCATTGTATTTTGCAGCCACTTATGCAGAAGCCAGGGTAAAGCTGCATCAAGCTGAGTATACATCAGACCTGACGGACACTGAAGATCACTTGATCAAGAGGAAGTAAGTGTTTGTGGTCGGGAAATCAGGTTAAAAGCAATTTCCATAATAAAGGCAGTAGGTATGGTTTAACGAATATGTCTTTATATGAACCTCTCTAGGGCAAGATCAAAACTCTTCCAGAGTCAGAGCAAGCAATTGGAATCCAGTGAGAATTCTGATTCAGAGGAGGAAATTCCACCCATTCCCCCAGCAAACCTCCTTGGGCTAGCAGCAAAGAAAATGACCAGCCGGATCACCAGCCCCACTGCCCAGCGAGTCGCCAGTTCCACTGTCCAGCAGGTCACCAGCCCCAGTGCCCCGGGAGGCGCCGGTTCCACTGTCCAGAGGGTTGCCACTCCGAGTTGTGAAGCAATGTTCTCTAAAATTCTTACAATTGTAGAAGAAGTGAAGGAAACCCAGAAAGTTCACGGTAAAATGCTAAACGTCCTGTTGAAAAAGCAAGATGCATCAACGATCGAGGTTCCTGATGGAGTGGTCTTCCCGCTGCAAACTCAAGCAGATGTTGAGGCTCTCGAGGAGAAACTGGGGGACCGCAGGCTAATGTCTGCTGTTGTACGTTTTTTAAATTAATATCATTACTTTTTTCCAAATGGGTTTTCATTAGTGTTATGTGTTACATTAGAGTAAATTACAGAAAGGCTACAACTTCAATTGTTTAGTTGATTTTACGTCTGAATTTTTAAATCTTTGTAGCACATTGTCTTAACAGTTAATGTAAGTCCTTTTTTTTTTTTTTTGTCCTTTTGGCTCTTATCCCTAGGTTGCCATGGTGTCAGATATAGGGGGCACAAGTGTAGATGATGCAACAAGGCGAATGATGAAATACATTCTGTCCAACGAGCTGGCATTGGACTACAACATGTTTGGCCGTCACGGGAAAAAGAAGTTTAAAGACTTGAGTCTTTTCAGCGTTGTGTATGGTAAGTTAAATTTCTATTTTGCAGGGATAAGTTCTCTGTTGCCCTGATAGGTTTCCGTCAGTTGGAAAAATTAAAGTAAATTAGAAGAAAATTAAGTTTATTAAATACTTAAATATTTTATTGTGCTAAAAATCCATAACGATTATCCATTATATTCTTCATACTTTTGGCAATATGGCCTGTAGCTGAATTGTTTTTAATGTTCATACTGTCAACCAAATTTGTCTTACAGAGGTACTGAAGAAGAATGCATTAACATGTAAGGTCAACCAGCAGGAAGCAGAGAAGGCGCTCTCAAAATGGTTTACCGGGGCAAGAGACAGAGGAGGCCGAAGGGCGGCCAGACAGTCAATGGCAACTTAACCCTCTGGTCCAGCTAAAAAAAAGTTAAGTTCCTCCTTTCAAGGCCCAATGTTACACATTGCAAATTTTCTTCTTTTTTGCTTAGCCTCTCTTCCTCTCTTCCAACTCTTTCGTTGTCGGACACGACATGAAACTGTTTAAGGGCCTGCTTTAGTGAGAGAATGTCTGTCAAAATGTTAAAACTTAAATAAATAAGAGATTTTGAAAAATATTTTTTGTCCTCCAATTATTATGAGGACAGTCATATGTCTGCCTTTGAACACGGCCAACATTGATTTGATTGCTTAAAGTTTGCTGGAGCTTTTTTCCGTTTTATATGACCATGTACTGTACAGTTTTTTGTGACGTGGGCTAAAAGGCATGATCACGTGACTTTCGGTGTAAAAAACACGACATCATAATACACGTATAGCTAGATCATACTTTTTACTGGACCTCAATCAACCAATTATAAGTGGTGTATATATATATATATATATATATATACATATATATATATATATATATATATGTATGTATATGATATTTTAGATCAGAGTTTTTTTCTTTTCATTTAACCAATACTGGTTGGTCATTTATTTTTTGATGAATTATTGCAGTTGTGGATGTTTATTCAAATTGTACTCAGTTTTCAATTAGACAATATTTTTATCTGTGTATCTGTAAAAGGTAAGAGATTTGACAGTGGGATGCATATCTTTTTAAACCCACATGGGCAAACATGCAGAACCTGCAGACTACCCCACTTGCAACCCATGTTTCATCCCATGTTGTCCCCATGTAGGACCTACATAGGACTAAAAGCTGGGCCAAAAATGGGTCTTGTATATCTTGCCCAGTTGGAGCCCACCTAACACATAGTGTAATCCTGCATGGGGCCATTATGGAACCCACTGACAATCCCACATTTCAGCCCATACTGTCCCCATTTAGTACCCACAAAGGACTAAAAGCTGGGACCACGATGGGTCTTGTCCGTTTTGCCCATCTGGGGCCTACCTAAAACCTTGTGCTATCCTGCCTTAAACCCACATGGGCAATTGGCTTGGGGCCATTATGGAACCCGCGGACAATCCCACTTGCAACCCATATTACAGCCCATACTGTCCCCATTTAGTACCCACAAAGGACTAAAAGCTGGGACCACGATGGGTCTTGTCCGTTTTGCCCATCTGGGGCCTACCTAAAACCTTGTGCTATCCTGCCTTAAACCCACATGGGCAATTGGCTTGGGGCCATTATGGAACCCGCGGACAATCCCACTTGCAACCCATATTACAGCCCACACTGTCCCCATTTAGTACCCACAAAGGACTAAAAGCTGGGACCACGATGGGTCTTGTCTGTTTTGCCCATCTGGGGCCTACCTAAAACCTTGTGGTATCCTGCCTTAAACCCACATGGGCAATTGGCTTGGGGCCATTATAGAACCCGCGGACAATCCCATATGGGTGTGATCTGAGAATCCTATATGGGGCCCATTATTTAGCCCAGTATTTACCCACATAGGCCCCACATAAAAATGTTGGCTGGGGACTCGGGGTTCAAGCGCATGGCATTACTTGTGTCGAATGATTTCGGGGCCCCTGGTGTTTCGTGGCAAGGCTGAAAGAAGCACTGATCTTTGTTGTCTTATCTTCGACTTAACGCCTTTTTGGCGACGAGTTCGTTCACGCGTTCACGACGGAAACTCGCGCACAAACTCATTCCCGTCCCCGTCCGGAGGACTTCCACGTACCGTGCGCGCGCCTGACGCGCTCTCCACGCGCCCAATCGTGTTGCGGTTCCGCGCGTTCCCTCTAGGGCACGGCGTTTTGGTCCGCAGCCTGGTGTTATAATTATACCTCGACCAATGAGGTCATCTGGAACGGGCCATCTGGCCGCCCACAAGAGCCGGTGGACCTGCCATTACCTTTCGTCCTCCCGGGCGCGCGCCATCGTCTCGGGCGTGTCGTCACACCGGCTCTCTCTCTCACTTTTCAATTTTAGCCTGGAATCAAGTCTCATCTA